>CM029019.1:128039035-129239035 GCA_016801055.1 Panax notoginseng
GTATGTTCGATGGACTCTATAGCCATGTCCTTTAGACCCTTCATAACATAAATATATCGATCTGAGTGAGTGTCAAAGTAGACAACTCATCACTGATTAAGCGTTTTTGGAAACCCAGAAACCGGATGCACAATTTTTCTGACAGCCATTGACCGATCAAGATCTTGCTAGTGTTTTGTTGTTACGGTTATGTGTTGTATTAGATCTGTAATATTGCATGTCATCTACAATCTAGACGTCTTAAATCACATGAACGTTACCAATATTGCAAGTTATGGAGATCTAAAGTAGGTACCTTGTACTGTTCTTCATATTCTCTGGGAAAACCCAGAAATGAAGAACAGCATCTAAAATGTTTTTTAGGGATGAAATCTATTTGTTGTTTAATGATTTGACCATGGAATCAGTTTGTAGTTATTGTAATACATAGTACTACAATATCTAATCGATCTCTAGCCCAGAAACACTTGAATTTGATTTTATAAGTGGTCAAACTAGACACCCTACACACTGTCGATGAATTTCTGGGTTTGATGAAGAACACTCAAGAACACCTATAGCGACAGTTTAGTCGCTATAGGGTCCCTTTAGCGACAGTTTATTTCCAAACATTCATTATTTTTATTAAATAAATAGAAAAATTAGTTTTTTAATTATTAAAAATATAAAATAAATTATTAAAAATTATTTTAAAATCTGAAAATTAGTTTTTAATTATTTCAAATATATTTCATAAATATTTAATATTTTGGAATATTAAAGTATTTACTTTATTTAATTATAAAATTAAATAAATAATTTAAAAATTATTTTAATACTTGAAAATTTTATTTAAAATTATATTATGTTATAAGAAAATATTTTAAGTTATTTTTAATGACTTTTAATATTTTGTGATGAAATTTCATTAATAAATTAATATTAATGATATTTAAGTTATTTAATAAATGTATAAATATAAATGATGAAAAATAGAATTAATGATTTAAAAATTATATAAAGGTTATAAAAATATTTTAAGTTATAAAATATAACTTTGATATTTTGTCATAAAAAATATTAATAATATTAGATTTATTAAATACTCATATTAAATAATTAGATTTAAAAATGATCTTTATCTTAGAAAAATCATTTAAATGAAAGTAAAGTGTTTAAAGATATTTGAAGTTATAAATTATAACTTTTTGATATTTAAAGGATAATTTTATTAATAATTTAATATTAATAATATTAATTTAATATTAATGATATTAAGTTTATTTAATAATTGTGATTAATAAAATAGTTTAAAAATGGTTTTATTAATTAAAAATCATTTAAAAAGGATATAAATGAATTAAAAATAATTTTAAGTTATACTTATTGACTTTTAATATTTGGATAAATAAAACATTAATACTTAAATATTAATGATAATTATTTCAAAATGATTTTAATTCTTTAAAAATTATTTAAGGTAATATCAATACTTTAATAGTATTTTTGAGTTATTATAATAACTTTAACATTTTGGCAATGGTTCATTAATAAATAAATATTAATGATAATAAAATTATTAGTGTTTATGTAAGACCCCGAATTTTATGAAATAAAAGTATTCAATTTTTCTTATAATTACTATTCAGTAAATGGTTAAATTGATAAATATTAAAGTTAAGAGTGATATATGAATTTTTTTTCAAAATACACAAGTTGTTATAAAATATTCATTGTTGTCGGAGAATATTCGTTTGGTCGTAGAATATTCTTTCTGTCGGGGAATATTCGTACGACGGCGCAGCCATTTGTGGGCCCCATAACAGAACAACTGTCGGGTGAAGAAAACGATAAATTTGAGTTTTTACAAATAACGGCGTAGTTATTACCGTTAACACTGTTGGAATACCCGGTGGTTAAAATACAGTAATACGCGTTATTGCACAGTAGCACACGGTATTGCACAGTATTTTTGAATTATTGATCCTTGCGTAAGAAGACACTACTCAATAATTATTACAGTAATTACTGTTCAATATTTTATTTTATTGATTCAGCTGCGTTGATATTTTATATTATTGTTGCTCAATAATTGTCACTGCACATCATCTCCATTATCAGATCAATAATTCATATTATTTAGAATAATATTATTAGATAGCATTATTGACAATGTCTAGAAAGTTCTATCTAAGGAGAGGTTTTGGTCATGTAATTGGCGCGCCAGTAAGGAGAAATCCTTATCGGAAAGCCCCTATTTCCTGGAACGGCCTGGTTGTCATAAATATGATTCTGTAATATTATTTGTGAATAATTAATTATTGATCTATATATTAAGGAAATATTTATTTGATGTGGATATAAATGAGGATATATTTTGTGTTTAAAAATGAGGGAGTTAATGTTGTGGTGTTTTTATCTGTATTTTTGTCGGAACGGAGGTATTGAAAATCAAATTAGGGTTTTTAAGATATTTTGCGAGGGTTATAATTTTTAAATCCGATCGGTTGGATCGTGGTAATATTTGGATATGTTATACATATATAAGTTGAGTATATGTCCACAAATTTTGAACCGTTAAAAATGAACGTATGATTTGTTATGAATTTTACGAGATGACTGGTTTAGAAATTGTTAAATTTTTGGAGTTAATCATTTTGGTAGAAAATTCTAGAATTGGTGGGCCCCACTCTTGGTTGGTGAAGAAATGTGCTGAGATTTTTATTCAAATATAGTGGGTGGGAATAGTAGCAGGTAAAGCCATCAGGTTACAGGTTAAGTCTGCTTCGGCGTGCTAACATTTTCCTATAAATAGAGGGCTAAGTTAGAATTAAAAATCACACCAGAAACATAAGCTTTCTCTCTTTCTCTCTCTATATTATAAAGCATATTTTGTGAGTATTTAGATACTTTGAGAGTTGCTATTCAGAGCAAGTTTCCTTCGGCTTTGCATTCCAGTCAGAAATATTGCACTTTTGAGGTAAGGGATAGTAAGAGATTTTAAGGGTTGTTATATTTTCCAGTTTCGTAATTTTTCTGACTTTCAAAAATTTTGGAAAAATTTGAAATGATATTTTAATGATTTTTCTTGATTGTGTCCAAAAATGGTAATTTTTGGATGTATAGATTGAGAGTTATGAATTTTACGGGAAAATACTATTTTAAAAGTAACCGCTTATAACTCCTCGTGGTTAATTCCAAAATTGATGAAATTTTTATTGAAAGTATATCTATATAATATCAGTGTACTCTGTGAATTTTGGAATTTTTGGATAAAAGTACAATTTATGATAAATGTCTAAATATTCGGCTGTTTTGGCCATATGAAAAATAGTAAATTAGTTTTAAAAATGTTGAAAAAAATATATGTTCAATATGGGACTATATTCTGCTAAATTCCAGAAAAAAATATTTTTGGAACTGATTTGATATTTTTCATGAAAATGGTCTAGTTATGAGTAAATGAATTAAATATGTTTTGTGAAGTAAGAAAATTGAAAAATAGGATTTTATGACTTGAGAATTCTATATGAGGTATATGCAGATTTTTTATGAGGGTTTTGGTTATTAGTGATAAAATCCTATGAGTTTGGCATTTTAGAATGATTAAATGCATTATTTAGTAAAGTGTAAACAATTAAAATAAATTGTTTATAAGCTTAAAAAATATTATTCTTTCAATATCATTATACCGAAATATTGGTATGTATTTTATTGTGGAATTTCTACCTTTTTTGTGTGGGGTTACTATTCACGATAAAATTGGTTTCCTTTTTCTAACCAAATTATTGTTAATTTGATTATTACTCTTGAGATTAAATCTATATGTTGATCATATTGTTTTTATTATCATATACAATATTTTTATAACTCTGATATTGAAATTCTCTTTCACTTGAGTGTAAAGATGGGTAGATTATTGGTATGATCATGACTTTGGGTTCTCTTTGACCAGTAGTGCAAAGTTGAATTATTGACTAGTATGATCATGACCATTGAATTTATAATTGAATATCTTTAGCTTAAGTGCAAAGGTAAAATGATCAACATTGTTATAATTATTGTTTATATAAATGATTATTTATTTCTTTGAGATATTAATATATTTGGCCTGTAGTGCAAATATGAACTGTTGAGGAATATCTTTGGCCTGTAGTGCAAATATGAACTGTTGATTAATATATTTGGCCGTAGTGCAAATATGAACTGTTGAGGAATATCTTTGGCCTGTAGTGCAAAGATGAAATATTGATGATATCTTTTTGCCTGTAGTGCAAAGATGAATTGTTGATGAATATCTTTGGCCCGTAGTGCAAAAATGACATGTTGTTGAATATCTTTGGCCAGTAGAGCAAAGATGAAGTTATTAGTATGATTATGAACAGGAAATGTGATTTGGTGTAACCATGATCTTTGATGTTTCAGGTGATGAAAATTATCTTCGTCGTGGATGAGAAGAGGAATTTAGAACTACAGTTATGATTATGAGTTATTCATATGATTGTGGACCAGAATTGTTGATTGATGTTACAGGGATAAAACATTGTTGGTAGATTTTTAACATGGAGAAGATAATAGACTTTATAGTCTATTTGACTCTTCTAATGGATTGCTCGTTCCGCTGCAACTATGGTTGAAATTTTTATCATTTACCATATGTTCTAAATCTCTTATTTATTATTGATGAAGGCTATTGATAATTTAATTATCTTTAGTCATGATATTCTTTACTGAGCTAGTTGTGCTCACCCTTTTGCTTCACAATTCCTTTCACGTAATAAGAGTGTAGCTGGGTCGAACGAGGGTAACGGGAAAATAGAACGGTGGTCTCTAGCTGTGGATGTTCTCCCGAAGCAGTATAGAAAAGTTCATTTAGTAGTTTTATTTGGTGAATCCAATAGGGTAAGGTGTACCCAACGTTGGAAGGGTGGTTTGCCACTATCATACAAGATGTCTAACGACATACAACCTCGTGTCATCATAAGACAAGGATGTGCTCATCCACTTACTAAGTATATATACGAGCACTACCTATATAATCTTGGTGTTTGTTTGAAGTATAATTCTCAATTAGAGACAGTAGAGATAATGATATGTCAAGAGAAGACTCACCATTGGGAAGAATATGATAGTAATCTTCTCATTTTTCTTTGGGGTCTATTGGGTCAACCAAGAATAATTCTGTGGCCATATGATATCTATCATAACCTAGACGCATGGCCTTCCACGTACGAAGGTTTCCTTGAGCAATTCCCAAAGATTCTAATTTCTAAAATAGTTTTTGACTATACCTTTATGTAAGGTGTCATTGTGAAGTGATGTCCACTGTTGGAACATGAGTCACATTTGGTATATATTTGTATCCAAACTCACAACATATGTGTTATTATATTTTGCACGACAATTGTTGTAATAAAGTTGTAGTTGTTTTCTGTACCATGTATTTGGCGACTCAGAATAGGTTGGATGGAATAGACCTATTTTGGGGTTGTCACATTTGGTATCTGAGCTTAGGGATATGATCTCTGGCAGAGATCGGAGAATACAACTAGGAGGGGAGAGATGAGTAAATCCTTCGCTAGTGTGTCCTACCTAAGCTTATTTGTTGGTCAGTCATAATATTGGGATATTATGTGATATGTTAATTTGTTTAATTAACCCTTGTTTTATGGAAGTATTTGAGAATGGCAGCTGAGAATGCTAACAATGGAGTGAATGAGACTGTGGGGATACCTCTAATCACTAACCGTGATAATGTGATGTCAGACGAAGAAGGAATTAGAGATATCCATGTGGTGAGTGAAGAATTGATAGTTGCACCCGAGATAGTCACAGAGGTAACAGCTGAGACTGAGGAAGAAGAGGAAGAAGAAGTACCTGAGGAGAGTTTATTAGAGTATTATATGATCAAAATGTAGAATTTTAAAATCGTATTCATGAGTTAGAAGAGCAGGCAGAAGAACGATAGGCGGTTGTGGAACAAAAGGATGCAACAATTCAAGCTTGTGTTACCTGATATGTGATGCTTGAACAGAAGCATTCTTTGACAGAGTATAAGATGATAAAAATGGAATATGAGCTGAAAGAAGAAAAAACTGAACGAGTGAGAATAAGTGATGCATGGGCAAAAGCCGCACGACACATGGATATTGTGAAAAGAGATGTTCGATCTAAGAAGGCTAAAATAGATGATATGAATTTCTCTTTTTGGAAAGCAATTGGGAGAACCCAACATCGAGTTTTGAATTACCCTATATATAGCGGTCAACTTGAATCCGATATGGATCGAAGATTGATGATTCAGATCATGAATGAGGAGTACGAAGAGGCAGTTGAGGGAGGAATATGTCCTATAGAAAGGTATATTCTAACGGCAATGATGACGCCAAATGCTGCTCCAGACAAGTCAAAGCCGAGTAGTTCGAGGGATGGCGGTTGTCATGACTTCCCAACAAATGAGGAACCCAAATAAAGTTATCATGGGAGATGAGCAATGGAGAAATCATGATGATCTGAGAGATAGAATCTAAAATGGAAGCAAGGTATTCTCAACTCTTCGAAATACCAGGTACGTAAATTTCGGGGACGAAATTTCATAAGGAGGGGAGATTGTAAGACCCCGAATTTTATGAAATAAAAGTATTCAATTTTTCTTATAATTACTATTCAGTAAGTGGTTAAATTGATAAATGTTAAAGTTAAGGGTGATATATGAATTTTTTTTCAAAATACACAAGTGGTTATAAAATATTTATTGTTATCGGGAAATATTCGTTTGGTCGTAGAATATTCTTTCTGTCGGGGAATATTCGTACGACGGCGCAGCCATTTGTGGGCCCCATAACAGAATAACTGTCAGGTGAAGAAAACGACAAATTTGAGTTTTTACAAATAACGACGTAGTTGTTACAGTTAACACTGTTGGAATACCCGGTGGTTAAAATACAGTAATACGCGTTATTGCACAGTAGCACACGGTATTGCACAGTATTTTTGAATTATTGATCTTTACGTAAGAAGACACTACTCAATAATTGTTACAGTAATTACTGTTCAATATTTTATTTTATTGATTCAATAATTGCTGCGTTGATATTTTATATTATTGTTGCTCAATAATTGTCACTGCACATCATCTCCATTATCAGATCAATAATTCATATTATTTAGAATAATATTATTAGATAGCATTATTGACAATGTCTAGAAAGTTCTGTCTAAGGAGAGGTTTGGTCATCTAATTGCGCGCCCAGTAAGGAGAAAATCCTTATCGGAAAGCCCCCTATTTCCTGGGAACGGCCTGGTTGTCATAAATGTGATTCTGTAATATTATTTGTGAATAATTAATTATTGATCTATATGATAAGGAAATATTTATTTGATGTGGATATAAATGAGGGACATATTTTTGTGGTTAAAAATGAGGGAGTTAATGTTGAGGTGTTTTATTTGTATTTTTGTCAGAACGGAGGTATTGAAAATCAAATTAGGGTTTTTAAGATATTTTGCGAGGGTTATAATTTTTAATCCGACCGTTGGATCGTGGTAATATTTGGATATGTTATACATATATAAGTTGAGTATATGTCCACAAATTTTGAACCGTTAAAAATGAACGTATGATTTGTTATGAATTTTACGAGATGACTGGTTTAGAAATTGTTGAATTTTTAGAGTTAATCATTTTGGTGGAAAATTCTAGAATTGGTGGGCCCCACTCTTGGTTGGTGAAGAAATGTGCTGAGATTTTTATTCAAATATAGTGGGTGGGAATAGTAGCAGGTAAAGCCATCAGGTTACAGGTTAAGTCTGCTTCGGCGTGCTAACATTTTCCTATAAATAGAGGGCTAAGTTAGAATTAAAAATCACACCAGAAACATAAGCTTTCTCTCTTTCTCTCTCTATATTATAAAGCATATTTTGTGAGTATTTAGATACTTTGAGAGTTGCTATTCAGAGCAAGTTTCCTTCGGCTTTGCATTCCAGTCAGAAATACAACACTTTTGAGGTAAGGGATAGTAAGAGATTTTAAGGGTTGTTATATTTTCCAGTTTCGTAATTTTTCTGACTTTCAAAAATTCTGGAAAAATTTGAAATGATATTTTAATGATTTTTCTTGATTGTGTCCAAAAATGGTGATTTTTGGATGTATAGATTGAGAGTTATGAATTTTACGGGAAAATACTATTTTAAAAGTAACCGCTTATAACTGCTTGTGGTTAATTCCAAAATTGATGAAATTTTTATTGAAAGTATATCTATATAATATCAGTGTACTCTGTGAATTTTGGAATTTTTGGATAAAAGTACAATTTATGATAAATGTCTAAATATTCGGCTGTTTTGGCCATATGAAAAATAGTAAATTAGTTTTAAAAATTTTGAGAAAAATATATGTTCAATATGGGACTATATTCTGCTAAATTCCAAAAAAAAAATATTTTTGGAACTGATTTGATATTTTTCATGAAAATAGTCTAGTTATGAGTAAATGAATTAAATATATTTTGTGAAGTAAGAAAATTGAAAAATAGGATTTTATGACTTGAGAATTCTATATGAGGTATATGCAGATTTTTGATGAGGGTTTTGGTTATTGGTGATAAAATTCTATGAGTTTGGCATTTTAGAATGATTAAATGCATTATTTAGTAAAGTGTAAACAATTAAAATAAATTGTTTATAAGCTTAAAAAATATTATTCTTTCAATATCATTATACCGAAATATTGGTATGTATTTTATTGTGGAATTTCTATCTTTTTGTGTCGGGGTTACTATTCACGATAAAATTGGTTTCCTTTTTCTAACCAAATTATTGTTAATTTATGAATATTACTCTTGAGATTAAATCTATATGTTGATCATATTATTTTTATTATCATATATAACATTTTTATAACTCTGATGTTGAAATTCTCTTTCACTTGAGTGTAAAGATGTGTAGATTATTGGTATGATCATGACTTTGGGTTCTCTTTGGCCAGTAGTGCAAAGTTGAATTATTAACTAGTATGATCATGACCATTGAATTTATAATTGAATATCTTCAGCTTAAGTGCAAAGGTGAAATGATCAACATGATTATAATTATTGTTTATATAAATGATTATATATTTCTTTGAGATATTAATATATTTGGCCTGTAGTGCAAATATGAATTGTTGAGGAATTTCTTTGGCCTGAAGGGCAAATATGAACTATTGATGAATATATTTGGTCGTAGTGCAAATATGAACTGTTGAGGAATATCTTTGGCATGTAGTGCAAAGATAAAATATTGATGAATATCTTTGGCCTGTAGTGCAAAGATGAATTGTTGATGAATATCTTTGGCCCGTAGTGCAAAGATGACATGTTGTTGAATATCTTTGGCCAGTAGAGCAAAGATAAAGTTATTAGTATGATTATGAACAGGAAATGTGATTTGGTGTAACCATGATCTTTGATGTTTCAGGTTATGAAAATTATCTTCGTCCTGGATGAGAAAAGGAATTTAGAACCACAGTTATGATTATGAGTTATTCATATGATTGTGGACTAGAATTGTTGATTCATGTTACAGGGATAAAACATTGTTGGTGGATTTTTAACATGGAGAAGATAATAGACTTTATAGTCTATTTGACTCTACTAATGGATTGTTCGTTCCGCTGCAACTATGGTTGAAATATTTATCATTTACCATATGTTCTAAATCTCTGATTTATTATTGATGAGGCTATTGATAATTTAATTATCTTTAGTCATGATATTCTTTACTGAGCTAGTTGTGCTCACCCTTTTGCTTCACAATTCCTTTCAGGTAATAAGAGTGTAGCTGGGTCGAGCGAGGGTAACGGAGAAATAGAACGGTGGTCTCTAGCTGTGGATGTTCTCCCGAAGCAGTATAGAAAAGTTCATTTAGTAGTTTTATTTGGTGAATCCAATAGGGTAAGGTGTACCCAACGTTGGAAGGGTGGTTTGCCACTATTATACAAGATGTCTAACGACATACAACCTCGTGTCATCATAAGACAAGGATGTGCTCATCCACTTGCTGAGTATATATACGAGCACTACCTATATAATCTTGGTGTTTGTTTGAAGTATAATTCTCAATTAGAGACAGTAGAGATAATGATATGTCAAGAGAAGACTCACCATTGGGAAGAATATGATAGTAATCTTCTCGTTTTTCTTTGGGGTCTATTGGGTCAACCAAGGTTAATTCTGTGGCCATATGATATCTATCATAACCTAGACTGTAAGACCCCAACTTTTATAAATAAAGATGAATTTTCTATAAATATCATTTTCGAATATTATGGAGTTAATTTGATATAATAGTTGTGGGTAATATTTATAAATTTTGCAAAGTACGCAAGTTGTTATATAATATTCGATTGGTCGGGAATATTCGTTTTTAACAGGAAATATTCGTACAACGGCACAATCATTGGTGGACCCCACAACGGAATTATTGTCGGATTAAGAAAACGACAAAAATATTTTATTAAAAATAACGGCGAAAGTTTTACCATTGATACTGTTGAACTACTCGGTAGTAAAAGTACAGTAATACGTGTGGTTGCATAGTAGCACACGGTATTGATTATTAATGCTTATGTGAGAAGTCACTTAGTTTGATTCAATTATTGTCAGTTAATAATATGAATTATTTAGCTATAATGACGTTTTGTTTTATTCGTATTATTAACGTAATAAAATAGAAACATCTTTTTATATAAAACAGAATACTTTATTAAAGTTATTCTATAAATAGAATATATTATATTTTATTTAAAAGATTTTTCTTTAAATATGGACCGTCAGATTAAAGTAATCGATCTGGACCGTTCATGGATTAGTTACTATGCATTCTATTTTTCTATAAATAGCAGCTCATTCCTTCATTATTTCTTACGAATTCACTGAACTCTAGAGAGAGAAACTATAGATAAAAACTATAAAAAGAGAGAAGAAGAGTATTCTGCTACTTAACTACTTCTTTATTTCAGCTCTTCTTTAAAACGGTAAGGGGTGTTATTCTTTCTTATTCATGAAGAGAAATGTTGTTATTCCATTTCTTATTATTCTGTTGGAATAACCTGTATACGCGGTCTACCCTATACTTGGTGACATTCTTCTATTATTCTGTTGGAACATCCTGTCTGTGTGCTTTACACCGGACCTGGTTCTGTTTTTATTATTATTCTGTTGGAACATCATGTCTGTGTGTTTTACACCGGACCTGGTTCCGTCTTGTTATTATTCTGTTGGAACATCCTGTCTGTGTGTTTTACGCCGGACCTGGTTCCATTATTAATTATTCTGTCGGAATATCATGTCTGCGCGTTTACGCCGGACCTGATTCCATTATTTATTATTCTGTTGGAATAACCTGTCTGTGCGGTCTATCGCATGGATGGTGATTTCTTTTGTTATTCCATTCTTTATTATACTCAATTGGTTAAGTTTTGACTTCTATACTCCATGAAATTTATGGAATATCCTTGATAATTGTGTTTCATCCAATATCTTTTCATGAAAATATTCTTCTAAGCATTCTTGAATTTTACTCCATAAAGCAATATCATGTTGACAATATGGACGTTGTTAATTCTTGGATAAATTAATTCTTGAACTTGTTTTATTGAATTCTTGTATCATTATCATCATCCTCATGTTTATAAAATGTTAAAAGTCATCTGTGGCCTGTAGTGCATAGATGGACTTGGTATGATTATGATCAGAGATTATTCGGTATAATCATGACTGTAATGTTACAAATGATGTGGTAAAAGTCCTCATTGGCCCGTAGTGCATTGATGGACAGTTGTTGGCATGATCATGACCATTAATGAATACACGAATATCCTTGGCCGTAGTGCAGGGGTGATTCGATGATGTGGATTATTTTATTAAGCTGAGTTCCATCGATCACAGTGTTGAAAAACCTTTTAAATCATAAAAGATAGTAGAGTTTATTTTCTACTTGACTCTTTTAATGGATTGCTTGTTCCGCTACAGTTAAACTTGATGTCTATTATATTTTATCAGTTTAATATTGTTGAAAGCTAATGATAATTTATTCTGCATTATCTTAGTCATAATATTTCTTACTGGGCTAGTTGAGCTCACCCTTTCTTTCACTATTCTCTTCAGGAAATGAGAACGTAGCTGGGGCAAGTCGGGGAACGGAGTGATGGCCCGAATGATAGTATTAGTTAGTAGTCCTCACTATTCTATGTAATGGTGTGTTAATAAATGTAATGAGGACTCCTTTTGAGTATGAATACTCTCTAGAAGATAATATTTGTATTCAAACTCACAGTTTATGTTTTGTCGTATTGTACACGACAGTTGTATTAGTAAGTTGTATTTGTATTCTGTACAATGTATCTGACGACCCAAGATAGGTGATGTATACCTAATTTTGGGGGCGTCACAGTTGGTATCAGAGCTTAGGGATATGATCCATGGCTAAGATGTGAGAATAGAACTAGGAGGGGAGAGACGGGGAATTCCTTCGCTAGTATGACCTACCTAAGTTTATTTGCATGGTATTTAATTGGTCGGTCATAATATAAGGATAATATATGACATATCGATTAACTGTTATTTTGTGTCAGTATCTGAAAATGGCATCTCAGAATGTTGAGAATAGCAATGAAGCACAGGCGACTGTTGATTCACCACATATCAATAATCAGGATAATGTGCATCAGGAAGGTGACAATCCTCATGCAAACAACAACACTGACCAGATGATGAATGATGGAATGTTCAAAAACTTTATGCAGTTCATGCAACAACAGGCGAGAGCGGCTCCTGTCCAAAATATAGGTGGAAACATTGAAAACTCTCGGACGGTCACCGCTAAACAGTTCAAGGAGCTGGGACCACCAGAGTTTAAGGGAGAGCCAAAACCACTTATAGCAGAAACATGGATAAAGCAGATTACCAAGATATTTGATGTCTTGGGATGCTCCGAGGAGCAAAAGGTTCCCTTTGCCGCCTTTATGTTGCGAGGAGAGGCAGATTACTGGTGGGAATCGATTAAGCGTACTCAACTTGCCGCACTGAACATGTCTTGGGAGAAGTTCCAAGAGCTGTTCAATGACAAATACTTTCCCGAAAGTGTTCGTCACATGAAGGAGGTGGAGTTCATCAAATTGGAGCAGAATAATATGACCGTGTTGCAGTATGAGGCTAAATTTTCTGAGTTGTCCCGGTTTGCGTCCCACTTGGTGGATAATGAAGAGCGAATGACGCGAATGTTTTTGCGAGGTTTAAAACCTGAGATACGTCAACATCTTATTTCTCATAAACTGTGTTTGTATTCAGATGTTGTGAATAGGGCTCAGTTAGTGGAGCGCAATAACGAGTCAACACAACCAAAAGAGAGCAGTCGGCAAAATGATAATGCCAGTGAGAGCAGTCATCGAAGCGGTGACAACAAGCGTGGAGGGAATCAACAGGCCAGAAATGGTAACCACTTCGGTGGTAATCAGGGCCAAAATAATAAGAATGGTCATTTCAAGAAGAGGATATTCAACAATGATGGAAAGACGTCAGCACCAGCACCCGTTATTAAGGAAGGAGAACGACCACCTATCATATGTTTCAAATGCAGAGGAGAGGGTCACATCAGTCCAAACTGCGCGATGCCATCTAAAGCATGTTATAATTGTGGAAGAGGAGGTCATTTAGCTCGATTTTATCGTTTACCAAAAACAAGTTCAGCCAAGATGGAGACACCGAAGGCCGTCCCAGAAAAGTCAAAACCGGTAGTGCAAGGGAGAGCGTTTGTTGTGACCTCCCAGAAAGCAAGGAACCCGAATGAGGTCATCACGGGTAAGCTTATCATAAACTCTAACGAAGTCTATACTTTATTTGATACCGGTTCTATCCATTCTTTTATTTCTCCTACTTGCGTTCATCGATTAAATTTGACTCCGGAGAAATTAGACTTTGATTTATCTGTTCAAACTCCATTGGGAGAAACCTTCATTACATCCACGGTTTATAAGTCTTGTTTGGTTCAAGTTCATACCCACACATTACCTGTCGATCTGATTTCATTAAAAATACTTGCATTTGACGTGATTCTAGGGATTGATTGGTTAACTACTCATCATGCAAAAATTGATTGTTTTCGTAAGGTTGTTAGCTTTCATATTCCTAATCGACCTATTATGCGAATTCAAGCAACCAAACCATTAAAATCAATCGCTGTCATCTCAAGCCATAAAGCTATTCGTTTATTGAAAAATGGATATCAAGCTTTCTTAGCTCATGTCACGGATCTAAACAAAAATACGTCAGTTTTGAATGATATTTCGATTGTTAATAAATTCCCTGACGTATTCCCTGAAGGACTTCCTGGCCTACCCCAAGAGCGTGAAATTAAATTTTGTATCGACCTTGAACCCGGTACAAAACCCATTTCCAAAGCCCCATATCGAATGGCTCCTATTAAACTTCAGGAGTTAAAGATCCAACTACAGGAATTGTTAGACATTGGCTTTATTCGTCCTACTACTTCTCCTTGGGGTGCTCCTGTGCTATTCGTGAAGAAGAAAGATGGAAGTATACGACTTTGTATTGATTATCGGGAGTTGAATCATGTCACCATCAAAAACAGGTACCCATTGCCACGTATTGATGACCTGTTTGACCAGTTGCAAGGAGCACAATTCTTTTCAAATATCGATCTTCATTCTGGATATCATCAGCTGAAAGTTAGATCTGAGGATATTCCAAAGACGGCTTTTAGAACTCGATACGGGCATTATGAATTCCTAGTCATGTCCTTTGGATTGACTAATGCTCCTGCTGCCTTCATGGATATGATGAACCGGGTATTCAAGGAATATTTGAATCACTTTGTGGTCGTCTTTATTGATGACATCCTTATTTATTCCAAAAGCCGTGAAGATCATGAGCAACACTTAAGGCTGGTACTCCAAAAGCTTCGTGAATACAAGCTTTATGCCAAGTTAAAGAAATGCGAGTTCTGGCTGGAGGAGGTTGCATTCCTTGGGCACGTAGCATTAAGTCATGGAATATCGGTTGACCCGGCAAAGATTGAAGCTATTCAAAGCTGGGAGCAACCTAAATCAGTGACCGAAGTACGTAGCTTTCTTGGTTTAGCTGGTTATTATCGGAGATTCGTGGAAGGATTTTCTCGAATCGCTACTCCATTAACTCAGCTGACTCGGAAAGATACAAAGTTCGGTTGGAGCGAAGAATGTGAGCAGAATTTTCAAAACTCAAGAGGAGACTCATTTCAGCACCTGTTCTAACAATACCATCTGGCTCGGAGGGATTTGTCATCTACAGTGATGCTTCGAGCAAAGGGTTGGGATGCGTTCTCATGCAACATAGAAAAGTCATAGCCTATGCATCAAGACAACTCAAGGAATATGAGAGGAATTATCCTACTCATGATCTAGAGTTGGCAGCTGGTGTCTTTGCACTTAAAATTTGGAGGCATTACTTGTATGGGGAGAAGGTGGAGATCTTTACGGATCATAAAAGCCTCAAATATTTCTTCACTCAAAAGGAACTCAACATGCAACAATGACGTTGGCTTGAACTGTTGAAAGATTATGATCATACCATTCAATACCATCCTGAAAAAGCGAACGTGGTAGCTGACGCATTGAGTAGAAGATCATATTGTCAACACAAAGGCCCATTTTGTGTGACTTGCAAAGGATGGAGATAGAGTTAAAGACTCCAGGGACCCATGTGATGATGGCGAATATACGAGTAGAACCAACTTTGATCGATAAAGTTAAAGCTGCTCAAGCTACAGACCTGGAGCTGATGTGTGTGAGAAAGAAAGTGCAAGAAGGTGCTATGCCGGAAGCAAGAATAGATGAAGAAGGAATACTTCGAGTCAACTCCAGATTTTGTGTTCCTAACAACCCTGATTTAAAGTATGAAATCATGATGGAGGCGCACAACACACCGTTTGCAATCCATCCTGGAAGTACCAAAATATATCATGATCTTCGTCATACATTTTGGTGGAGCAATATGAAGAGAGAGATAACGTTGTTTATCTCAAGGTGTCTAACTTGTCAACGAGTCAAAGAGGAGCATCAAGTACCAAAAGGTCCATTGCAACCACTTAAAATTCCAGAATGGAAGTGGGAGCACATTACCATGGATTTCGTTACCTGTCTTCCTAAGGTTTCTCAAGGTATAGATGCGATTTGGGTCATTATTGATAGATTGACCAAGTCTGCTCATTCTTACCGATACGAGAAACTTATACACTTGAACGTCTTGCTCGTATGTATATAAGCGAGATTGTAAGACTTCATTGTATGCCAGTATCCATAGTTTCTGATCGAGACCCAAGATTCACTTCACGATTTTTTACTTGACTCTTTTAATGGATTGCTTGTTCCGCTACAGTTAAACTTGATGTCTATTATATTTTATCAGTTTAACATTGTTGAAAGCTAATGATAATTTATTCTGCATTATCTTAGTCATAATATTTCTTACTGGGCTAGTTGAGCTCACCCTTTTCTTTCACTGTTCTCTTCAGGAAATGAGAACGTAGCTGGGGCAAGTCGGGGAACGGAGTGATGGTCCGAATGATAGTATTAGTTAGTAGTCCACACTATTCTATGTAATGGTGTGTTAATAAATGTAATGAGGACTCCTTTTGAGTATGAATACTCTCTAGAAGATAATATTTGTATTCAAACTCACAGTTTATGTTTTGTCGTATTGTACACGACAGTTGTATTAGTAAGTTGTATTTGTATTCTGTACAATGTATCTAACGACCCAAGATGGGTGATGTATACCTAATTTTGGGGGCGTCACATAGACGCATGGCCTTCCATGTACGAAGGTTTCCTTGAGCACTTCCCAAATATTCTAATTTCTAAAATAGTTTTTGACTATACCTTTATGTAAGGTGTCATTGTGAGGTGATGTCCACGGTTGGAACATGAGTCACATTTGGTATATATTTGTATCTAAACTCACAATATATGTGTTGTTGTATTATGCACGACAATTGTTGTAATAAAGTTGTAGTTGTTTTCTGTACCATGTATTTGGCGACTCAGAATAGGTTGGATGGAATGGACCTATTTTGGGGTTGTCACAGTTTAAATCATTTAATAATGATTCCGATATTTGAAAATTCATGATAAATTATAATAAATATTTAAAAATTATTATAAATCATTTAAAAATAATATGACTGATACTTACAGATGTTGAATTACATGATAGAGTCTTAGACTCGATAATTAACCGATAAAGCCGTCGGTACACTGATATGTTTCAGAAATTGATCTGGACTAGTATAAGTTGTCTGTATATGTGTTTGTTTGTGATTCAATGACTGTTGAATATGTGTGACAATGTGATTAGGATATATGCTCACTGCAATAAGTAGTGCTATGTGTTATAATATATTGTTCTAATCAGTAAAATGATTTTATGAATGATAGGTTGTGATATAAAAGATAAAACTAAGTTGCGTACTGTAAGCAGCAGACCAGACAAGTATCTTACCTTTATATTTTCTTTATGCAATGCACATGAGTAAGAATGTTTCTAAATTATATTATTATTGTACAGATTATTAATCCTATATTAATAACCCTATTGTGATATATTCTATATCCGATCATTGTTTATCGACATGTTAGTATATGGTAATTCATATATATATATATATATATATATATATATATATATATATATAATATATATTCTGTTCGATAATTTCTATATAGAGTTATACAAGTGTCCCCACTTGGATAATCATTGTATTTAAACTATGTCTAGTAGTTATGTTATGTAATAATGATATTTATTATAATATTAATTATATTTTGATTTTTCAGTGCTATAAATATTGTATGTTATGTTTGTAAGGTTAATCTGGGGAGCAGTTTCCTTATGACCTGATAAAACCCTAATTTGAAAGTCATTTACGACTATAAAATATGTTAAGTCATTGTGATATGTGGTATGTGATTTGTGTTATAAGTATTATTGTTAATTATGTAAAACCCTATACAGTAATTAGCTATTCGCTAAGTGGAAACCCTAATTTGAAACTCAGTTATGAGTTCGAGATTGTGTTATGTGAATTATGTAGTGTATTGCGAAATTTAAAGTTAATTAGGAAATTAAAACCCTAATTATACTTATAAAACCTAATTAATTAGAAACCCTAATTAATTGAGAATCCAAATTACTAAATTCGGTAATCTAAATTCTAAGTCTAGAAACCCTAATTAGTAATTATAAACCCTAATTACTAATCGTAAGCCCTAAATGTGAAATTTGAAATCTTAATTTTATTTTTGAAACCCTAATTAATATTTATAAACCCTAATTTCAAAATTTAGAAACCCAAAATCATTAAATTAAGAACCCTAATTTGCTAATTGTTGTCCTAATTGCTAAATTAGCGAGATTAATTATAATTAGAAAATTCTTAATCAAATTATTCAAATTATATAAGTGGTAAACCTAATCTAATTAGTGAATTATAACTTATAATTTTTGAAACTAAATTTTTGGTGCAAACCCTAATTAGCAATTCTATTTTATTTTATGCCAAACCCTAAGGGTTGGGCAAGTTACAATTGCGTCATTATATTTTATAAACCAAATGACAAAAATGCCCTTCTTATGTAATTGAGGCTAAACTGTAGGTTTTGACAATAGGGGAAGTTGGTGACCAAATCCAACAACCCCGTGTGCTCTTTATTGACAACAATCAGTCATTTGATCAGCCATTCCATGCATCTAGCTTTGTATATATATATATATATATATATATATATATATATATATATATATATATATATATATATATATATATATTAGAGAGAGAAAAGTGCATTATATGCCTCATTTTCTCTCATACACTCAACCAAGTCTCTACCTCTTCAAACCCACGAAAAGTTATAGCATTTCAGTCCTTTATTACAGCCGCACGATCACCAATAACAAATCAGAAACATAGAATCAAGATTTGCTCATGTGAAGGTATAAAACTAATATTACAGTCTGATCTTGTATGTTGTGTTAGATGTTAAAATTTTTGTGTTAAATATGTTGTATGAAGTGTATATAAGTGATCTGGGTTGCTAGATGTTAGATCCATAGCATCAATAGGCTCGGATTTGAAGTTTTTCAAAATCTGGAAAAAAAATTATTTTGTTGTCTGACAGTGAATGTCAGGCTTTGTAGATCCATGTATATTATGTGTTTTTGTTGTTTAAATATTTGAAGTTGTAGTAGGTTATGATATCTTTAATCTGGAACTGGAATCAGGGTCAGGAGATGTGTATATTTCATGTTATTATGGGTCAAACTCGGTTGACCAAGCATGACCGGAAGATTTCTGGGTAACCCAGAAATCATGTTCTAGTGTCTGACAAGATTTTTAAGGCTCCAGATCTGTCAGGTTTTTGTGGTTTTGTTCTTGTTCTTGCTTTCATGTTGTAGTATGTTCGATGGACTCTATAGCCATGTCTTTAGACCCTTCATAACATAAATATATCGATCTGAGTGAGTGGTCAAAGTAGACCACTCATCACTGATTAAGCGTTTTTGGAAAACCCAGAAACCGGATGCACAATTTTTCTGACAGCCATTGACCGATCAAGATCTTGCTAGTGTTTTGTTGTTACGGTTATGTGTTGTATTAGATCTGTAATATTGCATGTCATCTACAATCTAGACGTCTTAAATCACATGAACGTTACCAGTATTGCAAGTTATGGAGATCTAAAGTAGGTACCTTGTACTGTTCTTCATTTCTGGAAAACCCAGAAATGAAGAACAACGTCTGAAAATGTTTTTGAGGGATGAAATCTATTTGTTGTTTAATGATTTGACCATGGAATCAGTTTGTAGTTATTGTAATACATGAGTACTACAATATCTAATCGATCTCTAGCCCAGAAACACTTTGAATTTGATTTTATAAGTGGTCAAACTAGACACCCTACACACTGTCGATGAATTTCTGGGTTTGATGAAGAACACTCAAGAACACCTATAGCGACAGTTTAGTCGCTATAGGGTCCTTTAGCGACAGTTTATTTCTAAAATTCATTATTTTTATTAAATAAATAGAAAAATTAGTTTTTAATTATTAAAAATATAAAATAAATTATTAAAAATTATTTTAAAAGCCAAAAATTAGTTTTTACTTATTTTGAATATATTTCATAAATATTTAATATGTTTAGAATATTAAAGGTATTTAATTAATTTAATTATAATATTAAATAAATTATTTAAAAATTATTTTAATACTTAAAAAATCATTTAAAATTATATTATGTTATAAGAAAATATTTTAGTTATTTTTAATGTCTTTTAATATTTTGTGATGAAATTTCATTAATAAATTAATATTAATGATATTTAAGTTATTTAATAAATGTATTAAATAAATGTTGAAAATAGAATTAATGATTTAAAAATTATATAAAGGTTATAAAAATATTTTAAGTTATAAAATATAAATTTTGATATTTTGTCATAAAAAATATTAATAATATTAGATTTATTTAATACTAATATTAAATAAATTAGTTTAAAAATGATCTTTATATAAGAAAAATCATTTTAAATGAAAGTAAAGTGTTTAAAGATATTTGAAGTTATAAATTATAACTTTTGATATTTAAAGTATAATTTCATAAATAATTTAATATTAATGATATTAATTTAATATTAATGATATTAAGTTTATTTAATAATTGTGGTAAATAAATAGTTTAAAAATGGTTTTATTAATTTAAAAATCATTTAAAAAGGATATAAATGAATTAAAATATTTTAAGTTATACTTAATGACTTTTAATATTTGGATAAATAAAACATTAATACTTAAATATTAATGATAATTATTTAAAAATAATTTTAATTCTTTTAAAAATCATTTATGGGTAATATTAATACTTTAATAGTATTTTGAGTTATTATAAATAACTTTAACATTTTGGCAATGGTTTCATTAATAATTTAATATTAATTAAATATCAATGATAATAGAATTGATTAGTATTTAAATCATTTAATAATGATTCCGATATTTAAAAATTTATGATAAATTATAATAAATGTTTAAAAATTATTATAAATCATTTAAAAATAATATGACTGATACTTACATATGTTGAATTACAGGATAGAGTCTTAGACTCGATAATTACCCGATAAAGCTGTCGATACACCGACATATTTTAGAAATTGATCTGGACTAGTATAAGTTCTCTGTATATGTATTTGTTTGTGATTCAATGACTGTTGGATATGTGTGACAATGTGATTAGGATATGTGCTGACTACAATAAGCAGTGATATGTGTTATAATATGTTGTTCTAATCGGTAAAATGATTTTATAAATGACAGGTTGTGATATAAAATATAAAACTAAGTTGCATACAGTAAGCAGCAGACCAGACAAGTATCTTACCTTTGTATTTTCTTTATGCAATGGACATGAGTAAGAATGTTTCTAAATTATATTATTATTGTACAGATTATTAATCCTATATTATTAACCCTATTGTGATATATTCTATATCCGATCATTGTTTATCAACATGTTAGTATATGGTAATTCATATATATATATATATATATATATATATATATATATATAATATATATATATATATATATATATAAGTCGCCTAAGCTATTTGACCAGCTAGACACAGATTTAGAAATATCGTTGAATATGATAAAATTTCTTTGTATCCAATCAAATTATTTTGGTTCGGCTTCCAGACTAGTATGAACATCCCGATCAAGAAAAAACTTTTATGTGCCCAAGGCAGACAGAGTGAACGATCACATCGTTCTTGCAATGTAGTATTAATCAATACATGGCCCATGGGATGTACGCCCTCGCGCCCGTAAGTTATGACGGTTTGCGGATGAAGTTCTACTAAACATATTCAAAAAATTGAAAATAATTTTCGTAGTATGTCAACTAAACCCCATATATAGTCATTAAGTAGTTTTAAAAATTTGAGATAGAATTGTTATGTTATTATTATCGGTTCAGTTTACTTCACAACTATAGATTTGTTGAAGAAGAGATGTACAAAGAAAATATTTAATTCTTTCAGCTAATTATATTTATAATTGTTATTACTTGCTGGGCACCCAAATGCTCATTCTTGCTTTAAATTTTAATATTTTTAGCTAGGCGTGATTAACCTGAAGGTTCAGATAAGAACAAGTGAAAAAGAAAGCAAACAGAATATGTTTAATGGTATCTTTTGTAATGTTTAAATTGTATTAAGACAATGTTATGTATTATCTATCATGTAAAGAATTATAGTAAAGGTTGCGTACTTGGGATTAGACTCTGATAAATGTAAGATAAGTTTGATATTCATATTATTGTTATTATTATTAGTATTATTACGCTCATAGAAATGGTATCGTAAAGCACCGAGTTCGGGTTTTAAGTACCTAAATTTGGGGGCGTTACAAGTTGGTATTAGAGCTTTAGGGTTAAAAACCTTAGGTGGGCTAGATCTTAGGCTATAACCTTGGAACAGAAGGAAACGTTGAAAATATAAATAACTCATATAGAGTTTAAAAAAGGAGATGAATTGAATAAGTTCATCGTCAAATCAAATAAAATATAACTTATATAAAACTATTATTTGTTGTGTGTATATATTCTTGGTTAATCAAGATAGTTTGTGTGTAGATGTTCTGTGGAATAAGGATTAGGATACCCTCAGGTCGTAAAGAAAGAGTCAACCTCCATAACCGAGCCAATATCAAAGCCAATAGCTGAAATAGAGGCTCACATTGAAAGCTACCTCAATGAGGTGGTTATTTTGGAAAGTATAGTACCAGACCCAGAAACGATAGTATAACTGATAAGTAGAGTATAGTTAGAGAGTATATAAGGTCAAGCTCGAGTTCTTAAACTCCTATGATTGTGGTGAGTTCTTAAACTCATAATGTGTGGTAAGTTTGACAAATAGTTAGGTGTGAATAGATTTTTGAGGATAATGGCACTATATAGATTACTAAGCAAATGATCCTTAGTTAGGGCGTAAAGAAATAAGTATTATTAGTATTTTTGAATAGGTATGATTCTATGTGAGGTATATGTTAGGTATGTCTGTATAAGGTAATATTTTCAACTTTTGTATAAGTTGTATAAGGTAATATTTTTAACTTTTGTATAACTTTTGAGTCACAAAGGGATAGCAGAAGTGTAAAGCAGTTTGTGATATGGTATATCAAGTGTTATGAATATAAATCTAAATTGGATTAATGAAATAAGTTAGTTTAAAGATAGTAATTATTTATCTGAACACTGGTTAATACAGTAAACCAAAATTTTAAAATCTAATATTTTGAATACATGATTATTTGAATAGAGAATTTCGCGTTATATGTGTACGATAAGGCTTAGAATGTAAGTTAATAAAGAATAATTTATGATAATGTCGCCAAGACGAAAAATGAAACCCAAGGATAGAAGAACCTATCAGCAAAGTTGGAGGACAAACAGACCCGATACAGAATTTTGCGAATGTAGACGATCAAGCTATGCAGAATGGAGTACCAGACGCGAAAAGATCAGCCAGATAATCGAACGAAAAACGTCAAAGACTTCAAGACATTCGGACCGTCAAGATTTAGAGGATCAACTGACCCGGTGAAAGCGTTTGTGATAACTAGAATAACGAAGGGGCAAAAGACAGTTTCGTCCCCTATACGATAAAAGAAAAGAAGATAAAGGACAAGTCTGTGTATTTTAAGTGTGAATCAATGGAGTATAAGGTGGAAGACAGTCCAAGAAGGAGAAGGGAGGCAAGGAATGCGTAAAGAAGGAAAGATAGCAGGATATTGGAGACAACGGGACCAACATCAACAAACGAACCAATAGAATCAACCGCAAGCGTTTTCAACATGACCGTTCAAGAAACTGTAGTAGCCAGGGATGCAACTCCAGGTATTATTCGAATAAATTTTTATTTTTTTACTATTATTTTCTTATATAGAGTAAATTATTTTATAAATTATTTTGAAGGAGGAATTTGAGTTCTCTTAGAAATTAAATTTCCGTTTAATAAGATAGATAAACTTTATGCTGAATAGTTAAAGATCGGTTCGATCAATTATGATCGAGATCTACTTGCAATGATTGTGTATGCTATGTACCCTGGTATGTATAGGTTTTAAAACGGTAATTCCGGGGACGAAATCTTTATAAGGGAGGGTGAATGTAATAACCCGATATTTTTTATATTATTAAATCAGAAATTTTGCGTATAATTTTTTTAAAAAAAATTTAAGAATGAGGATTTGCACAAGATAAAGCTTATGTAATTATTGTAATAAATAAAATATATTTATTACATGAATGTTTGCAAATAATTTTATTTTAGAATTATTGATCATTATAAATTATATTCTTATAATTATTAATTTTACAGTAAAAGTGTTTTTATTAATTATTTTCAATGAGAACATTATTATTATATTATTTAAATAATATATGAAAGGATTATAGAATTATTATAATAATTATTTTATTTTATTATATGAATTTATTTCAGATTAATTAAGTTATTTATTTTTAACTTAATTATTAATGTTATATATGAAAGTTAAAATCAGATATGGAATCCAAAATCTTAATTTTGGATTTTGATCAAGGAATGAGAATAATAATATTATATTATTATTTGTCAGTGTTATAATTAGGTATGCTATGTGAGGATCAGTTTTGATGGAACAATTTTAATGTTACTGATAAACCCTAGTTTAAAGTCAAATCAGACTTTAAAATATGTCTAGTAGTTATGTTATGTGATTAATGATATTTATTATAATATTAATTATATTTTGATTTTTCAGTGCTATAAATATGTATGTTATGTTTGTAAGGTTAATTTGGGGAGCAGTTTCCTTATGACCTGATAAAACCCTAATTTGAAAGTCATTTACGATTGTATAATATGTTAAGTCATTGTGATATGTGGTATGTGATTTGTATTATAAGTATTATTGTTAATTATGTAAAACCCTATACAGTAATTAGCTATTCGCTAAGTGGAAACCCTAATTTGAAACTCAGTTATGAGTTCGAGACCATGTTATGTTAATTATGTCGTGTATTGCGAAATTTAAAGTTAATTAGGAAATTAAAACCCTAATTATAATTAGAAAATATAATTAATTAGAAACCCTAATTAATTGAGAATCCAAATTACTAAATTCGGTAATCTAACTTCTAAATTTAGAAACCCTGATTAGTAATCGTAAACCCTAATTACTAATCGTACGCCCTAAATGCGAAATTTGAAATCTTAATTGTAAGACCCCGAATTTTATGAAATGTGAATTTTTTTTCAAAATAAGCAAGTGGTTATAAAATAATCATTGTTGTCGTGGAATATTCATTTGGTCGTGGAATATTCTTTCTGTCAGGGAATATTCGTACGACGGCGCATCTATTTGTGGGCCCCATAACGAATAACTGTCTGATGAAGAAAATGGCAAATTTGAGTTTTTACAAATAACGGCGTAGTTGTTACCGTTAATACTGTTGAAATACCCGATGGTTAAAATACAGTAATACGCGTTATTGCACAGTAGCACACGGTATTGCACAGTATTTTTGAAATTATTGAATCTTACGTAAGAAGGCACTACTCAATAATTGTTACAGTAATTACTGTTCAATATTTTACTTTATTGATTCAATAATTACTGCGTTGATATTTTATATTATTGTTGTTCAATAATTGTCACTGCACAGTATTTTCCATTATCAGATCAATAATTCATATTATTTGAATAATATTATTAGATAACATTATTGGCAATGTCTAGAAATTTCAGTCTAAGGAGAGGTTTGGTCACCTAATTGCGCGCCAGTAAGGAGAAATCCTTATCGGAAAGCTCCCTCTTTCCTTGGAACGGCCTGGTTGTCATAAATGTGATTCTGTAATATTATCTGTAAATAATTAATTATTGATTCATATGATAAGAAAATATTTATTTTATGTGGATATAAATGAGGGATATATTTTTGTTGTTAAAAATGAAGGAGTTAATGTTGAGGTGTTTTATCTGTATTTTTGTCGGAACGGAGGTATTAAAAATCAAATTAGGGTTTTTAGGATATATTGCGAGGGTTATAATTTTTAATCCGACCGTTGGATCGTGGTAATATTTGGATATGTTATACATATATAAGTTAAGTATATGTCCACAAATTTTGAACCGTTAGAAATTAACGTATAATTTGTTATGAATTTTACGAGATGACTGGTTCAGAAATTGTTGAATTTTCGGAATTAATCATTTTGGTGGAAAATTCTAGAATTGGTGGGCCCCACTCTTGGTTGGTGAAGAAATGTGTTGAGATTTTTATTCAAATGTGGTGGGTGGAAATAGTAACAGGTAAAGCCATCAGGTTGCAGGTTAAGTCTACTTCGGCGTGCTAACATTTTCCTATAAATAGAGGGCTAAGTTAGAATTGAAAATCACACCAGAATTCAAAAGTTTTCTCTCTTTCTCTCTCTAGATTATTGAGTGTATTTTGTGAGTATTTAGATACTTTGTGAGTTGCTATTCATCAGTGCAAGTTTCCTTCAGCGTCATATCCGATATCCAGTCAGAAGTGCTGCTCTTTTGAGGTAAGGGATAGTAAGGGATAGTAAGAGATTTTAAGGGTTGTTATATTTTCCAGTTTCGTAATTTTTCTGACCTTAAAAAATTCTGGAAAAATTTGAAATGCTATTTTGATGAGTTTTCTTGATTGTGTCCAAAAATGGTGATTTTTGGATGTATAGATTGAGAGTTATGAATTTTATGAGAAAAGACTATTTTAAAAGTAACCGCTTATAACTCCTTGCGGTTAACTCTAAAATTGATGAAATTTTTATTGGGAGTACATCTATATAATCTTAGTGTACTCTGTGAATTTCAGAATTTTTGGATAAAAGTACAATTTATGATAAATGTCTAAATATTCGGCTATTTTGGTCATATGAAAAATAGTAAATGACTTTTAAAAATTATGAGAAAAATATATGTTCACTATGGGACTATATTATGCTAAATCTCAGAAAAGAAATATTTTTGGAACTGATTTGGTATTTTTCATAAAAATGGTCTAGTTATGAGTAAATGAATTAAATATGTTATGTGAAGTAAGAAAATTAGAAAATAGGATTTTATGGCTTGAGAATCCTATATGAGGTATATACAGATTTTTGATGAGGGTTTTGGTTATTGGTAATGAAATCTTATGCGTTTGACATTTTAGGATGATTAAATGTATTATTTAGAAAATTGTAAACAATTAAAATAAATTGTTTATAAATTTAAGAAATGTTATTCTTTCAATATCATTATACCGAAATATTGGTATGAATTTTATTGTGAAATTTCTACCTTTTTGTGTCGAGTTTACTATTCATGAGTTACTATTCACGAGTTACTATTCATGGGTTACTATTCACGAGTTACTATTCATGACAAAATTGGTTTCTTTTTCTGACCAAATTATAGTTGAGTTATGAATATTACTCTTGAGATTAAATCTATATACTGATTATATTGATTTTATTATTATATATAACATTTGTATAATCCTAATGATGATATTTCTCTTTGACTTAAGCGTAAAGATGGGTAGATTTTT
This sequence comes from Panax notoginseng, assembly GCA_016801055.1. NCBI lineage: Eukaryota > Viridiplantae > Streptophyta > Magnoliopsida > Apiales > Araliaceae > Panax > Panax notoginseng. The sequence continues at coordinate 128,066,709 of CM029019.1, forward strand.
GGTATGATCATGACTATGGGTTCTCTTTGGCCAGTAGTGCAAAGTTGAATTGTTGACTGGTATGATCATGACCATTGAATTTATAACTGAATATCTTTAGCTTAAGTGTAAAGGTGAATTGATCAACATGGTTTTAATTATTGTTTATATAAATTTTGAAATGATTATATATTTCTTTGATATATGAATATATTTGGCCTGTAGTGCAAATATGAACTGTTGAGGAATATCATTGGCCTGTAGTGCAAAGATGAATTGTTGATGAATATCTTTGGCCCGTAGTGCAAAGATGACCTGTTGTTGAATATCTTTGGCCAGTAGTGCAAAGATGAACTGTTGACGAATATCGTTGGCCTGTAGTGCAAAGATGAATTTATTAATATGATTATGAACAGGAACTGTGATTTGGTATAACCATGATCTTTGATGTTTCAGGTAAAGACATGTGAGGAAAATTATCTTCGTCTTGGATGCGAAGAGGAATTTAGAATAACAATTATGATTATGAGTTATTCATATAATTGTAAAAAGGAAATGTTGATTAATGTTACAGGGATAAAACATTATTGGTGGACTTTTAATGTGGAGAAGATAATAGACTTTATGGTCTATTTGACTCTTCTAATGGATTGCTCGTTCCGCTGCAACTATGGTTGAAATTTTTTATCATCTATCATATGTTCTAAATCTCTGATTTATTACTGTTGAAGGCTATTGATAATTTATTTATCTTTAGTCATGATATTCTTTACTGGGCTAGTTGTGCTCACCCTTCTGTTTCACAATTCCTTTCAGGTAATAAGAGTGTAGCTGGGTCGAGCGGGGGTAACAAGGGAATAGAACGGTGGTCTCTAGCTGTGGAGTTCTCCCGAAGCAGTATAGAAAAGTTCATTTAGTAGTTATATTTGGTGAATCCAATAAGGTAAGGTGTACCCAACTTTGGAAGGGTGTTTTATCACTATCATACAAGATGTCTAATGACATACAACCTCGTGTTCTTATAAGACATGGTTGTGCACATCCACTAGCTGAATATATCTACGACTACTACCTATATGATCTTGGAGTTTATTTGAAACATAATTTTCACTTGGAGACAACGGAGATATTTATATGTCAAGAGAAGACTCACCATTGGGAAGAATATGATAGTAATCTTCTCGTTTTTCTTTGGGGTCTATTGGGCCAACCAAGGATAATTCTGTGGCCATATGATATCTATCATAACCTAGAAGCATGGCCTCCCATGTACGAAGGTTTCCTTGAGCACTTCCCAAAGATTCTAGTTTTTAAAACAGTTTTTGACTGTACTTTTATGTAAGGTACCTTTATGAGGTGCTGATACATGATGGTGTCCAATGTCACATTTGGTATATATTTGTATCCAAACTCACAGCATATGTGTTGTTGTATTTTGCACGACAATTGTTGTAATAAAGTTGTAGTTGTTTTCTGTACCATGTATTTGATGACTCAGAATGGGTTGGGTGGAATGGACCTGTTTTGGGGTTGTCACAGTTGGTATCAGAGCTTAGGGATATCGTCTCTGGCGGAGATCGGGGAATATAACTAAGAGGGGAGAGATGAGTAAATCCTTCGCTAGTGTATCCTACCTAAGCTTATTTGTTGGTCAGTCATAATATCGGGATATTATGTGATATGTTAATTTTTTAAATTAACCCTTATTTTGAAGCTGTATTCTAGAATGATATCTGAAATACAGGAGATGAGCAATGGAGAAATTATGATGATATGAGAGATAGAATCTGAAATGGAGGCAAGGTATTCTCAACTCTTCGAAATATCAGGTACGTAAATTTCGGGGACGAAATTTCATAAGGAGGGGAGATTGTAAGACTCCGAATTTTATGAAATAAAAGTATTCAATTTTTCTTATAACTACTATTCAGTAAATGGTTAAATTGATAAAAGTTTAAAGTTATGAGTGAAATGTGAATTTTTTTTCAAAATAAGCAAGTTATTATAAAATAATCATTGTTGTCGGGGAATATTCGTTTGGTCGTGGAATATTCTTTCTATCAGGGAATATTCATACGACGGCGCAGCTATTTGTGGGCCCCATAACGAATAACTATCGGATGAAGAAAATGACAAATTTGAGTTTTTACAAATAACGGCGTAGTTGTTACCGTTAATACTGTTGAAATACCCGGTGGTTAAAATACAGTAATACGCGTTATTGCACAGTAGCACACGGTATTGTACAGTATTTTTGAAATTATTGATTCTTACGTAAGAAGGCACTACTCAATAATTGTTACAGTAATTACTGTTCAATATTTTATTTTATTGATTCAATAATTGCTGCGTTGATATTTTATATTGTTGTTGTTCAATAATTATCACTGCACAGTATTTCCCATTATCAGATCAATAATTCATATTATTTGAATAATATTATTAGATAACATTATTGGCAATGTCTAGAAATTTCTGTCTAAGGAGAGGTTTGGTCACCTAATTGCGCGCCAGGAAGGAGAAATCCTTATCGGAAAGCCCCCTCTTTCCTGGGAACGGCCTGGTTGTCATAAATATAATTCTGTAATATTATTTGTGAATAATTAATTATTGATTCATATGATAAGGAAATATTTATTTTATGTGGATATAAATGAGGGATATATTTTTGTTGTTAAAAATGAAGGAGTTAATGTTGAGGTGTTTTATCTGTATTTTTGTCGGAACGGAGGTATTGAAAATCAAATTAGGGTTTTTAAGATATTTTGCGAGGGTTATAATTTTTAATCCGACCGTTGGATCGTGGTAATATTTGGATATGTTATACATATATAAGTTGAGTATATGTCCATAAATTTTGAACCGTTAAAAATGAACGTATAATTTGTTATGAATTTTACGAGATGACTGGTTTAGAAATTGTTGAATTTTCGGAGTTAATCATTTTGGTGGAAAATTCTAGAATTGGTGGGCCCCACTCTTGGTTGGTGAAGAAATGTGCTGAGATTTCTATTCAAATATGGTGGGTGGAAATAGTAACAGGTAAAGCCATCAGGTTGCAGGTTAAGTCTGCTTCGGCGTGCTAACATTCTCTTATAAATAGAGGGCTAAGTTAGAATTGAAAATCACACCAGAATTCATAAGTTTTCTCTCTTTCTTTCTCTAGATTATTGAGTGTATTTTGTGAGTATTTAGATAGTTTGTGAGTTGCTATTCATCAGTGCAAGTTTCCCTCAGCGTCATATCCGATATCCAGTCAGAAGTGCTGCTCTTTTGAGGTAAAGGATTGTAAGGGATAGTAAGGGATAGTAAGAGATTTTAAGGGTTGTTATATTTTCCAGTTTCGTAATTTTTCTGACCATCAAAAATTCTAGAAAAATTTGAAATGATATTTTGATGAGTTTTCTTGATTGTGTCCAAAAATGGTGATTTTTGGATATATAGATTGAGGGTTATGAATTTTATGAGAAAAGACTATTTTAAAAGTAACCGCTTATAACTCGTTGTGGTTAACTCCAAAATTGATGATATTTTTATTGGGAGTACATCTATATAATATTAGTGTACTCTGTGAATTTTAGAATTTTTGGATAAAAGTACAATTTATGATAAATGTCTAAATATTCGGCTATTTTGGCCATATGAAAAATAGTAAATGACTTTTAAAAATTATGAGAAAAATATATGTTCACTATGGGACTATATTATGTTAAATCCCAGAAAAGAAATTTTTTTGGAACTGATTTGGTATTTTTCATGAAAATAGTCTAGTTATGAGTAAATGAATTAAATATGTTATGTGAAGTAAGAAAATTAGAAAATAGGATTTTATGGCTTGAGAATCCTATATGAGGTATATGCAGATTTTTGACGAGGGTTTTGGTTATTGGTAATGAAATCTTATGAGTTTGACATTTTAGGATGATTAAATGTATTATTTAGAAAATTGTAAACAATTAAAATAAATTGTTTATAAATTTAAGAAATGTTATTCTTTCAATATCATTATACCGAAATATTGGTATGAATTTTATTTTGGAATTTCTACCTTTTTGTGTCGAGTTTACTATTCATGAGTTACTATTCATGGATTACTATTCACGAGTTACTATTTATAACAAAATTGGTTTCTTTTTCTGACCAAATTATAGTTGAGTTATGAATATTACTCTTGAGATTAAATCTATATATTGATTATATTGATTTTATTATTATATATAACATTTTTATAACCCTAATGATGATATTTCTCTTTGACTTGAGCGTAAAGATGGGTAGATTTTTGGTATGATCATGACTATGGGTTCTCTTTGGCCAGTAGTGCAAAGTTGAATTGTTGACTGGTATGATCATGACCATTGAATTTATAACTGAATATCTTTAGCTTAAGTGTAAAGGTGAATTGATCAACATGGTTATAATTATTGTTTATATAAATTTTAAAATGATTATATATTTCTTTGATATATGAATATATTTGGCCTGTAGTGCAAATATGAATTGTTGAGGAATATCATTGGCCTGTAGTGCAAAGATAAATTGTTGATGAATATCTTTGGCCCGTAGTGCAAAGATGACCTGTTGTTGAATATCTTTGGCCAGTAGTGCAAAGATGAACTGTTGACGAATATCGTTGGCCTGTAGTGCAAAGATGAATTTATTAATATGATTATGAACAGGAACTGTGATTTGGTATAACCATGATCTTTAATGTTTCAGGTAAAGACATGTTAGGAAAATTATCTTCATCTTGGATGCGAAGAGGAATTTAGAATTACAATTATGATTATGAGTTATTCATATAATTGTGAAAAGGAACTGTTGATTAATGTTACAGGGATAAAACATTATTGGTGGACTTTTAATGTGGAGAAGATAATAGACTTTATTGTCTATTTGGCCCTTCTAATGGATTGCTCGTTCCGCTGCAACTATGGTTGAAAATTTTTATCATCTACCATATGTTCTAAATCTCTGATTTATTACTGTTGAAGGCTATTGATAATTTATTTATCTTTAGTCATGATATTCTTTACTGGGCTAGTTGTGCTCACCCTTCTGTTTCACAATTCATTTCAGGTAATAAGAGTGTAGCTGGGTCGAGCGGGGGTAACAAGGGAATAGAACGGTGGTCTCTAGCTGTGGAGTTCTCCCGAAGCAGTATAGAAAAGTTCATTTAGTAGTTATATTTGGTGAATCCAATAGGGTAAGGTGTACCCAACTTTGGAAGAGTGTTTTGTCACTATCATACAAGATGTCTAATGACATACAACCTCGTGTTCTCATAAGACATGGTTATGCACATCCACTAGCTGAATATATCTACGACCACTACCTGTATGATCTTGGAGTTTATTTGAAACATAATTTTCACTTGGAGACAACGGAGATATTTATATGTCAAGAGAAGACTCACCATTGGGAAGAATATGATAGTAATCTTCTCGTTTTTCTTTGGGGTCTACTGGGTCAACCAAGGATAATTCTGTGGTCATATGATATCTATCATAACCTAGAAGCATGGCCTCCCATGTACGAAGGTTTCCTTGAGCACTTCCCAAAGATTCTAGTTTCTAAAACAGTTTTTGATTGTACCTTTATGTAAGGTATCTTTATGAGGTGCTGATACATGATGGTGTCCAATGTCACATTTGGTATATATTTGTATCCAAACTCACAGCATATGTGTTGTTGTATTTTGCACGACAATTGTTATAATAAAGTTGTAGTTGTTTTCTGTACCATGTATTTGACGACTCAGAATGGGTTGGGTGGAATGGACCTGTTTTGGGGTTGTCACAGTTGGTATCAAAGCTTAGGGATATGGTCTCTGGCGGAGATCGGGGAATATAACTAAGGGGGGAGAGATGAGTAAATCTTTCGCTAGTGTATCCTACCTAAGCTTATTTGTTGGTCAGTCATAATATCGGGATATTATGTGATATGTTAATTTGTTAAATTAACCCTTGTTTTGAAGCTGTATTCTAGAATGATATCTGAAATACAAGAGATGGGCAATGGAGAAATCATGATGATCTGAGAGATAGAATCTGAAATGGAAGCAAGGTATTCTCAACTCTTCGAAATACTAGGTACGTAATTTTCGGGGACGAAATTTCATAAGGAGGGGAGATTGTAAGACCCCGAATTTTATGAAATAAAAGTATTCAATTTTTCTTATAATTACTATTTAGTAAATGGTTAAATTGATAAAAGTTTAAAGTTATGGGTGAAATGTAAATTTTTTTTTAAAATAAGCAAGTGGTTATAAAATAATCATTGTTGTCGGTGAATATTCGTTTGGTCGTGGAATATTCTTTATGTCAGGGAATATTCATACGACGGCGCAGCTATTTGTGGGCCCCATAACGAATAATTGTCGGATGAAAAAAACGACAAATTTGAGTTTTTACAAATAACGGTGTAGTTGTTACCGTTAATACTGTTGAAATACCCGGTGGTTAAAATACAGTAATACGCGTTATTGCACAGTAGCACACGGTATTGCACAGTATTTTTGAAATTATTGATTCTTACGTAAGAAGGCACTACTCAATAATTGTTACAGTAATTACTGTTCAATATTTTATTTTATTAATTCAATAATTCCTGCGTTGATATTTTATATTATTGTTGTTCAATAATTGTCACTGCACAGTATTTCCCATTATAAGATCAATAATTCATATTATTTGAATAATATTATTAGATAACATTATTGGCAATGTCTAGAAATTTCTGTCTTAGGAGAGGTTTGGTCACCTAATTGCGCGCCAGTAAGGAGAAATCCTTACCGGAAAGCCCCCTCTTTCCTTGGAACGGCCTGGTTGTCATAAATGTGATTCTGTAATATTATTTGTGAATAATTAATTATTGATTCATATGATAAGGAAATATTTATTTTCTGTGGATATAAATGAGGGATATATTTTTGTGGTTAAAAATGAAGGAGTTAATGTTGAGGTGTTTTATCTGTATTTTTGTCGGAACGGATGTATTGAAAATTAAATTAGGGTTTTTAAGATATTTTACGAGGGTTATAATTTTTAATCCGACCGTTAGATCGTGGTAATATTTGGATATGTTATACATATATAAGTTGAGTATATGTCCACAAATTTTGAACCGTTAAAAATGAACGTATAATTTGTTATGAATTTTACGAGATGACTGGTTCAGAAATTGTTAAATTTTCGGAATTAATCATTTTGGTGGAAAATTCTAGAATTGGTGGGCCCCACTCTTGGTTGGTGAAGAAATGTGCTGAGATTTTTATTCAAATGTGGTGGGTGGAAATAGTAACAGGTAAAGCCATTAGGTTGCATGTTAAGTCTGCTTCGGCGTGCTAACATTTTCCTATAAATAGAGGGCTAAGTTAGAATTGAAAATCACACCATAAGTTTTCTCTCTTTCTCTCTCTAGATTATTGAGTGTATTTTGTGAGTATTTAGATAGTTTGTGAGTTGCTATTCATCAGTGCAAGTTTCCCTCAGCGTCATATCCGATATCCAGTCAGAAGTGCTGCTCTTTTGAGGTAAGGGATTGTAAGGGATAGTAAGAGATTTTAAGGGTTGTTATATTTTCCAGTTTCGTAATTTTTCTGACCATCAATAATTCTTGAAAAAATTGAAATGATATTTTGATGAGTTTTCTTGATTGTGTCCAAAAATGGTGATTTTTGGATGTATAGATTGAGAGTTATGAATTTTATGAGAAAAGACTATTTTAAAAGTAACCGCTTATAACTCATTGTGGTTAACTCCAAAATTGATGATATTTTTATTAGGAGTGCATCTATATAATATTAGTGTACTCTGTGAATTTCAGAATTTTTGGATAAAAGTACAATTTATGATAAATGTCTAAATATTCGGCTATTTTGGCCATATGAAAAATAGTAAATGACTTTTAAAAATTCTGAGAAAAATATATGTTCACTATGGGACTATATTACGCTAAATCTCAGAAAAAAAATATTTTTGGAACTGATTTGGTATTTTTCATGAAAATGGTCTAGTTATGAGTAAATGAATTAAATATGTTATGTGAAGTAAGAAAATTAGAAAATAGGATTTTATGGCTTGAGAATCCTATATGAGGTATATGCAGATTTTTGATGAGGGTTTTGGTTATTGGTAATGAAATTTTATGAGTTTGGCATTTTAGGAAGATTAAATGCATTATTTAGTAAATTATAAATAATTAAAATAAATTGTTTATAAATTTAAGAAATGTTATTCTTTCAATATCATTATACCGAAATATTGGTATGAATTTTATTGTGGAATTTTTACCTTTTTGTGTCGAGTTTACTATTTATGAGTTACTATTCACGAGTTACTATTCATGGGTTACTATTCACGAGTTACTATTCTTGACAAAATTGGTTTCTTTTTCTGACCAAATTATAGTTGAGTTATGAATATTACTCTTGAGATTAAATCTATATATTGATTTTATTATTATATATAACATTTTTATAACCCTAATGATGATATTTCTCTTTGACTTGAGCGTAAAGATGGGTAGATTTTTGGTATGATCATGACTATGGGTTCTCTTCGGCCATTAGTGCAAAGTTGAATTGTTGACTGGTATGATCATGACCATTGAATTTATAACTGAATATCTTTAGCTTAAGTGTAAAGGTAAATTGATCAACATGGTTATAATTATTGTTTATATAAATTTTGAAATGATTATATATTTCTTTGATATATGAATATATTTGGCCTGTAGTGCAAATATGAACTGTTGAGGAATATCATTGGCCTGTAGTGAAAAGATGAATTGTTGATGAATATCTTTGGCCCGTAGTGCAAAGATGACCTGTTGTTAAATATCTTTGGCCAGTAGTGCAAAGATGAACTGTTGAAGAATATCGTTGGCCTGTAGTGCAAAGATGAATTTATTAATATGATTATGAACAGGAACTGTGATTTGGTATAACCATGATCTTTGATGTTTCAGGTAAAGACATGTGAGGAAAATTATCTTCGTCTTGGATGCGAAGAGGAATTTAGAATTAGAATTATGATTATGAGTTATTCATATAATTGTGAAAAGGAACTGTTGATTAATGTTACAGGGATAAAACATTATTGGTGGACTTTTAATGTGGAGAAGATAATATACTTTATGGTCTATTTGACTCTTCTAATGGATTGCTCGTTCCGCTGCAACTATGGTTGAAATTTTTTTATCATCTACCATATGTTGTAAATCTCTGATTTATTACTGTTGAAGGCTATTGATAATTTATTTATCTTTAGTCATGATATTCTTTACTGGGCTAGTTGTGGTCACCCTTCTGTTTCACAATTCCTTTCAGGTAACAAGAGTGTAGCTGGGTCGAGCGGAGGTAACAAGGGAATAGAACGGTGGTCTCTAGCTGTGGAGTTCTCCCGAAGCAATATAGAAAATTTCATTTAGTAGTTATATTTGGTGAATCCAATAGGGTAAATTGTACCCAACTTTAGAAGGGTATTTTGTCACTATCATACAAGATGTCTAATGACATACAACCTCGTGTTCTCATAAGACATGGTTGTGCACATCCACTAGCTGAATATATCTACGACCACTACCTGTATGATCTTGGAGTTTATTTGAAACATAATTTTCACTTGGAGACAACGGAGATATTTATATGTCAAGAGAAGACTCACCATTGGGAAGAATATGATAGTAATCTTCTCGTTTTTCTTTGGGGTCTATTGGGTCAACCAAGGATAATTCTGTGGCCATATGATATCTATCATAACCTAGAAGCATGGCCTCCCATGTACGAAGGTTTCCTTGAGCACTTCCCAAAGATTCTAGTTTCTAAAACAGTTTTTGACTGTACCTTTATGTAAGGTACCTTTATGAGGTGCTGATACATGATGGTGTCCAATGTCACATTTGGTATATATTTGTATCCAAACTCACAGCATATGTGTTGTTGTATTTTGCACGACAATTGTTGTAATAAAGTTGTAGTTATTTTCTGTACCATGTATTTGACGACTCAGAATGGGTTGGGTGGAATGGACCTGTTTTGGGGTTGTCACATTTGGTATCAGAGCTTAGGGATATCGTCTCTGGCGGAGATCGGGGAATATAACTAAGAGGGGAGAGATGAGTAAATCCTTCGCTAGTGTATCCTACCTAAGCTTATTTGTTGGTCAGTCATAATATCGGGATATTATGTGATATATTAATTTGTTAAATTAACCCTTGTTTTGAAGCTGTATTCTAGAATGATATCTGAAATACAGGAGATGAGCAATGGAGAAATCATGATGATCTGAGAGATAGAATCTGAAATGGAAGCAATGTATTCTCAACTCTTCGAAATACCAGGTACGAAATTTCATAAGGAGGGGAGATTGTAAGACCCCAAATTTTATGAAATAAAAGTATTCAATTTTTCTTATAATTACTATTCAGTAAATGGTTAAATTGATAAAAGTTTAAAGTTATGGGTGAAATGTGAATGTTTTTTCAAAATAAGCAAGTGGTTATAAAATAATCATTGTTGTCGGGGAATATTCGTTTGGTCGTGGAATATTCTTTCTGTCAGGGAATATTCGTACGACGGCGCAGCTATTTGTTGGCCCCATAACGAATAACTGTCGAATGAAGAAAACGACAAATTTGAGTTTTTACAAATAACGACGTAGTTATTACCGTTAATATTGTTGAAATACCCGGTAGTTAAAATACAGTAATACGCGTTATTGCACAGTAGCACACGGTATTGCACAGTATTTTTGAAATTATTGATTCTTACGTAAGAAGGCACTACTCAATAATTGTTACAGTAATTACTGTTTAATATTTTATTTTATTGATTCAATAATTGCTGTGTTGATATTTTATATTAGTGTTGTTCAATAATTGTCACTGCACAATATTTCCCATTATCAGATCAATAATTAATATTATTTGAATAATATTATTAGATAACATTATTGACAATGTCTAGAAATTTCTGTCTAAGGAGAGGTTTGGTCACCTAATTGTGCGCCAGTAAGGAGAAATCCTTATCGAAAAGCCCCCTCTTTCTTGGGAACGGCCTGGTTGTCATAAATGTGATTCTGTAATATTATTTGTGAATAATTAATTATTGATTCATATGATTAGGAAATATTTATTTTATGTGGATATAAATGAGGGATATATTTTTGTTGTTAAAAATGAAGGAGTTAATGTTGAGGTGTTTTATCTGTATTTTTATCGGAACGGAAGTATTGAAAATCAAATTAGGATTTTTAAGATATTTTGCGAGGGTTATAATTTTTAATCCGACCGTTGGATCGTGGTAATATTTGGATATGTTATACATATATAAGTTGAGTATATGTCCACAAATTTTGAACCGTTAAAAATGAACGTATAATTTGTTATGAATTTCACGAGATGACTGGTTTAGAAATTGTTGAATTTTCGTAGTTAATCATTTTGGTGGAAAATTCTAGAATTGGTGGGCCCCACTCTTGGTTGGTGAAGAAATGTGCTGAGATTTTTATTCAAATGTGGTGGGTGGAAATAGTAACAGGTAAAGCCATCAGGTTACAAGTTAAGTCTGCTTCGGCGTGCTAACATTTTCCTATAAATAGAGGGCTAAGTTAGAATTGAAAATCACACCAGAATTCATAAATTTTCTCTCTTTCTCTCTCCAGATTATTGAGTGTATTTTGTGAGTATTTAGATACTTTGTGAGTTGCTATTCATCAGTGCAAGTTTCCCTCAACGTCATATCTGATATCCAGTCATAAGTACTTAGATACTTTGTGAGTTGCTATTCTTGGTTTGATGAAGAACACTTAAGAACACCTATAGCGACAGTTTCGTCGCTATAGGGTCCTTTAGCGACAGTTGATTTTCAAAATTCATTATTTTTATTAAATAAATAGAAAAATTAGTTTTTAAATATTAAAAATACAAAATAAATTATTAAAAATTATTTTAAAATCGAAAAATTAGTTTTTAATTATTTTGGATATATTTCATAAATATTTAATATTTTTAGAATATTAAAGGTATTTAATTAATTTAATTATAATATTAAATAAATTATTTAAAAATAATTTTAGTACTTGAAAAATTATTTAAAATTATATTATGTTATAAGAAAATATTTTAAGTTATTTTTAATGACTTTTAATATTTTGTGATGAAATTTCATTAATAAATTAATATTAATGATATTTAAGTTATTTAATAAATGTATTAAATAAATGATGAAAAATAAAATTAATGATTTAAAAATTATATAAAGGTTATAAAAATATTTGAAGTTATAAAATATAACTTTTGATATTTTATCATAAAAAATATTAATATTTTAATATTAATGATATTAGATTTATTTAATACTCATATTAAATAAATTAGTTTAAAAATAATTTTTATATTAGAAAAATCATTTTTAATGAAAGTAAAGTGTTTAAAGATATTTTAAGTTATAAATTATAACTTTTGATATTTAAAGGATAATTTTATTAATAATTTAATATTAATGATATTAATTTAATATTAATGATATTAAGTTTATTTAATAATTATGGTAAATAAATAGTTTAAAAATGGTTTTATTAATTTAAAAATCATTTAAAAAGGATATAAATGAATTAAAAATATTTTAAGTTATACTTAACGACTTTTAATATTTGGATAAATAAAACATTAATACTTAAATATTAATGATAATTATTTAAAAATGATTTAAAATCTTTTAAAAATCATTTAAGGGTAATATTAATACTTTAATAATATTTTGAGTTATTATAAATAACTTTAACATTTTGGCAATGGTTTCATTAATAATTTAATATTAATTTAATATTAATGATAATAGAATTGATTAGTATTTAAATCATTTAATAATGATTTCGATGTTTGAAAATTCATGATAAATTATAATAAATGTTTAAAAATTATTTTAAATTATTTAAAAATAATATGACTGATACTTACAGATGTTGAATTACAGGATAAAGTCTTAGACTCGATAATTACCCAATAAAGCCGTCGGTACACCGACATGTTTTAGAAATTGATTTGAACTTGTATAAGTTGTCTGTATATGTGTTTATTTGTGATTCAATGACTGTTGAATATGTGTGATAATGTGATTAGGATACGCGCTGACTGCAATAAAAGTGCTATGTGTTATAGTTTGTTGTTCTAATCAGTAAAATGATTTTTTAAATGATATGTTGTGATATAAAAGATAAAATTAAGTTGCGTACTGTAAATAGCAGACCAGGAAAGTATCTTAGCTTTGCATTTTCTTTATGCAATGGACATGAGTAAGAATATTTCTAAATTATATTATTATTGTACAAATTATTAATCCTATATTATTAACCCTATTGTGATATATTCAATATCCGATTATTGTTTATCAACATGTTAGTATATGGTAATTCATATATATATATATATATATATATATATATATATATATATATATATATATATATAGACACAGATTTAGAAATATCGTTGAATATGATAAAACTTCTTTGTATCCAATCAAATTATTTTGGTTTGGATTCCAGACTAGCATGAACATCCCGATCAAGGGAAAAATTTTATGCGCCCAAGGCGGACGGAGTGAACGATCACATCGTTCTTGCAATGTATTATTGATCAATATAGGGCCCATGGGATGTACACCCTCGCGCCCGTAAGTTATGACGGTTTGCGGATGAAGTTCTGCTAAACCTATTCAAAAAATTGAAAACAATATTCATAGTATGTCAACTAAACCCCATATATAGTCATTAAGTAGTTTCAAAAATTTGAGATAGAATTGTTATGGTATTATTATCGGTTCAATTTACTTCACAACTATAGATTTGTTGAAGAAGTGATGTACAAAGAAAATATTTAATTCTTTCGGCTAATTATATTTATAATTGTTATTACTTGCTGGGCACCCAAATGCTCATTCTTGCTTTAAATTTAAATGTTTTCAGCAAGGCGTGATCAACCTAAAGGTTCAGACAAGAACAAGTGAAAAGGAAAGTAAATAGAATATGTTTAATGGTATCTTTTGTAATGATTAAACTGTATTAAGACAATGTTATGTATTATCTATCATGTAAAGAATTATAGTAAAGGTTGCGTACTTGGGAGTAGACTCTGATAAATGTAAGATAAGTTTGATATTCATATTATTGTTATTATTATTAGTATTATTACGCTCATAGAAATGGTATCGTAAAGCACCGTGTTCGGGTTTCAAGTACCTGAATTTGGGGGCGTTACATCACCACAATGCTTATCGTAATTTTTGAGATGTTATTTTTATCACACTTGATGCTTATAAAGAAAATTGAACAATATTGTTTTGTTGTGTCACCACAAGGACAATATTTTTCTTTTTTGAATATATGGAAGTGCTAGGTTGGACTTAACTTAGATAATTTTGATTCGAATATGCATATACTTGATCAAAATAATCTAAGAGGCAAAATAAAAGGAGTTACATGATGATGTAATTGACAATAGATGTCTACCTATATATTTATATATAGTTTGTTGTGTCACCACAAGGCTATATAAATTTGAAATGAGATCCTTATTCTCACTAGCAAATCTTTAATTAGATTTTGCCGAACTATATAAGTGAGGGTAATATAGTTCGAAGAAAATAGTGGGAGATACCAATTTAAAAATAAGACTTAAATTATTTTGGTAATTAATAAAAGAATGTATGATATAATGTTGTTAAATTACAAATTCATTTACAGAATTTTACAATATCTAAAATTACTATCACTGCGAAGCATATTAGATGCTATTTAATCGAACCGAATTAAACAGATTGGTTAAGGAAATTGAGAATAGTTCTCACGGCTGAAAAGCTATCTTATGTCCTTAATACGCCTATCCCTGCAATGGTTGCAACAATGCCTCCGAGGAAGAGATTGCTATTTTAGAAAGTGGTCAGATGATGCATAGTTAGCTCAATGCATCATGCTCGCATCCATGAGTAATGAGCTTCAGCGTCAGCATGAAACTATGGATGCTCCTACGATACTCCTGCACGTCAAGTAGTTGATGGTGAGGAAAGTAGGACTAATAGATATCATATATCTAAGGAGCTCTTCTGATCTAGAATGACCAACGACACTATAGTACAGACACATGTCCTAAACATGATCAATTTGATTGGAAAATTAGGACAACAAGTTTTGTCATGGATGGAGAGTTGAGTCGAGATTTGATCTTGTAGTTACTCCCAGACTCCTTCTCACAATTGTTGTGAATTTTTCATAAAAACAAACTATATATCAGCCTCGCTAACTTGCTTAACATGTTGAAAAAATGTTAAGAGTCACTTTACCAAGAAAGACCAAGTCTTACTGGTAGGGAACAAAGGATCTTCTGAAAAGAAGAACGATTCACAATAAGTTTCTAGATCATCTCAAATGATTTTCTCACAATGGACGCCTACTAATACACAATAATTGATTGATGTATCTAATAGTAAAAATCGTAGCATGTTGGACATGGTGCTGTGATGATCCCAAATCCAAGTCCCTTCGAACCTCAGATCCGGTCTGCCACGATACTACTATCGTCAAACTATTTATATCTTTTATTCATAACTTAATGAATACAATTTTTCTTTTTACAGAGTAGAATATAAATTTCTTCCACTTCCAGGATCTGTATAATGACCCCAAACTTTTATAAGTTCCTAATCTTGGTCATTTACCATTTCTGTCTTACATCATATTCGATGTTATATAAATATGCGGAATAATTTAAACTTTTTCAATCTCATTTGAAAATAAATCTTTTATTGATATCTTAACTTGAATCAATTACATATCCTTAAATCAAATTATGTTATGATTCATTCTATTCGAATTACTGTATAAATCTTTACATATCGATTCGAATTCCTCTATGTATCACACATTACAACTTAATAATTCAATAGGTATTACACATTGTAAACTACTATCAAGTACATCTCCTAGAACCTAAACATGGTTCAAGAGTATATAAATAAATCTCCTTCTATGCTATTGAACTTTATCAATCAAGTAGCACGTAACTTTACCATCAGTCCTTAACTTGCAAAAGTGGTTATTTGGAAGGGTGAGCTCGACAGCCCATCAATTCTAACAGTTTTCATGCAGCACATAGCATATAATAGCATATTCAGTTCATGCATTCATAATTAATTAATATTTATTATGCATATTACTTCATACATAACAGGCATAGAGATTTACTTCACAAGTATATCATCAAATCCACTTCCACATTTCATATATATCTCATATGCATTTCATATATATATATATATATATATATATATATATATATATATATATATATATATATATATATATATATATATATCAACATTCTCATGGCATAATATAGCTCAACTAACAGTTATAGAATTCATATATCAAATAGGAACTGAAAGACTTGCCTGATTCGTAGTTTATCAGCTATGACTTAACTGCTTAAAGCTTATATGCACTCTGTGTATTCCTACACAGTTATATAATTATAGATTCATATCCATTAGTCATACATTTCATACGCTCTTAATATAAGAACAAATATTGTTTCCTAACTAGGTTTGTAAAACCTACACTTCACTTTCTCATCATACTCTTAGAATAACTAGGTATGTATAGGGATACCTTAAACACTCGTACTTGACATCAACATTCATATATAGCACACTTGACTTGCTATGTGTTCGACACATTTAAAACTCATATAAGTAAGTTCAAACGTACATATAAACGTCTAACTTAGTTGTAACTTCATACCACATCACATATCCTATATTTTTATAGCACAAATAAAATTACAAATTCAAAAAACGTATCGTTGCTTTATATCTTGAAAATATTCATTTGGACTTAACATTTGAAAGTCCATTCATCTCTATCACATAGCATGCTTCTTACGCATTACATAGCATATTGGTCGCATATTTCAATTTAAAGAAATCATATAAGCATGCTTTGAATTTCAGATCAAAAATAGAAACTATTCATGACTGCAGGATGGCGCAGCTGCACCATGTATAGGCTTAGGGATGGCGTAGCTGCACTGTCCCATAGCCAGACCAAGGTTGAGCTTTTGCACTCCAGGTTTTAGTCCAAACTTTAACACACTTAGACTCTTATACTTCTCATGCATACACACTAGAGGTCTTTACATATTTGCATGATCACTTCAAGATCAACCTTATATGTTAGGAACTTTAGTTTATGATTTTCACGAATTCAAAGACGAATAGGGTCATGTAATCACTAGGTGTACTAATTAGCCTTATGTTCGCATAAAGAGGTCACATAATCTGTAATACACATGCTCATACATATTCATAACGTTTAACACTTTAAAACATGCTTAAAATTAATGTTTGATTAAATTCTCTTTATGTCCATCACTTACGAATTATGTATAGAGACATAGTAAAACATAACATGGCATCTCAAGCCTTTAGAATCTAAATACTCATATGTAATGCAACTTAAGTTCAAAAACATGCTCGAGGTTACCTTTGAAATCATTTTTTTTCATGAATGATGCAATATAACACATATAAATCAACTTCCGTTATGTTTAACATATAAGACTTATGTTCAGAGACATAATGAACATAAACATGTCATCTCAAATCTTCAGAGTCTCTTTTCTCATACCTAATGCACTTGGTTTGAAAACATATTCAAGTTTGTTTTTGAAATCATTTTAAACTTGAACTATGTAATTTATCATATACAAGGCAACTTTAAAGCTCTTATCATGTGTAGTCAAGTTATGTTATCATCTTCTCAAGATCAGAAACTACACCTTCTAGCATTCATATCCATTAGCTTATTATACTAAGCTTTTCTTGAAAATTTCTCTAACACAAGATCTAATAAGTTTGATCATGGCAAGACACTATAAACCTTATATAATGCTCATTTTACATCTGAAATCCATCATGTATATAGACTACTATGATCAGAACTCCTAGAAAATAAGTCTCATCAAAGTTTGTATTTTCATTAGTAAAGCTTACAAATAAGTTCAACATGTTCATGCTTCCTTACGAATCATATAAACACAAGTTAACGGGTTATTCATGCATTTATAAACCATACCAACGTACTTACCAAGTCAGTATATAGATATGGCATACATACCTATCAAGTTCATTTCTAAAGTTTTAAATCCATTTTAAACTATACACTTTCCTTAAGCATGTATGCTAATCTAGTAAACATGCTCACATTAGGGTGATATACTTGTGTATACACATTACACATGTGTGCATGCTAGTTTATGTCATAGTACTTTACCAACACTGATCAGACTTTAAAATAGAAAGCAAAAACTAAACTCAGAGGTCGGCGCAGCTGCGCTGCACCCTAGTGTTATAACGGCGTAGCTGCGCTACGTCTGATTCAAGCCCAAAACAGTCTGCGTCGGCAGAAAACTAGCCCAACCACATAAATTATTCACGAATTCGATTGTAATTACTCATATATCAGTTTAAACATACTTATATGGTTATATAACAACTATACAACCATTACCCAACATAATTATCATCCAACTCCGCATAATCAAGAAATTGGTATTCAAGAATGGAAATTTTGACAGAACCAACAATGAAGAACAAGAAGAATTCTTATAACTCGGTAAAATGAAATGAACTTGCTGCTAAATGAACTCCCAATTTCTTAGAATACTTGTATGCTCTCAATCTCACACTTTGCAATTCTCAGCAATGGCAATTTGAGAAGGAGAGTCCATATTATAGAACAATCAATACACAGACAATGCAATCTCTCATTAAATCAAACCCATGGATTGAAGGATTGCATGAAGGTTATCAAAGAGTTGTTAGATGTTAGTTAAAAATCATCACCACCACCACTCCCCCCCATAATCATCAGCTAGAAAGAGCTTGGAAGAAGAAAAGGAAAATAGGCCTTAGCCTTTTTGCTATGCACGTGAATGAGAAATTGGGTGCAATTGTACACTAAATTTGGGACAAGCCGAATAACTCAGCAACTTGTTATTCTAAGGCTTGGTTTGGTTCTTTAATTTCACAAAATGAAAATTTTAATATACAATTGTTACCATATTAAGAAATTTAGGGATTATTTAGGTACTCACCTCATAGTATCCATGTACATTAAATACACGCAATTAGAATAACACAGTTATGTATTATTGTCCAAGTATCTCCATAATTATATTTTACTACTCACATAACCACATTATCACATTATTTAATATTATCTATCTAATGTACACACATAATTTCTCTTCCCAATTTCTGGAATACACAGATATTTAATTATTTCTGTATTTAAAATCCCTTATGATTTTATTGTACCACTTGATACCTTATATCATTAGTCTCAATTAAATGTCATACTTCACATATTCTTAAGCCATAGGTATTATATATTACTACTGCCCATATTTTCCATATTACACATAGTAATACTATTAATACTTTAATTGGGCTAAATATCATTCAGTTGGGTACTTTCAACCCATTATCACCTTTTAATATCACAATGATTAATTAATATTAATATTTTATTTTCTTTTCAGAAATTACTATGCACTCACTAATTAATAGAATACAATATTCCATAATATCACTTAATTAACCAATATTTATTCCGGGTTAATTAATTAAACCTTAATAAAATCTATTTATGGATAACTTAATCATCATTTAAGATTTTATTATCCTTATGAGTCATTAATACTCATTTTCTTAAATTTTAAATTTCCAAAAATTGATCATTAAGACCAGCGCAGCTGCGCTAGTCATAGGCTAAGAAATGGCGTAGCTCCGCCATACCAAATTCAGAGGCAGATAAGTTTTGCATCAGCAGAAATGAAACATACGCTTCTAAATACTTTACACATCCTCCTTAAGTGTTAACTCGTCTAACATTAATCCCGTCTTTGATTTCACATCATCAGTTACTATTTTCCTTAATAATTTAAGGATAACACTTCAAGTTTTAAAACTCTACTTCCCTTATTAGTTTAACCAACTATAACCTCTCCTTTACGATCTCTTACCACCAATAACACAAAACTCGAATATAACATGTAAGACCCCAGCTTATTAATGAATAAAATCAAATTTTCTCTAAATATTATTGTGAATAATAAGGGGTTAATTTGATATAATACTTTGGTTATGGGTGAAATGTGCAAATTTTGCAAAATAAGCAAGTGGTTATAAAATATTCATTTTGTCGGGGAATATTCCTTTGGTCGTGGAATATTCTTGCTGTCGGGGAATATTCGTACGACGGCGTAGCCTTGTGTGGGCCCCATAACGGAAAGCGATTGGATGAAAAAAACGACAAGAATAAGTTATTTATAAATAACGGCGTAGTTGTTACCGTTAATACTGTTGGAATACCCGGTGGTTAAAATACAGTAGCACACGGTATTGCACCAATTATTAATTCTTACGAAGGAAGGCACTACTCAATAATTGTTACAGTAGTTACTGTTCAATATTTTATTTTATTGATTCAATAATTGCTGCATTGATATTTTATATTATTGTTGTTTCAATAATTGTTGCTGCATAGTATTTTCCATTATCAGATCAATAATTCATATTATTGGAATAATATTATTAGATAACATTATTGGGAATGTCTAGAAAGTTCTGTCTAAGGAGAGGTTTGGTCATCTAATTGCGCGCCAGTAAGGAGAAATCCTTATTGGAAAGCCCCCTCTTTCTTGGGAACGGCCTAGTTGTCATAAATGTGATTCTGTAATATTATTTGTGAATAATTAATTATTGATTCATATGATAAGGAAATATTTATTTTATGTGGATATAAATGAGGGATATATTTTTGTGGTTAAAAATGAAGGAGTTAATGTTGATGTTTTTATCAGTATTTTTGTCGGAATGGATGTATTAAAAATCAGGGTTTTTGAGATATTTTGCGGGGGTTATAATTTTTAATCCGACCGTTGGATCGTGGTAATTTTTTGATATGTTATACATATATAAGTTGAGTATATGTCCACAAATTTTGAACTGTTAAAAATGAACGTATGATTTATTATGAATTTTACGTGATGACTAGTTCAGAAATTGTTGAATTTTTGGAGTTAATCATTTTGGTAAAAAATTCTAGAATTGGTGGACCCCACTCTTGGTTGGTGAAGAAATGTACTGAGATTTTTATTCAAATGTGGTGGGTGGGAATAGTAGCAGGTAAAGCCATCAGGTTGCAGGTTAAGTCTGCTTCGGCGTGCGAACATTTTCCTATAAATAGAGGGCTAAGTTAGAATTGAAAATCACACCATAAGTTTTCTCTCTTTCTCTCTCTAGATTATTGAGTGTATTTTGTGAGTATTTAGATACTTTGAGAGTTTCTATTCATCAGAACAAGTTTCTTTCAGCCTTATACCGGTATTCCGACCCGAAGTACTTATATTTTGAGGTAAGGGATATTATTTTCTTCTTAATAATATTATTTTCTTCAATATCATTATGCTGAAATATTGATATGAGTTTTTATCAAATTTGGAACTTTTTGTGTCGGGGTTACTATTCACGTATACGCAACTATTCACGTATATGGTACTATTCACGAATACTGAACTATTCACCAAAAAATAAAAATTTTCCCTTTTTGTCCAAGATGTCTATTATGGTTACTATCTTTGATTGTATCCATGTTTTGATCTTTATTTTTGAATTCTGCTTCACAGTTGATTATTATGAAGTATTATTGATCTTGGATAAACTGTTATACGAATCCCTAATATTTGTCCTTCTGTCTCACTGGATTCATTCTCTTTAAGATATTTTTCATCATCCTCAGTCATAAATGATGATATTACTGAATATCTTTGGCCTGTAGTGCAAAGATGTATGATTACTTGATTAATATCTTTGGCTTATAGTGCAAAGATGAACAGGTGTTGAGATGAACATGACTGATAGGTGATACAAATGAATATCTTTGGCCTGTAGTGCAATGATGAATATTTAGATAAAGATGATTATTAATTAATGTTACAGGGATAAAATATTGATGATGGACTTTTAAATCTTAGAAGATAGTAGAATTCTTTCTCTACTTGACTCTTCTAATAGTTTGTTGTTTCCGCTGCAGTTGTTGATCTAAAACTTGTTGTCGATTATATTCTATCAGATTTTTCCCTGTTGAAGACTAACGATAATTTGTTGTATATTATCTTAGTCATAATATTCTTTACTGGGCTAGTTGAGCTCACCCTTTTCCTTTTTGTTCCATTTTTCTTCTTAGGAGGTGAGAACATAGCGGGATCTAGTCGGGGTATGGAGTGATAGTTCTAGAAAGATGTTTTAGCAGTCCTCACTATTTCTGTAAAATAGTGTTTAAATAATTGTAATAAGGATTTATTTGAGTGTGGATATTGTCCAGAAGATAATATTTGTATTTAAACTCACAGTATGTGTTGTCGTATTTTGCACGACAATTGTATTATTGAAGTTGTAGTTTGCTTTCTGTACCATGTATTTGGCGACTCAGAATGGGTGTTGTATACCTATTTTGGGGGCGTCACAGTTGGTATCAGAGCTTAGGGATATGATCCCTGGCTGAGATGTGAGACAAGAACTAGGAGGGGAGAGATGGGGAATTCCTTCGCTAGTATGACCTGACTAAGTTTATTTGGTGTTTATTTGGTCGGTCAGAGTATAGGGATAATATATGACATCACTATTAACCCTTGTTTTATGGCAGTATTTAAGAATGGCAGCTGAGAACGTTAATAATGGAGTAAATCAGACCGTGGAGACACCTTTGATCACCACCCAGGGGAACGTGCAATAGGAAGGCAATATTCCTCCTGTAAATAATGTTACTGAGCAAATGATGAATGATGGAATGTTTAGGAGCTTTTTGCAGTTCATACAAAATCAGACGAGGGAGACTCGTGTGCAGAATATAGGTGGAAATGATAACAACGCGCGGTTTGTCACAGCCAAGCAGTTCAAAGAATTGGGACCACCAGAATTTAAGGGAAAGCCGGATCCGATCATGGCAGAAACGTGGGCCAAGAAAATTACCAAGATATTCGATGTCTTGGGATGTACGGAGGAACAGAAGGTTCCATTCGCCACCTTTATGTTCTGCGGTGAGGCAGACTACTTGTAAGACCCCGAATTTTATGAAATAAAAGTATTCAATTTTTCTTATAATTACTATTCAGTAAATGGTTAAATTGATAAAAATTTAAAGTTATGAGTGAAATAAGATTTTTTTTCAAAATAAGCAAGTGGTTATAAAATAATCATTGTTGTCGGGGAATATTCGTTTGGTCGTGGAATATTCTTTCTGTCGGGGAATATTCGTACGACGGCGCAACCATTTGTGGGCCCCATAACAGAATAACTGTCGGGTGAAGAAAACGATAAATTTGAGTTTTTACAAATAACGGCGTAGTTGTTACCGTTAACACTGTTGGAATACCCGGTGGTTAAAATACAATAATACGCGTTATTGCACAGTAGCACACGGTATTGCATAGTATTTTTGAAATTATTGATTCTTATGTAAGAAGGCACTACTCAATAATTGTTACAGTAATTACTGTTCAATATTTTATTTTATTGATTCAATAATTGCTACGTTGAAATTTTGTATTATTGTTGTTCAATAATTGTTGCTGCACAGTATTTTCCCATTATCAGATCAATAATTCATATTATTTGAATAGTATTATTAGATAGCATTATTGGCAATGTCTAGAAAGTTCTGTCTAAGGAGAGGTTTGGTCATCTAATTGCGCGCCAGTAAGGAGAAATCCTTATTGGAAAGCCCCCTCATTCCTGGGAACGGCCTGGTTGTCATAAATGTGATTCTGTAATATTATTTGTGAATAATTAATTATTGATTCATGTGATAAGAAAATATTTATTTTATGTGGATATAAATGAGGGATATATTTTTGTGGTTAAAAAATGAAGGAGTTAATGTTGAGATTTTTATCCGTATTTTTGTCGGAATGGAGGTATTAAAAATCAAGGTTTTTTAGATATTTTGCGGGGGTTATAATTTTTAATCCGACCGTTGGATCGTGGTAATTTTTGGATATGTTATACATATATAAGTTGAGTATATGCCCACAAATTTTGAACCGTTAAAAATGAACGTATGATTTGTTATGAATTTTACGAGATGACTGGTTCAGAAATTGTTGAATTTTTGGAGTTTATCATTTTGGTGGAAAATTCTAGAATTGGTGGGCCCCACTTGTGGTTGGTGAAGAAATGTGCTGAATTATATTTCAAATGTGGTGGGTGGGAATAGTAGCAGGTAAAGCCATCAGGTTGCAGGTCAAACCTACCAAAATTTTCCTATAAATAGAAGGCTAAGTTAGAATTGAAAATCACACCAGAAACATAAGCTTTCTCTCTTTCTCTCTCTATATTATGAAGCATATTTTGTGAGTTTTTAGATACTTGGTGAGTTGCTATTCATCAGTGCAAGTTTTCTTCTGCTCTTTTGAGGTAAGGGATATTAAGGGATTTTAAGGGTTGTTATGATTTTCAGTTTCGTAATTTTTCTGATCTTCAAAAATTTTGGAAAAATTTGAAATGATATTTTGATGAGTTTTCTTGATTGTGTCCAAAAATGGTGATTTTTGGATGTATAGATTGAGAGTTATGAATTTTATGAGAAAAAACTATTTTAAAAGTAACCGCTTATAATTCCTTGTGGTTAACTCCAAAATTGATGAAATTTTTATTGGGAGTACATGTGTATGATAGAAGTATACTCTGTAAATTTCAGAATTTTTGGACAAAAGTATAATTTTTGATAAATGTCTAAATATTCGGTGGTTTTGGCCATATGAAAAATAGTAAATGAGTTTTAAAAATTCTGAGAAAAATATATGTTCAATATTGGACTATATTATGCTAAATCCCAGAAAAGAAATATTTTTGAAAATGATTTGATATTTTTCATGAAAATGGACTAGTTATGAGTAAATGAATTAAATATGTTATGTGAAGTAAGAAAATTGGAAAAATAGGATTTTATGGCTTGAGAATCCTATATGAGGTATATGCAGATTTTTGATGAGGGTTTTGATTATTGGTGATAAAATCTTATGAGTTTGATATTTTAGAATGATTAAATGCATTATTTAGTAAAGTGTAAACAATTTAAATAAATTGTTTATAAGCTTAAGAAATATTATTCTTTCAATATCATTATACCGAAATATTGGTATGGATTTTATTGTGGAATTTCTACCTTTTTGTGTCGAGTTTACTATTTATGAGTTACTATTCACGAGTTACTATTCATGAGTTACTATTCACGAGTTACTATTCACGATCAAAATTGGTTTCTTTTTCTAACCAAATTATAGTTGAGTTATGAATATTACTCTTGAGATTAAAACTATGTATTGATTATATTGATTTTATTATCATATATAACATTTTTATAACCCTGATGTTGAAATTCTCTTTCACTAGAGTGTAAAGATGGGTAGATTATTGGTATGATCATGACTAGGGTTCTCTTTGGCCTGTAGTGCAAAGTTGAATTGTGACTGGTATGATCATGACCATTGAATTTATAATTGAATATCTTTAGCTTAAGTGCAAAGGTGAATTGATCAACATGGTTATAATTATTGTTTATATAAATTCTGAAATGATTATATATTTCTTTGAGATATTAATATATTTGGCATGTAGTGCAAAGATGAAATATTGATAAATATCTTTGGCCTGTAGTGCAAAGATGAACTGTTGTTGAATATCTTTGGCCCGTAGTGCAAAGATGATTTGTTGATGAATATCTTTGGCCCGTAGTGCAAAGATGAACTGTTGTTGAATATCTTTGGCCTGTAGTTCAAAGATGGTCTGTTGATGAATATCTTTGGCCTGTAGTGCAAAGATGAACTGTTGTTGAATATCTTTGGCCCGTAGTGCAAAGATGGATTTGTTAGTATGATTATAAACAGGAACTGTGATTTGGTATAACCATGATCTTTGATGTTTCAGGTAAAGACAGGTGATGAAAATATTCTTCGTCCTGGGTGCGAAGAAAAATTTATAGTCACAATTATGATTATGAGTTATTCATATGATTGTGGAAAGGAACTGTTGAGTGATGTTACATGGATAAAATATTGTTGGTGGATTTTTAACATGGAAAAGATAATAGACTTTATAGTCTATTTGACTCTTCTAATGGATTGCTCGTTCCGCTGCAACTATGGTTGAAATTTTTATCATTTACCATATGTTCTAAATCTCTGATTTATTGTTGATGAAGGCTATTGATAATTGAATTATCTTTAGTCATGATATTCTTTACTGAGCTAGTTGTGCTCACCCTTTTGCTTCACAATTCCTTTCAGGTAATAAGAGTGTAGCTGGGTCGAGCGGGGGTAACAAGGGAATAGAACGGTGGTCATCATTTAGTAGTTATATTTGGTGAAGAAAATAGGGTGAGGCGAACCCAACGTTGGAAGGGTGTTTTGTCACTATCATACAAGATGTCTAATGACATACAACCTCGTGTCATCATAAGACAGGGTTGTGCTCATCCACTTGCTGAGTATATCTATGGGCACTACCTATATAATCTTGGTGTTTGTTTGAAGTATAATTCTCAATTAGAGACAGTGGAGATAATGATAAGTCAAGAGAAGACTCACCATTGGAAAGAATATGATAGTAATCTTCTTGTTTTTCTTTGGGGTCTATTGGGTCAACCAAGGATAATTCTGTGGCCATATGATATCTATCATAACCTAGATGCGTGGCCTCCCATGTACGAAGGTTTCCTTGAGCACTTCCCAAAGATTCTAATTTCTAAAACAGTTTTTGACTATACCTTTATGTAAGGTGTTATTGTGAGGTGATGTCTACGGTTGGAACAGAGTTACATTTGGTATCAGAGCTATAAGTAAAGAGCCCCGAGCCTCTCGCTGGTGACTTCCTGTTGATGGGGGATGCACCGAAGCCAGACTCTCCGTAGGGGACGCCGTTATGCGGTGGCAAGCTGATAGGTATCAATGTAAGGTGCTGACATAGGTTGGTGTCCAGAGTTACAGGTGGTATCAGAGCTTAGGGATATGATCTCTGGCGGAGATCGGGAAATATAACTAGGAGGGGAGAGATGAGTAAATCCTTCGCTAGTGTGTCCTACCTAAGCTTATTTGTTGGTCAGTCATAATATTGGGATATTATGTGATATGTTAATTTGTTCAATTAACCCTTATTTTGAAGCTGTATTCTAGAATGATATCTGAAATACAGGAGATGAGCAATGGAGAAATCATGATGATAAGGAAGATGGAATCTGAAATGAAAGCAAGGTATTCTCAACTCTTTGAAATATCAGGTACGTAAATTTCGGGGACGAAATTTCATAAGGAGGGGAGATTGTAAGACCCCGAATTTTATGAAATAAAAGTATTCAATTTTTCTTATAATTACTATTCAGTAAATGGTTAAATTGATAAAAATTTAAAGTTATGAGTGAAATAAGATTTTTTTTCAAAATAAGCAAGTGGTTATAAAATAATCATTGTTGTCGGGGAATATTCGTTTGGTCGTGGAATATTCTTTCTGTCGGGGAATATTCGTACGACGGCGCAGCCATTTGTGGGCCCCATAACGAATAACTGTCGGGTGAAGAAAACGACAAATTTGAGTTTTTACAAATAACGGCGTAGTTGTTACCGTTAACACTGTTGGAATACCCGGTGGTTAAAATACAGTAATACGCGTTATTGCACAGTAGCACACGGTATTGCATAGTATTTTTGAAATTATTGATTCTTACGTAAGAAGGCACTACTCAATAATTGTTACAGTAATTACTGTTCAATATTTTATTTTATTGATTCAATAATTGCTACGTTGAAATTTTGTATTATTGTTGTTCAATAATTGTTGCTGCACAGTATTTCCCATTATCAGATCAATAATTCATATTATTTGAATAGTATTATTAGATAGCATTATTGGCAATGTCTAGAAAGTTCTGTCTAAGGAGAGGTTTGGTCATCTAATTGCGCGCCAGTAAGGAGAAATCCTTATTGGAAAGCCCCCTCTTTCCTGGGAACGGCCTGGTTGTCATAAATGTGATTCTGTAATATTATTTGTGAATAATTAATTATTGATTCATATGATAAGAAAATATTTATTTTATGTGGATATAAATGAGGGATATATTTTTGTGGTTAAAAAATGAAGGAGTTAATGTTGAGATTTTTATCCGTATTTTTGTCGGAATGGAGGTATTAAAAATCAGGGTTTTTGAGATATTTTGCGGGGGTTATAATTTTTAATCCGACCGTTGGATCGTGGTAATTTTTGGATATGTTATACATATATAAGTTGAGTATATGCCCACAAATTTTGAACCGTTAAAAATGAACGTATGATTTGTTATGAATTTTACGAGATGACTGGTTCAGAAATTGTTGAATTTTTGGAGTTTATCATTTTGGTGGAAAATTCTAGAATTGGTGGGCCCCACTTGTGGTTGGTGAAGAAATGTGCTGAATTATATTTCAAATGTGGTGGGTGGGAATAGTAGCAGGTAAAGCCATCAGGTTGCAGGTCAAACCTACCAAAATTTTCCTATAAATAGAGGGCTAAGTTAGAATTGAAAATCACACCAGAAACATAAGCTTTCTCTCTTTCTCTCTCTATATTATGAAGCATATTTTGTGAGTTTTTAGATACTTGGTGAGTTGCTATTCATCAGTGCAAGTTTTCTTCAGCATCATATTCGATATCCAGTCAGAAGTACTGCTCTTTTGAGGTAAGGGATATTAAGGGATTTTAAGGGTTGTTATGATTTTCAGTTTCGTAATTTTTCTGATCTTCAAAAATTCTGGAAAAATTTGAAATGATATTTTGATGAGTTTTCTTGATTGTGTCCAAAAATGGTGATTTTTGGATGTATAGATTGAGAGTTATGAATTTTATGAGAAAAGACTATTTTAAAAGTAACCGCTTATAATTCCTTGTGGTTAACTCCAAAATTGATGAAATTTTTATTGGGAGTACATGTATATGATAGAAGTATACTCTGTAAATTTCAGAATTTTTGGACAAAAGTATAATTTTTGATAAATGTCTAAATATTCGGTGGTTTTGGCCATATGAAAAATAGTAAATGACTTTTAAAAATTCTGAGAAAAATATATGTTCACTATGGGACTATATTATGCTAAATCCCAGAAAAGAAATATTTTTGGAACTGATTTGGTATTTTTCATGAAAATGGACTAGTTATGAGTAAATGAATTAAATATGTTTTGTGAAGTAAGAAAATTGGAAAAATAGGATTTTATGGCTTGAGAATCCTATATGAGGTATATGCAGATTTTTGATGAGGGTTTTGATTATTGGTGATAAAATCTTATGAGTTTGATATTTTAGAATGATTAAATGCATTATTTAGTAAAGTGTAAACAATTTAAATAAATTGTTTATAAGCTTAAGAAATATTATTCTTTCAATATCATTATACCGAAATATTGGTATGGATTTTATTGTGGAATTTCTACCTTTTGTGTCGAGTTTACTATTTATGAGTTACTATTCACGAGTTACTATTCATGAGTTACTATTCACGATTACTATTCACGATCATTGGTTTCTTTTTCTAACTAAATTATAGTTGAGTTATGAATATTACTCTTGAGATTAAAACTATGTATTGATTATATTGATTTTATTATCATATATAACATTTTTATAACCCTGATGTTGAAATTCTCTTTCACTGGAGTGTAAAGATGGGTAGATTATTGGTATGATCATGACTAGGGTTCTCTTTGGCCTGTAGTGCAAAGTTGAATTGTGACTGGTATGATCATGACCATTGAATTTATAATTGAATATCTTAAGCTTAAGTGCAAAGGTGAATTGATCAACATGGTTATAATTATTGTTTATATAAATTCTGAAATGATTATATATTTCTTTGAGATATTAATATCTTTGGCCTGTAGTGCAAATATGAAATATTGATAAATATCTTTGGCCTGTAGTGCAAAGATGAACTGTTGTTGAATATCTTTGGCCCGTAGTGCAAAGATGGTTTGTTGATGAATATCTTTGGCCCGTAGTGCAAAGATGAACTGTTGTTGAATATCTTTGGCCTGTAGTTCAAAGATGGTCTGTTGATGAATATCTTTGGCCTGTAGTGCAAAGATGAACTGTTGTTGAATATCTTTGGCCCGTAGTGCAAAGATGGATTTGTTAGTATGATTATAAACAGGAACTGTGATTTGGTATAACCATGATCTTTGATGTTTCAGGTAAAGACAGGTGATGAA
The DNA here is from genome assembly GCA_016801055.1 of Panax notoginseng. NCBI lineage: Eukaryota > Viridiplantae > Streptophyta > Magnoliopsida > Apiales > Araliaceae > Panax > Panax notoginseng. Next base: position 128,097,039 of record CM029019.1, read on the forward strand.
AATATTCTTCGTCCTGGGTGCGAAGAAAAATTTATAGTCACAATTATGATTATGAGTTATTCATATGATTGTGGAAAGGAACTGTTGAGTGATGTTACATGGATAAAATATTGTTGGTGGATTTTTAACATGGAGAAGATAATAGACTTTATAGTCTATTTGACTCTTCTAATGGATTGCTCGTTCCGCTGCAACTATGGTTGAAATTTTTATCATTTACCATATGTTCTAAATCTCTGATTTATTGTTGATGAAGGCTATTGATAATTGAATTATCTTTAGTCATGATATTCTTTACTGAGCTAGTTGTGCTCACCCTTTTGCTTCACAATTCCTTTCAGGTAATAAGAGTGTAGCTGGGTCGAGCGGGGGTAACAAGGGAATAGAACGGTGGTCATCATTTAGTAGTTATATTTGGTGAAGAAAATAGGGTGAGGCGAACCCAACGTTGGAAGGGTGTTTTGTCACTATCATACAAGATGTCTAATGACATACAACCTCGTGTCATCATAAGACAGGGTTGTGCTCATCCACTTGCTGAGTATATCTATGGGCACTACCTATATAATCTTGGTGTTTGTTTGAAGTATAATTCTCAATTAGAGACAGTGGAGATAATGATAAGTCAAGAGAAGACTCACCATTGGGAAGAATATGATAGTAATCTTCTCGTTTTTCTTTGGGGTCTATTGGGTCAACCAAGGATAATTCTGTGGCCATATGATATCTATCATAACCTAGACGCGTGGCCTCCCATGTACGAAGGTTTCCTTGAGCACTTCCCAAAGATTCTAATTTCTAAAACAGTTTTTGACTATACCTTTATGTAAGGTGTTATTGTGAGGTGATGTCTACGGTTGGAACAGAGTTACATTTGGTATAGAGCTATAAGTAAAGAGCCCCGAGCCTCTCGCTGGTGACTTCCTGTTGATGGGGATGCACCGAAGCCAGACTCTCCGTAGGGGACGCCGTTATGCGGTGGCAAGCTGATAGGTATCAATGTAAGGTGCTGACATAGGTTTGTGTCCAGAGTTACAGGTGGTATCAGAGCTTAGGGATATGATCTCTGGCGGAGATCGGGAAATATAACTAGGAGGGGAGAGATGAGTAAATCCTTCGCTAGTGTGTCCTACCTAAGCTTATTTGTTGGTCAGTCATAATATCGGGATATTATGTGATATGTTAATTTGTTCAATTAACCCTTGTTTTGAAGCTGTATTCTAGAATGATATCTGAAATACAGGAGATGAGCAATGGAGAAATCATGATGACAAGGAAGATGGAATCTGAAATGAAAGCAAGGTATTCTCAACTCTTTGAAATACCAGGTACGTAAATTTCGGGGACGAAATTTCATAAGGAGGGGAGATTGTAAGACCCCGAATTTTATGAAATAAAAGTATTCAATTTTTCTTATAATTACTATTCAGTAAATGGTTAAATTGATAAAAATTTAAAGTTATGGGTGAAATATGATTTTTTTTCAAAATAAGCAAGTGGTTATAAAATAATCATTGTTGTCGGGGAATATTCGTTTGGTCGTGGAATATTCTTTCTGTCGGGGAATATTCGTACGACGGCGCAGCTATTTGTGGGCCCCATAACGAATAACTGTCGGGTGAAGAAAACGACAAATTTGAGTTTTTACAAATAACGGCGTAGTTGTTACCGTTAACACTGTTGGAATACCCGTGGTTAAAATACAGTAATACGCGTTATTGCACAGTAGCACACGGTATTGCATAGTATTTTTGAAATTATTGATTCTTACGTAAGAAGGCACTACTCAATAATTGTTACAGTAATTACTGTTCAATATTTTATTTTATTGATTCAATAATTGCTACGTTGAAATTTTATATTATTGTTGTTCAATAATTGTTGCTGCACAGTATTTCCCATTATCAGATCAATAATTCATATTATTTGAATAGTATTATTAGATAGCATTATTGGCAATGTCTAGAAAGTTCTGTCTAAGGAGAGGTTTGGTCATCTAATTGCGCGCCAGTAAGGAGAAATCCTTATTGGAAAGCCCCCTCTTTCCTGGGAACGGCCTGGTTGTCATAAATGTGATTCTGTAATATTATTTGTGAATAATTAATTATTGATTCATATGATAAGAAAATATTTATTTTATGTGGATATAAATGAGGGATATATTTTTGTGGTTAAAAATGAAGGAGTTAATGTTGAGATTTTTATCCGTATTTTTGTCGGAATGGAGGTATTAAAAATCAGGGTTTTTGAGATATTTTGCGGGGGTTATAATTTTTAATCCGACCGTTGGATCGTGGTAATTTTTGGATATGTTATACATATATAAGTTGAGTATATGTCCACAAATTTTGAACCGTTAAAAATGAACGTATGATTTGTTATGAATTTTACGAGATGACTGGTTCAGAAATTGTTGAATTTTCGGAGTTTATCATTTTGGTGGAAAATTCTAGAATTGGTGGGCCCCACTTGTGGTTGGTGAAGAAATGTGCTGAATTATATTTCAAATGTGGTGGGTGGGAATAGTAGCAGGTAAAGCCATCAGGTTGCAGGTCAAACCTACCAAAATTTTCCTATAAATAGAGGGCTAAGTTAGAATTGAAAATCACACCAGAAACATAAGCTTTCTCTCTTTCTCTCTCTATATTATGAAGCATATTTTGTGAGTTTTTAGATACTTGGTGAGTTGCTATTCATCAGTGCAAGTTTCCTTCAGCATCATATTCGATATCCAGTCAGAAGTACTGCTCTTTTGAGGTAAGGGATATTAAGGGATTTTAAGGGTTGTTATGATTTTCAGTTTCGTAATTTTTCTGATCTTCAAAAATTCTGGAAAAATTTGAAATGATATTTTGATGAGTTTTCTTGATTGTGTCCAAAAATGGTGATTTTTGGATGTATAGATTGAGAGTTATGAATTTTATGAGAAAAGACTATTTTAAAAGTAACCGCTTATAATTCCTTGTGGTTAACTCCAAAATTGATGAAATTTTTATTGGGAGTACATGTATATGATAGAAGTATACTCTGTAAATTTCAGAATTTTTGGACAAAAGTACAATTTTTGATAAATGTCTAAATATTCGGTGGTTTTGGCCATATGAAAAATAGTAAATGACTTTTAAAAATTCTGAGAAAAATATATGTTCACTATGGGACTATATTATGCTAAATCCCAGAAAAGAAATATTTTTGGAACTGATTTGATATTTTTCATGAAAATGGTCTAGTTATGAGTAAATGAATTAAATATGTTTTGTGAAGTAAGAAAATTGGAAAATAGGATTTTATGGCTTGAGAATCCTATATGAGGTATATGCAGATTTTTGATGAGGGTTTTGATTATTGATGATAAAATCTTAAGAGTTTGCATTTTAGATGATTAAATGCATTAATTAGTAAAGTGTAAACAATTTAAATAAATTGTTTATAAGCTTAAGAAATGTTATTCTTTCAATATCATTATACCGAAATATTGGTATGGATTTTATTGTGGAATTTCTACCTTTTGTGTCGGGTTTACTATTTATGAGTTACTATTCACGAGTTACTATTCATGAGTTACTATTCACGAGTTACTATTCACGAAAAATTGGTTTCTTTTTCTTATAGTTGATTAATATTACTCTTGAGATTAAAACTATGTATTGATTATATTGATTTTATTATCATATATAACATTTTTATAACCCTGATGTTGAAATTCTCTTTCACTGGAGTGTAAAGATGGGTAGATTATTGGTATGATCATGACTAGGGTTCTCTTTGGCCTGTAGTGCAAAGTTGAATTGTGACTGGTATGATCATGACCATTGAATTTATAATTGAATATCTTTAGCTTAAGTGCAAAGGTGAATTGATCAACATGGTTATAATTATTGTTTATATAAATTCTGAAATGATTATATATTTCTTTGAGATATTAATATATTTGGCCTGTAGTGCAAATGAATATTGATAATATCTTTGGCCTGTAGTGCAAAGATGAACTGTTGATGAATATCTTTGGCCGTAGTGCAAAGATGGTTTGTTGATGAATATCTTTGGCCCGTAGTGCAAAGATGAACTGTTGTTGAATATCTTTGGCCTGTAGTGCAAAGATGGTCTGTTGATGAATATCTTTGGCCTGTAGTGCAAAGATGAACTGTTGTTGAATATCTTTGGCCGTAGTGCAAAGATGGATTTGTTAGTATGATTATAAACAGGAACTGTGATTTGGTATAACCATGATCTTTGATGTTTCAGGTAAAGACAGGTGATGAAAATATTCTTCGTCCTGGGTGCGAAGAAAAATTTATAGTCACAATTATGATTATGAGTTATTCATATGATTGTGGAAAGGAACTGTTGAGTGATGTTACATGGATAAAATATTGTTGGTGGATTTTTAACATGGAGAAGATAATAGACTTTATAGTCTATTTGACTCTTCTAATGGATTGCTCGTTCCGCTGCAACTATGGTTGAAATTTTTATCATTTACCATATGTTCTAAATCTCTGATTTATTGTTGATGAAGGCTATTGATAATTGAATTATCTTTAGTCATGATATTCTTTACTGAGCTAGTTGTGCTCACCCTTTTGCTTCACAATTCCTTTCAGGTAATAAGAGTGTAGCTGGGTCGAGCGGGGGTAACAAGGGAATAGAACGGTGGTCATCATTTAGTAGTTATATTTGGTGAAGAAAATAGGGTGAGGCGAACCCAACGTTGGAAGGGTGTTTTGTCACTATCATACAAGATGTCTAATGACATACAACCTCGTGTCATCATAAGACAGGGTTGTGCTCATCCACTTGCTGAGTATATCTATGGGCACTACCTATATAATCTTGGTGTTTGTTTGAAGTATAATTCTCAATTAGAGACAGTGGAGATAATGATAAGTCAAGAGAAGACTCACCATTGGGAAGAATATGATAGTAATCTTCTCGTTTTTCTTTGGGGTCTATTGGGTCAACCAAGGATAATTCTGTGGCCATATGATATCTATCATAACCTAGACGCGTGGCCTCCCATGTACGAAGGTTTCCTTGAGCACTTCCCAAAGATTCTAATTTCTAAAACAGTTTTTGACTATACCTTTATGTAAGGTGTTATTGTGAGGTGATGTCTACGGTTGGAACATGAGTCACATTTGGTATATATTTGTATCCAAACTCACAGCATATGTGTTGTTGTATTTTACACGACAATTGTTGTAATAAAGTTGTAGTTATTTTCTGTACCATGTATTTGACGACTCAGAATGGGTTGGGTGGAATGGACCTGTTTTGGGGTTGTCACACTACTGGTGGGAGTCTGTGAAGCGTACCCAGCTTGACACACTCAACATGTCCTGGGAAACATTTCAAAAACTGTTCAATGACAAGTACTTTCCTGAAAGTATTCGTCATATGAAGGAGGTGGAGTTTATCAGACTGGAACAAAACAACATGACGGTGTCCCAGTACGAGGCGAAGTTTGCAGAGTTATCCAGGTTTGCACCTCATTTGGTCGAAAATGAGGAACGAATGACAAGGATGTTTCTGAGAGGTCTAAAACCCGAGATTCGGCAATATCTTATCTCTCATAAATTTTTTTTATATTTAGATGTTGTAAACAGGGCTCAATTATTAGAGCGAGATAATGAGTATGTGCAACCGAGGGACCACAACCAGGGTCATACAGGTGGCGGCAGTCATCGAAGCAATGAAAACCAGCAGGGAGGAAAACATTCGGACAAAAGCGGTAACCACTCTGGTGGTAATCGTGGTCGTGATAATAGAAGGAGCGAGTCGGGAGGAGATTTCAAGAAGAGAAGGTACAACAATGATAACGTGAAGACGTCAGCACAAACATCAACTATTTTTAGGAGAGGAGAATGGCCACCGGTCGTATGTTACAAATGTGGGAAAGAGGGACATATCAGCCCAAACTGCCCACAACAATCCAAGGTATGTTATAACTGTGGAAAGGAGGGTCATATAGCTCGAGAGTGTTCTGTAGCAAAACCAAGTTCAGCGGGGATGGTGACTCCAAAAGTTGTCCCGGATAAGTCGAAATCAGCGGTTCCTGGAAGGGTGTTTGTCGTGACTGGCCAAAACGCGAGAAACCCGAACGAGGTGATCACGGGTAAGCTAATTTTGAATTCTTGCGAAGTTTATACTTTACTAGATACTGGTTTTACCCATTCTTTTATCTCTCTTGCTTGTGCTCAATGTTTAAACTTGACTCCAGAGAAATTAGACTTTGACCTATCTGTGGAGACTCCGTTAGGAGAAACTTTCATTACATCTACAGTTTATAAATCTTGCTTAATCCAAGTTGGCACAATCACATTACCTGTTGACCTTATCTCTTTAAAGATATTTGCTTTTGATGTGATTTTAGGAATTGATTGGTTAACTACTCATCATGCCAAAATTGATTATTTTCGTAAGGTTGTTAGTTTTCATATTCCTAACCAACCTGTTATGCGAATTCAAGCAACCAAACCACTAAAATCAATCGCTGTCATACCAAGCCACAAAGCCATTCGTTTATTGAAAAACTGACGTCAAGCTTTCTTAGCCCATGTCATGGACTTGAACAAAAATACGTCTGATTTGAATGATATTTTTGTTGTTAGTGAATTTCCTGACGTATTTCCTGAAGAATTTCCTGGCCTAACCTAGAGCGTGATATTGAATTTTTGTATTAATCTTCAACCCGATACAAAACCCATTTCTAAAATCTCATATTGAATAGCTCCTACTGAACTTCAGGAGTTAAAAACCCAACTATAGAAGTTGGTACCCGAGCCTCTATCTGGTGACTTCCTTTGTGGAATGCACCAAAGCCAGACTCTCCGTAAGGGACTCTATATTTGTGTGGTGGTAAAACAATAGGTGCCATTGTGACGTGCTATCCAAGATTGGGATATGAATCACAATTGAGAGCAACCGAAGTCGGTGACCAAAGTACGTAGCTTTCTAGGCTTAACTGGTTACTATCGGAGATTCGTGGAAGGATTTTCTCGAATCGCTACTCTGTTAACTTAGCTAACTCAGAAAGATACAAAATTCGTATGGAATGAGGAATGCGAGAAGAGTTTCGAAGAACTCAAGAGGAGAATCATTTTGGCACTTGTTCTGACAATACCATCTGGTTCGGATGGATTTGTTATCTACAGCGATGCTTCAGGCAAAGGGTTAGGATGTGTTCTCATGCAACATGGAAAAGTCATAGCCTATGCCTCACGACAACTCAAAGAATATGAGAGGAATTATCCTACTCATGATTTGGAGTTGGCAGCAGTCGTTTTTGCGTTGAAGATCTGGAGACACTACCTGTATGGGGAGAAAGTGGAGATTTATACAGATCATAAAAGCCTCATATATTTCTTCACCCAAAAGGAACTCAACATGCGACAGCGACGTTGGCTCGAGCTGTTGAAAGATTACGATCATATCATTCAATATCATCCTGGAAAAGCAAACGTAGTAGCTGACGCATTGAGTAGAAGATCATATGCGGGTACGAGTGCAATGTTGTTAACACAAAGGCCCATTTTCTATGACTTGCAAAGGATGGAGATAGATATGAAAGCTCCAAGTACCCAAATGATGATATCAAATATACGAGTAGAACCGACTTTAATCGATAAAGTTAAAGCTGCTCAAGCTACGGACATGGAGCTGATGCGTATGACGAAGAAAGTGCAAGAAGGTGCTATTCCAGAAGCAAGAATCGATGAAGAAGGAATACTTCGAGTCAACTCCAGACTTTGTGTTCCTAACGATTTTGACTTGAAGCATAGAATAATGATGGAGGCACACAACACACCGTTTGCAATCCATCCTGGGAGTACCAAAATGTATCACGATCTTCAACATACATTTTGGTGGAGCAATATGAAAAGAGAGATCGCGGAATTTATCTCGAGATGTTTAACTTGTCAACGTGTAAAAGTGGAGCATCAAGTACCAAGGGGTCCATTGCAACCACTTGAGATCCCGAATTGGAAGTGGGAACACATTACCATGGATTTCATTACGGGTCTTCCCAAGGTTTCTCAAGGCATAGATGCGATTTGGGTTATTGTTGATGGATTAACCAAGTCTGCTTATTTCTTACCGATACGTGAGACTTATTCCCTTGAACGTCTTGCTAGTATTTACGTGAACGAGATTGTGAGATTGCATGGCATGCCAGTATCCATAGTTTCGGATCGTGACCCAAGATTCACTTCACGATTTTGGGTTAGCTTGCAGAAAGCTATGGGCACGGATTTACGATTCAGTTCGGCATACCATCCTCAAACGGACGGACAATCAGAGAGGACTATTCAAACTCTTGAAGATCTATTAAGACTTTGTGTCCTAGATCTCAAAGGGAGTTGGGATAAGTACCTACCATTGGTGGAATTCTCCTACAACAACAGTTATCAGGCGAGCATAGGTGTGGCTCCATTCGAGGCGTTGTATAGAAGAAAATGTCGTTCTCCAGTATGCTGGGATGAGGTGGGTGAAGCAACATTGTTGGGACCAGAGTTGGTACGCATTACTACAGAGAAGATCCAAACGATTCGACAACGTATACAAACGGCACAGGATCGACAAAAGAGTTATGCGGATCTTCATCGGAAGGACGTGGAATTTAATATTGGGGATCATGTATTGTTACGTATTGTACCATGGAAGAGAGTTACAAGATTTGGAAAGAGAGGAAAGCTCAATCCAAGATTTATTGGTCCATTTGAGATTCTTGAGCGAATAGGAAAATGTGGCATATAGACTCGCATTACCTCCAAGCATGTCTCGTGTTCATAATGTTTTTCACATATCCATGCTTTGTAAATATGTGAAAGACCCGAACCACATTATTGAGTGAGTACCAGACGAGATAGCTGAAGATTTAACGTACGAGGAGGTACCTGTTAAGATCTTGGATAGGAAAGAGCATGTCCTACGCACGAAGGTTATACCACAAGTTAAGGTTTTGTGGAGAAACCATGCTATTGAAGAAATGACCTGGGAGTTGAAATCAGAAATGAAAGCGAGGTATCCTCACCTTTTCGAAATATCAGGTACGTACGTCAATTTCGAGGACGAAATTTCATAAGGAGGGGAGGTTGTAAGACCCCAGCTTATTAATGAATAAAATTAAATTTTCTCTAAATATTATTGTGAATAATAAGGGGTTAATTTGATATAATACTTTGGTTATGGGTGAAATGTGCAAATTTTGCAAAATAAGCAAGTGGTTATAAAATATTCATTTTGTCGGGGAATATTCATTTGGTCGTGGAATATTCTTGCTGTCGGGGAATATTCGTACGACGGCGCAGCCTTGTGTGGGCCCCATAACGGAAAGCGATTGGATGAAGAAAACGACAAGTATAAGTTATTTATAAATAACGGCGTAGTTGTTACCGTTAATACTGTTGGAATATCCGGTGGTTAAAATATAGTAGCACACGGTATTGCACCAATTATTAATTCTTACGAAGGAAGGCACTACTCAATAATTGTTACAGTAGTTACTGTTCAATATTTTATTTTATTGATTCAATAATTGCTGCATTGATATTTTATATTATTGTTGTTTCAATAATTGTTGCTGCACAATATTTTTCATTATCAGATCAATAATTCATATTATTTAAATAATATTATTAGATAACATTATTGGCAATGTCTAGAAAGTTCTGTCTAAGGAGAGGTTTGGTCATCTAATTATGCGCCAGTAAGGAGAAATCCTTATTGGAAAGCCCCCTCTTTCTTGGGAACGGCCTGGTTGTCATAAATGTGATTCTGTAATATTATTTGTGAATAATTAATTATTGATTCATATGATAAGGAAATATTTATTTTATGTGGATATAAATGAGGGATATATTTTTGTGGTTAAAAATGAAGGAGTTAATGTTGAGGTTTTTATCAGTATTTTTGTCGGAATGGAGGTATTAAAAATTAGGGTTTTTAAGATATTTTGCGGGGGTTATAATTTTTAATCCGATCGTTGGATCGTGGTAATTTTTGGATATGTTATACATATATAAGTTGAGTATATGTCCACAAATTTTGAACCGTTAAAAATGAACGTATGATTTATTATGAATTTTACGAGATGACTGATTCAGAAATTGTTGAATTTTCGGAGTTAATCATTCTGGTGGAAAATTCTAGAATTGGTGGGTCCCACTCTTGGTTGGTGAAGAAATATGCTGAGATTTTTATTCAAATATGGTGGGTGGGAATAGTAGCAGGTAAAACCATCAGGTTGCAGGTTAAGTCTGCTTCGGCGTGCTAACATTTTCCTATAAATAGAGGGCTAAGTTAGAATTGAAAATCACACCAGAAACAAGTTTTCTCTCTTTCTCTCTCTAGATTATTGAGTGTATTTTGTGAGTATTTAGATATTTTGAGAGTTTCTATTCATCAGAGCAAGTTTCTTTCAGCTTTATACCGGTATTCCGACCAGAAGTACTGATATTTTGAGGTAAGGGATATTATGCTGAAATATTGATATGAATTTTTATCAAATTTGGAACTTTTTGTGTCGGGGTTACTATTCACATATACAGCACTATTCACGTATACGGTACTATTCACGAATACGGCAGTATTCACCGAAAAATAAAAATTTTCCCTTTTTGTCCAAGATGTCTATTATGATTACTATCTTTGATTGTATCCATGTTTTGATCTTTATTTTTGAATTCTGCTTCACAATTGATTATTATGAAGTATTATTAATCTTGGATAAACTGTTATACGAATCCCTAATATTTGTCCTTCTGTCTCACTGGATTCGTTCTCTTTAAGATATTTTTCATCATCCTCAGTCCTAAATGATGATATTACTGAATATCTTTGGCCTGTAGTGCAAAGATGTATGATTACTTGATTAATATCTTTGGCTTATAGTGCAAAGATGAACAGGTGTTGAGATGAACATGACTGACAGGTGATACAAATGAATATCTTTGGCCTGTAGTGCAAAGATGAATATTTAGATAAAGATGATTATTAATTGATGTTACAGGGATAAAATATTGATGATGGACTTTTAAATCTTAGAAGATAGTAGAATTCTTTCTCTACTTGACTCTTCTAATGGTTTGCTGTTTCCGCTGCAGTTGTTGATCTAAAACTTGTTGTCGATTATATTCTATCAGATTTTTCCCTGTTGAAGACTAACAATAATTTGTTGTATATTATCTTAGTCATAATATTCTTTACTGGGCTAGTTGAGCTCACCCTTTTCCTTTTTGTTCCATTTTTCTTCTCAGGAGGTGAGAACATAGCAGGATCTAGTCGGGGTATGGAGTGATGGTTCTAGAAAGATGTTTTAACAGTTCTCACTATTTCTGTAAAATAGTGTTTGAATAATTGTAATAAGGATTTATTTGAGTGTGGATATTGTCCAGAAGACAATATTTGTATTTAAACTCACAGTATGTGTTGTCGTATTTTGCACGACAATTTTATTATTGAAGTTGTAGTTTTCTTTCTGTACCATGTATTTGGCGACTCAGAATGGGTGTTGTGTACCTATTTTGGGGGCGTCACATAACATATACATACATTCCTTTAATATTCATTTCTCGCCGTGTATTAAATTACTTAATAATTCTCTAACCAATTTAAAGGTATATAAATTTCCTTCTTTCATAAACTATGTACACGTATACAAGTCTAAACCTAGCGCACATCAAGTCTTTAATAGTAGTCAATATAGTACACTGAGTGGTTTCTCACAAACAACGAACAAATTAGTTTTTGTCTCGTCTACACTATTTTCACAGTGAGTTAGATCAGTTACTAACTCGTATATACCTCCGCTCTCTGAAGGAATTGTTTAGTCCATCTCCTATGCATCCATCATTAAAGAGTACGGTTGCATTGCCTTAGACTTGATACTTACTCATACATACACTAAAAAAATTAGTGATTATCAAAGATATTTAATGTCACCAACTTACTATTATAAAATAATTTCACATAAATTATTTAATGTCGATAGATAAATCTTATCCATCTTTCTACTAATTCACCTCTACAATTTATAACAAATATATAATAATGATATATATATTTATTAAACATAACATCACTTATTACATAGCTAATATTTCCCTATATAACACAATACCACATACTTCGTAACACATTTATATTTTTGTTCGAACCCATCTCATGCTTTAAGAATTTTATTCACTAAATTCTTATTTTAATATTTTCTAAAAATTCAGGTTCTTACATCCTCTCCCCCTTATAAGGATTCCGTCCTCGGAATTACCGAAACATCCTCTACTCGATGCTATTCTGAATATTACGTATTCTTTTTAATAATTTTATCCATTCTCTTTTCGAAAGTTTCATTTTAACTTGCTCACTTACATTCTACCCCATTCTTCTTTCTAAGGAACACTCTACTTACTACTTCATCACGCAGAAGAATAAGAGTCTTCCACGATTTTTCAAAAAGTGGGAAGTAGTATGAATAACTCAGATTCTAATTTATGCTGAGGGGTCACACAAGACCGTGAACTAGTGCTTCAACACAATCCTTCACACTGCAAACCAGAGTATTTATCAATCATAAAGACAGAAAATACCCTCCACACGTACACTAGGTGGCCAACCTATTGTACCACTACGTTGGGCCGCAACGTAGTGTTTTGTAACGACTACATGCGTTATGCTCAGAACCATTGTCCCAAAAAACATGTCCCCTTATAGGGTTGTTCACCTCAGCTTTTCAACATCTGAATCCGCACCAGAGCAATTTGGTTTGGCACAATACTAAAGAATGCTTGAATTTCATAAATATTTTCCAACAGCCATCTAGCCAAATCAAATAGCTTAGACTTTTATCAACAACTCAAACATCAATCGAAATAATTTAGCCAACTTAATTGATCTTCTTCATAATTTACAAGAAAATCAAAAATTCTTTTATGACATCATGATACCGTACAAGATTAGTAGTACGTTGAGGATTCTGCCATTATGTGACTTTGTCATATTACATCACACCATAGTGGGCTGACAATCTTTCAATCACAACCAACACTAGGTTCGACTGCATTGATGACTCCATCGTTTACCATTTTTACACCATAGCAAATGATGCACATGGTTAGAAATGCATTTTGAAAATTTTCAAATCATTTTTGTCTTAGCCGAAATAATTAGCATAGATATATGGATAACAGTATTATTTTTAAAACATCATGGGTTCAATCACATAATCCAATGTTTTTCAAGAAAATAGAAGTGCAAACATCAGCACGAAGTCAATAAATTTTAAAAATCTAGCAAAGCTAGAAGATTTAGAAAATCCGTGTTTCTCCATCAACTTCAATCTTTACTCCATTGCTTCATTCTATCAATCTTTAACACCATCAATGCTAACTATACCAAAATTTCTAATTTCATAACACATATATACCCGATATAGTTCATCAAACTTACCACACTTTAGAAATCCAGGAACTTGCCATAATCATATGAGTATAGGAACTTACCCTAGTCAGACCATAGACGTCTATTCGCTGAGGGGTTCAAAACATACTATATGATCATGAGTCACAAACTTACCATAAGTATGAGTTTTAAGAACTCGTACTTAATCCTATATTCTCTACCTATACCCTACCTATCTGTTATACACATGAGAAAAGTATCACCTTCTTAACATGTATATAGCAAATAGCGCGACACAAACATTTCAATAATTATAAGTGCCATTAGATCAAGTACAATTCCCCACCCATACAAGGAATTATACAACTTAGCTGCTGACATGAGTCCTCAATTGAAATCCCACTTAACTCTATCTCGTTCTTAACTTGCTCTTTGCTCGATACGAATTCTTCGTAACTCATCATATACAACTCCTCATGAGTTCATATTGTACCATTTCATAGTACATTCTCTTATAGCATCAAGTTATACACACTTAGTCGTTACAAACTATTTTTCACTTCATAGCTCAATCCGATCACGTCGTGATCATCAATTTACCTTAGGGTTCTTTCCCTATTACCAACAAAACTCCATCCGAGTTCATTCTTATTATCTTTGTCATATTCATTATATAGACAACATCTTAACATTTTTATTACCAGAGTTAGGAAGCTTCTGAATCCTCATTCTCTAGATACTTCATGATTCTTCTTTGAATCTTCACTTATAAATTTTAATCTTTATTTTTCTCTCTCTCTCTCTCTCTCTCAGGTTATGGCCTAAGGTACACTTACCTAAAGTTTATAACCTACAGCTTTGATACCAACCCGTGACGACCCCAAATCCAAGTCCCTTTGAACCTCGGATCTGGTCCGCCATGATACTACTATCGTCAAACAATTTATATCTTTTATTTATAACTTAATGAATACAAATTTGCTTATTACAAATTAGAATATAAATTCCGTCCACTTTCAGGATCTGTATAATGACCCCAAACTTTTATAAGTTCCTAATCTTGGTCATTTACCATTCCTGTCTTACATCATATTCGATGTTATATAAATATGCGAAATAATTTAAACTTTTTCAATCTCCTTTGAGAATAAATCTTTATTGATATCTTAACTTGAATCAATTACATATCCATGAATCAAATAATATTATGATTCTTTCTATTCGAATTACTGTATAAATCTTTACATATCGATTCGAATTCCTCTATGTATCACATAATACAACTTAACAATTCAATAGGTATTACACATTATAAACTATTATCAAGTACATCTCCTAGAACCTAAACATGGTTCAAGAGTATATAAATAAATCTCCTTCGATGCTATTGAACTTTATCAATCAAGTTGCACGTAACTTTACCCTGAGTCCTTAACCTACAAAAGTGGTTATTTGTAAGGGTGAGCTCGACAGCCCAGCAATTCTAACAGTTTTCTTGCAGCACATAGCATATAATAGCATATTCAATTCACGCATTCATAATCAATTGATATTTATTACGCATGTTACTTCACATATAACAGGCATCTAGATTTACTTCACAAGCATATCATCAAATCCACTTCCACATTTCATATGTATCTCATATGTATTTCATATATATATATATATATATATATATATATATATATCAACATTTTCAAGGCATAATATAGCTCAACTAACAGTTATAGAATTCATATATCAAATAGGAACTGAAAGACTTGCCTGATTCGTAGTTTATCAACTACGACTTAACTGCTTAAAGCTTATCTGCACTTCGTGTATTCCTACACAGTTATATAATCATGGATTCATATCCATCATTCATACATTTTATACGCTCTTAATATAAGAACACATATTATTTCCTAACTAGGTTTGTAAAACCTACACTTCACTTTCTCATCATACTCTTAGCATAGCTAGGTATGTATAGGTATACCTTAACCACTCATACTTGACATCAACATTCATATATAGCCATCGCACACTTGACTTGCTATGTCTTCGACACATTTAAAACTCATATAGGTAAGTTCAAACGTACATATAAACGTCTAACTTAGTTGTAACTTCATACCACATCACCTATTCTATATTTTCATAGCACAAATCAGATTACAAATTCAAACAACGTATCCTTGCTTTATATCTTGAAAACATTCCTTTGGACTTAACATTTGAAAGTCCATTCATCTCTATCACAAAGCATGCTTCTTACGTATTACATAGTATATTGGTCACATATTGCAATTTAAAGAAATCGTATAAGCATGCTTTGAATTTTAGATCAAAAATAAAAACTATTCATGACTGCAGGATGGCGCAGCTGCACCATGTCTAGGCTTAGGTATGGCATAGCTGCACTGTCCCCTAGCCAGAACAAGGTTGAGCTTTTGCACTCCAGGTTTTAGTCCAAACTTTAACACACTTAGACTCTTATACTTCTCATGCATACAAACTAGCGGTCTTTACATACTTGCATGACCACTTCAAGATCAACCTTGTATGTTAGGGACTTTAGTTTATGATTTTCACGAATTCAAAGCCGAATAAGGTCATGTAATCACTAGGTGTACTAATTATCCTAATGTTCGCATAAAGAGGTCACATAATCTGTAATACACATGCTCATACATATTCATAACGTTTAACACTTTAAAACATGCTTAAAACTAATGTTTGATTAAATTCTCTTTGTGTCCATCACTTACGAATTATGTTTAGAGACATAGTAAAACATAACATGGCATCTCAAGCCTTTAGAATCTAAATACTCATATGTAATGCAACTTAAGTTCAAAAACATGCTCGAGGTTTCCTTTGAAATCATTTTTTTCATGAATGATGCAATATAACACATATAAATCAACTTCCATTATGTTTAACATATAAGACTTATGTTTAGAGATATAATGAACATAAACGTGTCATCTTAAATCTTCAGAGTCTCTTTTCTAATACATAATGCACTTGGTTTGAAAACATATTCAAGTTTGTTTTTGAAATCATTTTTAACTTAAACTATGCAATTTATCATATACAAGGCAACTTTAAAGCTCTTATCATGTGTAGTCAAGTTATGTTATCATCTTCTCAAGATCAGAAACTACACCTTGTAGCATTCATGTCCATTAGCTTATTATAAAAAGCTTTTCTTGAAAATTTCTCTAACACAAGATCTAATAAGTTTGATCATGGCAAGACACTATAAACCTTATATCATGCTCATTTTACATCTGAAATCCATCATGTATATAGACTACTATGATCAGAACTCATAGAACATAAGTCTCATCAAAGTTTGTATTTTCATTAGTAAAGCTTACTAATAAGTTCAACATGTTCATGCTTTCTTACGAATCATATAAACATAAGTTAACGGGTTATTTATGCATTTCTAAACCATACCAACGTACTTACCAAGTCATTATATAGATATGGCATACATACCTATCAAGTTCATTTCTAAAGTTGTAAATCCATTTCAAACTATACACATTCTTTAATCATGTATGCTAATCTAGTAAACATGCTCACATTAGGGTAACATACTTGTGTATACACATTACACATGTGTGCATGCTAGTTTATGTCATAGTACTTTACCAACACTGATCAGACTTTAAAACAGAAAGCAAAAACTAAACTCAGAGGCCAGCTCAGCTGCGCTGCACCCTAGTGTTATAACGGCGCAGCTACGCTACGTCTGGTTCAAGCCCAGAACAGTCTGCGTCGGCAGAAAACTAGCCCAACCACAGAAATTATTCACGAATTCGATTCTAATTACTCATATATCAGTTTAAACATACTTATATGGTTATATAACAACTATACAACCATTACCCATGTAACGACCCCAAAATAGATCCATTCCATCCAACCTATTCTGAGTCGCCAAATACATGGTACATAAAACAACTATAACTTTATTACAACAATTGTCGTGCAAAATACAACAACACATATGCTGTGAGTTTGGATACAAATATATACCAAATGTGACTCATGTTCTAACCGTGGACATCACCTCACAATGACACCTTACATAAAGGTATAGTCAAAAATTGTTTTAGAAATTAGAATCTTTGGGAAGTGCTCAAGAAAACCTTCGTACATGGGAGGCCATGCGTCTAGGTTATGATAGATATCATATGGCCACAGAATTATCCTTGGTTTACCCAATAGACCCCAAAGAAAAACGAGAAGATTACTATCATATTCTTCCCAATGGTGAGTCTTCTCTTGACATATCATTATCTCTACTGTCTCTAATTGAGAATTATACTTTAAACAAACACCAAGATTATATAGGTAGTGCTCGTATATATACTCAGCAAGTGGATGAGCACATCCCTGTCTTATGATGACACGAGGTTGTATGTCGTTAGACATCTTGTATGATAGTGGCAAACCACCCTTCCAACGTTGGGTACACCTTACCCTATTGGATTCACCAAATATAACTACTAAATGAATTTTTCTATACTGCTTCGGGAGAACATCCACAGCTAGAGACCACCGTTCTATTTCCCGTTACCCTCGCTCGACCCAGCTACACTCTTATTACCTGAAAGGAATTGTGAAGCAAAAGGGTGAGCACAACTAGCTCAGTAAAGAATATCATGACTAAAGATAATTAAATTATCAATAGCCTTCATCAATAATAAATCAGAGATTTAGAAATGATAAAAATTTCAACCATAGTTGCAGCGGAACGAGCAATCCATTAGAAGAGTCAAATAGACTATAAAGTCTATTATCTTCTCCATGTTAAAAATCCACCAACAATGTTTTATCCATGTAACATCACTCAACAGTTCCTTTCCACAATCATATGAATAACTCATAATCATAATTGTGACTATAAATTTTTCTTCGCACCCAGGACGAAGAATATTTTCATCACATGTCTTTACCTGAAACATCAAAGATCATGGTTATACCAAATCACAATTCCTGTTTATAATCATACTAACAAATCCATCTTTGCACTACGGCCCAAAGATATTCATCAACAAACCATCTTTGCACTACGGGCCAAAGATATTCATCAACAAACCATCTTTGCACTACGAGCCAAAGATATTCAACAACAGTTCATCTTTGCACTACAGGCCAAAGATATTCATCAACAGGCCATCTTTGCACTACATGCCAAAGATATTCATCAACAATTCATATTTGCACTACAGGCCAAATATATTCATATCTCAAAGAAATATATAATCATTTCAGAATTTATATAAACAATAATTATAACCATGTTGATCAATTCACCTTTGCACTTAAGCTTAAGATATTCAATTATAAATTCAATGGTCATGATCATACCAGTCACAATTCAACTTTGCACTACAGGCCAAAGAGAACCCTAGTCATGATCATACCAATAATCTACCCATCTTTACACTCAAGTGAAAGAGAATTTCAACATCAGGGTTATAAAAATGTTATATATGATGATAAAAATAATATGATCAACATATAATTTTAATTTCAAGAGTAATATTCGTAACTCATGAATAGTAACCCCGACACAAAAGATAGAAATTCTACAATAAAATTCATATAAATATTTCGGTATAATGATATTGAAAGAATAACATTACTTAAATTTATAAACAATTTATTTTAATTGTTTACACTTTACTAATTAATGCATTTAATCATCATAAAATGCCAACTCTTACAATTTCATCATCAATAACCAAAACCCTCATCAAAAATCTGCATATACCTCATATAGGATTCTCAAGCCATAAAATCCTATTTTTCAATTTTCTTTCTTCACAAAACATATTTAATTCATTTACTCATAACTAGACCATTTTCATGAAAAATACCAAATCAGTTCCAAAAATATTTCTTTTATGGGATTTAGCATAATATAGTCCCATAGTGAACATATATTTTTCTCAGAATTTTTAAAAGTCATTTACTATTTTTCATATGGCCAAAATAGCCGAATATTTAGACATTTATCAAAAATTATACTTTTGTCTAAAAATTCTGAAATTTACAGAGTATACTTCTATCATATACATGTACTCCCAATAAAAATTTCATCAATTTTGGAGTTAACCACAAGGAATTATAAGCGGTTACTTTTAAAATAGTCTTTTCTCATAAAATTCATAACTCTCAATCTATAAATCCAAAAATCACCATTTTTGGACACAATCAATAAAACTCATCAAAATATCATTTCAAATTTGTCCAGAATTTTTGAAGTTCAGAAAAATTACGAAACTGAAAATCATAACAACCCTTAAAATCCCTTAATATCCCTTACTATCCCTTACCTCAAAAGAGCAGTACTTCTGATCGGTATAAGGCTGAAGGAAACTTGCACTGATGAATAGCAACTCACCAAGTATCTAAATACTCACAAAATACACTCAATAATCTAGAGAGAGAAAGAGAGAAAGCTTATGTTTCTGGTGTGATATTCAATTCTAACTTAGCCCTCTATTTATAGGAAAATTTTGGTAGGTTTGACCTGCAACCTGATGGCTTTACCTGCTACTATTCCCACCCACCACATTTGAAATATAATTCAGCACATTTCTTCACCAACCACAAGTGGGGCCCACCAATTCTAGAATTTTCCACCAAAATGATAAACTCCGAAAATTCAACAATTTCTGAACCAGTCATCTCGTAAAATTCATAATAAATCATACGTTCATTTTTAACGGTTCAAAATTTGTGGACATATACTCAACTTATATATGTATAACATATCCAAATATTACCACGATCCAACGGTCGGATTAAAAATTATAACCCCCGCAAAATATCTCAAAAACCCTGATTTTTAATACCTCCATTCCGACAAAAATACTGATAAAAACCTCAACATTAACTCCTTCATTTTTAACCACAAAAATATATCCCTCATTTATATCCACATAATATAAATATTTTCTTATCATATGAATCAATAATTAATTATTCACAAATAATATTACAGAATCACATTTATGACAACCAGGCCGTTCCCAGGAAAGAGGGGGCTTTCCAATAAGGATTTTTCCTTACTGACGCGCAATTAGATGACCAAACCTCTCCTTAGACAGAACTTTCTAGACATTGCCAATAATGTTATCTAATAATATTATTCAAATAATATGAATTATTGATCTGATAATGGGAAATACTGTGCAGTGACAATTATTGAACAACAATAATATAAAATTTCAACGTAGCAATTATTGAATCAATAAAATAAAATATTGAACAGTAATTACTGTAACAATTATTGAGTAGTGCCTTCTTACGTAAGAATCAATAATTTCAAAAATACTATGCAATACCGTGTGCTACTGTGCAATAACGCGTATTACTGTATTTTAACCACCGGGTACTCCAACAATGTTAACGGTAACAACTACGCCGTTATTTGTAAAAACTCAAATTTGTCGTTTTCTTCACCCGACAGTTATTCGTTATGGGGCCCACAAATAGCTGCGCCGTCGTACGAATATTCCCCGACAGAAAGAATATTCCACGACCAAACGAATATTCCCCGACAACAATGATTATTTTATAACCACTTGCTTATTTTGAACAATTTTCCAATTTCACCCATAACTTTAATTTTTTTTATCAATTTAACCATTTACTAAATTGTAATTATAAGAAAAATTGAATACTTTTATTTCATAAAATTCGGGGTCTTACAACCCAACCTCATTATCATCTAACTCCACATAATCAATAAATTAGTATTCAAGAATGGAAATTTTGACAGAACCAGCAATGAAGAACAAGAAGAATTCTTATACCTCGGTAAAATGAAATGAACTTGCTGCTAAATGAACTCCCAATTTCTTAGAATACTTCTTTGCTCTCAATCTCACACTTTGCAATTCTCAATAATGGCAATTTGAGAAGGAGAGTCCATATTTATAGAACAATCAATACACAGAAAATGCAATTTCCCATTAAATCAAACCCATGGATTGAAGGATTGCATGAAGGTTATCAAAGAGTTGTTAGATGTTAGTTGAAAATCATCACCACCACTGTAAGACCCCAACTTATTAATGAATAAAATTAAATTTTCTCTAAATATTATTGTGAATAATAAGGATTTAATTTGATATAATACTTTGGTTACGGGTAAAATGTGCAAATTTTGCAAAATAAGCGAGTGGTTATAAAATATTCATTTTGTTGGGGAATATTCGTTTGGTCGTGGAATATTCTTACTGTCGGGGAATATTCGTATGACGGCGCAGCCTTGTATGGGCCCCATAACGAAAAGCGATTGAATGAAAAAAACGACAAGTATAAGTTATTTATAAATAACGGCGTAGTTGTTACAGTTAATACTGTTGGAATACCCGGTGGTTAAAATACAGTAGCACACGGTATTGCACCAATTATTGATTCTTACGTAAGAAGTCACTACTCAATAATTGTTACAGTAGTTATTGTTCAATATTATATTTTATTGATTCAATAATTGCTGCGTTGATATTTTATATTATTGTTGTTTCAATAATTTGTTGCTGCACAGTATTTTCCATTATCAGATCAATAATTCATATTATTTGAATAATATTATTTGATAACATTATTGGCAATGTCTAGAAAGTTCTGTCTAAGGAGAGATTTGGTCATCTAATTGCGCGCCATTAAGGAGAAATCCTTATTGGAAAGCCCCCTCTTTCCTGGGAACGGTCTGGTTGTCATAAATATGATTCTGTAATATTATTTGTGAATAATTAATTATTGATTCATATGATAAGGAAATATTTATTTTACGTAGATATAAATGAGGGATATATTTTTGTGGTTAAAAATGAAGGAGTTAATGTTGAGGTTTTTATCAGTATTTTTGTCGGAATGGAGGTATTAAAAATCAGGGTTTTTGAGATATTTTGCGGGGGTTATAATTTTTAATCCGACCGTTGGATCGTGGTAATTTTTGGATATGTTATACATATATAAGTTGAGTATATGTCCACAAATATTTAACCGTTAAAAGTTAACGTATGATTTATTATTAATTTTATGAGATGACTGGTTTAGAAATTGTTGAATTTTCAGAGTTTATCATTTTGATGGAAAATTCTAGAATTGGTGGGCCCCACTCTTGGTTGGTAAAGAAATGTGCTGAGATTTTTATTCAAATGTGGTGGGTGGGAATAGTAGCAGGTAGAGCCATCAGGTTGCAGCTTAAGTCTACTTCGGCGTGCTAACATTTTCCTATAAATAGAGGGCTAAGTTAGAATTGAAAATCACACCAGAAACAAGTTTTCTCTCTTTCTCTCTCTAGATTATTGAGTGTATTTTGTGAGTATTTAGATACTTTGAGAGTTTCTATTCCACAGAGCAAGTTTCTTTCAGCCTTATACTGGTATTCCGACCAGAAGTACTGATTTTTTGAGGTAAGAGATATTATTTTCTTCTTAATAATATTATTTTCTTCGATATCATTATGCTGAAATATTGATATTAGTTTTTATTAAATTTGGAATTTTTTTGTGTCGGGATTACTATTCACGTATACGGCACTATTCACGTATACGGTACTATTCACGAATACGACACTATTCATCGAAAAATAAAAATTTTCCCTTTTTGTCCAAGATGTCTATTATGGTTACAATCTTTGATTGTATCCATGTTTTGATCTTTATTTTTGAATTCTACTTCACAATTGATTATTATGAAGTATTATTGATCTTGGATAAACAGTTATACGAATCCCTAATATTTGTCCTTCTGTCTCACTAGATTCGTTCTCTTTAAGATATTTTTCATCATCCTCAGTCCTAAATGATGATATTACTGAATATCTTTGGCCTGTAGTGCAAAGATGTATGATTACTTGATGAATATCTTTGGCCTGTAGTGCAAAGATGAACAGGTGTTGAGATGAACATGACTGACAGGTGATACAAATGAATATCTTTGGCATGTAGTGCAAAGATGAATATTTGGATAAAGATGATTATTAATTGATGTTATAGGGATAAAATATTGATGATGGACTTTTAAATCTTAGAAGATATGAGAATTCTTTCTCTACTTGACTCTTCTAATGGTTTACTGTTTCCGCTGCAGTTGTTGATCTAAAACTTGTTGTCGATTATATTCTATCAGATTTTTCCCTGTTGAAGACTAATGATAATTTGTTGTATATTATCTTAGTCATAATATTCTTTACTGGGCTAGTTGAGCTCACCCTTTTCCTTTTTGTTCCATTTTTTCTTCTCAGGAGGTGAGAACATAGCAGGATCTAGTCGGGGTATGGAGTGATGGTTCTAGAAAGATGTTTTAGCAGTCCTCACTATTTCTGTAAAATAGTGTTTGAATAATTGTAATGAAGATTTATTTGAGTGTGGATATTGTCCAGAAGACAATACTTGTATTTAAACTCACAGTATGTGTTGTCGTATTTTGCACGACAATTGTATTATTAAAGTTGTAGTTTGCTTTCTGTACCATGTATTTGGCGACTCAGAATAGGTTGGGTGTTGTATTCCTATTTTGGGGGCGTCACAGTTGGTATCAGAGCTTAGGGATATGATCCCTGGCTGAGATGTGAGACAAGAACTAGGAGGGGAGAAATGAGGAATTCCTTCGCTAGTATGACCTGACTAAGTTTATTTGGTGTTTATTTGGTCGGTCAGAGTATAGGGATAATATATGACATGACTATTAACCCTTATTTTATGGCAGTATTTAAGAATGGCAGCTGAGAACGTTAATAATGGAGTAAATCAAACCGTGGAGACACCTTTGATCACCACCCAAGAGAACGTGCAACAGGAAGGCAATATTCCTCCTGTGAACAACGTTACCGAACACACGATGAATGATGAAATGTTTAGGAGCCTTTTACAGTTCATGCAAAATCAGACGAGGGAGACTCGTGTGCAGAATACGGGTGGAAATGATAACAATGCGCGATTTGTCACAGCCAAGCAGTTCAAAGAATTGGGACCACCAGAATTTAAGGGAAAGCCGGATCCGATCATGGCAGAAACGTGGGTCAAGCAAATTACCAAGATATTCGATGTTTTGGGATGCAAGGAGGAACAGAAGGTTCCATTCGCCACCTTTATGTTCCGCGGTGAGGCAGACTACTGGTGGGAGTCTGTGAAGCGTACCCAGCCTGACGCACTCAACATGTCCTGGGAAAGATTTCAAAAATTGTTAAATGACAAGTACTTTCCTGAAAGTATTCGTCATATGAAGGAGGTGGAGTTTATCAGACTGGAACAAAACAACATGACGGCGTCCCAGTACGAGGTGAAGTTTGCAGAGTTATCTAGGTTTGCACCTCATTTGGTCGAAAATGAGGAACGAGTGACAAGGATGTTTCTGAGAGGTCTAAAACCCGAGATTCAGAAATATCTTATCTCTCATAAATTTTCTTTATATTCAGATGTTGTAAACAGGGCTCAATTATTAGAGCGAGATAATGAGTATGTGCAACCGAGGGACCACAACCAGGGTCATACCGGTGGCGGCAGTCATCGAAGTAATGAAAACCAGCAGGGAGGAAAACATTCGGACAAAAGCGGTAATCACTCGGGTGGTCATCGTGGCCATGATAATAGGAGAGGTGAGTCAAGTGGAAATTTCAAGAAGAGAAGATTTAACAATGATAGGAAGATGTCGACAGCAGCACCAGTACCAGGAAGAAATTTTAGGGGAGGAGAACGACCGCCAGTTAGATGTTACAGATGCGGAGAGGAGGGACATATAAGTCCAAACTGCCCACAACAGTTTAAGGTATGTTATAATTGTGGAAAGGAAGGACATATCGGTCGAGATTGTACTATAGAGAAACCAAGTCCAGCTGGGACGGTGACACCAAAGGCGGATACAGACAAAATAAAGTCGGCAGTTTCTGGAAGAGCGTTTGTCGTGACTGCCCAAAACGCTAGGAACCCGAACGAAGGTATAACGGGTTAGTTAATTATAAATTCTTGCAAAGTTTATACCTTACTGGATACCGGTTCTACACATTATTTTATCTCTCCTGCTTGTGCTCATCGTTTAAACTTGACTCCGGAGAAATTGGACTTTAACTTATCTGTTGAAACTCCGTTGGGTGAAACCTTCGTTACATCTACAGTTTATAAATCTTGCATGATCCAAGTTGGCACTATCACATTACCTGTTGATCTTATCTCTTTAAAGATACTTGCTTTTGATGTGATTTTAGGAATTAATTGGTTAACTACTCATCATGTCAAAATTGATTGTTTTTGTAAGGTTGTTAGTTTTCATATTCCTAACCAACCTGTTATGCGAATTCAAGCAACCAAACCACAAAAATCAATCGTTGTCATACCAAGCCATAAAGCCATTCGTTTATTGAAAAATGGATGTTAAGCTTTCTTAGCCCATGTTATGGATTTGAACAAAGACAAGTCATATTTGAATAATATTTCTATTGTTAGAGAATTTCCCGATGTATTTCCTGAAGAACTTCCTGGTCTACCCCCAGAACGTGAAGTTGAATTCTTTATTGACCTTGAACCCGGTACAAAGCCCATTTCTAAAATCTCATATCGAATGGCTCCTATTGAACTTCAGGAGTTAAAAACCCAACTATAGAAGTTAATAACCGAGCCTTTATCTGGTGACTTCCTTTGTGGAATGCACTGAATCCAGACTCTCCGTAGGGGATGCCATATTCGTGCAGTAGTAAACTGATAGGTGTCATTGTGACGTGCTATCCAAGATTGGGATATGAGTCACAGTTGAGAGTAACCTAAGTCAGTAATCGAAATACATAGCTTTCTAGGCTTAGCTGGTTATTATCGGAGATTTGTAAAAGGATTTTCTCGAATTGTTACTCCATTAACTCAGCTGACTCGAAAAGATACAAATTTCGAATGGACCGAGGAATGTGAGAAGAGCTTCCAAGAATTCAACATGTGACACCGACGTTGGCTCGAGCAGTTGAAAGATTTCGATCATACCATCCTGGAAAAGCAAACGTAGTAGCTGACGCATTGAGTAGGGGTACGAGTGCAATGTTGTTAACACAAAGGCCCATTTTGTGTGACTTGCAAAGGATGGAGATAGAGATGAAGACTCCAAGTACCCATATGATGATATCAAATATACGAGTAGAACTGACTTTAATCGATAAAGTTAAAGCTGCTTAAGCTACGGACATGGAGCTGATGCGTATTAAGAAGAAAGTGCAAGAAGGTGCTATTCCAGAAGCAAGAATCGATGAAGAAGGAATACTTCGGGTCAACTACAGACTTTGTGTTCCTAACAATTTTAACTTGAAGCATAGAATAATGATGGAGGCAAACAACACACCGTTTGCAATCCATCTTGGGAGTACCAAAATGTATCACGATCTTCGACATACATTTTGGTGGAGCAATATGAAAAGAGAGATCGCGGAGTTTATCTCGAGATGTTTAACTTGTCAACGTGTAAAAGTGGAGCATCAAGTACCAAAGGGTCCATTGAAACCACTTGAGATTCCGAAATGGAAGTGGGAACACATTACTATGGATTTTGTTACGGGTCTTCCCAAAGTTTCTCAAGGCATAGATGCGATTTGGGTTATTGTTGATAGATTAACCAAGTCCGCTCATTTCTTGCCGATACGTGAGACTTATTCTCTTGAACGTCTTGCTAGTATGTACATGAACGATATTGTGAGATTGCATGGCATGCCAGTATCCATAGTTTCGGATCGTGACCCAAGATTCACTTCACGATTTTGGGTTAGCTTGCAGAAAGCTATGGGCACGGATTTACGATTCAGTTCGGCATACCATCCTCAAACGGACGGACAATCAGAGAGGACTATTCAAACTCCTGAAGATCTATTAAGACTTTGTGTCCTAGATCTCAAAGGGAGTTGGGATAAGTACCTACCATTGGTGGAATTCTCCTACAACAACAGTTATCAGGCGAGCATAGGTGTGGCTCCATTCGAGGCGTTGTATGAAAGAAAATGTCGTTCTCCAGTATGCTGGGACGAGGTGGGTGAAGCAACATTGTTGGGACCAGAGTTGGTACACATTACTACAGAGAAGATCCAAACGATTCGACAACGTATACAAACGGCACAGGATCGAGTAAAGAGTTATGCGGATCTTCATCGGAAGGACGTGGAATTTAATATTGGGGATCATGTATTGTTACGTATTGTACCATGGAAGGGAGTTACAAGATTTGGAAAGAGAGGAAAGCTCAATCCAAGATTTATTGGTCCATTTGAGATTCTTGAGCGAATAGGAAATGAGGCATATAGACTCGCATTACCTCCAAGCATGTCTCGTGTTCATAATATTTTTCACATATCCATGCTTCGTAAATATGTGAAAGACCTGAACCACATTATTGAGTTAGAACCAGACGAGATAGCTTAAGATTTAACGTACGAGGAGGTACCTGTTAAGATCTTGGATAGGAAAGAGCATGTCCTACGCACGAAGGTTATATCACAAGTTATGGTTTTGTGGAGAAACCATGCTATTGAAGAAATGAACTGGGAGTTGAAATCAGAAATGAAAGCGAGGTATCCTCACCTTTTCGAAATATCAGGTACGTACGTCAATTTCGAGGACGAAATTTCATAAGGAGGGGAGGTTGTAAGACCCCAGCTTATTAATGAATAAAATCAAATTTTCTCTAAATATTATTGTGAATAATAAGGGGTTAATTTGATATAATACTTTGGTTATGGGTGAAATGTGCAAATTTTGCAAAATAAGCAAGTGGTTATAAAATATTCATTTTGTCGGGGAATATTCGTTTGGTCGTGGAATATTCTTGCTGTCGGGGAATATTCGTACGACGGCGCAGCCTTGTGTGGGCCCCATAACGGAAAACGATTGGATGAAGAAAACGACAAGTATAAGTTATTTATAAATAACGGCGTAGTTGTTACCGTTAATACTGTTGGAATACCCGGTGGTTAAAATACAGTAGCACACGGTATTGCACCAATTATTGATTCTTACGTAAGAAGGCACTATTCAATAATTGTTACAGTAGTTATTGTTCAATATTTTATTTTATTGATTCAATAATTATTGCGTTGATATTTTATATTATTGTTGTTTCAATAATTGTTGCTGCACAGTATTTTCAATTATCAGATCAATAATTCATATTATTTGAATAATATTATTAGATAACATTATTGGCAATGTCTAGAAAGTTCTGTCTAAGGAGAGGTTTGGTCATCTAATTGCGCGCTAGTAAGGAGAAATCCTTATTGGAAAGCCCCCTCTTTCTTGGGAACGACCTGGTTGTCATAATTGTGACTTTGTAATATTATTTGTGAATAAATAATTATTGATTCATATGATAAGGAAATATTTATTTTATGTGGATATAAATGAGGGATATACTTTCGTGGTTAAAAATAAAGGAGTTAGTGTTGAGGTTTTTATCAGCATTTTTGTCGGAATGGAGGTATTAAAAATTAGGATTTTTGAGATATTTTGTGGGGGTTATAATTTTTAATCCGACCGTTGGATCGTGGTAATTTTTAAATATGTTATACATATATAAGTTGAGTATATGTCCACAAATTTTGAACCGTTAAAAATGAACGTATGATTTATTATGAATTTTACGAGATGACAGCTTCAGAAATTGTTGAAGTTTTAGAATTTATCATTTTGGTGGAAAATTCTAGAATTAGTGGGCCCCACTCTTGGTTAGTGAAGAAATGTGCTGAGATTTTTATTCAAATGTGATTGGTGGGAATAGTAGCAGGTAAAGCCATCAGGTTACAGGTTAAGTCTGCTTCGGCGTGCTAACATTTTCTTATAAATAGAGGGCTAAGTTAGAATTGAAAAACACACCAGAAACATAAGCTTTCTCTCTTTCTCTCTCTAGATTATTGAGTGTATTTTGTGAGTATTTAGATACTTTGAGAGTTTCTATTCATCAGAGCAATTTTCTTTCAGCCTTATACCGGTATTCCGACCAGAAGTACTGATATTTTGAGGTAAGGGATATTATTTTCTTCTTAATGATATTATTTTCTTCAATATCATTATGCTGAAATATTGATATGAGTTTTTATCAAATTTGGAATTTTTTTGTGTCGGGGTTACTATTCACGTATACGACACTATTCACGTATACGGTACTATTCACGAATATGACACTATTCACCGAAAAATAAAAAATTTTCATTTTTGTCCAAGATGTCTATTATGGTTACTATCTTTGATTGTATCTATGTTTTGATCTTTTTTTTTGAATTCTGCTTCACAATTGATTATTATGAAGTATTATTGATCTTGGATAAACAGTTATACGAATCCCTAATATTTGTCCTTCTGTCTCACTAGATTCGTTCTCTTTAAGATATTTTTCATCATCCTCAGTCCTAAATGATGATATTACTGAATATCTTTGGCCTGTAGTGCAAAGATGTATGATTACTTGATGAATATCTTTGGCCTGTAGTGCAAAGATGAACAGGTGTTGAGATGAACATGACTGATAGGTGATACAAATGAATATCTTTGGCCTGTAGTGCAAAGATGAATATTTAGATAAAGATGATTATTAATTGATATTATAGGGATAAAATATTGATGATGGACTTTTAAATCTTAGAAGATAGGAGAATTCTTTCTCTACTTGACTCTTCTAATGGTTTGTTGTTTCCGCTGCAGTTGTTGATCTAAAACTTGTTGTCGATTATATTCTATCAGATTTTCTCATGTTGAAGACTAACGATAATTTGTTGTATATTATCTTAGTCATAATATTCTTTATTGGGCTAGTTGAGCTCACCCTTTTCTTTTTTGTTCCATTTTTTCTTCTAATGAGGTGAGAACATAACAGGATCTAGTCGGGGTATGGAGTGATGGTTCTAGAAAGATGTTTTAGCAGTCCTCACTATTTCTGTCAAATAGTGTTTGAATAATTGTAATGAGGATTTATTTGAGTGTGAATATTGTCCAGAAGATAATATTTGTATTTAAACTCACAGTATGTGTTGTCGTATTTTGCACGATAATTTTATTATTGAAGTTATAGTTTACTTTCTATACCATGTATGTGGCGACTCAAAATAGGTTGGGTGTTGTATACCTATTTTGGGGGCGTCACAACCACCACTCCCCCCATAATCATCAGCTAGAAAGAGCTTGGAAGAAGAAAAGGAAAATAGGCCTTAGCCTTTTTGCTATGCACGTGAATGAGAAATTGGGTGCAATTGGACACTAAATTTGGGACAAGCCAAATAACTCAGCAACTTGTTATTCTAAGGCTTGGTTTGGTTCCTTAAATTCACAAAATAAAAATTTTAATGTACAATTGTTACCATATTAGGAAATTTAGGGATTATTTAGGTACTCACCTCATAATATCCATGTACATTAAATACACGCAATTAGAATAACACAGTTATGTATTACTGTCCAGGTATCTCCATAATCATAATTTACTACTCGCATAACCACATTATCACATTATTTAATATTATCTATCTAATGTACACACATAATTTCTCTTCCCAATTTCTGGAATACACAGATATTTAATTATTTATGTATTTAAAATCCCTTATGATTTTATTGTACCACTTGATACCTTATTTCATTAGTCCCAATTAAATGTCATACTTCACGTATTCTTAAGCCATAGGTATTATATATTACTACTGCCCATATTTTCCATAGTACACATAGTAATACTATTAATACTTTAATTGGGCTAAATATCATTCAGCTGGGTACTTTCAACCCATTATCACCTTTTAATATAACAACGATCAATTAATATTAATCTTTTATTTTTTTCAATAATTAGTATGCACTCACTAATTAATAGAATATAATATTCCATAATATCACTTAATTAACCAATATTTATTTTGTGTTAATTAATTAAACCTTAATCAAATCCATTTATGGATAACTTAATCATCATTTAAAATTTTATTATCCTTGTGTGTCATTAATACTCATTTTCTTAAATTTTAAATTCCAAAAACTGATCATAGGCTTGGAAATGGCACAGCTGCGTTATATCAAATTCAGAGGCAGACAAGTTCTGCATCAGCAAAAATGAAACCTACTCTTCTAAATACTTTACACATCCTCCATAAGTGTTAACTCGTCTAACATCAATCCCCTCTTTGATTTCACATCATCGGTTACTATTTTTCTTAATAATTTAAGGATCACACTTCAAGTTTTAAAAATCTATTTCCCTTATTAGTTTAACCAATTATAACCTCTCATTTACGATCTATTACCACCAATAACTCAAAACTCGAATATAACACATACATACATTCCTTTAATCTTCACTTCTCGCCGTGTATCAAATTACTTAATAATTCTCTAATTAACAAATTGAAAGGTATATAAATTTCCTTCTCTCATCAACAACGTATACGCATACAAGTCTAAACCTAGCACACATCGAGTCTTTAATAGTATTCGATATAGTACACTGAGTGGTTTTCTACAAACAACCAACAAATTTGTTTTCGACTCGTCTACATTATTTTCACAGTGAGTTAAATCAGTTACTAACTCGTATATACCTCCGCTCTCTGAAAAAATTGTTTAGCCCAACTCCTATACATCCACCATTAAAGAGTACGGTTGCACCGCCTTAGACTTAATACTTACTCATACATTCACTCAAGGAATTAGTGATTATCAAATATATTTAATGTCACCAACTTACTATTATAAAATAATTTCAGATAAATTATTTAATGCCGATAGATAAATCTTATCCATCTTTCTACTAATTCATCTCTACAATTTATAACAAATATATAATAATGATATATATTTATTAAACACAACAACACTTATTACATAGCTAATATTTCCCTATGTAACACAATACCACATACTTCGTAACACATTTATATTCTTGTTCGAACCCATCTCATGCTTTAAGAATTTTATTCACTAAATTCTTATTTTAATATTTTATGAAAATTCGGTTTCTTACATGTGCGATCCATAATAATTTTACCAACATTCCAGCATCCCTCTTGGGTCATGCCCTAGAAATGGCTGCATATCTACGAAACGGTAACCTCAAAATCCGGACCCAATACTCCATAAAAGTTATTGACAGGGAGGATTCCTATTCTTAAGTATGTTAAGATAAGGGGTTATCCAACTTATGTGAAAAGGTTTCAAAGGATAAGCTTGGGATAAAATTTGACTAGTATATATTTGTGGGACATCCTAAAGTAAGTTTAGGGTATATGTTCTATAATCCTACTTAGTAAAAGGTATTTGTTGCGAAACACGCTACCTTCTAAGATAAAGATGATTATCATTTAAGGAGCTAGTGGGAGGATAATAGATCTTGAAGAGTTCAAGAACCACAAATCACTATAAGTCAAATAAAAGGAACCTGTAGATAGACCTATTGTACCACAACCGAATTGTAAATCTAGAATAGTATCGAAGATACCTGAGAGGTATGGATTCATCAAGGATGGTGATGATGAGGTACACATCATAAAGATGATGATCCAATTACATACGATGAGGTAAGAGTTATAGACACTCAGTGAAATGGATTGAAGCAAGCTTCTCAAAAATAGAACATTCGTTTTGATGAGATAATCAAAAGAGTTTGATTTTATCAAAAATAAGAATGAACCTAGTGTGTACAAAAGGGTCGGTGGGAGCATCGTGACATTTCTAGTATTATATGTTGATATATTATGGATAAGGAATGACATACTAATGCTATAATCAGTAAAGATAAATTTGTATAAACATTCCTTCGTCAATGATTTGGGTAGAGTATCGTAATTGGGGATAAAAATCTATATAGATAGATTTAAAAGGATGCTAAGCTTAACCTAAAGAACGTATATTCATTTGATGCTAAAGTCGTTTAGCATGACAAACTCCAAGAGATGTCTCATGTTGATGAGCCATGGAGTGTATATCTCTTAATAGTCCCCATAGACTCCTGAAAAAAGAGAGATCACATGAGTGACAATCATGTATACAATGAAATATACGAGACTTGATGTTGATCGTTTATATTTTGGAAAAGATCACTGTAAGACAGTGAAAAATATCTTAAAGTACTTAACCGACACTAAGGATGTGATCATATTTATGGTGGGTCTGAATTAAAACTAGAGGGCTTAACAGACTCAAGTTCTTTAGAATTACCAAGACGACATAAAATCCACTTTAAGGTAAAGCATTACCTTGAACGGTGGTGCAGTGAATTGGAAAGGTTTCAAACAGCAAAGAGTTGCTAGTTTAGTGATAAAGACAAAGTATATAGTTATAAATGAAGCTGCAAGTTGATTGTTTAGATGATAAGTTCATTATAGAACTAGGAATAGTTCCTAAGTCTCATCTTGGATCTAAACATGTGTTGTGGAACTTTCATTTGATTATAAGAATCATTAAAAGATGGGAAATCACTATAGAGATAGTGGACTCTCAAGAACAACATTACATATCCATTAACTAAAGCTTATCCAACATCAGGATAATCATCACTTAGAGAAGAAGGGTATGAGATACCATGGCGATTGACTTTAGTGCAAGTGGGAGATTGAAAGTAGTATGCACACAAGCCAATCATGTTTGATGATAAAACATATACTTTGTAACAATCTTATTCATTTATTAATAAAAAGTATTAATTTATTAAAGGCTTTTAATTATCTACATGATGTTATTTTATAATAGGTGATAAACCCATAGCTTTAAGCAATTCTTTTAGAATAATGATGATGATCATTCTGATGAGATCTAAATTCTTAGAAAGCTTAAAACTAAAATAATTCACAATCGTTGGATTACTAAATTGGGGATTAGTGAATCCGGATAGATTGGTATATACGTTACTTGCTCATTGGATGAGGATGATTGATCTCATGATCATATGTGTGGAGACACTAAAGCAAGTACGTAGGTGCTTATTAAAGAATAAATTTACTGAACGTGACTCGCTAAGGAATACCTAATGGAGTTTTACTTACTTGTCAATAGGAATTCCTCTAGTGATAGTAGTACAAGTGATCCTTGGACTTGAGATCATCATAGTATCTTATGTATGATGAATTATACTTTGACTTATTCTTTAAGACCCTTAGGGTATACCACAAGGTATGCTTGGGTATAATAAGTCGTACATGGAGATAATGTATGATCAATAAAGAATTTATCGCTTCTAGTAAAAAAAGAGAAATGTCCTATATGATTCGATAAATGACAACCCAGTAGTCCTTGGCCAAGGCAGAATGAAATTAGAAAGGAGTTTCTAATTTGCATTATTTGGAGTTGTGTATTTAAGAGTAGAAATACATATAATTAAATAAAATAAGAGTTAACGGTAATTTCATGTCTTATAGTTAATTGAGACATTGTATGGTGGAATGATTGAATTGTACAGTAACTATTTATTCAAAGATTTTTTCATGATTAATGTTGAAATCTATATTATCTGGAAAGTCGTTAATCACTATGGAGGCTTATCCCTATTTTAGAATAAATATTATTTATTTAAATAAATTAATAGGTTAATTTATTTATTTAAATAAGATTAGAATTGTTCTAATTAATTTATTCACATCCGGTTTAATATGGAGAACCTAAATGGTCACACCATAAAATGAAGAATAATTATTTAAGAAGGAAATGACATAATCATAATAATAAGTTAAGTATATTTAATTTAATATATGGTGATAAAATAAATTAAATAGCTTAATATTTATTAGTTAATATTTTGAAAATATTAATATAAATTAATAAGAGGAGTCTTATTATTATTATTACTATTACTATTATTATTTAATTCTTAAAGGAGTTTGAGTAATTAATTAATAAAGTACTCTCATATATTCCTAAAAAGTTTAGGAGGCTAATTAATTAAAAGAGTTTAATTAATTATTCCTAATAAGATTGAGAGCCTAATTAATTAAAGGAGTTTAATTAATTAAAATAAAACATAATTCCTTAATTGTTAAAGAGAGTTGCCTACATCTATAAATAAGAGAAGTCTTATTATGGGTGGTTGGTTGTTGACTTTTTCATAACATACGTAATTCTAATAGTTGAGAGAGTACACCCTTTCTATGAGAGATAGAAAAACTAGGGTTTTGCCAAATACCCATCATCTTGAATCTTTCTTCTTCCTTGGTGGATTACCTTTAGAGGCCAAACACTTGGGTGGCTAACGTTGATCAAAGGAATGAACTAAACCTGGTGGATTCAAGTTAAAAGCGAAAAGATTTGGAGGTGAACTTGTACTTGAGGAAGCTCGAATCTTCAAGAGTATGATTCTTGTTCTTTATTTTTTCGTTTAATTAATAATTGCGTATAAAGGATGATCCGGGTATATGGTTTGTAAAATTTTAAAACTCTTTTTATCACGTTTCCATTTATTTTGTGCAATTTGATTGCGTTCATGAATATTACAAACCTAACAGCTACACGGTGCTACTGTTCACACATGCATTTAATTTAAATACATCAATAGAGTGAATATGTCTTCTATATATTACATAACAATATTTTCCTTCCTAGGTTCTTTGTAACCATTACATATGTTCTTTGTTAGAGTATCAAATTGATACAAAAGTAATACTATTCTATTACAAGGATAACTACTTGTCCGCCTTGGTCTTCCCTTTGTCTTTATCGGATCATTCGATCCTTTCATTTTTAGCTGCAATCATATGGTTCAAGCAAGGGTGAGCATAA
The DNA here is from genome assembly GCA_016801055.1 of Panax notoginseng. Lineage (NCBI taxonomy): Eukaryota > Viridiplantae > Streptophyta > Magnoliopsida > Apiales > Araliaceae > Panax > Panax notoginseng. The sequence continues at coordinate 128,133,173 of CM029019.1, forward strand.
CTAGCTCAACAAGTAAAAAGTTATCATCGAGAAACATGCATGAATCACATGAATATATCTTCTATAACTAAATAAATAGTTATGAAATATTATAAATAAATCAAAATAGCACTTCTCTTTTCCATTAAAATGCTTAACAATGAAAATCAACGGTTAAACCTTTAGTATGGTCGAAGACCTTGAGCATTTCATTCTTTCTTTCTCTGAAAAGGACAAGCCGGCACAAAGTCTGTAAGTCTGACATTTCTTACGAGCATATCTAGGTGATCAGCCTATAGTACTCTATGTTGTACAACACTACTACATTAAACATATCTACATTTAAGGTTTTGGTAAACTCGCGTGCCAGTCGCTTTACGACAAAACATGTGTTTAATCATATTCAGTCTCTGAATCCATACCAAAATAGTTAGCACAAGATAGCAATGTTCATAATATTTCGATAGATTATAACAAAATCCATAAAATACTATAAGTCTGGTCTAGCCGAAGGAAATAGCTTCGACTTCTTTATTACATCAACTCATGCGTATGATACATGAATCATAAAGCTTATCCAAATAAGTGTAGACAAGAGTTTAGATCACTTGCTTTCAGCATCGTCTAGTGTTAATTCACTATACTCGTGCGTCTTTAAAGTTTATTCAAACATAATCACATAGCATACCATGTTAGGTCATAAACAATTAATAAGTATTGTCATTAACCTATCTTCTCCTTCTTCTCCTTCTAACTATCCGTTTGTTTAAGTTACTAACATTCGTTAGGTTAGTTAACATTCATTATGGCTTTATAACATTTTATTGTTATAAGTGACCTTACTTATTCAATGTTTAAGTAATCACATGTCAAGCAATCTCAAATATCCATTCAAAGTGCGTACGATTTACTGTATTATTAAACTTACTTTGTGTTTACATTTTCGTAACATTTTGTTAACTTTTATTTGTTCAACTTAAGGTTTTAATCATCCTTTAAGATGTTAGTTTAAGTTGAATTAAGGTCATAATTCATCTACAATCAACTTACCTTTCTTTTGTATTTATTTCTATTCTTCTCTGCCTTTGGTCTAGGACTGGCACTGCAGCGCCATGTCCTTTGTTATTCACTGCGCTGCAACACATCTCTCCAGTGTCTGATCCCCCGTTCCGGCGCTGCGACGCCGACCCTGAGCCTTAGATTTTTTTTAAAGTTTTTCATTTTAAATTCTTTCCGGACTAGTAACTTAATTGTTATAAGTCAAAATTGGCTCATTCAAAAGTCGTTATCTCACATATCTCGCATACTTCAATTTCATTCAGACATGATAAGTTTCTGAATCCGTTAAAACTAAATTCATTATTTAAATTTTCTATTATGCGTTCGTGAACGTTCATAGCTTATTTCTTCGTTTTAAGTCGAAATTCGACCATTCTTGAGTCCACAACTCTTAAATACAAAGTTCTACGATACGCCATTAAAAACTAAGGTTTCTGAGTTAAACGACAACTTTTGCCTATCATTCTGAGAATTTTACGATTTCGACGATTATTGTGAGGGCCCCGAATCTAGGTCCTAAATCACCTCGAATTCGGTTCGATCATTCTATCACTATTACTATATGCGGAAGATATAAACATAAATTGTTTATACAATATATTTTACACACTATTACCCAAGGTCGAGTAACCTTAACTTAATACACATTACATAACTTACTTGACTTATAAAACATAAGATACAACACAATTACAAATCTACTACACGCGTATACTAAAGCTAGAACTGTCTTTAACCTTTCCTTGTATCCGACACATTCGTCTTAATCTGTAATGTTTTATCATGATATAGCAAGAGTGAGTATAAGGATTTCCCAGCAAGTTTAATTTCAACAATATAACGATATATCATGATTGAAAGAGTCTGAATAACAAGCTGGCTATAATTCAACAATATAATTGTGAACTAGCAAGAACAAATTTATGACTAAACAAGTATTATACATGAACAAATATATCTGAACCAACTGGTAATGAAGGTGATTAACCTTTCATACCTAACTTATATATGCAATATGTACATAGTACAATTCATGGCAACCAGCAATGATTAACCATAAGCTTATCCGAATGAAACACTCTTAGTAGAGTTAAGTAAAATAAAACTTGCCTGAACCGTTGATTACCGCAACGCAATTTATAATGCTTTATCCGAAGACCTAATATTAGTAATATAGATCTCCAATATTAGAATAATATAATCACAATATAATACTATAATATATATATATATTATATATTATATATATATATATATATATATATATATATATATATATATATATATATATATATATATATAGAATAACCTAAACACATAACACATAACCCTATCAGCTTATACCACACATAAAACTTAGTATCAGGTCAAACTATTTCAGTCTGACTTGAAACCGACACAAATTCTAACGTCCCGATGGTCTAGTCGGACAATTCTTCGAGTTTAAGTTCAATTAAACTCTGCCTAACACTTAACAGTTAACTTAAATAATTTTAATAAAAGTAGAAATATTTTTCGTAAGCTCGTAATAATTTTAAATAATTATTACTATTTATCGTGAATTTTCAATCATTAAACACGTATTTAAATAATTAAATACCACATAATTCTTTTATCATTAATATTTATTTATTATCAAATATTAATAAAATACATGAAATAATATTATAATATATTTATAATATCACAAAGTATTTTTAATACATCAAAATTATATTTATATGATTTTTAAACAGTTAAATCTATTATCTGATAATTACTATTAATATTAAAATATTAATATTTTCATGACAAAATATCAAAAGTTATATTTTATAACTTAAAATATTTTTTAACACTTAAATCATTTTCATATGATTTTTAAATCATTAATTCTATTTTTTCATAATTTATTTAATATATTCACTAAATAAACTAATTACCATTAATAATAATTTATTAATGAATTTCATCACAAAATATTAAAAGTCACTTAAAATATTTTCTAATACCATAATATAATTTTTCATGAATTAAAATTATTTTTAAATAATTTATTTAATATTATAATTAAATAAATTAAATACCATTTATATTCTAAAAATATTAAATATTTATGAAATATACTCAAAATAATTAAAAACTATTTTTCAGAATTTAAAATAAATTTTCAGAATTTATTTTGTATTTTTAATAATTAAAAACTATTTTAATCTATTTATTTAATTAATTAATCTATTTTTCGAAAATAATTGTCACTAAAGAGCCCTATAGCGACAGAACCGTCGCTATAGGTGTTCTTGAGTGCTCTTGAGCTTTTCCAAAAAACCATTTCAGTATGCAGGGTACCATGTTTGATCGGTTTAATTTTCATGTTCTTGATGTTATCTGGGCAATCTAGGGCATCATAGTTGTAGTATGTATGTAATATTACACTAACAAACTAAGTTCAGATCCATACGACACGAAATCAGAGAGATCAAGGCCTTCAAATATTCTGACAACACTGTTCTTCATTTCTGGGTTTTCCAGAAAATGAAGAACAGTCGAGGGTACTAACTTTCGATCTTCATAACTTGTATCCGGCAACCTGTTTGGGTGAACTATTGTTTCAATACTGTAGACCACATATCAGGGTACTAGTCTGTAACAACCGATCATCATAACAACAACTAATTCACAAGATTCAAGCAAGTCAAACCTTGTCAGAATATTCGGCCTTTGAAGATTCTGGGTTTTCCAGAAATTCAACAAAGCAGACGGTCAACCAAGGTTTGACAAAGATTAATTGTTATTTTGGTCACGATCTAAGTAACATAAAAGTATTGTTGTGTAGTCTACATGTCAGACAACAACCTTAAAGTAACAACATGGTCAGATTCCTCAATAGTTGCAAGATGTAGAGCCTGCAAAACGTTGTCAGACGCCTTCTGGGTAAATCTGGGTTACCCAGAACAGTTGGTCAATGCGGGTCAACGCCCTTTGATCCTTTATAACTTACCATATACACGTGATCTGAGCTTAATTCAAGATTTAGATTAAAGACCATACAACAAGGAACAAATCTATAACATAAAATACAACAAATCAATAACTGGTTGAGATCTACGGCCACTGACATCAGCTTGTCAGGCCATATTTTCCCACTTTTCCAGATTTTCAAAAATGCTAGATTCGAGGACTTTGATGTTCTATATCTGGGATTTTACAACCCAGATCACTTATAGACACCTTCTAACACATATTTAACCAATCACTAACAACATTAACACAAAATTTTAAGGGTTTTGAATTTCAAAGTTTATACCTCATTCAAGCTTTGATCATGATTCTGATCTTGATGATCTGATATAGGAGAGCTAAAGGATGTTCTTGGCTTTCCATAACATTTACTTCCTCTCAAAATTTTCGGATGAAAGAGAGAGAGAAGACTTGGCAAGTTGGAAAAAATAAATAAAAATAAAGTAAGTCACTTTTCTAGATTTTCTTGCTTTTAATCCCAAGATGCAATGTATATTGCTGGCATAGATGGCTGATAATTGAGATATAGGCACATGCTAGGCTAGGTTTTGGTCACCAACTCACACTAGAGCAAGTCTTGCAAGTTACATCCAATAATGCACTTAAGGGCATTTAAGTCTTTTTCCATTTAATTTTAATGGCAATTTGGACATTGTCCCAAGCCCTTAGGGTTTAGGGTTTGGTTAGATTTAGAGTTTGGAGCATTCTTAGGGTTTAGGGTTTAAAACCCTTAGGGTTTACACATTTAATTTTTTAAAATTTCTAATTTAGGTTTTTAAAAAATAGAAAATTAATATTTCTAAGTTATAATTAGAATTTTCTAATTATATAAAATTTTCTTAATCATAACTTAAATATTGCTAATTAGGATTAATATTTCCTAATTACAATCGCTAATTAAGCAATTAGGGTCAAAATGATGATTAGGGTTTATAACCCACGAATTAGGGTTTCTAATAGAAAATTATTTTTTCTAAAATAGAAGTTAGATTTTCGTAATTAGATTAGGGTTTTCTAATTACTTAACTTGAAAGTTAGAATTAATATATCCTAATTAACATTAAAACTATTTAATTAACACTTAGGTTTTTTCCTATTTACTAATTAGGGTTTTAACCTAGAAATTAGGGTTTTCAAAAATGTGAAATTAGGGTTTGCTAATAACTAAGCTTTTTCCTAATTAATAGTATAATAAATAACACTTATGCAATATAATAATCATTTAAATTCCCAGATTAGGGTTTTAAATTCCCGAATTAGGGTTTCAGATTCCTTGAACTGAAATTAGGGTTTCCAGAACCGGTTTTAGGGTTTCATGTTAAACACTAGGGTTTTCTAACAGAACGTTGACGTTCTTAATATATATACCTAAGGTTTGTTACAGATATCAATTATCTGGTCAACCCTTGACCCTTAACCACATACTCTACACATATACACAGAACATATTTACGTATTTCTTAATCATGAATAATTCACCTAAATTATTCACAGAATTTTGAAATCCTCAAAATTCCATCTTAAAAATATCACACGCATACACTATTTTTCTGTCTAGGTTCTAATTTTGAACCTTAAATCAATAAATAAAAATTTTAAAAATATTCAAAATTCTCGGGTTGTCACATTCACCCCTTCTTCAAAAAATTTCGTCCCCAAAATTTACCTTACACCTTACACCTTACTCCATACACCATACACCATACATACACAGCATCTCATGCTACCCAATACATCACTCACAAGAGTAAAAGTTTTCAAATTGTACTGAGGGGTCATATAGACCATGAACACATAGTTTTAACGGTATTGATCATATCGCAAAATAATACATTACTTGGTTTGTTTACAATCACAAAGAAGGTAAACAACCGTTGTTAGTATTTTAGGTGATTAGCCTATTGTACTCTTACGTCATGCATAACGTATTAATTATGTATAGCGAATATTTACGCTACTAGATTGGATTATTTATCCAAACAACTTAGTTCACGTCAGTCTTATCATAGGATTCCGTACCAAAGCAATTTGGTTCGGGAAACTTCTTTCGATGAACACTTTAGAGTTTTCATAACACTAGTCTAGCTGAATCGAATAGCATAGACTCATATCAATAATTCAATTCAATCGAATTATTTAAGTGTAGCCAAACCCCGTTGGCAAATTTAAATTTTTTTGAAAATATTTTCGAGAATGACGTCATGATGTCGTACTGTATTAACAGTCCGTTTGAGGATGCCGTCATTGTATGACTTTGTCATAACACATCATACAATAGTGGAACAACGATTTTAGATCAAATTCACACTAAGTATTCCTGTATTTACAACTCCATTAAATTTTTATCATCTCTGCACCAGGTTACATGGTACATGAGTGATAATTAAAATATATTTTGATATTTCAAATCATTTGCGTCTAGCTGAAATAAGTAGCATAGACTATACCTTAAACCGTTTTAAAAATGATTACGAGTCTACATATTTTATTTTAAAGGCACATAGTGCGTATTTAGTTTGATGTCAAAATTTCGAAGTCTAGCATAGCTAGGAGTTTTGGAAAACTTATTTCTTCACTAGTAATCATTTGCTTAACAATCTATCTGTTCCTATTATCCTCAATATTCTGTTTACACGTAACTATACCCAGTTCGTCACACCACACTTATGAGTTCATTTACTTGCCACAATCATATGAGTTTAAGAACTTGTCCTAGTTAGACCTTTGGCGTCCATTCGCTGAGGGGTTCATAAACATTTCATATAACTATGAGTTAAGAATGTCACATAAGTATGAGTTTTAAGAACTCGTACTTAACCTTATATCCTCTACCTATGACCTATCTATCTGTTATACACATGAGAAAGGAATCACCCTCTTAACATGCATATAACAAATAGCGCGACACAACATTTCAATGATTATCATTGTCAGAAACTAAGTAGTTATTACACCAAGTACAATTCAGCTCCCATACGAAGAATCATACAACTCAGCCGCTGACACGAGTCCTCAATTGAATTCCCCACCTAACACTACCACCCTTCTCAATACGAATTTCATTTAATCCGTATTCATAATCCATAACTCTTTTATAAGTTTTCATAGTACAACTGCCACACATCAAACTTTGCTGTAACTTTTCAATCATTAGATTGACTCTTCTTCCTGTTATCACCTTATCAGACCACGGGGTGATCGCATCGTATATATTACGATTCATTTCTATGTCTTGATCGTTTTGTTTTACGATCTTCTATCACTGTACTTTTAGTATTTTAGACTCTATCTATTCACCATTACTGCTCAACTTTATTATCAGAGTTAGGGAACTCTGTATCTTATAACTCGCCGAGATTCGTCTTTGAATCTTACCGACCAACTAACTCTGTGTGAGTTAGATCTTATCCTAATCACTGCGGTTATTAATCTCAAGTATTCCTACCTAAGGTTCATAACCTACAGCTCTGATACCAACTGTGAGGGCGCCGAATCCAGGTCTTAAATCACCTCGGATCCGGTTCGATCATTCTATCACTATTACTATATACGGAAGATATAAACATAAATTGTTTATACAATACATTTTACACACTATTCGACAAGGTCGAGTAATCTTAACTTAATACACATTACATAACTTACTTAACTTAAAAAACATAAGATACAACACAATTACAAATCTACTGCACGCGTATACTAAAGCTGGAACTGTCTTTAACCTTTCCTTGTATCCGACGCATTCGTCTTAATCTGCAATGTTTTATCATGATATAGCAAGGGTGAGCATAAGGATTTCCCAACAAGTTTAATTTCAACATTATAACGATATATCATGATTGAAAGAGTCTGAATAGCAAGCTGGCTATAATTCAACAATATAATTGTGAACTAGCAGAAAAAAATTTATGACTGAACAAGTATTATACATGAACAAATATATCTGAACCAATTGGTAATGAAGGTGATCAGCCTTTCATACATGACTTATATATGCAATATGTACAGAGTACAATTCATGGCAACCAACAATGATTAATCATAAGCTTATCTGAATGAAACACTCTTAGTAGAGTTAAGTAAAATCAAACTTGCCTGAACCGTTGATTACCGCAACACAATTTATAATGCTTTATCCGAAGACCTAATATTAGTAATATAGATCTCCTATATTAGAATAATATCATCACAATATAATACTATTGTAAGACCCCAAATTTTATGAAATAAAAATATTCAATTTTTCTATTTAGTAAATGGTTAAATTGATAAAAAGTTAAAGTTAAGGGTGATATATGAATATTTTTTAAAATAAGCAAGTGGTTATAAAATATTCATTTTGTCGGAGAATATTCGTTTGGTCGTTGAATATTCTTTCTGTCGGGGAATATTCGTACGACGGCGCAGCTATTTGTGGGCCCCATAACGGAAAGCGATTGGATGAAGAAAACGACAAAATTGAGTTTTTATAAATAACGTCATAGTTGTTACCGTTAACACTGTTGGAATACCTGGTGGTTAAAATACAGTAATACGCGTAGTTGCACAGTAGCACACGGTATTGCACAATATTTTTTTCAATTATTAATTCTTACGTAAGAAGGCACTACTCAATAATTGTTACAGTAGTTACTGTTCAATATTTTATTTTATTGATTCAATAATTGATGCGTTGATATTTTATATTACTGTTGTTTCAATAATTATTGTTGCACAGTATTTTCCATTATCAGATCAATAATTCATATTATTTAAATAATATTATTAGATATCATTATTGGCAATGTCTAGAAAGTTCTGTCTAAGGAGGGGTTTGGTCATTTAATTGCGCGCTAGTAAGGAGAAATCTTTATTGGAAAGCCCCCTATTTCCTGGGAACGACCTGGTTGTCATAATTATGACTTTGTAATATTATTTGTGAATAAATAATTATTGATTCATATGATAAGGAAATATTTATTTTATGTGGATATAAATGAGGGATATATTTTTGTGGTTAAAAATGAAGGAGTTAATGTTGAGGTTTTTATCAGTATTTTTGTCAGAATGGAGGTATTAAAAATTAGGGTTTTTGAGATATTTTGCGGGGGTTATAATTTTTAATCCGACCGTTGGATCGTGGTAATTTTTGAATATGTTATACATATATAAGTTGAGTATATGTCCACAAATTTTGAACCGTTAAAAATGAACGTATGATTTATTATGAATTTTACGAGATGACTGGTTCAGAAATTGTTGAAGTTTCGGAATTTATCATTTTGGTAAAAAATTCTAGAATTAGTGGGCCCCACTCTTGGTTGGTGAAGAAATATGCTGAGATTTTTATTCAAATGTGGTGGGTGGGAATAGTAGCAGATAAAGTCATCAGGTTGCAGGTTAAGTCTGCTTCGGCGTGCTAACATTTTTCTATAAATAGAGGGCTAAGTTAAAATTGAAAAACACACCAGAAACATAAGCTTTCTCTCTTTCTATCTCTATATTATGAAGCATATTTTGTGAGTATTTAGATACTTTGAGAGTTGCTATTCAGTGCAAGTTTCCTTCGGCTTTGCATTCCAGTCAGAAATACTGCACTTTTGAGGTAAGGGATAGTAAGGGATTTTAAGGGTTATTATGATTTTCAGTTTCGTAATTTTTCTGAACTTTAGAAAATTCTAAAAAAATTTGATATGATATTTTGATGAGTTTTATTGATTGTGTCCAAAAATGGTGATTTTTGGATGTATAGATTAAGAGTTATGAATTTTACGGGGAAAGACTATTTTTAAAAATAATCGCTTATAACTCCTTGTGGTTAACTCCAAAATTGATAAAAATTTTATTGAAAGTATATCTATATAATATCAGTGTACTCTATGAATTTCAGAATTTTTGGATAAAAGTACAATTTATGATAAATGTCTAAATATTCGGCAGTTTTGGCCATATGAAAAATAGTAAATGAGTTTTAAAAATTCTGAGAAAAATATATGTTCAATATGGGACTATATTCTGCTAAATCCCAGAAAAGAAATATTTTTGGAACTGATTTGGTATTTTTCATGAAAATGGACTAGTTATGAGAAAATGAATTAAATATGTTATGTGAAGTAAAAAAATTGGAAAATAGGATTTTATGGCTTGAGAATCCTATATGAGGTATATGCAGATTTTTGATGAGGGTTTTGGTTATTGGTAATAAAATCTTATGAGTTTGGCATTTTATGATGATTAAATGCATTAATTAGTAAAGTGTAAACAATTTAAATAAATTATTTATAAGCTTAAGAAATATTATTCTTTCAATATCATTATACCAAAATATTGGTATGTATATTATTGTGAAATTTCTATCTTTTTCACGTCGGGGTTACTATTCACGAGTTACTATTCATGAGTTACTATTTATGAGTTACTATTCACGAGTTACTATTCACGACAAAATTAGTTTCTTTTTCTAACTAAATTATAGTTGATTTATGAATATTACTCTTGAAATTAAATCCATGTTTTGATCATATTATTTTTATTATCATATATAATATTTTTATAACCTTGATGTTAAAATTCTCTTTCGCTTGAGTGTAAAGATGGGTAAATTATTGGTATGATCATGACTAGGGTTCTCTTTGGCCAGTAGTGGAAAAGTTGAATTGTGACTGGTATGATCATGACCATTGAATTTATAATTAAATATCTTTAGCTTAAGTGCAAAGGTGAATTGATCAACATAGTTATAATTATTGTTTATATAAGTTCTAAAATGATTATATATTTTTTTGAGATATGAATATATTTGGCATGTAGTGCAAATATGAACTATTGAGGAATATCTTTGGCCTGTAGTGCAAAGATGGTCTGTTGATGAATATCTTTGGCCTGAAGTGCAAAGATGGTCTGTTGATGAATATCTTTGGCCTGTAGTGCAAAGATGAACTGTTGTTGAATATCTTTGGCTGTAGTGCAAAAATGACTTGTTGATGAATATCTTTGGGCCGTAGTGCAAAGATGAATTTATTAGTATGATTATGAACATGAACTGTGATTTGGTATAACCATAATGTTTGATGTTTCAGGAGATGAAAATTATCTTTGTCCTGGATGAGAAAAGGAATTTAGAACTACAATTACGATTATGAGTTATACACGTGATTGTGGACATGAATTGTTTATTGATGTTACAGGGATAAAACATTGTTGGTGGACTTTTAGCGTGGAGAAGATAATAGACTTTATAGTCTATTTGACTCTTCTAATGGATTGTTCGTTCCGCTACAACTATGGTTGAAAACTTTTATCATCTACCATATGTTCTAAATCTCTTATTTATTACTGATGAAGACTATTGATAATTTATTTATCTTTAGTCATGATATTCTTTACTAGGCTAGTTGTGCTCACCCTTCTGTTCACAATTCCTTTCAGGTAATAAGAGTGTAGCTGGGTCGAGCGGGGGTAACAGGGGAATAGAACGGTGGTCATCATTTAGGGGTTATATTTGCTGAATCATCTAGGGTGAAGCGAACCCAACATTGGAAGGGTGTTTTGCCACTATCATACAAGATGTCTAATGACATACAACCTCGTGTCATCATAAGACACGGTTGTGCACATCCATTTGCTGAGTATATCTACGAGCACTACCGATATAATCTTAGTGTTTGTTTGAAGTATAATTCTCAATTAGAGACAGTGGAGATAATGATATGCAAGAGAAGACTTACCATTGGAAAGAATATAATAGTAATCTTATTATTTTTCTTTGGGGTCTATTAGGTCAACCAAGGATAATTCTGTGGACATATGCTATCTATCATAACCTGGAAGCATAGCCTCCCATGTACAAAGGTTTCCTTGAGCACTTCCCAAAGAGTATAATTTCTAAAATAGTTTTTGACTATACTTTTATGTAGGTATCACTGTGAGGAGCAGACCACTGATGGGACATTTGTCACATTACGGTTGGGACACGAGTCACAGTTGGTATATATTTGTATCCAAACTCACAGCATATGTGTTGTTGTATTTTGTACAACAATTGTTGTAATAAAGTTATAGTTATTTTCTGTACCATGTATTTGGCGACTCAGAATAGGTAGGGTGAAATGGACCTATTTTAGGGTTATCACAGTTGGTATCAGAGCTTAGGGATATGGTTTCTGGCGGAGATCAGAAAATATAACTAGGAGGGGAGAGATGAGTAAATCCTTCGCTAGTGTGTCCTACCTAAGCTTATTTGTTGGTCAGTCATAATATCGGGATATTATGTGATACGTTAATTTGTTCAATTAACCCTTATTTTGAAGTTGTATTCTAGAATGATATCTGAAATACAGGAGATGAGCAATGGAGAAATCATGATGACAGGGAAGATGGAATCTGAAATGAAAGCAAGGTATTCTTAACTCTTTTAATTACCAGGTACGTAAATTTCGAGGACGAAATTTCATAAGGAGGGAAGATTGTAAGACCCCAAATTTTATGAAATAAAAGTATTCAATTTTTCTATTTAGTAAATGGTTAAATTGATAAAAAGTTAAAGTTAAGGGTGATATATGAACATTTTTCAAAATAAGCCAGTGGTTATAAAATATTCATTTTGTCGGGGAATATTCGTTTGGTCGTGGAATATTCTTTCTGTCGGGGAATATTCGTACGACGGCGCAGCTATTTGTGGGCCCCATAACAGAAAGCGATTGGATGAAGAAAACGATAAAATTGAGTTTTTATAAATAACGACATAGTTGTTACCGTTAACACTGTTGGAATACCTAGTGGTTAAAATACAGTAATACGCGTAGTTGCACAGTAGCACACGGTATTGCACATTATTTTTTTTAATTATTAATTCTTACGTAAGAAGGCACTACTCAATAATTGTTACAGTAGTTACTATTCAATATTTTATTTTATTGATTCAATAATTACTGCGTTGATATTTTATATTATTATTGTTTCAATAATTGTTGCTGCACAGTATTTTCCATTATCAGATCAATAATTCATATTATTTAAATAATATTATTAGATAACATTATTGGCAATGTCTAGAAAGTTTGTTTCTAAGGAGAGGTTTGGTCATCTAATTGCGCGCTAGTAAGGAGAAATCCTTATTGGAAAGCCCCCTCTTTCTTGGAACGACCTGGTTGTCATAATTGTGACTTTGTAATATTGTTTGTGAATAAATAATTATTGATTCATATGACAAGGAAATAATTATTTTATGTGGATATAAATGAGGGATATATTTTTATGGTTAAAAATAAAGGAGTTAATGTTGAAGTTTTTATCAGCATTTTTGTCGGAATGGAGGTATTAAAAATTAGGGTTTTTGAGATATTTTGTGGGGGTCATAATTTTTAATCCGACCGTTGGATCGTGGTAATTTTTAAATATGTTATACATATATAAGTTGAGTATATGTCCACAAATTTTGAACCGTTAAAAATGAACGTATGATTAATTATGAATTTTACGAGATGACTGGTTCAGAAATTGTTGAAGTTTCAGAATTTATCATTTTGGTAGAAAATTCTAGAATTTGTGGGCCCCACTCTTGGTTAGTGAAGAAATGTGCTGAGATTTTTATTCAAATGTGATGGGTGGGAATAGTAGCAGGTAAAGCCATCAGGTTGCAGGTTAAGTCTGCTTCGGCGTGCTAACATTTTCTTATAAATAGAGGGCTAAGTTAGAATTGAAAGACACACCAGAAACATAAGCTTTCTCTCTTTCTTTCTCTATATTATGAAGCATATTTTGTGAGTATTTAGATACTTTGAGAGTTGCTATTCAGTGCAAGTTTCCTTCGGCTTTGCATTCCAGTCAGAAATACTGCACTTTTGAGGTAAGGGATAGTAAGGGATTTTAAGGGTTATTATGATTTTCAGTTTCGTAATTTTTCTGAACTTTAGAAAATTCTAAAAAAATTTGATATGATATTTTGATGAGTTTTATTGATTGTGTCCAAAAATGGTGATTTTTGGATGTATAGATTAAGAGTTATGAATTTTACGGGGAAAGACTATTTTAAAAATAATCGCTTATAACTCCTTGTGGTTAACTCCAAAATTGATAAAATTTTTATTGAAAGTATATCTATATAATATCAGTGTACTCTGTGAATTTCAGAATTTTTGGATAAAAGTACAATTTATGATAAATGTCTAAATATTCGGCAGTTTTGGCCATATGAAAAATAGTAAATGAGTTTTAAAAATTCTGAGAAAAATATATGTTCAATATGGGACTATATTCTGCTAAATCCCAGAAAAGAAATATTTTTGGAACTGATTTGGTATTTTTCATGAAAATGGACTAGTTATGAGAAAATGAATTAAATATGTTATGTGAAGTAAAAAAATTGGAAAATAGGATTTTATGGCTTGAGAATCCTATATGAGGTATATGCAGATTTTTGATGAGGGTTTTGGTTATTGGTAATAAAATCTTATGAGTTTGGCATTTTATGATGATTAAATGCATTAATTAGTAAAGTGTAAACAATTTAAATAAATTATTTATAAGCTTAAGAAATATTATTCTTTCAATATCATTATACCAAAATATTGGTATGTATATTATTGTGAAATTTCTATCTTTTTCACGTCGGGGTTACTATTCACGAGTTACTATTCATGAGTTACTATTTATGAGTTACTATTCACGAGTTACTATTCACGACAAAATTAGTTTCTTTTTCTAACTAAATTATAGTTGATTTATGAATATTACTCTTGAAATTAAATCCATGTTTTGATCATATTATTTTTATTATCATATATAATATTTTTATATAACCTTGATGTTAAAATTCTCTTTCGCTTGAGTGTAAAGATGGGTAAATTATTGGTATGATCATGACTAGGGTTCTCTTTGGCCAGTAGTGGAAAAGTTGAATTGTGACTGGTATGATCATGACCATTGAATTTATAATTGAATATCTTTAGCTTAAGTGCAAAGGTGAATTGATCAACATAGTTATAATTATTGTTTATATAAGTTCTAAAATGATTATATATTTTTTTGAGATATGAATATATTTGGCATGTAGTGCAAATATGAACTATTGAGGAATATCTTTGGCCTGTAGTGCAAAGATGGTCTGTTGATGAATATCTTTGGCCTGAAGTGCAAAGATGGTCTGTTGATGAATATCTTTGGCCTGTAGTGCAAAGATGAACTGTTGTTGAATATCTTTGGCTGTAGTGCAAAAATGACTTGTTGATGAATATCTTTGGGCCGTAGTGCAAAGATGAATTTATTAGTATGATTATGAACATGAACTGTGATTTGGTATAACCATAATGTTTGATGTTTCAGGAGATGAAAATTATCTTTGTCCTGGATGAGAAAAGGAATTTAGAACTACAATTACGATTATGAGTTATACACGTGATTGTGGACATGAATTGTTTATTGATGTTACAGGGATAAAACATTGTTGGTGGACTTTTAGCGTGGAGAAGATAATAGACTTTATAGTCTATTTGACTCTTCTAATGGATTGTTCGTTCCGCTACAACTATGGTTGAAAACTTTTATCATCTACCATATGTTCTAAATCTCTTATTTATTACTGATGAAGACTATTGATAATTTATTTATCTTTAGTCATGATATTCTTTACTAGGCTAGTTGTGCTCACCCTTCTGTTCACAATTCCTTTCAGGTAATAAGAGTGTAGCTGGGTCGAGCGGGGGTAACAGGGAATAGAACGGTGGTCATCATTTAGGGGTTATATTTGCTGAATCATCTAGGGTGAAGCGAACCCAACATTGGAAGGGTGTTTTGCCACTATCATACAAGATGTCTAATGACATACAACCTCGTGTCATCATAAGACACGGTTGTGCACATCCATTTGCTGAGTATATCTACGAGCACTACCGATATAATCTTAGTGTTTGTTTGAAGTATAATTCTCAATTAGAGACAGTGGAGATAATGATATGCAAGAGAAGACTTACCATTGGAAAGAATATAATAGTAATCTTATTATTTTTCTTTGGGGTCTATTAGGTCAACCAAGGATAATTCTGTGGACATATGCTATCTATCATAACCTGGAAGCATAGCCTCCCATGTACAAAGGTTTCCTTGAGCACTTCCCAAAGAGTATAATTTCTAAAATAGTTTTTGACTATACTTTTATGTAGGTATCACTGTGAGGAGCAGACCACTGATGGGACATTTGTCACATTACGGTTGGGACACGAGTCACAGTTGGTATATATTTGTATCCAAACTCACAGCATATGTGTTGTTGTATTTTGTACAACAATTGTTGTAATAAAGTTATAGTTATTTTCTGTACCATGTATTTGGCGACTCAGAATAGGTAGGGTGAAATGGACCTATTTTAGGGTTATCACAGTTGGTATCAGAGCTTAGGGATATGGTTTCTGGCGGAGATCAGAAAATATAACTAGGAGGGGAGAGATGAGTAAATCCTTCGCTAGTGTGTCCTACCTAAGCTTATTTGTTGGTCAGTCATAATATCGGGATATTATGTGATACGTTAATTTGTTCAATTAACCCTTATTTTGAAGTTGTATTCTAGAATGATATCTGAAATACAGGAGATGAGCAATGGAGAAATCATGATGACAGGGAAGATGGAATCTGAAATGAAAGCAAGGTATTCTTAACTCTTTTAATTACCAGGTACGTAAATTTCGAGGACGAAATTTCATAAGGAGGGAAGATTGTAAGACCCCAAATTTTATGTAATAAAAGTATTCAATTTTTCTATTTAGTAAATGGTTAAATTGATAAAAAGTTAAAGTTAAGGGTGATATATGAACATTTTTCAAAATAAGCCAGTGGTTATAAAATATTCATTTTGTCGGGGAATATTCGTTTGGTCGTGGAATATTCTTTCTGTCGGGGAATATTCGTACGACGGCGCAGCTATTTGTGGGCCCCATAACAGAAAGCGATTGGATGAAGAAAACGATAAAATTGAGTTTTTATAAATAACGACATAGTTGTTACCGTTAACACTGTTGGAATACCTAGTGGTTAAAATACAGTAATACGCGTAGTTGCACAGTAGCACACGGTATTGCACATTATTTTTTTTAATTATTAATTCTTACGTAAGAAGGCACTACTCAATAATTGTTACAGTAGTTACTATTCAATATTTTATTTTATTGATTCAATAATTACTGCGTTGATATTTTATATTATTATTGTTTCAATAATTGTTGTTGCACAGTATTTTCCATTATCAGATCAATAATTCATATTATTTAAATAATATTATTAGATAACATTATTGGCAATGTCTAGAAAGTTTGTTTCTAAGGAGAGGTTTGGTCATCTAATTGCGCGCTAGTAAGGAGAAATCCTTATTGGAAAGCCCCCTCTTTCTTGGGAACGACCTGGTTGTCATAATTGTGACTTTGTAATATTGTTTGTGAATAAATAATTATTGATTCATATGACAAGGAAATAATTATTTTATGTGGATATAAATGAGGGATATATTTTTATGGTTAAAAATAAAGGAGTTAATGTTGAAGTTTTTATCAGCATTTTTGTCGGAATGGAGGTATTAAAAATTAGGGTTTTTGAGATATTTTGTGGGGGTCATAATTTTTAATCCGACCGTTGGATCGTGGTAATTTTTAAATATGTTATACATATATAAGTTGAGTATATGTCCACAAATTTTGAACCGTTAAAAATGAACGTATGATTAATTATGAATTTTACGAGATGACTGGTTCAGAAATTGTTGAAGTTTCAGAATTTATCATTTTGGTAGAAAATTCTAGAATTTGTGGGCCCCACTCTTGGTTAGTGAAGAAATGTGCTGAGATTTTTATTCAAATGTGATGGGTGGGAATAGTAGCAGGTAAAGCCATCAGGTTGCAGGTTAAGTCTGCTTCGGCGTGCTAACATTTTCTTATAAATAGAGGGCTAAGTTAGAATTGAAAGACACACCAGAAACATAAGCTTTCTCTCTTTCTTTCTCTATATTATGAAGCATATTTTGTGAGTATTTAGATACTTTGAGAGTTGCTATTCAGTGCAAGTTTCCTTCGGCTTTGCATTCCAGTCAGAAATACTGCACTTTTGAGGTAAGGGATAGTAAGGGATTTTAAGGGTTATTATGATTTTCAGTTTCGTAATTTTTCTGAACTTTAGAAAATTCTAAAAAAATTTGATATGATATTTTGATGAGTTTTATTGATTGTGTCCAAAAATGGTGATTTTTGGATGTATAGATTAAGAGTTATGAATTTTACGGGGAAAGACTATTTTAAAAATAATCGCTTATAACTCCTTGTGGTTAACTCCAAAATTGATAAAATTTTTATTGAAAGTATATCTATATAATATCAGTGTACTCTGTGAATTTCAGAATTTTTGGATAAAAGTACAATTTATGATAAATGTCTAAATATTCGGCAGTTTTGGCCATATGAAAAATAGTAAATGAGTTTTAAAAATTCTGAGAAAAATATATGTTCAATATGGGACTATATTCTGCTAAATCCCAGAAAAGAAATATTTTTGGAACTGATTTGGTATTTTTCATGAAAATGGACTAGTTATGAGAAAATGAATTAAATATGTTATGTGAAGTAAAAAAATTGGAAAATAGGATTTTATGGCTTGAGAATCCTATATGAGGTATATGCAGATTTTTGATGAGGGTTTTGGTTATTGGTAATAAAATCTTATGAGTTTGGCATTTTATGATGATTAAATGCATTAATTAGTAAAGTGTAAACAATTTAAATAAATTATTTATAAGCTTAAGAAATATTATTCTTTCAATATCATTATACCAAAATATTGGTATGTATATTATTGTGAAATTTCTATCTTTTTCACGTCGGGGTTACTATTCACGAGTTACTATTCATGAGTTACTATTTATGAGTTACTATTCACGAGTTACTATTCACGACAAAATTAGTTTCTTTTTCTAACTAAATTATAGTTGATTTATGAATATTACTCTTGAAATTAAATCCATGTTTTGATCATATTATTTTTATTATCATATATAATATTTTTATAACCTTGATGTTAAAATTCTCTTTCGCTTGAGTGTAAAGATGGGTAAATTATTGGTATGATCATGACTAGGGTTCTCTTTGGCCAGTAGTGGAAAAGTTGAATTGTGACTGGTATGATCATGACCATTGAATTTATAATTGAATATCTTTAGCTTAAGTGCAAAGGTGAATTGATCAACATAGTTATAATTATTGTTTATATAAGTTCTAAAATGATTATATATTTTTTTGAGATATGAATATATTTGGCATGTAGTGCAAATATGAACTATTGAGGAATATCTTTGGCCTGTAGTGCAAAGATGGTCTGTTGATGAATATCTTTGGCCTGAAGTGCAAAGATGGTCTGTTGATGAATATCTTTGGCCTGTAGTGCAAAGATGAACTGTTGTTGAATATCTTTGGCTGTAGTGCAAAAATGACTTGTTGATGAATATCTTTGGGCCGTAGTGCAAAGATGAATTTATTAGTATGATTATGAACATGAACTGTGATTTGGTATAACCATAATGTTTGATGTTTCAGGAGATGAAAATTATCTTTGTCCTGGATGAGAAAAGGAATTTAGAACTACAATTACGATTATGAGTTATACACGTGATTGTGGACATGAATTGTTTATTGATGTTACAGGGATAAAACATTGTTGGTGGACTTTTAGCGTGGAGAAGATAATAGACTTTATAGTCTATTTGACTCTTCTAATGGATTGTTCGTTCCGCTACAACTATGGTTGAAAACTTTTATCATCTACCATATGTTCTAAATCTCTTATTTATTACTGATGAAGACTATTGATAATTTATTTATCTTTAGTCATGATATTCTTTACTAGGCTAGTTGTGCTCACCCTTCTGTTCACAATTCCTTTCAGGTAATAAGAGTGTAGCTGGGTCAAGCGGGGGTAACAGGGGAATAGAACGGTGGTCATCATTTAGGGGTTATATTTGCTGAATCATCTAGGGTGAAGCGAACCCAACATTGGAAGGGTGTTTTGCCACTATCATACAAGATGTCTAATGACATACAACCTCGTGTCATCATAAGACACGGTTGTGCACATCCATTTGCTGAGTATATCTACGAGCACTACCGATATAATCTTAGTGTTTGTTTGAAGTATAATTCTCAATTAGAGACAGTGGAGATAATGATATGCAAGAGAAGACTTACCATTGGAAAGAATATAATAGTAATCTTATTATTTTTCTTTGGGGTCTATTAGGTCAACCAAGGATAATTCTGTGGACATATGCTATCTATCATAACCTGGAAGCATAGCCTCCCATGTACAAAGGTTTCCTTGAGCACTTCCCAAAGAGTATAATTTCTAAAATAGTTTTTGACTATACTTTTATGTAGGTATCACTGTGAGGAGCAGACCACTGATGGGACATTTGTCACATTACGGTTGGGACACGAGTCACAGTTGGTATATATTTGTATCCAAACTCACAGCATATGTGTTGTTGTATTTTGTACAACAATTGTTGTAATAAAGTTATAGTTATTTTCTGTACCATGTATTTGGCGACTCAGAATAGGTAGGGTGAAATGGACCTATTTTAGGGTTATCACAGTTGGTATCAGAGCTTAGGGATATGGTTTCTGGCGGAGATCAGAAAATATAACTAGGAGGGGAGAGATGAGTAAATCCTTCGCTAGTGTGTCCTACCTAAGCTTATTTGTTGGTCAGTCATAATATCGGGATATTATGTGATACGTTAATTTGTTCAATTAACCCTTATTTTGAAGTTGTATTCTAGAATGATATCTGAAATACAGGAGATGAGCAATGGAGAAATCATGATGACAGGGAAGATGGAATCTGAAATGAAAGCAAGGTATTCTTAACTCTTTTAATTACCAGGTACGTAAATTTCGAGGACGAAATTTCATAAGGAGGGAAGATTGTAAGACCCCAAATTTTATGTAATAAAAGTATTCAATTTTTCTATTTAGTAAATGGTTAAATTGATAAAAAGTTAAAGTTAATGGTGATATATGAACATTTTTCAAAATAAGCCAGTGGTTATAAAATATTCATTTTGTCGGGGAATATTCGTTTGGTCGTGGAATATTCTTTCTGTCGGGGAATATTCGTACGACGGCGCAGCTATTTGTGGGCCCCATAACAGAAAGCGATTGGATGAAGAAAACGATAAAATTGAGTTTTTATAAATAACGACATAGTTGTTACCGTTAACACTGTTGGAATACCTAGTGGTTAAAATACAGTAATACGCGTAGTTGCACAGTAGCACACGGTATTGCACATTATTTTTTTTAATTATTAATTCTTACGTAAGAAGGCACTACTCAATAATTGTTACAGTAGTTACTATTCAATATTTTATTTTATTGATTCAATAATTACTGCGTTGATATTTTATATTATTATTGTTTCAATAATTGTTGCTGCACAGTATTTTCCATTATCAGATCAATAATTCATATTATTTAAATAATATTATTAGATAACATTATTGGCAATGTCTAGAAAGTTTGTTTCTAAGGAGAGGTTTGGTCATCTAATTGCGCGCTAGTAAGGAGAAATCCTTATTGGAAAGCCCCCTCTTTCTTGGGAACGACCTGGTTGTCATAATTGTGACTTTGTAATATTGTTTGTGAATAAATAATTATTGATTCATATGACAAGGAAATAATTATTTTATGTGGATATAAATGAGGGATATATTTTTATGGTTAAAAATAAAGGAGTTAATGTTGAAGTTTTTATCAGCATTTTTGTCGGAATGGAGGTATTAAAAAATTAGGGTTTTTGAGATATTTTGTGGGGGTCATAATTTTTAATCCGACCGTTGGATCGTGGTAATTTTTAAATATGTTATACATATATAAGTTGAGTATATGTCCACAAATTTTGAACCGTTAAAAATGAACGTATGATTAATTATGAATTTTACGAGATGACTGGTTCAGAAATTGTTGAAGTTTCAGAATTTATCATTTTGGTAGAAAATTCTAGAATTTGTGGGCCCCACTCTTGGTTAGTGAAGAAATGTGCTGAGATTTTTATTCAAATGTGATGGGTGGGAATAGTAGCAGGTAAAGCCATCAGGTTGCAGGTTAAGTCTGCTTCGGCGTGCTAACATTTTCTTATAAATAGAGGGCTAAGTTAGAATTGAAAGACACACCAGAAACATAAGCTTTCTCTCTTTCTTTCTCTATATTATGAAGAATATTTTGTGAGTATTTAGATACTTTGAGAGTTGCTATTCAGTGCAAGTTTCCTTCGGCTTTGCATTCCAGTCAGAAATACTGCACTTTTGAGGTAAGGGATAGTAAGGGATTTTAAGGGTTATTATGATTTTCAGTTTCGTAATTTTTCTGAACTTTAGAAAATTCTAAAAAAATTTGATATGATATTTTGATGAGTTTTATTGATTGTGTCCAAAAATGGTGATTTTTGGATGTATAGATTAAGAGTTATGAATTTTACGGGGAAAGACTATTTTAAAAATAATCGCTTATAACTCCTTGTGGTTAACTCCAAAATTGATAAATTTTTTATTGAAAGTATATCTATATAATATCAGTGTACTCTGTGAATTTCAGAATTTTTGGATAAAAGTACAATTTATGATAAATGTCTAAATATTCGGCAGTTTTGGCCATATGAAAAATAGTAAATGAGTTTTAAAAATTCTGAGAAAAATATATGTTCAATATGGGACTATATTCTGCTAAATCCCAGAAAAGAAATATTTTTGGAACTGATTTGGTATTTTTCATGAAAATGGACTAGTTATGAGAAAATGAATTAAATATGTTATGTGAAGTAAAAAAATTGGAAAATAGGATTTTATGGCTTGAGAATCCTATATGAGGTATATGCAGATTTTTGATGAGGGTTTTGGTTATTGGTAATAAAATCTTATGAGTTTGGCATTTTATGATGATTAAATGTATTAATTAGTAAAGTGTAAACAATTTAAATAAATTATTTATAAGCTTAAGAAATATTATTCTTTCAATATCATTATACCAAAATATTGGTATGTATATTATTGTGAAATTTCTATCTTTTTCACGTCGGGGTTACTATTCACGAGTTACTATTCATGAGTTACTATTTATGAGTTACTATTCACGAGTTACTATTCACGACAAAATTAGTTTCTTTTTCTAACTAAATTATAGTTGATTTATGAATATTAC
Organism: Panax notoginseng; assembly: GCA_016801055.1. Lineage (NCBI taxonomy): Eukaryota > Viridiplantae > Streptophyta > Magnoliopsida > Apiales > Araliaceae > Panax > Panax notoginseng. Next base: position 128,156,410 of record CM029019.1, read on the forward strand.
TCTTGAAATTAAATCCATGTTTTGATCATATTATTTTTATTATCATATATAATATTTTTATAACCTTGATGTTAAAATTCTCTTTCGCTTGAGTGTAAAGATGGGTAAATTATTGGTATGATCATGACTAGGGTTCTCTTTGGCCAGTAGTGGAAAAGTTGAATTGTGACTGGTATGATCATGACCATTGAATTTATAATTGAATATCTTTAGCTTAAGTGCAAAGGTGAATTGATCAACATAGTTATAATTATTGTTTATATAAGTTCTAAAATGATTATATATTTTTTTGAGATATGAATATATTTGGCATGTAGTGCAAATATGAACTATTGAGGAATATCTTTGGCCTGTAGTGCAAAGATGGTCTGTTGATGAATATCTTTGGCCTGAAGTGCAAAGATGGTCTGTTGATGAATATCTTTGGCCTGTAGTGCAAAGATGAACTGTTGTTGAATATCTTTGGCTGTAGTGCAAAAATGACTTGTTGATGAATATCTTTGGGCCGTAGTGCAAAGATGAATTTATTAGTATGATTATGAACATGAACTGTGATTTGGTATAACCATAATGTTTGATGTTTCAGGAGATGAAAATTATCTTTGTCCTGGATGAGAAAAGGAATTTAGAACTACAATTACGATTATGAGTTATACACGTGATTGTGGACATGAATTGTTTATTGATGTTACAGGGATAAAACATTGTTGGTGGACTTTTAGCGTGGAGAAGATAATAGACTTTATAGTCTATTTGACTCTTCTAATGGATTGTTCGTTCCGCTACAACTATGGTTGAAAACTTTTATCATCTACCATATGTTCTAAATCTCTTATTTATTACTGATGAAGACTATTGATAATTTATTTATCTTTAGTCATGATATTCTTTACTAGGCTAGTTGTGCTCACCCTTCTGTTCACAATTCCTTTCAGGTAATAAGAGTGTAGCTGGGTCAAGCGGGGGTAACAGGGGAATAGAACGGTGGTCATCATTTAGGGGTTATATTTGCTGAATCATCTAGGGTGAAGCGAACCCAACATTGGAAGGGTGTTTTGCCACTATCATACAAGATGTCTAATGACATACAACCTCGTGTCATCATAAGACACGGTTGTGCACATCCATTTGCTGAGTATATCTACGAGCACTACCGATATAATCTTAGTGTTTGTTTGAAGTATAATTCTCAATTAGAGACAGTGGAGATAATGATATGCAAGAGAAGACTTACCATTGGAAAGAATATAATAGTAATCTTATTATTTTTCTTTGGGGTCTATTAGGTCAACCAAGGATAATTCTGTGGACATATGCTATCTATCATAACCTGGAAGCATAGCCTCCCATGTACAAAGGTTTCCTTGAGCACTTCCCAAAGAGTATAATTTCTAAAATAGTTTTTGACTATACTTTTATGTAGGTATCACTGTGAGGAGCAGACCACTGATGGGACATTTGTCACATTACGGTTGGGACACGAGTCACAGTTGGTATATATTTGTATCCAAACTCACAGCATATGTGTTGTTGTATTTTGTACAACAATTGTTGTAATAAAGTTATAGTTATTTTCTGTACCATGTATTTGGCGACTCAGAATAGGTAGGGTGAAATGGACCTATTTTAGGGTTATCACAGTTGGTATCAGAGCTTAGGGATATGGTTTCTGGCGGAGATCAGAAAATATAACTAGGAGGGGAGAGATGAGTAAATCCTTCGCTAGTGTGTCCTATCTAAGCTTATTTGTTGGTCAGTCATAATATCGGGATATTATGTGATACGTTAATTTGTTCAATTAACCCTTATTTTGAAGTTGTATTCTAGAATGATATCTGAAATACAGGAGATGAGCAATGGAGAAATCATGATGACATGGAAGATGGAATCTGAAATGAAAGCAAGGTATTCTTAACTCTTTTAATTACCAGGTACGTAAATTTCGAGGACGAAATTTCATAAGGAGGGAAGATTGTAAGACCCCAAATTTTATGAAATAAAAGTATTCAATTTTTCTATTTAGTAAATGGTTAAATTGATAAAAAGTTAAAGTTAAGGGTGATATATGAACATTTTTCAAAATAAGCCAGTGGTTATAAAATATTCATTTTGTCGGGGAATATTCGTTTGGTCGTGGAATATTCTTTCTGTCGGGGAATATTCGTACGACGGCGCAGCTATTTGTGGGCCCCATAACAGAAAGCGATTGGATGAAGAAAACGATAAAATTGAGTTTTTATAAATAACGACATAGTTGTTACCGTTAACACTGTTGGAATACCTAGTGGTTAAAATACAGTAATACGCGTAGTTGCACAGTAGCACACGGTATTGCACATTATTTTTTTTAATTATTAATTCTTACGTAAGAAGACACTACTCAATAATTGTTACAGTAGTTACTATTCAATATTTTATTTTATTGATTCAATAATTACCGCGTTGATATTTTATATTATTATTGTTTCAATAATTGTTGCTGCACAGTATTTTCCATTATCAGATAATTAATTCATATTATTTAAATAATATTATTAGATAACATTATTGGCAATGTCTAGAAAGTTTGTTTCTAAGGAGAGGTTTGGTCATCTAATTGCGCGCTAGTAAGGAGAAATCCTTATTGGAAAGCCCCCTCTTTCTTGGGAACGACCTGGTTGTCATAATTGTGACTTTGTAATATTGTTTGTGAATAAATAATTATTGATTCATATGACAAGGAAATAATTATTTTATGTGGATATAAATGAGGGATATATTTTTATGGTTAAAAATAAAGGAGTTAATGTTGAAGTTTTTAACAGCATTTTTGTCGGAATGGAGGTATTAAAAATTAGGGTTTTTGAGATATTTTGTGGGGGTCATAATTTTTAATCCGACCGTTGGATCGTGGTAATTTTTAAATATGTTATACATATATAAGTTGAGTATATGTCCACAAATTTTGAACCGTTAAAAATGAACGTATGATTAATTATGAATTTTACGAGATGACTGGTTCAGAAATTGTTAAAGTTTCAGAATTTATCATTTTGGTGGAAAATTCTAGAATTAGTGGACCCCACTCTTGGTTAGTGAAGAAATGTGCTGAGATTTTTATTCAAATGTGATGGGTGGGAATAGTAGCAGGTAAAGCCATCGGGTTGCAGGTTAAGTCTGCTTCGGCGTGCTAACATTTTCTTATAAATAGAGGGCTAAGTTAGAATTGAAAGACACACCAGAAACATAAGCTTTCTCTCTTTCTTTCTCTATATTATGAAGCATATTTTGTGAGTATTTAGATACTTTGAGAGTTGCTATTCAGTGCAAGTTTTCTTCGGCTTTGCATTCCAGTCAGAAATACTGCACTTTTGAGGTAAGGGATAGTAAGGGATTTTAAGGGTTGTTATGATTTTCAGTTTCGTAATTTTTCTGACCTTTAGAAAATTCTAAAAAAATTTGATATGATATTTTGATGAGTTTTATTGATTGTGTCCAAAAATGGTGATTTTTGGATGTATAGATTAAGAGTTATGAATTTTACGGGGAAAGACTATTTTAAAAATAATCGCTTATAACTCCTTGTGGTTAACTCCAAAATTGATAAAATTTTTATTGAAAGTATATCTATATAATATCAGTGTACTCTGTGAATTTCAGAATTTTTGGATAAAAGTACAATTTATGATAAATGTCTAAATATTCGGCAGTTTTGGCCATATGAAAAATAGTAAATGAGTTTTAAAAATTCTGAGAAAAATATATGTTCAATATGGGACTATATTCTGCTAAATCCCAGAAAAGAAATATTTTTGGAACTGATTTGGTATTTTTCATGAAAATGGACTAGTTATGAGAAAATGAATTAAATATGTTATGTGAAGTAAAAAAATTGGAAAATAGGATTTTATGGCTTGAGAATCCTATATGAGGTATATGCAGATTTTTGATGAGGGTTTTGGTTATTGGTAATAAAATCTTATGAGTTTGGCATTTTATGATGATTAAATGTATTAATTAGTAAAGTGTAAACAATTTAAATAAATTATTTATAAGCTTAAGAAATATTATTCTTTCAATATCATTATACCAAAATATTGGTATGTATATTATTGTGAAATTTCTATCTTTTTCACGTCGGGGTTACTATTCACGAGTTACTATTCATGAGTTACTATTTATGAGTTACTATTCACGAGTTACTATTCACGACAAAATTAGTTTCTTTTTCTAACTAAATTATAGTTGATTTATGAATATTACTCTTGAAATTAAATCCATGTTTTGATCATATTATTTTTATTATCATATATAATATTTTTATAACCTTGATGTTAAAATTCTCTTTCGCTTGAGTGTAAAGATGGGTAAATTATTGGTATGATCATGACTAGGGTTCTCTTTGGCCAGTAGTGGAAAAGTTGAATTGTGACTGGTATGATCATGACCATTGAATTTATAATTGAATATCTTTAGCTTAAGTGCAAAGGTGAATTGATCAACATAGTTATAATTATTGTTTATATAAGTTCTAAAATGATTATATATTTTTTTGAGATATGAATATATTTGGCATGTAGTGCAAATATGAACTATTGAGGAATATCTTTGGCCTGTAGTGCAAAGATGGTCTGTTGATGAATATCTTTGGCCTGAAGTGCAAAGATGGTCTGTTGATGAATATCTTTGGCCTGTAGTGCAAAGATGAACTGTTGTTGAATATCTTTGGCTGTAGTGCAAAAATGACTTGTTGATGAATATCTTTGGGCCGTAGTGCAAAGATGAATTTATTAGTATGATTATGAACATGAACTGTGATTTGGTATAACCATAATGTTTGATGTTTCAGGAGATGAAAATTATCTTTGTCCTGGATGAGAAAAGGAATTTAGAACTACAATTACGATTATGAGTTATACACGTGATTGTGGACATGAATTGTTTATTGATGTTACAGGGATAAAACATTGTTGGTGGACTTTTAGCGTGGAGAAGATAATAGACTTTATAGTCTATTTGACTCTTCTAATGGATTGTTCGTTCCGCTACAACTATGGTTGAAAACTTTTATCATCTACCATATGTTCTAAATCTCTTATTTATTACTGATGAAGACTATTGATAATTTATTTATCTTTAGTCATGATATTCTTTACTAGGCTAGTTGTGCTCACCCTTCTGTTCACAATTCCTTTCAGGTAATAAGAGTGTAGCTGGGTCGAGCGGGGGTAACAGGGGAATAGAACGGTGGTCATCATTTAGGGGTTATATTTGCTGAATCATCTAGGGTGAAGCGAACCCAACATTGGAAGGGTGTTTTGCCACTATCATACAAGATGTCTAATGACATACAACCTCGTGTCATCATAAGACACGGTTGTGCACATCCATTTGCTGAGTATATCTACGAGCACTACCGATATAATCTTAGTGTTTGTTTGAAGTATAATTCTCAATTAGAGACAGTGGAGATAATGATATGCAAGAGAAGACTTACCATTGGAAAGAATATAATAGTAATCTTATTATTTTTCTTTGGGGTCTATTAGGTCAACCAAGGATAATTCTGTGGACATATGCTATCTATCATAACCTGGAAGCATAGCCTCCCATGTACAAAGGTTTCCTTGAGCACTTCCCAAAGAGTATAATTTCTAAAATAGTTTTTGACTATACTTTTATGTAGGTATCACTGTGAGGAGCAGACCACTGATGGGACATTTGTCACATTACGGTTGGGACACGAGTCACAGTTGGTATATATTTGTATCCAAACTCACAGCATATGTGTTGTTGTATTTTGTACAACAATTGTTGTAATAAAGTTATAGTTATTTTCTGTACCATGTATTTGGCGACTCAGAATAGGTAGGGTGAAATGGACCTATTTTAGGGTTATCACAGTTGGTATCAGAGCTTAGGGATATGGTTTCTGGAGGAGATCAGAAAATATAACTAGGAGGGGAGAGATGAGTAAATCCTTCGCTAGTGTGTCCTACCTAAGCTTATTTGTTGGTCAGTCATAATATCGGGATATTATGTGATACGTTAATTTGTTCAATTAACCCTTATTTTGAAGTTGTATTCTAGAATGATATCTGAAATACAGGAGATGAGCAATGGAGAAATCATGATGACAGGGAAGATGGAATCTGAAATGAAAGCAAGGTATTCTTAACTCTTTTAATTACCAGGTACGTAAATTTCGAGGACGAAATTTCATAAGGAGGGAAGATTGTAAGACCCCAAATTTTATGAAATAAAAGTATTCAATTTTTCTATTTAGTAAATGGTTAAATTGATAAAAAGTTAAAGTTAAGGGTGATATATGAACATTTTTCAAAATAAGCCAGTGGTTATAAAATATTCATTTTGTCGGGGAATATTCGTTTGGTCGTGGAATATTCTTTCTGTCGGGGAATATTCGTACGACGGCGCAGCTATTTGTGGGCCCCATAACAGAAAGCGATTGGATGAAGAAAACGATAAAATTGAGTTTTTATAAATAACGACATAGTTGTTACCGTTAACACTGTTGGAATACCTAGTGGTTAAAATACAGTAATACGCGTAGTTGCACAGTAGCACACGGTATTGCACATTATTTTTTTTAATTATTAATTCTTACGTAAGAAGACACTACTCAATAATTGTTACAGTAGTTACTATTCAATATTTTATTTTATTGATTCAATAATTACCGCGTTGATATTTTATATTATTATTGTTTCAATAATTGTTGCTGCACAGTATTTTCCATTATCAGATAATTAATTCATATTATTTAAATAATATTATTAGATAACATTATTGGCAATGTCTAGAAAGTTTGTTTCTAAGGAGAGGTTTGGTCATCTAATTGCGCGCTAGTAAGGAGAAATCCTTATTGGAAAGCCCCCTCTTTCTTGGGAACGACCTGGTTGTCATAATTGTGACTTTGTAATATTGTTTGTGAATAAATAATTATTGATTCATATGACAAGGAAATAATTATTTTATGTGGATATAAATGAGGGATATATTTTTATGGTTAAAAATAAAGGAGTTAATGTTGAAGTTTTTAACAGCATTTTTGTCGGAATGGAGGTATTAAAAATTAGGGTTTTTGAGATATTTTGTGGGGGTCATAATTTTTAATCCGACCGTTGGATCGTGGTAATTTTTAAATATGTTATACATATATAAGTTGAGTATATGTCCACAAATTTTGAACCGTTAAAAATGAACGTATGATTAATTATGAATTTTACGAGATGACTGGTTCAGAAATTGTTAAAGTTTCAGAATTTATCATTTTGGTGGAAAATTCTAGAATTAGTGGGCCCCACTCTTGGTTAGTGAAGAAATGTGCTGAGATTTTTATTCAAATGTGATGGGTGGGAATAGTAGCAGGTAAAGCCATCAGGTTGCAGGTTAAGTCTGCTTCGGCGTGCTAACATTTTCTTATAAATAGAGGGCTAAGTTAGAATTGAAAGACACACCAGAAACATAAGCTTTCTCTCTTTCTTTCTCTATATTATGAAGCATATTTTGTGAGTATTTAGATACTTTGAGAGTTGCTATTCAGTGCAAGTTTTCTTTGGCTTTGCATTCCAGTCAGAAATACTGCACTTTTGAGGTAAGGGATAGTAAGGGATTTTAAGGGTTGTTATGATTTTCAGTTTCGTAATTTTTCTGACCTTCAGAAAATTCTGAAAAAATTTGAAATGATATTTTGATGAGTTTTATTGATTGTGTCCAAAAATGGTGATTTTTGGATGTATAGATTAAGAGTTATGAATTTTACGGGGAAAGACTATTTTAAAAATAATCGCTTATAACTCCTTGTGGTTAACTCTAAAATTGATAAAATTTTTATTAGAAGTATATCTATATAATATCAGTGTACTCTGTAAATTTTAGAATTTTTCGACAACAGTACAAATTATGATAAATATCTAAATATTCGGCGGTTTTGGCCATATGAAAAATAGTAAATGATTTTTAAAAATTCTGAGAAAAATATATGTTCAATATGGGACTATATTATGCTAAATCCCAGAAAAGAAATATTTTTGAAACTGATTTGGTATTTTTAATGAAAATGGACTAGTTATGAGAAAATGAATTAAATATGTTATGTGAAGTAAAAAAATTGAAAAATAGGATTTTATGGCTTGAGAATCCTATATGAGGTATATGCAGATTTTTGATGAGGGTTTTGTTTACTGGTAATAAAATCTTATTAGTTTGGCATTTTATGATGATTAAATAGATTAATTAGTAAAGTGTAAACATTTTAAATAAATTGTTTATAAGAGTAAGAAATATTATTCTTTCAATATCATTATGCCGAAATATTGGTATGTATATTACTGTGAAATTTCTACCTTTTTCATGTCGGGGTTACTATTCACGAGTTACTATTCATGAGTTACTATTCATGAGTTACTATTCACGAGTTACTACTCATGAGTTACTATTCACGACAAAATTGGTTTCTTTCTCTAACTAAATTATAGTTGATTTATGAATATTGCTCTTGAAATTAAATCCATGTTTTGATCATATTGTTTTTATTATCATATATAATATTTTTATAACCTTGATGTTGAAATTCTCTTTCGCTTGAGTGTAAAGATGGGTAAATTATTGGTATGATCATGACTAGGGTTCTCTTTGTTCAGTAGTGGAAAAGTTGAATTGTGACTGGTATGATCATGACCATTGAATTTATAATTGAATATCTTTAGCTTAACTGCAAAGGTGAATTGATCAACATGGTTATAATTATTGTTTATATAAGTTCTAAAATGATTATATATTTCTTTGAGATATTAATATATTTGGCCTGTAGTGCAAATATGAACTGTTGAGGAATATCTTTGGCCTGTAGTGCAAAGATGGTTTGCTGATGAATATCTTTGGCCTGTAGTGCAAAGATGAACTGTTGTTAAATATCTTTGGTTGTAGTACAAAGATGACCCGTGGTTGAATATATTTGGCCTGTAGTGCAAAGATAAGTTGTTGATGAATATCTTTGGCTCGTAATGCAAAGATGACCTGTTGTTGAATATCTTTGGCATGTAGTGCAAAAATGACTTGTTGATGAATATCTTTGGGCCGTAGTGCAAAGATGAATTTATTAGTATGATTATGAACATGAACTGTGATTTGGTATAACCATGATGTTTGATGTTTCAGGTGATGAAAATTATCTTTGTCCTGGATGAGAAAAGGAATTTAGAACTACAATTACGATTATGAGTTATACACGTGATTGTGGACAGGAATTGTTGATTGATGTTACAAGGATAAAACATTGTTGGTGGACTTTTAGCGTGGAGAAGATAATAGACTTTATAGTCTATTTGACTCTTCTAATGGATTGCTCGTTCCGCTGCAACTATAGTTAAAATTTTTTATCATCTACCATATGTTCTAAATATCTGATTTATTACTGATGAAGACTATTGATAATTTATTTATCTTTAGTCATGATATTCTTTACTGGGCTAGTTGTGCTCACCATTCTGTTCATAATTCCTATCAGGTAATTAAATTGTAGCTAGGTCGAGCGGGGGTAACAGGGGAATAGAACGGTGATCATCATTTAGGAGTTATATTTGGTGAATCATCTAGGGTGAAGCGAACCCAACGTTGGAAGGGTATTTTGCCACTATCATACAAGATGTCTAATGACATACAACCTCGTGTCATCATAAAACACGGTTGTGCACATCCACTTGCTGAGTATATCTACGAGCACTACCTATATAATCTTAGTGTTTGTTTGAAGTATAATTCTCAATTAGAGACAGTGGAGATAATTATATGCAAGAGAAGACTTACCATTGGAAAGAATATGATAATAATCTTCTTATTTTTCTTTGGGGTCTATTAGGTCAACCAAGGATAATTTTGTGGACATATGATATCTATCATAACATGAAAGCATGGCCTCCCATGTACAAAAGTTTCCTTGAGCACTTCCCAAAGAGTATAATTTCTAAAATAGTTTTTGACTATACCTTTATGTAGGTATCACTGTGAGGAGCAGTCCACTGATGGGACATTTGTCACATTACGGTTGGGACACGAGTCACAGTTGGTATATATTTGTATCCAAACTTACAGCATATATGTTGTTGTATTTTGTACAACAATTGTTGTAATAAAGTTATAGTTATTTTCTGTACCATGTATTTGGCGACTCAGAATAAGTAGGGTGAAATGGACCTATTTTGGGGTTGTCACAACTATATATATATATATATATATATATACATAGAATAACCTAAACACATAACACATAACCCTATCAGCCTATACCACACATAAAACTTAGTATCAGGTCAAACTAGTTCAGTCTGACTTGAAACCGACACAAATTCTAACGTCCCGATGGTCTAGTCGGACAATTCTTCGAGTTTAAGTTCAATTAAACTCTATCTAACACTTAACAGTTAACTTAAATAATTTTAATAACAGTAGAAATATTGTTCGTAAGCTCGTAATAATTTTTAAATAATTATTACTATTTATCGAGAATTTTTAATCATTAAACACGTATTTAAATAATTAAATACCACGTAATTCTTTTATCATTAATATTTATTTATTATCAAATATTAATAAAATACATGAAATAATATTATAATATATTTATAATATCACAAAGTATTTTTAATACACCAAAATCATATTTATATGATTAACTGTTAAATCCATTATCCGATAATTACTATTAATATTAAAATATTAATATTTTCATGATAAAATATCAAAAGTTATATTTTATAACTTAAAATATTTTTATAACACTAAAATCATTTTCATATGATTTTTAAATCATTAATTCTATTTTTTTATAATTTATTTAATATATTAATTAAATAAACCAATTACCATTAATAATAATTTATTAATGAATTTCATCACAAAATATTACAAGTCACTTAAAATATTTTCTAATACCATAATATAATTTTTCATGATTTTTCATGAATTAAAATTATTTTTAAATAATTTATTTAATATTATAATTAAATAAATTAAATACCATTTATATTTCAAAAATATTAAATATTTATGAAATATACTCAAAATAATTAAAAACTATTTTTCAGAATTTAAAATAATTTTTCAGAATTTATTTTGTATTTTTAATAATTAAAAACCATTTTAATCTATTTATTTAATTAATTAATCTATTTTTTGAAAATAATTATCACTAAATAGCCCTATAGCGGCAGAACCGTCGCTATAGGTGTTCTTGAGTGTTCTTGAGTATTTCCAGAAAACCATATCAGTATGCAGGGTACCATGTTTGACCGTTTTAATTTCATGTTCTTGATGTTATCTGGGCAATCTAGGGCATCATAGTTGTAGTATGTATGTAATATTACACTAACAAACTAAGTTCAGATCCATACGACACGAAATCAAAGAGATCAAGGCCTTCAAATATTCTGACAACACTGTTCTTCATTTATGGGTTTTCCAGAAAATGAAGAACAGTCGAGGGTACTAGCTTTCGATCTTCATAACTTGTATCGGGCAACCTGTTTGGGTGAACTATTGTTTTAATACTGTAGACCACATATTAGGGTACAAGTCTGTAACAACCGATCATCATAACAACAACTAATTCACAAGATTCAAGCAAGTCAAACCTTGTCAGAATATTCGGCCTTTGAAGATTCTGGGTTTTTCTGAACTTCAACAAAGCAGACGGTCAACCAAGGTTTGACAAAGATTAATTATTATTCTGGTCACGATCTAAGTAACATAAAAGCATTGTTGTGTAGTTTACATGTCAGACAACAACCTTAAAGTAACAACATGGTCAGATTCCTCAATAGTTGCAAGATGTAGAGCCTGCAAATCGTTGTCAGACGCTTTCTGGGTAAATCTGGGTTACCCAGAACAGTTGGTCAATGCGGGTCAACGCCCTTTGATCCTATATAACTTACCATATACACGTGATCTGAGCTGAATTCAAGATTTAGATTAAAGACCATACAACAAGGAACAAATCTATAACATAAAATACAACAAATCAATAACTGGTTGAGATCTACGGCCACTGACATTAGCTTGTCAGGCCATATTTTTCCACTTTTCTAGATTTTCAAAATTGCTAGATTCGAGGACTTTGATGTTCTGGATCTGGGATTTTACAACCCAGATCACTTATAGACACCTTCTAACACATATTTCACCAATCACTAACAACATTAACACAAAATTTTAAGGGTTTTGAATTTCAAAGTTTATACCTCATTCAAGCTTTGATCATGATTCTGATCTTGATGATCTGATATAGGAGAGTTAAAGGATGTTCTTGGCTTTCCATAACACTAAGTTCCTCTCAAAATTTTCGGATGAAAGCGAGAGAAGACTTAGCTAGTTGGAAAAATAATAATAATAAAGTAAGTCACTTTTCTAGATTTCATTGCTTTTAATCCCAAGATGCAATGTATATTGCTGGCATAGATGGCTGGTAATTGAGATATAGGCACATGCTAGGCTAGGTTTTGGTCACCAACTTACACTAGAGCAAGTCTTGCAAGTTACATCCAATAATGCAGTTAAGGGCATTTAAGTCTTTTTCCATTTAATTTTAATGGTAATTTGGACATTGTCCCAAACCCTTAGGGTTTAGGGTTTGGTTAGATTTAGGGTTTGGTTAGATTTAGGATTTAGGGTTTAAAACCCTTAGGGTTTACACATTTAATTTTCTAAAATTTCCAATTTATGTTTTTAAAAAATAGAAAATTAATATTTCTAACTTATAAATAGAATTTTCTAATTATATAAAATTTTCTTAATCATAACTTAAATATTGCTAATTAGGATTAATATTTCCTAATTACAATCGCTAGTTAAGCAATTAGGGTCAAAATGGTCATTAGGGTTTATAACCCACGAATTACGATTTCTAATAGAAAATTAATTTTTGTAAAATAGAAATTAGATTTTCGTAATTAGATTAGAGTTTTCTAATTACTTAACTTGAAAATTAGAATTAATATATCCTAATTAACATTAAAACTATTTAATTAACACTTAGGTTTTTCCCTATTTACAAATTAGGGGTTTTAACCCATAAATTAGGGTTTTCAAAAATGTGAAATTAGGGTTTGCTAATAATTAAGCTTTTACCTAATTAATATTATAATAAATAACACTTATGCAATATAATAATCATTTAAATTCCCAGATTAGGGTTTTAAATTCCCGAATTAGGGTTTCAGATTCCCTGACCTGAAATTAGGGTTTCCAGAACCGGTTTTAGGGTTTCTTGTTAAACGCTAGGGTTTTCTAACCGAACGTTGACGTTCTTAATATATACCTAAGGTTTGTTACAGATATTAATTATCTGGTCAACCCTTTACGCTTAACCACATACTATACACATATACACAGAACATATTTACGTATTTTTTAATCCTGAATAATTCACCTAAATTATTCACAGAATTTTGAAATCCTCAAAATTCCATCTTAAAAATATCACACGCATACACTATTTTTCTGTCTAGGTTCTAATTTTGAACCTTAAATCAATAAATAAAAATTTTAAAAATATTCCAAATTCTCGGGTTGTCACAATTATCGTCTAATCTCGTAAATTTCGCCATAACTTCGTTACTTGAGATTTCTACTTCGTTCAAAATGGATTAATTCCATTATATATACATCTATCATCCTAACCAAGCATATAGCATCTAATCCTATACACGATGGTTTTAAATTTATCCATCAACAAAATGTGATAAATTTTCGTGTGTTCTTCATTTTTTCTTACTTATTTGATTATGATTCCACTTGTAACATGGTTATTAATGTTTAAAGTCCACTAATAGCCATCCTTGTTACTCCTTATGATACATGCTCCCCCAATAATCACTTCTCTATCAAGATTCAAATTAAAGAGATGAAGATTAAAGGTTTAAGTTTCATTACCTTTTGATGTTCTAGCTTTCTTCTTCTTCTTTGATTACTTGAAATAGCTCTCTCTTCTCACTCAATGTAATGCTCTAAGTGTTGGTGAAATTAAACAACCAACAAAAGATAACCTAAGCTTTCTATTTATAGAAAATGGAAAGTGGGGGTACAATGGGCAAAAGGCCACCCAACCTCCTGACTATTCCACCTCCTTACTATTCCAAGCTTGCAAAGGAAGCCTCTCTTCTTGCTTGGCCCCATGGGTTTTAACCATCCGGTGACCCAACAGTTCGATCAATGGGTTCGATTCTTGGTTCGGGCTTAGGCTTAATTTAATTTGGGCCTAACCTCGGGCTTGAATTAAATTATCTTTGGGCCTTAAACATCTTTCACTTGGGCTTACCGAAGTTTTCATCCAAATTTCACTAGTCCAATAATAACGGTTTGTGCTTTTACCGTATAATTCTTGTATCCTCCTCGTATGCTAATTCGTATAGCATTTATCTTATACGTTATACTATCTTTCGTATATACTTGTGCAATAACTTGTATTATACTCTATTCTTTCTCGTATAATAACTTCCTTATTATACATTATCGTTCAGTATTCAAATCTTCACTTTCCTTAACATTCTCGAATTTGAGTACGCAGGCGAAAAAATTGCGTTTGCCATAATTGAATTATTATTAGTTAATCAATCTTTCCTTAACGTTCTGTCATTACGTATTTCTCGGAAGTTCACCAATAATTCCCGAGCAGAAATGAATGAATAGTGTTTTTCAGAGAATTTCTCGGAAAGCTTTTATTCTAGTCTTGGAAATTCAAATACTTTATTTCTAGCACTTAGCCAGAATACTACTATCATACCTCTCTTTTAGGTTATAGAATAACCTTCATCTCGCTTACTCATTAATAATAACATAGAATATAATTTTATTCAAATAAAAATATATTTACATTATAATCTGATTTTTTCAGTCATTACAGCTACGGCGCTCAGAGGCAGAACATTCCGTACTGGTCCTTTGAGTGTAGATGTCGTGAGTGGGGTGTTGAATGAGCCATTACCCGATGATCTGAGGGTTAGAGATCACGTCCTTTAGTGATTGTTTCTGATCATCCATAGGGGTTGTTTCCTGGCTGATAACTCTTCAACGGTGTCATTCGCTTTAGTTAGAGCCACACGGGAGGTGGACCATATTGGAGAGTTTGATTGGGCTACACCTTTACCTACTTCCTCAGGGGAATGCGCCTACGCTCAGAGGGCGTGACAGAGGCTTGGTTAGGGTTCTACCCATTCCTGCTGGTGAGCATTTTCTCTTTTGATTTCCCTTGTTTGGGTTGAGAGTTTGACTGACCACAGATGTTTGATGTTGTATTGGCAGTTTTGGGCCTATGAGAGGCTCACATATCTTCATCTCGTTAGCCTATTAGGTTTAGACACCTATCCACTGGGACAATGACGACATCACTCCACTTTGATGGAGGTTCCTTTAGCTGAGGGTTTCACCCATTCACGCTTATAATTGGAGTTGTTGACAGCTGATATCATTACATGGGTTCCTTACTCTGAGGACCACTTGACAGTTGACTTCGAGGGTGGTTTCCTAACTGGTGTCGAGTATATATTGTTCACTCGTTGGATTCCTCTCTTTATAGATAGAGGTTGGGAGCTCTTTAGGAGAGCGTGCTATTAGGAGCACTACAGAAAAGATTTACATTCCGATCTTTCCTCCTGCCAGGCGTCATTGGCCTTTGTCGCAGTCGATCATTGAGATCCCATTAATGGGTGTTGATGTCTTTACATTGTCAGAGGGACCGTTCACTCTTGAGGCTTTTTACCGCTGGTGGTTCCCTCGCACCATTGGAGCCTAGACCCGCGTTACACAGTTTATGGGGGATATGGTTCTTAGCTCCATCATGATGGTGGATTGGATTGCCTGTGTCCGAAAGCCTACTCATTTGATGTAAATTGATAGTTTGACCCAGCAGTTGGATCGGACACATTTCTTTATCTGGCATTTGGGTAGAGATCCATCCGAGGCGGATACTTTTGATCCTTCCAGCTCTGGGCCTGGCCCTTCAGGTGGCCCACATTCAGATGTTTTTGCCGGTGCAGATCCTCTGTTGTATCGACCTGATATTCCAACTGGTAGAGATTCAGTGACTCAAGAGGAGTTACATCAGATGGATAAGTTCGATGATGTGGACATCAACACTATTGACTTCTTCTGATGCCTTTCTTGCTATATTTTTTGATAGGCATCTGTTAGATATTGGGCGGATGTGCCCCATTCTTGTTATATCTTTTGATAGGCCTCTGTTAGTTGTTGGGCGGTTGTGCCCTATTTCTCTGTATTTTCCAGTTGTACACAGAGATGTTGTATTTAGATGATGATATACTTAGGAATGTATGCATAATATTTTTCATTCCCTACATCATATTGTCACCTGTTATTTATTATGAATGCAGTATGTTATGGACATGCATTTCCAGAGATGAGTTTAGCACTGACCCTTGGATGGTCCCTACAGATGTCTTTATTTATAGTTAGCCGGATTGAGCATAGCCCACCAGTATTGGTGGCATCTTTTGTGAAATTGTGGTATGATAGTTTGTCCTCCCTAGATCGGGTGACAGTTAATCAGTTACTGTGTCACTCTATGACCCTTTTGACGTTTCAAGTTCTATCGGGCTTTGTAGAGGGCATGCTGGAGCATTGGGTATTACATAGGCAGGTGTTCCAGTTTGATACCCAGGAGTTAACTCCCATGTTGGACGAGTATGAGCATCTTATAGACTTACTATTGGATAGGCCTTGCGCTCGGATAGCTGTCGGTGACATGAGGCGGCAGTTTATGACCCTTACAGGCTTGAGGCGCAGAGTTGCCCTGGACAAGATTTCCACGGGGCATGTAGTGTCCATGAGTTTCTTGATTGACAGATTTGGGTCATTGGACAGCTATCTGCGATACTCCGGGGACTTCACCATTTATGAGGGTGATTAGCATGTCACCCGTGTAGATATACTCTTGATTTGTATAGTGGCTTATCTGTACATGCCATTGTACATGGACCACCTGGATATCGGCGTGATTAAGGCAGTCCGTGCTCTCCGGGAGGGACATACAATCTTACCGATGATTCTAGCAGAGACCTTGAGGTCGGCCATGTATTGTTATACCCATTTTGCGGGGGTGTTTATAGGCAGTTTGGTCTTGTTGTACGTGTGGTTTATGACACACTTGAGACCGATTCACACTTTCAAACGCCATGGGTATGGCTTTTCCCATGAGATAGCCATGTCATACTCCTTTCAGCCGGCTGAGTGTACATATGCAGCTTCTTGATCCGCTTTCTTGTTAGGGATCGAGGACCCGTTTGATATTTTATCGTGTTCAAGGCTTAGCTCTCCCTATAACTTTATTACTCATGCAGCTGGCATGGACTATCTTCCCCATGTTGGTTTGAGGGGTGTGACCACATATCATCCACTTGCTGTTATGGCACAGTTTGACTAGTTTCAAGATGTTCATCCCTTTGATGGGGCAGAGGGTCAGTGTTTATCATCTCAGCTTCTGTCAGTAGAGGATTTGTCCAGGATTTATGCCTGTTGGACCCAGCGTGAGAGGGCTGACTTTTCGACTAGCCATCCAGGTCGTTCTAAAGAGTATTCTAGATGGTTGGAGGTGGAGATTACATCGGCTAGGGTTGTATCCTTAGAGTCGAATAAGGATTCTGATAGTGGGGAGCCTATGGAGTACCTTGATTCTCCAATTAAGGGTGAGCTATTTACTGGTTTGTTAGTAGCTCTGGTTGATTCCCCCAGTATTCCTGCTACTGTGATTCCACATTCTACAGAGTATTTAGAGCAAAGTTTACATTTGATGACGTTTAAGAGGGATCAGGCTAGGGCATTCATGTTGACAACTCTTTTTGATAGAGATACCACTCTGGTTGAGAGAGATGATACTCTAGCTCACCGGGATATCGCTGTTGTTGAGCGGGATGAGGCTCGATCATCTAGGGATGCAACTATTATTTAGCGGGATAATGCTCTAGCTACCCGAGATGCTACCACTACAGATAGTACTGCATTGAGATCTCATACTGCTAATATTGTGGCAGAGATGAGTACATTTATTGTTGAGCACGGTAGCGCCATGTAGATGGCCATAGATCTCCTGGCTCGTGTGGATACCCTAGGACAGGAGCTTATAGATTTACCTCCATCTTTTAAGAGGGATGCCATGCTAGACTTGATGGCTCGCTTATCCATTGGTTTGTAGATTAGCTTTGATTTTCCTACATAGACTAGGTTAGCCATTTTTGTCATCTACAGGATACATTGTATAAATCAAACAATATTATATGGCAAGGAAATATGTTTTGATTCACTTCCCTTTTTGATATGCCTTGTTACTTGCTTGATAGTTGTCTGTTCTCCAGGACTTGTGATCTTGATGTATTCTAAACTCCTCCTTGATGGATGGACATTGAGATGTCTCAAGATATTTCAGAATGGATCGTTGATCTTTGTATTCCCCTACCCTTTGGTGTCTTGGGACTGGTTTCTGAATGGGGTTATGGAAAGGATTTTAGCTTTCCTATCTGAGGTTGACCACCCCACAGATGGTCGTTAGTACTCCCTTATATGGAGGAGACCAGGTAGTTCCATCTCTTATGGATTGGTGTTTCTCTTTGAGGATTTAACTGCAACTTAGATGGTCGTCGATGTTTTCTCCCATTTATATGAGGAGACTAGGTAGTTCCACCACTGTGGTCTAAGCTGATGAGGCGGGTTTAAATGCCCCACAGATGGTCGCCGATGTATTCCCGTGTATTGGGAATATCAGGTAGTTCCATCTCTTATGGTTTGGTTTGAAAGTTGAAGGATGATCGTAGTACCTTTGACAGAGTTTTTTATTTTTGTTAGGGGTGAGACCGCACCATGAATGGTTGCCTACGTACTCCCATTGATGAGGGGGAGATCAGGTCTGTGTAGTTCCAACCTAGTGTGAAAGGGTTGAAAGTTGTATGTTGAAGGGTGTAGAGATTTTTTTTTATTTTTGTAGTTAGTTAGACCGGACCATAAAATGGCTACCTACGTACTCCCGTGTATTGGGGACTTCAGGTGTGCGTAGTTCGTCCCTGGTGCGGCAAACTGATGTTGTATGTAGTGAGAGGTTTTGAAAACCTGAATTGACAGATGGATCTGATGATCCAGAACCAGGATGTTGGTTTACAGGTAACTTCAGACATAGTACCATTTCACGGTGTCCGAGTTGATGTGTTGGGGAAATTCCTCGCCATCCATCTCTTGTAATCTGAGGGCTCCTCCTGTCAATACCTCCTTGACAACAAACGAGCCTTCCCAGTTTGGGATGAATTTTTCTTTAGATTAATCTTGGTTGTCAGGACCTTCTTCAAGACCAAGTCATTTTCTTTGAACTGCCGTAGCCGGACTTTCTTGTTGTTGGATCAGGCTATCATCTGTTGGTATAATTGACCATGGAAGATGGTTGTGGTCTACCTTTCATCTATGAGAGATAATTGGTGGTACCGATCTTGTAACCATTGGTCTTCATCCAGCTGAACGTCTATCAACACTTTCAGGGATTCCATTTCCACCTCTATGGGGAGCACTACTTCCATGCCATAGGTTAATGAGTAGGGGGTTGCCACAGTGGAAGTGCGTATTGACGTTCTGTAGGCTAATAGAGTCAGAGGTAACATGTCAGGCCATCCATTGTGATTGGCGGATATCTTTTGCATGATCTTTTTGATATTCTTATTAGCCGCTTTAATAACACCATTCATCTTTAGACGATAGATGACGAAGTTGAGATGCTTGATGTGGAATTTACGGCATAATTCCTCCATGATTTGGTTGTTGAGGTTTTTGGCATTGTCTAATACAATCACCTTTGGTTGTCCATATTGGCAAATGACATTGTTTCTGATGAAACCAATGATCACCTCTTTAGTAACTCCGGGGGAAGAGGCGGCTTCTACCCACTTGGTGGAGTAGTCAATCATGGTGAAGATAAACCGATCACGTCCATTCCCCATATTTATAAAGGTCAGGGCGAACTCATATTGTGGAGCTCCCTTGGAGGGGCGTGGATAGCATTCCCATGAATTTGGCATTGATAACATCTCTTGACGTGATCACCACAGTTAGCTTTGAGAGAGAGCCATTAATGCACTGTTCTTAAGATTTTCTTGACAAGTAGAGGGCCGCTCATGTGTGGGCCGCATACTCCACCATGGATTTCGTCCATGAGTCATTGAGCTTGATCTTTGTCTAGGCATCTTAGAAGGCCTAGTCCTACATCTCTTTTGTAGAGTGCGTCTCCGCTCAGATAAAATTTCATGGCCATTCGATGGATCCGCTTTCTTTCAGCTTAACTCGCCTCAGCGGGAGTAGAGATACTCCTAATGGACTGATACCAAGGGTGTTGGATGGGAGGCAGCTCATCCGATACTTCTCCAATGTAATTCCCATAGGCTGGAGCCTTTTGACGGGCAAATGTGATATTTTGAATGCTTCCCTTCTCAGGTATGTTGATCAAGGAGGCCAATGTGATGCCCCCAAAATAGGTCCATACAACCCATTCTAAGTTGCCAAATACATAGTACAGAAACAACTACAACTTTATTATTACAATTGTTGTGTAAAATACAACAACATATAAACTGTGAGTTTAAATACAAATATTGTCTTCTGGACAATATCCACACTCAAATAAGTCCTCATTAAAATTATTGATACACTACTTTACAAAATAGTGAGGACTACTAAAACAACTGTTTGGACCCATCACTCCACACTCCGACAAGTTCCCGCTATATTCTCACCTCCTGAGAAGAAAAATGGAACAAAAAGGAAAATGGTGAGCTCAACTAGCCCAGTAAAGAATATTATGACTAAGACAATGTAGAACAAATTATCGTTAGCCTTCAATACATCAGATAAAATATAATGGACAACCAGTTTTAGATCAATATTCACAGTGGAAATAACAATTCATTAGAAGAGTTAAGTAGAGAATGAAGTCTACTCTCTTCTATGATTTACAAGTCCATCATCAATATTTTATCCCTATAACATCAATCAATATATATCTTGAACCAAATATTCATCTTTGCATTACGAGCCAAAGATATTCATTTGTATCACTAGTTGGTCATGTTCATCTCAACACCTTTCCATCTTTCCACTACGGACCGAAGATATTCATCAGGTAATCATTCATCTTTGCACTACAGGCCAAAGATATTCAGTTATATCATCATTTAGGACCGAGGATGATGAAAAATATCTTAAAGAAAATGAATCCAGTGAGATAAAAGGACAAAGATTAAGAATTCATACTTCGGTTTATCCAAGTTCAAAAATACTCCATAATAATCAAGTGTGGAGCAAAATTCAAGAATGAAGATCAAAACATGGATACAATCAAAGATAGTAACCATAATAGACAACTTGGACAAAGAAAAGAAAATTTAATTTTTCTGTAAATAGTGTCATATTCATGAATAGTGTCATATACATGAATAGTAACCCCGACACGAAAAGGTAGAAATTTCACAAGAAAGATCATACTTCATGAATAGTACTTGTGAATAGTACCGTATTCGTGAATAGTGTCGTATACGTGAATAGTGTCGTATACGTGAATAGCGCCGTATACGTGAATAGTAACCTCGACATAAAAAGGTAAAATTTTCATAATAAAATTCTGACCAATATTTCGGAATAATGATATTGAACGAAATAACATCATTTACGAAGAAAATAACATCCCTTACCTTCAAAGAACAGTACTTCTGACTGAAATATCGGATATATCGTTGAAGGAAACTTGCACTGAATAGCAACTCTTAAAGTATCTAAATACTCAAAAATACGCTCGATATTATAGAGAGAGAAAACTTCTGATTCTGGTGTGATTTTCAATTCTAACTAAGCACCTTATTTATAGAAAAATATTTAGAACGCCGAAGCAAACTATTTAATAAAATATTGATATCTTAAAAATTTTCTATACACACCTCTTTGACCAATTCATCAGCACTCCACATGTGGGACACACCAAAATCGGCAATTTCTACAACACCCAAAAGTGGGGCCCACCTATATTTTTTTTAAAATATTTATTTTTGAAACTTCAATAATTCATAATAAATAGCCCTTTTATCAGATAAATACGAATTTTATATTCATTCCATATGAAATTTAAATCTCTACAACTTTGTAGAAGAAATATTTTCCAAATTCCAAACAGAAAATGACCGAAATCCACATACGGATGATTTTTAATACCTCCATTTCGATAAAATACTGATAAAATACCTCAACATCAATTCCTTCATTTATATCCAAATAAAATAAATATTTCCTTATCATATAAATCAATAATTAATTATTCATAAATAATATTATAGAATCACAATAATGACAACCAGGTCGTTCCCAAGAAAGAATGGGACTTTTCAATAAGGATTTCTCCTTACTGGCGCACAATTAGGTGACCAAACCCCTTTTCTAGACAGAACTTCCTTTGACATTACCAATAATGCTATCTAATAATATTATTCAAATAATATGAATTATTGATCTGATAATGGAAAATACTGTGCAGTAACAATTATTGAAACAACAAAAATATAAAATATTAACGTAGCAATTATTGAATTAATAAAATAAAATATTGAACAGTAATTACTGTAACAATTATTGAGTAGTGCCTTTTTACGTAAGAATCAATAATCCAAAAATACTGTGCAATACCGTGTGCTACTGCATAATCACGCGTATTACTGTACTTTAACCACCGGGTATTCCAACAGTGTTAATGGTAATAACTACACCGTTAATTATAAAAACTCATTCTTCTTATTTTCTTCATTCGACCATTTTCCGTTATGGGGCCCACAAATGGCTGCGCCATCATACGAATATTCCCCAACAACAAGAATATTCCACGACCAAACGAATATTTTCCAACAACAATGAATATTTTATAACCACTTGCTTATTTTGCAAAATTTGCACATTTCACCCATAACCAAAGCATTATATCAAATTAAAACCTTATTATTCAAAATAATAGTTAAAGAAAATTCAATTTTATTAATAAAAAGGTGGGGTCTTACAACCTCCCCTCCTTATGAAATTTTATCCTCGAAATTGACGTACGTACCTGGTGTTTCGAAAAGTTGAGGATACCTTGTTTTCATTTCCGATTCCAACACGCAGGTCATTTCCTCAATAGCATGGTTCCTCCACCAAACTTTGACTTGTGGTATAACCTTTGTGCGTATGACATGCTCATTCCTATCCAAGATCTTGATATGTACCTCCTCGTACATTAAGTTTTCGGCTATCTCGTCTGGTTCTAACTCAATAATATGGTTTGGGTCTTTCACATATTTACAAAGAACAGATATGTGAAAAATATTATGAACACGAGACATGCTTGGAGGTAACGCCGAAGCAGACTTAACCTGCAGCCTGATGGCTTTACCTGCAACTATTCCCACCCACCACATTTGAATAAAAATCTCAGCACATTTCTTCACCAACCAAGAGTGGGGCCCATCAATTCTAGAATTTTCCACCAAAATGATAAACTCCGAAAATTCAACAATTTCTGAACTAATCATCTCGTAAAATTCATAATAAATCATACGTTCATTTTTTACGGTTCAAAATTTGTGGACATATACTCAACTTATATATGTATAACATATCCAAAAAATTATCACGATCCAACGGTCGGATTAAAAATTATAACCCTCGCAAAATATCTCAAAAACCCTGATTTTTAATACCTCCATTCCGACAAAAATACTGATAAAAACCTCAACATTAACTTCTTCATTTTTAACCATAAAAATATATTCCTCATTTATATCCACATAAAATAAATATTTTCTTATCATATGAATCAATAATTAATTATTCACAAATAATATTACAAAATCACATTTATGACAACCAGACCGTTCCTAGAAAAGAGAGGGCTTTCCAATAAAAATTTTTCCTTACTGGCGCGCAATTAGGTGACCAAACCTCTCCTTAGACAGAACTTTCTAGACATTGCCAATAATGTTATCTAATAATATTATTCAAATAATATGAATTATTGATCTGATAATGGGAAATACTGTGCAGTAATAATTATTGAACAACAATAATATAAAATTTCAACGTAGCAATTATTGAATCAATAAAATAAAATATTGAACAGTAATTACTGTAACAATTATTGAGTAGTGCTTTCTTACGTAAGAATCAATAATTTCAAAAAAACTATGCAATAACGCGTGCTACTGTGCAATAACGCGTATTACTGTATTTTAACCACCGGGTATTCCAACAGTGTTAACGGTAATAACTACGCCGTTATTTATAAAAACTCAATTTTTGTCGTTTTCTTCATCCAATCGCTTTCCGTTATGGGGCCCACAAATAGTTGCGTCTTCGTACGAATATTCCCCGTCAGAAAGAATATTCCACGACCAAACGAATATTCCCCGACAAAATGAATATTTTATAACCACTTGCTTATTTTGAAAAATATTCATATATCACCCTTAACTTTAACTTTTTATCAATTTAACCATTTACTAAATAGAAAAATGGAATACTTTTATTTCATAAAATTTGGGGTCTTACGGTAAGACTGGGAAGTTCTTCAGGAAATACGTAAGGAAATTCACTAACAACAAATATATTATTTAAATCTAACGTATTTTTGTTCAAGTCCATGACATAGGCTAAGAAAGCTTGACATCCGTTTTTCAATAAACAAATGGCTTTATGGCTTGATATGACAGTGATTGACTTTAGTGGTTTGGTTGCTTGAATTCACATAATAGGTTAGTTAGGAATATGAAAACTAACAACCTTATGAAAATAATCAATTTTTTTATGGTGAGTGGTTAACCAATCAATCCCTCAAATCACATCAAATGCAAGTATTTTCAAAAAAGTGAGATCAACAGATAATGTGATGGTCCCAACTTGAATCAAGTAATATTTATAAACGGTGGATGTAATGAAGGTTTCTCCCAATGGAGTTTAAACAGATTAGTCAAAGTTTAATTTCAAACGTTGAGCACAAGCAGGAGAGATAAAAGAATGGGTAGAACCGGTATCGAATAAGGTATAGACTTCGCAAGAATTTATGATTAACTAACATGTGATAACTTCGTTCGGGTTACTCGCTTTTTGAGAAGTCACAAAAAATGCTCTTTCAGGAACCACCAACATTGACTTGTCCGGGACAACCTTTGGAGTCACCATCCCCGTTGGAATTGGTTTCACTATAGGACAATCTCTAGCTATATGACTTTCCTTTCCACAGTTATAACACACCTTGGATTGTTGTGGGCAGTTTGGGCAGATGTGTCCCTCTTTTCCGCATTTGTAACATACGACCGGTGGTCGTTCTTCTCCCTTAGAAATAGTTGATGCTGGTGCTGACGTCTTCACGTTGTCATTA
Source organism: Panax notoginseng (assembly GCA_016801055.1). Lineage (NCBI taxonomy): Eukaryota > Viridiplantae > Streptophyta > Magnoliopsida > Apiales > Araliaceae > Panax > Panax notoginseng. The sequence goes on from CM029019.1 coordinate 128,181,839, forward strand.
TTGTACCTTCTCCTTTTGAAATCTCCCCCTGACTCGCTTCTTCTACTATCGTGGCCACGATTACCACTAGAGTGGTTACCACTTTTGTCCAGATATTTTCCTCCCCTCTGGTTGTCATTGCTCCGATGACTGGTGTCACCGGTATGACCCTAGTCATGGTCCCTCAGTTTAATAGACTCATCATCTCGCTCTAATAATTGAGCCGTGTTCACAACATCTGAATATAGAGAAAATTTGTGAGAAATAACATATTACCGAATTTCGGGTTTCAGACCTCTCAAAAATATCTGCGTCATATGTTCCTCATTCTCTACCAAATGAGGTGCAAACCTGGATAAACTCTGTGAACTTAGCCTTGTACTGGTACAGAATCATGTTATCCTGTTCCAGTCTGATAAACTCTACTTCCTTCATATAACGAATACTTTCAGGAAAGTACTTGTCATTGAACAGTTTCTGGAATGTTTCCCAAGACATATTGAGTGCGGTTGGCTGGGTACGCTTCACAGATTCCCACCAGTAATCTGCCTCACCACGGAATATAAAGGTGGCGAATGGAACTTTTTGTTCCTCCGTGCATCCCAAGACATCAAATATCTTGGTAATTTGCTTAACCCACGTTTTTGCCTTGATTGGATTTGGCTTTCCCAAAAATTCTGGTTGTCCCAACTCTTTGAATTGCTTGGCTGTGACAAGTCACGCGTTGTTATTATTTCCACCCGTATTTTGTACACGAGTCTCCCTCGTCTGATTTTGCATGAACTGTAAAAAACTTCTAAACATCAATGATCGGTGGTGTTGTTTACAGGAGGAACATTGCTGTCATGTTGCACGTTCTCCTTGTTGGTGATTAAAGGTGTCTCCACGGTCTCAGTCACTCCATTGTTAACATTATCAGCTGCCTGTTGGGAAAAATCTAATTTGCACAACACGCAAGTATATATGGTCAAGAAGTAATACAGTGAAAGTAAATTATCGTTCCCACGAGGAATTGTTTAATAAAAATCACCAAGTACTAACCCGTAATCAACTCAATCTTATTTAAACGAATGAATTTCAAATTATATAATTAAACTACTACTAAATTCCAATAGTTAAATTAAGATTACGGAGATTTAAGATCACAACTTCACTTGTTGCTTCATTTAAGTTAAAACACTTCTCATCAATTATTCTCTACCATGAATTGTTAATCAAAAACACTAAAACAGATAAAACCACCTCTCGATGCATAGTACTCATACTCACTTAAATCCACAGATGATAGAATTAAGCAAGACACCCTAGTTAACTAATCCACTATATCTCTATGTGAATTATAATTAAAAAGGATTTAAAGCACAAGTTCTCTATAAGATTACATATGGCGTAAAGGCATATCTCTATCCTAAACACGAATCATAAATTCTATCTATGCAGAAATCACAAACACATGCTATCATGATAAGATCTAAATCAATACTTCATCTCTCGAGTTCATATAGATTATCACGGTAATTGATGGCCAATCAATTAAATAATTAAGTTCAAATCACAATAGACAATCCTCCTAATAGAACATAATAATTAATAGCAAAGCATATTAAAATAAACTACACAATAAGATCCATTGTAATCTCAAATAAAGAATTAGTTCATGATTATTGAATTAAAACTAAGAATCCACAATTGAATACACATTAAAAGACAAAGATAGAAGAAGATAAGAAGATTGAATCTATTGTCTGTAGATTTGAAGCTCCCTCCTTGCTCCTACTTTGAATCTTCAATGGTCTCCAAGCTGCTTCAACCTCCAAATCTAATAAGAACTAGAGTTTTGATCTAATCTAATCTAATGGAATCCTCTCTCTACTCTAATCTCCTCCTAATCCTTGTGAATCTCCTCCTTTTATAAGTCTCTTTATATGTCTTTTAAGTCCTCTTTGAAGTCCTTGAGTCAATCGGATCAAAATAATCCTTCCCGAACTCAAATTTGGCCAAAATTCACCTTTTTTGGCGTACCCCCACCCCGACGGGGGTTTATACTTGTAAAGGGCCCACCCTGGCTGGCATACACACTGTTTTTTAGCTGGTATGCCCGCCCCGGCGGGGGTTTTGTGAAGGAAAAGCCCACCCCGGTGGGGGTCACTTTTCTACTCTGGCAGCCTTTGGTAAAACGGCCATAACATTTGATTCGGGAGGAGTTATGAGGACCGCCATCTATCAAATCGAAGATATCGACGAGCTCTACAACTTTCATTCTTTGAGAATTGATAGATTCGGATTGGATCAAGTGAAAATTGGACTTGAAGTAGATGCTATATAAATTGCAAACGTGAGAACTCTTAGCTTTGATATTGGTTGATAAAAAAGCCATAACTCTCGCATCCGAATTCCTATTGGGATGATTCAAGATGTTTCAGAAAGCTAAGTAGAAGCTCTAAAGTATAATGCAAGTTCCAAGCCAAGAACATGCATCCCACTTGGTGTTAAAAGCCCTGCAATCTCCCCTTCTTGTATTTGCTTGCATATTTTAGTCCAAAAGATGTCCGAATTGCTTTTCCTTGCTTCTTTATGCCAATAATCGCCTTTTTCTTGCGTTTTCATACCCAAACATATAATCTACAAAATGAACATAAAATACATGAAAAGTAACTAAGAAACATGAGTTTGAGAAACTAATTCAAGTAACAGATACTGGATAAGTAGGTATAAAACCTACTTATCAAATACCCCCAAACTTAAACCTTTGCTTGTCCTCAAGCAAAAACACAAAACAACATTGATATGCAATACAACTAATCTACATGCCTACGAATCCAACAGTAATGATAGAAACAAGTCTATTCAACCGGCCTTAGAAAAAAATCAAGTAAACATGATAATACATCATATCAAAAACAAATCAGAAATTTCCCAATCAATCATCAAATCTTAGACTGTTATCACTAATATAGTGCGTATGTGCTCCACAAAAATGTTAACTGATATAAAATTAAATTTAACACATAACAAGTCTCTTCGAAGGTATCATATAGTGTAAACTTAAGAAATCCAAAAATAAGCTAGATCCAACTAAAATCAAATAATTACCAATATTGAGGGTCAACATAGGATACTTATGCTTTATTTTTCATCTACGAGGGCTTTTTGCTCTTCTTTTCCGTTTTATTAATTTTTTTTTCTTTTTTTTATGTACACATAGCTATGCAATGTCTTATTCCCTTAGGCTTTTCAATGCTATCTTAACGAGCTTTTGACCAATGACTCCCAGACCATTAAGACCTTAGGGCGCTAGGTGTAAAGACAATCCCCTCAGACTTACTTACTCAAGTAACAAAGGCCACAAAACTAGACAAGCATGCCATGGTGTTTATTCATACTTTTTCTTCTTCTTTTTTTATTGCTTATATACCCCAAATATTCCCCCAAACTTAGGTTCTTGTCTAACTTTAGTCATCACAACTTATTCTTGTCACTCTTTCATTGAAACTCGCATTATCCTTTAGAATCTCATTATGTATCAATTTAAACTCAATCAATCAACAAGTTATTTTTACTGTGCTATCCTTATTATACCAGTTTCAAACAGAAAAAAACTCAATTCAGAATAAGAAATCACATCAAAGCTCTAATAGTCAGTACTATACTTGTCTACCCAATTTCAATTTCATCATTGGCTAAAATAAACTTAAACTATCTGGATTCATATAAATGAACATAGTAACTAACTAATATTTTTGAATTTTTTGATTTTTTTTATCAAGAAACTGCATATAATGCTATTCAAACTATACTACTATGCAACAACTTATGCAGTTGTACTACATGAATGCAAACATAATGAACCTAAACTAAATAAACAACATATGCAAAATAACATAGACATGAAACTAAACATGCAATAGTGAACTAAACTAAACTCTCCTGAACTTAGCAATTACAATGTCCTCATTGTAAGAATATAGCAGTAAGTAGAAGAGAACTTCCCTGTAATCAGCTAAGCGTGAGGTGATGGCGGTAATGGCGACGACGATCATTTTCCTATCCATTGAACCTCCAATACCTGCAATGAAGAGAGACAATATGGATTAGAATAGAACTTTGGAATATAACGTGATTCCTATCTACTAAATAAACTAGGAAAGCATATAAATATAAAAAAAATCATGGGTTGCCTCCCAGTCAGCGCTTGATTTACAGTCTTTCAGCCTGACTTTGTCTGGTCAATGCTATCCAATTCCTCTTCGATAATTGAGGAACCCTCCATCCATCGGAAATAATGTAGCTTTTGGTAGGTTCGCATTTGTGATGGCTATCGAATTAAAGTCACCTAGCATGCTTTGTTTAGATAAGTGCCCAATTAAGAATGTTAAATAACTAGGTGATTTGTCGTCCGTTGAGTCTATGATTCGATTAGGGCTTTGAGGCTTGGCAAGAACAACAGGCTCTTCTTCTATCTTCTCCTCCCCATCCAACCATGACTTTACATTTGTAATAGCTCTCATGTCATAAAGAGCCTTGTGGACGACATGACTACCAAGCGGGCATGGTTTTGCAAATCTAACTGGACCCTTGATCTTTGGCGGAGAAGGAACTTGGGGCACTAATAACATCAGCTCATCCTCGTTAGTACTCATAGGTAGTTCTTCACCGACCTTATTTTCATTATCCCCACGTGTCCCCTCTTTTTCAACATCTCGTATCTCATCTAGTTGTAGATTTGGCTCGGGCACTTCATCAATCTCGGAATCCTCGTCATAACACCAATTATTTTGAGGACAATTGTTCAAGGCTTTGAGCATTTGATCCATCTGGTTCTGCAAATTTTGAATTGATTTCTCTTGATTTTGAATTGACCACTCTTGATTAATCCTCCTCTCCTCATATGATACTATGAACTTGGACAACAATTCCTCCAACCTTGAATTATCTGTCTTAGTCTCAGAAGCCATGTATTGGGGACCACTGGTTGAGGTAGTGACGAGTTGTTCCATCCGATTATTAAAATTTTGGGTTGACAGCTCTTGGCTAATCCTCATCTCCTCTAGGTTTGCTATGCCATTCAATATTACATCCCTCGGATTTGGCTTTTCTTCTTGTGGCAATGGAGGTGGACATGAAAATTCCAGTGTGTATGTTGGATTTGGAGCGTAGTATTGGTCTTCATAAGTATCGCTCCATGACGAATCCGGGTGATACCCTCAAACTTGATGATAATTAGCATATGTATAATCGTTGAGGTATTCACCAACGTGTTGTCCCAGCCCAAAACTAACGGTGCATTGATGACTCGGATGATTACCAGCAAAATAATTGCAATTAACTGCTATCCTTCGATTACGTTGGGCTGCAACAACGTCCAACCTCCTCGAAAGTACCTCAAGTTGCGCTGATAATGCAGAAAATGCATTGAGGTCATCCATCCCCGCTCCCCTTGGCTGAGTCATTCTCGTATACGGCCATTGATAATTAAATTCTGCCATGGTACCTGAAAGGAAAGAAAAATAGGTTAAGAATTAAATAAAAAGGAAAAAAAATGTTTAAATTAAGAATAATTTGAATGACGCTAATATTGGCAAAAAAATATATTAACTAATTCCCCGGCAATGGCGCCAAAAACTTGTTGGATAAAATCTAATTACGCACAACACGCAAGTATACGTGGTCAACAAGTAATACAGTGAAAATAGAGTATCGTTCCCACGAGAAATTGTTTAATAAAAATCACCAAGTAATAACCCGTAACCAACTCAATCTTATTAAAATGAATGAATTTTAAATTATATAATTAAACTACTATTACATTCTACTAGTTAAATTAAGATTACGAAAATTTAAGATCACAACTTCACTTATTACTTCATTTAAGTTAACACACTTCTCATCAATTATTCTCTATCATGAATTGTTAATCAAGAACACTACAATAGATAAAACCACCTCTCGATGCATAATACTCATACTCACTTAAATCCACAGATTATAGAATTAATCAAGACACCATAATTAACTAATCCACTATATCTCTATATGAATTACAATTAAAAAGAATTTAAAACATAAGTTCTCTACAAGATTACATATGGCGTAAAGGCATATCTCTATCCTAAACATGAATCATGAATTCCATCTATGCAGAAATCATAAACACATGCTATCATGATAACATCTAAATCAATACTTCATCTCTAGAGTTTTGATCTAATCTAATCTAATTGAATCCTCTCTTTACTCTAATCTCCCCCTAATCCTTGTGAATCTCCTCCTTTTATAAGTCTCTTTATATGTCTTTAAGTCCTCTTAGAAGTCCTTTGGTCAATCGGATCGAAACAATCTTTCCCGAACTCAAATTTGACCAAAATTTGCCTTTTCTGCGCGTACCCCCGCCCCAGCGAGGGTTTATACTTGTAAAGGGCCTGCCCCAACTAGGATACACACCATTTTGCAGCTGGTATGCCTGCCCTGGCAGGGGTTTTGTGAAGGAAAAGCCCGCCCCGGCTGGGGTCATTTTTCTGCTCTGACATCCTTTGGTAAAACAACCATAACTTTTGATTCAGGAGGAGTTACGAGGCCCACCACCAATCAAATCGAAGATATCGACGAGTTCTACAACTTTTTTCTTTGAGAATTGACAGATTCGGATTGGATCAAGTGGAAATCAGGCTTGAAATAGATGATATGTAAATTACAAACATGAAAACTCTTAGCGTTGATCTTTGTTGATAAAAAGGCCATAACTCTCGCATCTGAACTCCGATTGGGATGATTCAAGATGTTCTGAAAAGCTAAGAATAAGCTCTAAAGTATAATATAAGTTCCAAGCCAAGAACATAAATCCCAGTTGGTGTTAAAAGCCCTGCAATCTTCCCTTATTTTATTTATTTGCACATTTTAGTCCAAAAGATGCTCGAATTGCTTTTCCTTGCTTTTTCATGCCAATTGTCTCCTTTTTCTTGCATTTTCATACCCAAGCATATAATCTACAAAATGAATACAAAATGCATGAAAAGTAACTAAGAAATATGAGTTTGAGCAACTAATTCAAGTAACAGATACTGGATAAGTAGGTATAAAACCTACTTATTACTGCCATTCTCAAATACTGCCATAAAACAAGGGTTAATTAAAGAAATTGACATACCACATAACGTCCCTATATTTTGACCGACCAAAAAATAAGCTTAGGTAGGATACACTAGCGAAGGATTTACTCGCCTCTCCCCTCCTAGTTCTATTCCCCGATCTCCGCCAGAGACCATATCCCTAAGCTCTGATACCAACTGTGATGCCCCCAAAATAGGTCCATAAAATCCATTCTGAGTCTCCAAATACATGGTACAAAAATGACTACAACTGCATTATTACAATTGTCGTGTAAAATACGACAACATATAAACTGCGAGTTTAAATACAAATATTGTCTTCTAGACAATATCCACACTCAAATAAATCCTCATTAAAATTATTGAGACACTATTTTACAAAATAATGAGGACTGCTAAAAAAACTGTCTGGACCCATCACTCCACACCCCGACTAGTTACCGCTATATTCTCACCTCTTGAGAAGAAAAATAGAACAAAAAGGAAAAGGGTGAGTTCAACTAGCCCATTAAAGAATATTACGACTAAGATAGTGTAGAACAAATTATCGTTAGCCTTTAATACATCAGATAAAATATAATGGACAACCAGTTTTAGATCACTATTCGAAGTGGAAATAACAATTTATTAGAAGAGTTAAGTAGAGAATGAAGTCTACATCAATATTTTATCCCTGTAACATCAATCAATATACATCTTGAACCAAATATTCATCTTTACACTTCGGCCAAAGATATTCATTTGTATCACTAGTTGGTCATGTTCATCTCAACACCTGTCCATCTTTCCACTACAGACCGAAGATATTCATCAGGTAATCATTCATCTTTGCACTACAAGACAAAGATATTCAGTTATATCATCATTTAGAACCGAGGATGATGAAAAATATCTTAAAGAAAATGAATCTAGTGAGATAAAAGGATAACGATTAGGGATTCGTACTTCGGTTTATCAAACTTCAAAAATACTCCATAATAATTAATTGTGGAGTAAAATTCAATAATGAAGATCAAAACATGGATACAATCAAAGATATTAACCATAATAAACAACTTGGACAAAGAAAAGAAAATTTAATTTTTTTGTGAATAGTGTCGTATTCGTGAATAGTGTCGTATACGTGAATAGTAATTCCGACATGAAAAAGATAGAAATTTTATAAGAAAAATCATACTTCATGAATAGTACTCGTGAATAGTATTGTATTCGTGAATAGTATCGTATACGTGAATAGCAACCTTGACATAAAAAGGTAAAAATTTCATAGTAAAATTCTTACCAATATTTCGGCATAATGATATTGAACGAAAATAACATCATTTTCGAAGAAAATAACATCCCTTACCTTCAAAAAATAATACTTCTAACTGAAATATAGGATATAATGTTGAAAGAAACTTGAACTGAATAGGAACTCTCAAAGTATCTAAATACTCAAAAATACGCTCGATATTATAGAGAGAGAAAACTTCTGATTCTGGTTTGATTTTCAATTCTAACTAAGCACCCTATTTATAGGAAAATGGTTAGAACGCCAAAGCAGACCATTTAATAAAATATTAATATTTTAAAAAATTTCTACGTACACCTCCTTGACCAATTCATCAGCACTTCACATGTGGGGCCCACCAAAATCAGCAATTTCCACAACAACAAAAAGTGGGGGCCCACCCATATTTTTTTTAAAAATATTTATTTTTAAAACTTCAATAATTCATAATAAATAGCTCTTTTATCAGAAAAGTACGAATTTTATGTTCATTCTATAGGAAATTTAATTCTCTACAACTTTGTAGAAGAAAGATTTTCCAAATTCTAAACATAAAATGATCGAAATCTACATACGGATAATTTTTAATACATCCATTTCGACAAAATACTGATAAAATATCTCAGCGTCAATTCCTTCATTTATATTTACATAAAATAAATATTTTCTTATCATATAAATTAATAATTAATTATTCGTAAATAATATTACAGAAACACAATAATGACAACCAAGTCATTCCTAGGAAATAAAGGTGCTTTCCGATAAGAATTTCTCCTTACTGGCGCACAATTAGAAGACCAAACCCCTTTTCTAGATAGAACTTCCTTAGCCATTGCCAATAATACAATCTAATAATATTATTCAAATAATATGAATTATTAATTTGATAATGGGAAATATTGTGCAGTAACAATTTTTGAAACAACAATAATATAAAATATCAACATAACAATTATTGAATCAATAAAATAAAATATTTAACAATAATTACTGTAATAATTAGTGAGTAGTGCCTTCTTACGTAAGAATCAATAATAAAAAAGTACTGTGTAATACCGTGTGCTACTGTGCAACAACGCGTATTACTGTACTTTAATCACCGGGTATTCCAACAGTGTTAACGGTAACAACTATGCCGTTAATTATAAAAACTCATTCTTGTCATATTCTTCATCCGACTGTTTTTCGTTATGGGGCCCATAAATGGCTGCGCCATCGTACGAATATTCCCGGACAACAAGAATATTTCACGATTAAACGAATATTCCCCAACAACAATGAATATTTTATAACCACTTGCTTATTTTGTAAAATTTACACATTTCACCCATAACCAAAATATTATATCAAATTAACACCTTATTATTTACAATAATAATTAGAGAAAATTTAATTTTATTAATAAAAAGTTGGGGTCTTACAGCCAATGTTGCTAATGCATCAGTAAAGTCATTCCTGTTCCAAGGAATGTGATGGAATGATATTTTTTCAAACTCCGAAGCCATCTGGATAACCTAATGATGGTAAGGCAGCAAATGTAATACCTTGGTGTGATAGACCCCAGTGGTTTGTCTGATTACCAGTTCAGAATCTCTAAAGACAGTTAACTGTTTGACGCCCATGGATTGGGCTTGCTTCAACCCTATGATGCATCCTTCATACTTAATTGTGTTGTTGGTGTTGACAAACTGCAATTTGATGGCAATGGGATATTGTTCTCCCGAAATAGATACCAAAACTGCTCCAACTCTGACACCTTCCATGTTTACAGCTCCATCAAAATACATCTTATATGATTGGGTTGTATTGTCATAATGGTGTTGCTGAATTGTCATTACCCCTTTATCAGGGAAATATGTTTCCAAGGGTTTGAAATTCCCGGATGGTGCTGCGGCCAGTTGATCCTTAATTCCTTGACCTTTGATAGACTTTTAAGTCACGTAGATGATGTCAAAATGCTGGAGGTTCAACGACCATTTGGATAGTCGACAATTCAACATTGGTTTGCTGAACACGTACTTGAGTGGATCCTTGCGGGATATGAGATGAGTTGTGTGACCATGGAGATAATGCTGTAATCTTATGGCAGCCTATGCTAAAGCATAACAAGTCTTCTCAATCAAGGTATACTTGTGCCCACTGATGCTGAATCTTTTGCTGAGGTAATAGATAGCTCTTTCTTGGCCTCTATCATCTTTTTATCCCAGCATGTAGCCCATGGCATTGTTATTGATTGACAGATATATATACAAGGGAACGTCATCCTTGGGAGGTACCAAGATATGAGCTTTGACTAGTTGTTCTTTGATTGAAAGGAAAGCTTTTTAACACTCTTCGTTCCATTTCTTGGAGGAGTTCTTTCTTAACAACTTGAAGATAGGTTCACAGGCTGCTGTGAGTTGGGAGACGAATCGTCTAATAAAGTTGATTCTTCCCAAAAATACTCATATTTCCCTATCTATCTGGGTCACAGACATCTCAGCGATGGCTTGAATTTTGGCAGGATCCAGCTCAATACCGTTCTGACTCACTAGAAATCCCAAGAACTTGCCTGACTTGACGTCGAAGGCGTACTTGGCAAGTTTTAACTTCTAGTTATACTTATGTAACCGGTTAAAGAGCTTTTTGAGATGGTCTATGTGGTCTTCTTCCCTTTAGGACTTGACAATGATGTCATCCACATAGACTTCTATCTTTTTGTGCATTAGATTATGGGAAAGAGCCATCATGGCTCGTTGATAGGTAGTTCCAACATTGATAAGGCCGAATGACAATCGTTTATAGTAAAAAGTTCCCCAAGGAGTGATGAATGTTGTTTTCTCTTGGTCCTCTTTAGCAACCATGATTTGGTGATACCCAGTAAAGCAGTCAACAAAGGCGTACATGCCATACTACGTTGTATTGTCAATGAGTACGTGGATATATGGTATCGAGAAATTATCTTTGAGACAAGCTTTGTTCAGATCCCTGTAATCCACACATACTCGCACCTTCCCACCAGATTTAGGTACAGGAACTATGTTGGATAGCCACTCAAGGTATGTTGATACCATGATGATGTCGGCTTGAAATTATTTCACAATTTCTTCCTTGACTTTTAAACTCCACTCAAGTTTTAATCGCCTGAGTTTCTGTTTGACTGGCATGAATCCCTCTTTGATGGGTAGGCAATAAATGACGATGTCAGTTGACAAACTGATCATGTCTTTATGAGATCAGGCAAACACATCCTGGAATTAGGTTAATAGAATAACCATGTCATTCCTTTGGCTTGGGGTAAGGTTCGTACCAATCTGGATCTGTTTGGAATTTTTTGGGGTTCCAAGGTTGAAACATGTGGTTTGATCAAGGTTTGGCTTGGGTTTATCTTTGACCCATTCTTTGATCTCCTCAAGCACCTCATAGTCTTCTTGTTTATGCTCCATCAAGTCAGAGTCCTACTTTACATCAAAGTTGCAGTTCTTGTTAAGAATTGGCACTCTATCAGCAAGTTTAGACAAATCTAACTTTCAAGTCCTAAAAAAAATGCTTTCACTTAATATTTGAAACGGTTTGATTATATAAAGTGTTAGCATGGCATGATAAAAATAACTGCTAATATTGTGCAACAAAAGTAAGCAGTTATTACTATCTATAGGACAGGGGGATTTTCTGCCCTTTTTACCCTTTTTGGCAAATACAAGGAGTGCTGCTCCAATTACAGAGGGTCAAGTCCTGGTGGACAGCTGTGATGAAGGGGAAATTATCGTCCTCCTCCTCTTGAATGATGACCATGATATCTGGACAATCATCATCTAGGATGTCCTTGTTCATACCTTCTTTATATCTCCTTTATGCCTTTGATTCCTTTCCTCAATGTCTGGGTCTGGAATCAGGACTTCTTTTCCATTAACCGGTATCGACTTAGTAAACAGCATACCCGCCATAGAGACATGAATTATCCTTAGAGGTCGTACAAAATCTACATCTGTAGGTTTAGGCAATAGCCTTATAGATGAAGGAACTGGTGTATACTTGTGTGGGTTCCTATGACTGAACCCAGAGGAGTAGCCTAGTTCGACCTTCCCTGTCTGGCTGAGAATTTGAATTGGGCATTTGATTTCTTGTTAATTCTTTCCTAACCCTTGTCCTGGTTGGAAACCCAAGGATATCATTTCTTGACTGGACGACATTACCTCGGCAGAAACTCTAGATTTTAGAGCTGGAGCCCCGATGGGTTGATAACGAGTGTTGCTCACCTCAAGGGCTTGGAAGCTGACAGGCTCAACTTCTTCATTGAAATTGATGAGAGGTATATCACTTTGGACAAGATACTTTAGTTCAGCATTGACAGTGACCAGATTACTGTTGATGATATACTTGAGTTATTGATGAAGAATGGATGGGACGGCTCCCGCCATATGGATCCAAGGTCTTCCCAATAGTAAATTACATCTTGTAGTGATTCTGAGCACTTAAAAAGATATGCAAAATGTGTGTGGACCAATTTCCACTGGTAATTCAATCTCTCCGATAGCATTTCGTCGATATCCATCAAAGTCTTTGATGAGTGTGTGGTTGCTTCGAATTTGGTTGAGATTGATCTTCATTCTTTCCAATGTGGCATAGGGGCAGATGTTTAGGGACGATCCTCCATCTATTATCACTCCTCCGACCACATATTCAGAAGACATCACTACTTTGTGCACCAGTTTGCAATGACCTGTCCCTTCGGGAGGTATGTCATCATCGGTGAAATATATCACATTACTGTTGAAGATGTGATCTAACAGATGATAAAACTTTTCTACATCCACTATCTTTGGCAAGTGGGCTTCTTCCAATATCTTCAGTAAAACTTTTCGATGATCTTCTGAAAAGAAAACCAAGTCCTGAATAGATTCTCTGTTGAGGTGATTCTTCCAAGATTTGCACCACCTTGGCTTCATTATGTCCCTTCTTGCAGAGGAATTCTTCGATTTTCTCCTTGGGCACTTTCTCCTTAGATCTGATGACTGGCTTCATCACTCGTTGAGGGAGATGCAATGAATTTTCCTTGGATACCACAACAGTTATGTTTAATGTTGATCCTTCAACCTCTCCATTGTTCCATGGGACTTTTTTAAGGCTGATGAAAGGATACTGCAGTTTGAATGGCATTATGAGTGATGTTGGTGCAACCACCTTCTGTGGGTTGTTCCCATAACTTCCAAATTGGGCATGCTCAGCTACGACTTTTAAAGAGTCGAGGTCTTGAATCTTCCCAGATTTTAACCCCATTTCTTCCATTTCACCGTGCTTGATCATTTCTGAGAATGGTTTTCCTATTCCAGCTAGGGACCCTCTCATAAAATGGAGCTTCTTGAATATCTATGAAGGTCATCACTATCTCCGCTTCTGTCATGAATGGGATAACTTGAGCAGCCAGACGCCTCCATCTTTGGGCATACTCTTTGAATGACTCATTGACTTGCTTCTTGACTTTGGTAATTTGATACCTGTCTGGAGCCATATAAGTTTGAAAGCTGTATTGACAGTGGAAAGAATGGGCTAATTCCTCCCAGCTGTGAATTTTGGAGTTATCCAATCTAGTATACCATGCTCTAGCTTCTCCAGTCAGACTTTTTTGAAATAGCTGCTTTCTCAACTTTTCATTCTAGGCATAGGATTCGAGCTCTCCAATGAACACTTTTAAGTGGGTGTAAGGATCTCCCAATCCTTCATATTTCTCAAAATCGGGAGTCTTGAATTTCTTCGAATAATGTACCCCAGGGAAGAAGCAAAGGTCTGAATATGACACTCTTCCGTGCGTTCCAATACCTTTGATGGACCGAATGGTCTCTTCTATTTGTAAAACCTTTTTCCAAATATCACCGGTGTCTTGATCTTCTTTAAGATGAGTGATTTCAAGGGTTTTGTTGGACTTCTCTGTAAGACCCCAATTATTTTTTTAATAAAGATGAGTTTTCTATAAATATCATTTTTAAATATTATAGAATGAATTTAATATAATGTTATAGTTGTGGGTAATATTTATAAATTTTGCAAAGTACGCAAGTTGTTGTATAATATTCGATTGGTCGGGGAATATTCGTTTTAACAGGGAATATTCGTACAACGGCACAATCATTGGTGGACCCCGCAACGGAATTATTGTCGGATTGAGAAAATGACAAAAATATTTTATGAAAATAACGGCGGAAGTTTTACCGTTAATACTGTTGAACTACTCGGTAGTAAAAGTACAGTAATACGCGTGGTTGCATAGTAGCACACGGTATTGATTATTGATGCTTATGTGATAAGTCACTCAGTTTTATTTTATTAGTATTATTAATGTAATAAATCAGAAAAATATTTTATATAAAACAGAATACTTTTATAAAGTTATCTGTTTTATTAGGCTATAAATAGAATATATTATATTCTATTATGCATAGTAAAATCTTTTTATATAAAACATAATACTTTTATAAAGTTATTTATTTTGTTAGATTTTAAATAGAATATATTATATTTTATTATGCACAGTGTTTGCATAGTGCCTGCATAATATTTGCATAGTAAAATCTTTTTATATAAAACATAATACTTTTATAAAGTTATTCATTTTATTAGATTGTAAATAGAATATATTATATTTTATTTAAAAGATTTTGCTTTAAATATGGATCATCCGATTAAAAGTAAATCAATTTGGACCGTTCATGAATTAGTTACTATGCAGTCCATTCTTCTATAAATAGAAGCTCATTCCTTCATTATTTCTTACGAATTCACTGAAACTCTAGAGAGAGAAATTATAGAGGGAAAGAAGAAAAGTATTCTGCTACTGCACTATTCATATATCTAGTACTCTTCTTCTTAAGGTAAGGGGTATTGTTTTTTTTGTATTCATGAAGAGAACATCTGTTATTCTATTATTTATTATTCTGTTGGAATAACCTGTATACGCGGGCTACCCTATACTTGGTGAAATTCTTCTGTTATTCCATTCTTTATTATTTTGTTGAAATATCCTGTCTGTGCATTTTACGCCGGACCTGGTTCCGTCTTTATTATTATGTTGGAATATCCTGTCTGTGCATTTTACGTCGGACCTGGTTCCGTCTTTATTATTCTGTTGGAATATCCTGTCTGTGCATTTTACGCCGGACCTAGTTCCGTCTTTATTATTCTGTTAGAATATCATGTCGGTGCGTTTACGCCGGACCTGGTTCCATTATTATTATTTTGTCAGAATATCATGTCGGTGCGTTTACGCATGACCTGGTTCCATTATTTATTTTTCTGTTGGAATAACCTGTCTGTGCGGTCTATCGCATTTTTGATGATTTCTTCTGTTATTCCATTCTTTATTATACTCAGTTGATTAAAGTTTTGGCTTCTATACTCCATGAAATTAGTGGAATATCCTTGATATTTGCGCTTCATCTAGTATCTTTTCATGAAAATATTCTTCTGAGCATTCTTGAATTTTACTCTACCAAGAAGCATTATGTTGACAATTTGGACGTTATTAGTTCTTGTATAAATTAATTCTTGAACTTATTTTATTGAATTCTTATATCATTGTCATTATCCTCATGTTTATATTTTGTTGAAAGTCATATGTGGCCGTTGGGAGAAACCTTAATTATATCCACTGTTTATAAGTCTTGTTTGGTTCAAATCGGTATCCTCACATTACCTGTCGATCTTATTTCATTGAAAATACTTGCATTTGATGTGATTCTAGGAATTAATTGGTTAACCACTCATCATGCTAAAATTGATTCTTTTCGTAAGGTTGTTAGCTTTCATATTCCTAATCAACCTATTATGCGAATTCAAGCGACCAAACCATTAAAATCAATCACTGTCATCTCAAGCCATAAAGCTATTCGTTTATTGAAAAACGGATGTTATGTTTTTTTAGCTCATGTCACGGATCTAAACAAAAATACGTCAGTTTTGAATGATATTTCTATTGTTAATGAATTTCCTGACGTATTCCCTGAAGAACTTCCTGACCTACCCCCAGAGCGTGAAATTGAATTTTGTATTGACCTTGAACTTGGTACAAAACCCATTTCCAAAGCCCTATATCGGATGGCTCCTATTGAACTTCAGGAGTTAAAGACCTAATTACAGGAATTGTTAGATATCAGTTTCATTCGACCTAGAACTTCTCCTTGGGGTGCTCCTGTTCTATTCGTGAAGAAGAAAGATAGAAGTATGCGACTTTGTATTAATTATCGGGAGTTGAATCATGTCACCATAAAAAATAAGTGCATGTTGCCTCAGATTGATGACCTGTTTGACCAGTTGCAAAGAGCACAATTCTTTTCGAAGATCGATCTTCGTTCTGGATATCATCAGCTGAAGGTTAGAACTGAGGATATTCTAAAGACTGCCTTCAGAACTCAATACGGGCATTATGAATTCTTAGTCATGTCTTTTGGATTGACTAATACTCGTGCTGCCTTCATGGATATGATGAACCAAGTATTCAAGGAATATTTGGATCACTTTGTGGTCGTCTTTATTGATGACATCCTCATTTATTCCAAAAGCTGTGAAGATCATGAGCAACACCTGAGGTTGATACTCCAAAAGCTTCGTGAAAACAAACTTTATGCCAAGTTGAAGAAATGCAAGTTCTGGCTTGAAGAAGTGGCATTCCTTGGGCACGTAGTATCAAGCTGGGAGCCACCCAAATCAGTGACCAAAGTACGTAACTTTCTCAGCTTAGCTGGTTATTATTGGAGATTTGTGGAAGGATTTTCTCGAATCGCTACTCCCCTAACTCAGCTGACTCGGAAAGATACAAAATTCGGTTGGAGCGAGGAATGTAAGAATAGTTTTCAAGAACTCAAGAGAAGACTCATTTCAGCACCTGTTCTGACCATACCATCTGGCTCGAAGGGATTTGTCATCTATAGTGATGCTTCGGGCAAAGGGTTAGGATGTGTTCTCATGCAACATGGGAAAGTCATAGCATATGCCTCTCGACAACTCAAAGAATATGATTGAAATTATCCTACTCATGATCTAGAGTTGGCAGTTGTTGTCTTCGCACTTAAAATTTGGAGGCATTACATGTATGGGGAGAAAGTGGAGATCTTTACGGATCATAAAAACCTCAAATATTTCTTCACCCAAAAGAAACTTAACATGCGGCAACGTCGTTGGCTTGAACTGTTGAAAGATTATGATCATACCCTCCAATACCATCCTGGAAAAGCGAACGTGGTAGCTGACGCATTGAGTAGAAGATCATATGTGGGTACGAGTGTGATATTGTCAACGTAAAGGCCCATTTTGTGTGACTTGCAAAGGATGGAGATAGAGTTAAAGACTTCGGAGGCCCATGTGATGATGACGAATATACGAGTAGAACCGACTTTAATTGATAAAGTTAAAGCTGCTCAAGCTACAGACCTGGAGCTGATGCGTATGAGAAAGAAAGTGCAAGAAGGTGCTATGCCGGAAGAGAGGAAAGCTCAATCCTCGATTCATTGGCCCATTTTTAATCCTTGATCGAGTAGGAACTGTGGCCTATAGACTCGCTTTACTGCCAAGTATGTCTCGTGTTCATAACGTTTTTCACATATCTATGTTACATAAATATGTGAAAGACCCGCACCATATTATTGAGTTAGAAGCGAACGAAATAGCCGAAGATTTAACGTATGAGGAGGTTTCTGTTAAAATCTTGGATAAGAAAGATCATGTTCTACGCTCCAAGGTTATACCTCAAGTCAAAGTTTTGTAGAGGAACCACGATGTTGAGGAAATGACCTGGGAGTTAGAATCTGAAATAAAATCAAGGTATCCTTACCTCTTTGACATATCAGGTACGTACCCTAATTTTGAGGGCAAAATTTCATAAGAAGTGGAGGTTGTAAGACCCCAATTTTTTTTTTTTTAATAAAGATGAGTTTTCTGTAAATATTATTTTTAAATATTATGGAATAATGAATTTGATATAATGTTATATTTGTGGGTAATATTTATAAATTTTACAAAGTACGCAAGTTATTATATAATATTTGATTGGTTAGGGAATATTCGTTTTAACAGGGAATATTCGTACGACGGCACAATCATTAGTGGACCCCACAACGGAATTATTGTCGGATTGAGAAAATGACAAAAATATTTTATGAAAATAATGGCGGAAGTTTTACCGTTAATACTGTTGAACTACTCGATAGTAAAAGTACAGTAATACGTGTGACTTCATAGTAGCACACGGTATTGATTATTGATGCTTATGTGATAAATCACTTAGTTTTGTTTTATTAGTATTATTAATGTAATAAAACAGAAAATTTTTTTATATAAAATAAAATACTTTTATAAAATTATCTGTTTTATTAGACTATAAATAGAATATATTAAATTCTATTATGCATATTGTTTTGCATAGTAAAATCTTTTTATATAAAACATAATACTTTTATAAAGTTAGTTGTTTTATTAGATTTTAAATAGAATATATTATATTTTATTATGTATAGTATTTGCATAGTGCCTGCATAGTATTTGTATAGTAAAATATTTTTATATAAAACAGAATACTTTTAAAAATTTATTCGTTTTATTAGACTATAAATAGAATATATTATATTTTATTTAAAAGATTTTGCTTTAAATATGGATTGTCCGATTAAAAGTAAATCAATCTGAACCGTTCATGAATTAGTTACTATGCAGTCCATTCTTCTATAAATAGAAGCTCATTCCTTAATTATTTCTTACGAATTCACTGAAACTCTAGAGAGAGGAATTATAGAGGGAAAGAATAAAAGTATTCTGCTACTGCACTACTCATATATCCATTACTCTTCTTCTTAAGACAAGGGGTATTTTTTTTGGTATTCATGAAGAGAAGTTCTGTTATTCTATTATTTATTATTCTGTTGGAATAACCTGTATACGCAGGCTACCCTATACTTGGTGAAATTCTTCTATTATTCCATTTTTTATTATTTTGTTGGAATATCCTGTATGTGCATTTTATGCCGGACCTGGTTCCGTCTTTATTATTCTGTTGGAATATCCTGTCTGTGCATTTTACGCCGGACCTGGTTCCTTCTTTATTATTCTATTGGAATATCCTGTCTGTGCATTTTATGCCGGACCTGGTTCCGTCTTTATTATTCTGTTGGAATATCTTATCTATACGTTTTACGCAGGACCTGGTTCCGTCTTTATTATTCTGTTGGAATATCATGTCGGTGCGTTTACGCCGGACCTGGTTTCATTATTTATTATTCTGTCGAAATATCCTGTCGGTGCGTTTACGCATGACCTGGTCCCATTATTTATTTTTCTATTGAAATAACCTGTCTGTGCGGTCTATCGCATGCTTGGTGATTTCTTCTGTTATTCTATTTTTTATTATACTCAATTGATTAAAGTTTTGGCTTCCATAGTCCATTAAATTAGTGGAATATCATTGATATTTGCGATTCATCCAGTATCTTTTCATGGAAATATTCTTCTGAGCATTCTTGAATTTTACTCTACAGAGAAGTATTTTGTTGACAATTTGGACGTTATTAGTTCCTGGATAAATTAATTCTTGAACTTGTTTTATTGAATTCTTATATCATTGTCATCATCCTCATGTTTATATTTTGTTGAAAGTCATCTGTGGCCGGTAGTGCATAGATGGACTTGGTATGATTATGATCAGGGATTATTCAGTGTAATCATGATCGTAATGTTACAAATGATGTGGTAAAAGTCCTTATTGGCCCGTAGTGGATTGATGGATTATTGTTGGCATGATCATGACCATTGATGAATACACAAATATCCTTGACCCGTAGTGCATGGATAATTTGTGGTTGTGATACTAATAAATATCCTTGGCCGTAGTGCAGGGATGGTGTGGATTATTTAATAAGCTGAGTCTCAGCGATAAAAGTGATGAAAAACCTTTTAAATCATAAAAGATAGTATATTTATTCTCTACTTGACTCTTTTAATGGATAGCTTGTTCCGCTGCAGTTAAACTTGATGTTTGTTATATTTTATCAGTTTAACACTGTTGAAGGCTAACGATAATTTATTCTGCATTATCTTAGTCATAATATTTCTTACTGGGCTAGTTGAGCTCACCCTTTTGCTTTCATTGTTCTCTTCAGGAAAGGAGAACGTAGCGGGGACTAGTCGGGGAACGGAGTGATGGTTTAGATGATAGGATTAGTAGTCCTCACTATTCTATGAAATAGTGTGAAAATAAATGTATTGAGGACTTATTTTGAGTTTGATTACTATTTAGAAGAAAGTGTTGTATTAAAACTCACAGCTTATGTTTTGTCGTATTTTACAC
The DNA here is from genome assembly GCA_016801055.1 of Panax notoginseng. Taxonomy (NCBI): domain Eukaryota; kingdom Viridiplantae; phylum Streptophyta; class Magnoliopsida; order Apiales; family Araliaceae; genus Panax; species Panax notoginseng. The sequence continues at coordinate 128,202,507 of CM029019.1, forward strand.
GACAGTTGTATAATTAAGTTTTATTTGTATTTTGTACCATATATTTGATGACTCAGAATAGGTGATGTATACCTATTTTGGGGGCGTCACATCTCAGTTTGAAACTCAGGTATTGGGACTTCTCTCTCCGGACCCTGGAATCTTCCATGTGTAGAGGATTCTGTTTGCATGGGTGTTTGTAGACCCTGAGTGTGACAACCCCAAAATAGGTTCATTCCACCCAACCCATTCTGAGTCGTCAAATACATAGTACAGAAAACAACTACAACTTTATTACAACAATTGTCGTGCAAAATACAACAACACATATGCTGTGAGTTTGGATACAAATATATACCAAATGTGACTCATGTTCCAACCGTGGACATCACCTCACAATAACACCTTACATAAAGGTATAGTCAAAAACTGTTTTAGAAATTAGAATCTTTGGGAAGTGCTCAAGGAAACCTTCGTACATGGGAGGCCATGCGTCTAGGTTATGATAGATATCATATGGCCACAGAATTATTCTTGGTTGACCCAATAGACCCCAAAGAAAAACGAGAAGATTACTATCATATTCTTCCCAATGGTGAGTCTTCTCTTGACATATCATTATCTCTACTGTCTCTAATTGAGAATTATACTTTAAACAAACACCAAGATTATATAGGTAGTGTTCGTATATATACTCAGCAAGTGGATGAGCACATCCCTGTCTTATGATGACACGAGGTTGTATGTCGTTAGACATCTTGTATGATAGTGGCAAACCACCCTTCCAACGTTGGGTACACCTTACCCTATTGGATTCACCAAATATAACTACTAAATGAACTTTTCTATACTGCTTCGGGAGAACATCCACAGCTAGAGACCACCGTTCTATTTCCCCGTTACCCTCGCTCGACCCAGCTACACTCTTATTACCTGAAAGGAATTGTGAAGCAAAAGGGTGAGCACAACTAGCTCAGTAAAGAATATCATGACTAAAGATAATTAAATTATCAATAGCCTTCATCAATAATAAATCAGAGATTTAGAACATATGGTAAATAATAAAAATTTCAACCATAGTTGCAGCGGAACGAGCAATCCATTAGAAGAGTCAAATAGACTATAAAGTCTATTATCTTCTCCATGTTAAAAATCCACCAACAATGTTTTATCCATGTAACATCACTCAACAGTTCCTTTCCACAATCATATGAATAACTCATAATCATAATTGTGACTATAAATTTTTCTTCGCACCCAGGACGAAGAATATTTTCATCACCTGTCTTTACCTGAAACATCAAAGATCATGGTTATACCAAATCACAGTTCCTGTTTATAATCATACTAACAAATCCATCTTTGCACTACGGGCCAAAGATATTCAACAACAGTTCATCTTTGCACTACAGGCCAAAGATATTCATCAACAGACCATCTTTGAACTACAGGCCAAAGATATTCAACAACAGTTCATCTTTGCACTACGGGCCAAAGATATTCATCAACAAACCATCTTTGCACTACGGGCCAAAGATATTCAACAACAGTTCATCTTTGCACTACAGGCCAAAGATATTTATCAATATTTCATCTTTGCACTACATGCCAAAGATATTAATATCTCAAAGAAATATATAATCATTTCAGAATTTATATAAACAATAATTATAACCATGTTGATCAATTCACCTTTGCACTTAAGCTAAAGATATTCACTTATAAATTCAATGGTCATGATCATACCAGTCACAATTCAACTTTGCACTACAGGCCAAAGAGAACCCTAGTCATGATCATACCAATAATCTACCCATCTTTACACTTTAGTGAAAGAGAATTTCAACATCAGGGTTATAAAAATGTTATATATGATAATAAAATCAATATAATCAATACATAGTTTTAATCTCAAGAGTAATATTCATAACTCAACTATAATTTGGTTAGAAAAAGAAACCAATTTTGATCGTGAATAGTAACTCGTGAATAGTAACTCATGAATAGTAACTCGTGAATAGTAACTCATAAATAGTAAACTCGACACAAAAAGGTAGAAATTCCACAATAAAATCCATACCAGTATTTCGGTATAATGATATTGAAAGAATAATATTTCTTAAGCTTATAAACAATTTATTTAAATTGTTTACACTTTACTAAATAATACATTTAATCATTCTAAAATATCAAACTCATAAGATTTTATCACCAATAATCAAAACCCTCATCAAAAATCTGCATATACCTCATATAGGATTCTCAAGCCATAAAATCCTATTTTTCCAATTTTCTTACTTCACATAACATATTTAATTCATTTACTCATAACTAGTCCATTTTCATGAAAAATATCAAATCATTTTCAAAAATATTTCTTTTCTGAGATTTAGCATAATATAGTCCCATAGTGAACATATATTTTTCTCAGAATTTTTAAAAGTCATTTACTATTTTTCATATGGCCAAAACAACCGAATATTTAGACATTTATCAAAAATTGTACTTTTGTCTAAAAATTCTGAAATTTACAGAGTATACTTCTATCATATACATGTACTCCCAATAAAAATTTCATCAATTTTGGAGTTAACCACAAGGAATTATAAGCGGTTACTTTTAAAATAGTCTTTTCCCGTAAAATTCATAACTCTTAATCTATACATCCAAAAATCACCATTTTTGGACACAATCAAGAAAACTCATCAAAATATCATTTCAAATTTTTCCAGAATTTTTGAAGATCGGAAAAATTACGAAACTGAAAATCATAACAACCCTTAAAATCTCTTACTATCCCTTACTATCCCTTACAATCCCTTACCTCAAAAGAGCAGTACTTCTGACCGATATGCAAAGCCGAAGGAAACTTGCACTGAATAGCAACTCTCAAATTATCTAAATACTCACAAAATATGCTTCATAATATAGAGAGAGAAAGAGAGAAAGCTTATGTTTCTGGTGTGATTTTCAATTCTAACTTAGCCCTCTATTTATAGGAAAATTTTGGTAGGTTTGACCTGCAACCTGATGGCTTTACCTTCTACTATTCCCACCCACCACATTTGAAATATAATTCAGCACATTTCTTCACCAACCACAAGTGGGGCCCACCAATTCTAGAATTTTCTACCAAAATGATAAACTCCGAAAATTCAACAATTTCTAAACCAGTCATCTCGTAAAATTCATAATAAATCATACGTTCATTTTTAACGGTTCAAAATTTATGGACATATACTCAACTTATATATGTATAACATATCCAAAAATTACCACGATCCAACGGTCGGATTAAAAATTATAACCCCCGCAAAATATCTCAAAAACCCTGATTTTTAATACCTCCATTCCGACAAAAATACGGATAAAAATCTCAACATTAACTCCTTCATTTTTAACCACAAAAATATATCCCTCATTTATATCCACATAAAATAAATATTTTCTTATCATATGAATCAATAATTAATTATTCACAAATAATATTACAGAATCACATTTATGACAACCAGGCCGTTCCCAGGAAAGAGGGGGCTTTCCAATAAGGATTTCTCCTTACTAGCGCGCAATTAGATGACCAAACCTCTCCTTAGACAGAACTTTCTAGACATTGCCAATAATGCTATCTAATAATACTATTCAAATAATATGAATTATTGATCTGATAATGGAAAATACTGTGCAGCAACAATTATTGAACAACAATAATATAAAATTTCAACGTAGCAATTATTGAATCAATAAAATAAAATATTGAACAGTAATTACTGTAACAATTATTGAGTAGTGCCTTCTTACGTAAGAATCAATAATTTCAAAAATACTGTGCAATACCGTGTGCTACTGTGCAATAACGCGTATTACTGTATTTTAACCACCGGGTATTTCAACAGTATTAACGATAACAACTACGCCGTTATTTGTAAAAACTCAAATTTGTCGTTTTCCTTCACCCGACAGTTATTCGTTATGGGGCCCACAAATAGCTGTGCCGTCGTACGAATATTCCCCGAAAGAAAGAATATTCCACGACCAAACGAATATTCCCCGACAACAATAATTATTTTATAACCACTTGCTTATTTTGAAAAAAAATTCATATTTCACCCATAACTTTAAACTTTTATCAATTTAACCATTTACTGAATAGTAATTATAAGAAAAATTGAATACTTTTATTTCATAAAATTCGGGGTCTTACAATCTCCCCTCCTTATGAAATTTCGTCCCCGAAATTTACGTACCTGGTATTTCGAAGAGTTGAGAATACCTTGCTTCCATTTCAGATTCTATCTCTCAGATCATCATGATTTCTCCATTGCTCATCTCCCATGATAACTTCATTTGGGTTCCTCATTTGTTGGGAAGTCATGACAACCGCCATCCCTCGAACTACTCGGCTTTGACTTGTCTGGAGCAGCATTTGGCGTCATCATTACCGTTGGAATATACCTTTCTATAGGACATATTCCTCCCTCAACTGCCTCTTCGTACTCCTCATTCATGATCTGAATCATCAATCTTCGATCCATATCGGATTCAGGTTGACCGCTATGTACAGGGTAATTCAAAACTCGATGTTGGGTTCTCCCAATTGCTTTCCAAAAAGAGAAATTCATATCATCTATTTTAGCCTTCTTAGATCGAACATCTCTTTCCACAATATCCACGTGTCGTGCGGCTTTTGCCCATGCATCACTTATTCTCACTCGTTCAATTTTTTCTTCTTTCAGCTCAGATTCCATTTTTATCATCTTATACTCTGCCAAAGAATGCTTCTGTTCAAGCATCACATATCGGGTAACACAAGCTTGAATTGTTGCATCCTTTTGTTCCACGACCGCCTGTCGTTCTTCTGCCTGCTCTTCTAACTCATGAATACGATTTTGAAATTCTACATTTTGATCATATAATACCTCTAATAAACTCTCCTCTAGTACTTCTTCTTCCTCTTCTTCCTCAGTCTCAGCTGTTACCTCTGCGACTATCTCAGGTGCAACTATCAATTCTTCACTCAACACATAGATATCTCTAATTCCTTCTTCGTCTGACATCACATTATCATGGTTAGTGATTAGAGGTATCCCCACAGTCTCATTCACTCCATTGTTAGCATTCTCAGCTGCCATTCTCAAATACTGTCATAAAATAAGGGTTAATTAAACAAATTAACATATCACATAATATCCCAATATTATGACTAACAAACAAATAAGCTTAGGTAGGACGCACTAGCGAAGGATTTACGCATCTCTCCCCTCCTAGTTATATTCCCCGATCTCCACCAGAGATCATATCCCTAAGCTCTGATACCACCTGTAACTCTGGACACCAACCTATGTCAGCACCTTACATTGATACCTATCAGTTTGCCACCGCAGAACGGCGTCCCCTACGGAGAGTCTGGCTTCGGTGCATCCCCCATCAACAGGAAGTCACCAGCGAGAGGCTCGGGACTCTTTACTTATAGCTCTGATACCACCTGTGACAACCCCAAAATAGGTTCATTCCACCCAACCCATTCTGAGTCGTCAAATACATAGTACAGAAAACAACTACAACTTTATTACAACAATTGTCGTGCAAAATACAACAACACATATGCTGTGAGTTTGGATACAAATATATACCAAATGTGACTCATGTTCCAACCGTGGACATCACCTCACAATAACACCTTACATAAAGGTATAGTCAAAAACTGTTTTAGAAATTAGAATCTTTGGGAAGTGCTCAAGGAAACCTTCGTACATGGGAGGCCATGCGTCTAGGTTATGATAGATATCATATGGCCACAGAATTATTCTTGGTTGACCCAATAGACCCCAAAGAAAAACGAGAAGATTACTATCATATTCTTCCCAATGGTGAGTCTTCTCTTGACATATCATTATCTCTACTGTCTCTAATTGAGAATTATACTTTAAACAAACACCAAGATTATATAGGTAGTGTTCGTATATATACTCAGCAAGTGGATGAGCACATCCCTGTCTTATGATGACACGAGGTTGTATGTCGTTAGACATCTTGTATGATAGTGGCAAACCACCCTTCCAACGTTGGGTACACCTTACCCTATTGGATTCACCAAATATAACTACTAAATGAACTTTTCTATACTGCTTCGGGAGAACATCCACAGCTAGAGACCACCGTTCTATTTCCCCGTTACCCTCGCTCGACCCAGCTACACTCTTATTACCTGAAAGGAATTGTGAAGCAAAAGGGTGAGCACAACTAGCTCAGTAAAGAATATCATGACTAAAGATAATTAAATTATCAATAGCCTTCATCAATAATAAATCAGAGATTTAGAACATATGGTAAATAATAAAAATTTCAACCATAGTTGCAGCGGAACGAGCAATCCATTAGAAGAGTCAAATAGACTATAAAGTCTATTATCTTCTCCATGTTAAAAATCCACCAACAATGTTTTATCCATGTAACATCACTCAACAGTTCCTTTCCACAATCATATGAATAACTCATAATCATAATTGTGACTATAAATTTTTCTTCGCACCCAGGACGAAGAATATTTTCATCACCTGTCTTTACCTGAAACATCAAAGATCATGGTTATACCAAATCACAGTTCCTGTTTATAATCATACTAACAAATCCATCTTTGCACTACGGGCCAAAGATATTCAACAACAGTTCATCTTTGCACTACAGGCCAAAGATATTCATCAACAGACCATCTTTGAACTACAGGCCAAAGATATTCAACAACAGTTCATCTTTGCACTACGGGCCAAAGATATTCATCAACAAACCATCTTTGCACTACGGGCCAAAGATATTCAACAACAGTTCATCTTTGCACTACAGGCCAAAGATATTTATCAATATTTCATCTTTGCACTACATGCCAAAGATATTAATATCTCAAAGAAATATATAATCATTTCAGAATTTATATAAACAATAATTATAACCATGTTGATCAATTCACCTTTGCACTTAAGCTAAAGATATTCACTTATAAATTCAATGGTCATGATCATACCAGTCACAATTCAACTTTGCACTACAGGCCAAAGAGAACCCTAGTCATGATCATACCAATAATCTACCCATCTTTACACTTTAGTGAAAGAGAATTTCAACATCAGGGTTATAAAAATGTTATATATGATAATAAAATCAATATAATCAATACATAGTTTTAATCTCAAGAGTAATATTCATAACTCAACTATAATTTGGTTAGAAAAAGAAACCAATTTTGATCGTGAATAGTAACTCGTGAATAGTAACTCATGAATAGTAACTCGTGAATAGTAACTCATAAATAGTAAACTCGACACAAAAAGGTAGAAATTCCACAATAAAATCCATACCAGTATTTCGGTATAATGATATTGAAAGAATAATATTTCTTAAGCTTATAAACAATTTATTTAAATTGTTTACACTTTACTAAATAATACATTTAATCATTCTAAAATATCAAACTCATAAGATTTTATCACCAATAATCAAAACCCTCATCAAAAATCTGCATATACCTCATATAGGATTCTCAAGCCATAAAATCCTATTTTTCCAATTTTCTTACTTCACATAACATATTTAATTCATTTACTCATAACTAGTCCATTTTCATGAAAAATATCAAATCATTTTCAAAAATATTTCTTTTCTGAGATTTAGCATAATATAGTCCCATAGTGAACATATATTTTTCTCAGAATTTTTAAAAGTCATTTACTATTTTTCATATGGCCAAAACAACCGAATATTTAGACATTTATCAAAAATTGTACTTTTGTCTAAAAATTCTGAAATTTACAGAGTATACTTCTATCATATACATGTACTCCCAATAAAAATTTCATCAATTTTGGAGTTAACCACAAGGAATTATAAGCGATTACTTTTAAAATAGTCTTTTCCCGTAAAATTCATAACTCTTAATCTATACATCCAAAAATCACCATTTTTGGACACAATCAAGAAAACTCATCAAAATATCATTTCAAATTTTTCCAGAATTTTTGAAGATCGGAAAAATTACGAAACTGAAAATCATAACAACCCTTAAAATCTCTTACTATCCCTTACTATCCCTTACAATCCCTTACCTCAAAAGAGCAGTACTTCTGACCGATATGCAAAGCCGAAGGAAACTTGCACTGAATAGCAACTCTCAAAGTATCTAAATACTCACAAAATATGCTTCATAATATAGAGAGAGAAAGAGAGAAAGCTTATGTTTCTGGTGTGATTTTCAATTCTAACTTAGCCCTCTATTTATAGGAAAATTTTGGTAGGTTTGACCTGCAACCTGATGGCTTTACCTTCTACTATTCCCACCCACCACATTTGAAATATAATTCAGCACATTTCTTCACCAACCACAAGTGGGGCCCACCAATTCTAGAATTTTCTACCAAAATGATAAACTCCGAAAATTCAACAATTTCTGAACCAGTCATCTCGTAAAATTCATAATAAATCATACGTTCATTTTTAACGGTTCAAAATTTATGGACATATACTCAACTTATATATGTATAACATATCCAAAAATTACCACGATCCAACGGTCGGATTAAAAATTATAACCCCCGCAAAATATCTCAAAAACCCTGATTTTTAATACCTCCATTCCGACAAAAATACGGATAAAAATCTCAACATTAACTCCTTCATTTTTAACCACAAAAATATATCCCTCATTTATATCCACATAAAATAAATATTTTCTTATCATATGAATCAATAATTAATTATTCACAAATAATATTACAGAATCACATTTATGACAACCAGGCCGTTCCCAGGAAAGAGGGGGCTTTTCAATAAGGATTTCTCCTTACTAGCGCGCAATTAGATGACCAAACCTCTCCTTAGACAGAACTTTCTAGACATTGCCAATAATGCTATCTAATAATACTATTCAAATAATATGAATTATTGATCTGATAATGGAAAATACTGTGCAGCAACAATTATTGAACAACAATAATATAAAATTTCAACGTAGCAATTATTGAATCAATAAAATAAAATATTGAACAGTAATTACTGTAACAATTATTGAGTAGTGCCTTCTTACGTAAGAATCAATAATTTCAAAAATACTGTGCAATACCGTGTGCTACTGTGCAATAACGCGTATTACTGTATTTTAACCACCGGGTATTTCAACAGTATTAACGATAACAACTACGCCGTTATTTGTAAAAACTCAAATTTGTCGTTTTCCTTCACCCGACAGTTATTCGTTATGGGGCCCACAAATAGCTGTGCCGTCGTACGAATATTCCCCGAAAGAAAGAATATTCCACGACCAAACGAATATTCCCCGACAACAATAATTATTTTATAACCACTTGCTTATTTTGAAAAAAAATTCATATTTCACCCATAACTTTAAACTTTTATCAATTTAACCATTTACTGAATAGTAATTATAAGAAAAATTGAATACTTTTATTTCATAAAATTCGGGGTCTTACACTGAGTTAATTTGTGTAGTTCTTTCAGGAGAACAACCAACTCTATTATTTGATTGCTTAATCCTTCAAACTCCTCGTGAGAGATATGAGTAGGATTAGGCTGGGCACTTGTAGCCATATCTGACTGTGGGCTTAGTGCCTTTCCAGATTTTAAGCGGGTAACGGGACCAATCATTTCCCTACAAAAAGACTATATAGTTTAGTCTGAGAAAACAGGGAAATGTTACATGCTATGTAATGTGTCCATTATTTTAGGAGTGTTTTAAAGTTCTTCTGCAAAACGGATGTTAGTTATTTTGATGACAGTTTAGCATGACAGTTCTCGATATGAAAGAGGAATGCATATTTACATACTCCTTTATATTTTCCATTACATTGAGATTGACATGGAAAAGAAATTACAAGTAATTGAAATGGGAAGGTATGAAGAGTCTTCCCTTCGCGTTTGGTTGATCAGAGGCTGACCTATCTTAGGCTACTCTCGTGACTTTTTGGCATGAAGGTCCCTAGATAATCGTAATTTACTCGATGGGAAGTTAATTCGATCTTTCAACCAGAGCGAATCTGGGTGGTGTCTTTCCCGAGCCTCGTGGAATTAGTCTTCCTACGAGTCCAGTAATCAAACACAAATGGGTTAACCACCTTGTGGAGGAATCACACAACATACATTCACATACATCGCATCTCACCGTATGTAAATGATGACATGTGCGAAGCACTAATATCACAGGCAGATATGGTATGAAGCACTAAAGTGCAGTAAATAAAGCATTAGTATACATCTATTCAATGTAAATGCAGTATTTACACATAAGCAGATAAAAGTTTTGAAAAGCTTGAATAGCGGCTTAAGCCCTCTTACTGGAGTCCCCAACAGAGTCGTCACTTGTCGACGTCGGGATTTTTATTTGTCCCTTTTTGTTCTTGTCTTTTGGTGTTCTCATTTTAAGTGAGATTTGTTTTAAAAAACAAGCTTGAAAAGGTTCGACATGTATATGTCGACGATTTGACTGTTAGAATTGGCAGTTGGTATTTTTAAATGGTTGCACTAACTCAACCGATAAAAGATTTGCACAAAGACCTGATGGTTTGACACCGTTTAACTGGTCTGAGAAACTGAAATTCGTTAGGGTCTGGGGCTTGATTAAGCGGAAGGAAGGTGTTAGGCACCCCCCCGACTTCCGTGATAACACGGTTGTCGCCACTTTTCATTAAACTTTTATATGTGAATGTGTGTGTGTGAGTAGGTCTATGTGCAGTTGTTTGGAAGTAGTGCTATGCCTTATTTGCACCTATATACAAAGAGTTTGACTTTTGTATAAAAGTTCAATTTTAACAAGATATAGTAGTGAAGTTTTGTAAAATAGGTTTTTCAAATCCTTGTGCTCAATAGTAATTGAGGCTTTTAATACTTCCATTTTATTATGTGTTCGGCTTGATTTCTTTTGTTTTCGAGATGCGAAACATCTTCGAGAAAATAAGATAAATAGTAGTGTCGAACTCCTTATGGGCATCAGAGCCATCTAAGGATCTTCAGACACCGTAGATAATTTACAAGTTGGCTGCAGCTGCGAAATGTCCATCACGGGAATCGAATCTAAATTTAGAGGCTGAATCTGTGATCACGTGATTCTTAGGCTCACATGAAAAAACAATATGTACAAAAGCTAGAAAAAGAACAAGATTTGAGTAAATCTAAACCATTCCAACTTCAACGGTTCCAGTTTAGTCACTATGAACTGGTTAAAGTTAGAAGTAGCCAAATCGAGGCAAATCTATCCCGCAGGCTGAAAGATTAAATTTCTACACTATAAAAGACAATATATATATATATATATATATATATATATATATATATATATATATATGCTGTAAATGCACCGAATATTTTATCCAGGCTTAATCGAATTAGAGTTCGGTGATATATATAAGTATATATATATATATATATATATATATATATATATATATACTTATATATATCACCGAACTCTAATTCGATTAAGCCTGGATAAAATATATATAAGTATATATATATATAAGTTATTCGATTAGAGTTCGGTGATATATATAAGTATATATATATATATATATATATATATATATATATATATATATATATACTTATATATAGAGTTCGGTGACCGAACTCTAATTCGATTAAGCCTGGATAAAATATTCGGTGCATTTACAGCATATATATATATATATATATATATATATATATATATATATATATATATATATATATAGTAGTAAAAAGTCATAGATCGACGATCCGGGCATACCCACACAACGCGACACTCAACGTTAGTAGATATATATGTATAGAAGTAATAAAAAGCTTAAAAACCTGAAAAATCTTATAGTGGGTTGCCAAGAAGAATTCAGATAGCTTTTGACTACTGAAAACTCAATTTCCACTGGTTAAACTTTAGTATGTTACAAAACACAAGCTTACAAGTGTTTAGAAAGAAGAATCACACAGTTTAGAGCACTCTAGTAGGGGTTACAGCCTGAAATGGATAGAGTTTTCTCTCATTTTTTTTCTTTTTTCAAATGAGTTGCAAAGAGCTCATATTTAAAGACCAGATGACCGCGGGTAGGCCTAGCAAAATATGGTTATGGATTGGTTTTGATTTTTAAAATATGGTTATGGTTCCATTTAAGAACTAAAACCATATTAATCATCTTTAATATGGGTTATGTGGGTTGAAACTATATGGTTATGGTTTAAAACCATATTAACCATTTTAAGATATTTTGACTTTTAAACAAAACTTTTAAAAAATAAAATTGTGACCATCACAATTAAATTAATTAAGTAATAATATGATATAAAATATTTTATATAATAATAAAATGCATATATATTTAAAATAATTGTTTAGAATTTTTAATGTCTAAACCATATTACTCCTGTTTTAATAACTTAATAAGACTTGATGTGAATGTTTAATTAAAAAATAACATAGAGGGTGCATTTTGTTTTCTCACTAAAAGTAGAAGGTACATTTAATTCAAATAAAATTTAAGATATAAATCGATTTTAGAATTAAATTTAAATTTATACTTTATTAAGGAAAAATAATAATAATTGATTGTTTGAATTGTGTGTATGTATCACCACTTGCACTTTATATCTTTTTCTCACCTTTTATTTGAAATGAATTCTTTTTCGCACTCATATTTTATATTCTTAGTTAGTTAAATATTTATTTATTTTTAATTTTAAACAATGTATTCCACAAATATTAAAAATGGTGAAATTAAGATTATACTAATACGAATGAATGTTGAAATTATCATAATTTTTATTAATTATTAGAATAAATATATATTATTAATATTTATTATCTTAATTATATTATTTTTATTTCAAAAACATCAGCCGTTGCATAAATTAGTCATATTTTGTTAATTTTTCATTGACACATGAAATAATATCCACATGGTCTTTGGAGTGGACTTTAAAATTTTAAATGTATGTGATATTTACGCGTGCTGTAATATGACTCGAAACATCGAGATATTTCATTTTTTGATTTGGATCGGAATGGAATATGGGTTAAAAAATGGTTAATCGGTTCAGAACTATATTTATTTTAAAAAATATGGGTCCAAACTTTAACCAACCTAAATAAATAAAAATGGTTAACCAACCCTTTTAGTTCCAGTTAATATGGTTTGACCCAATAGTTAACTAACTATATTGCTAGGTCTACCCGCGGGTCTACCTGCGGCTGCCCGGGTTGTCCCGGGCCATGTGAGTCCTGTCGTCTCGAAGTACGTACACTCTGGGCTTCCTATAAAGGAGTGTTATACCTTTTCAGAAAGGTGTTATCGAGAGCTACACAATGACATGGGATTAGAGGTTGTACGAAGCTGGGAAGATGGGTTCATGACCGGATCTCCAACTCTTCAAAGTTTATCTATTGCACTGTCTTGTGTAGTTGTCACTCGAAATTTGAGCTATGGTTCCTGTGGGACACTTTGATACGTTCCCAGAGGAATAATAGTTATCTAGAAGGGGGGGTTGACTAGATAATTAAAATTTCTTTTATAAAATACTTGTCAGATTTGTTAATGATTTAATCACAGCGGATTTTGAGATTTGTTTGTTTCCCTTTAAGATAAATCGAGTAAATAGGAGATAAACAGTTATGACATATATAACAGTTATAGCAAGAATATAAGAGACGCAATGTTTTAAAGTGGTTCAGAGGACTCAAGGCTCCTAGTCCACTCTTCTACTCCTTGAGTAGGAAATCCACTAAGGATGTCTTTACAATCTTTAAATCACTGAGATTCCTTCAAGACCGGCAGTCTTGAAACTTCTTAGTTCACTTAGAACTCTTCAAGTCCAACAAACTTTATACTTCTTAGTTCACTTAGAACTCTTCAAGTCCAACAGACTTGAAACTTCTTAGTTCACTTAATGATAGTTGAGTTCTTGAATGATGCTACCCAGTTGCTATTAAGCTTGTGTTCGAAAGAATTGAGTAGCTGAGCAAGCTTTCTTTACTGATCGTAGAGTTGAGCGTTCAGTGTTCTTCAGCTTTTTTGTTGTGTACTTGCTTACTTCTTGCATCTGAATCTGATTTGTATATAAGGTGTGTAATAACCCAATATTTTCGATATAATTAAATATAAAAATTTGCGTATAATTTTTTTTTAAATAAAGGTGGGAATATGTGCAAGGTAATGTGTATATATATATATATATATATATATATATATATGTGTGTGTGTGTGTGTGTGTGTGTGTGTGTGTGTGTGTGTGTGTGTGTGTGTGTGTGATAAATAAAAATTTATTTATTACATGAATATGTACAAAATAATTTTTTTAAGGAATTATTGATCATTATAAATTATATTTTTAAAGTAAATTAATTTTGTAGTAAAAATATTTTATTATTTATTTTTCATGAAAATATGATTATTGTATTATTTAATATATGATATGATTATTAGAATTATTACAATAACTATTTTATTATATGAATTTATTCAGATTAGTTAAGTTAATTATTTTAACTTAATTAATAATTGCATATATGAAAGTTAAGTCGGATATAGATTCAAAACCCTAATTTTGAATTTTGAATAAAGAATAAGAATAGTAATATAATATTAATTATATTTCAGTGCTATAATTATATATTGTATGCGTATATTAATAATGGTTGATCAATTATAGTGTAACATGACAAAAACCTATCATTACTTTGATAAACCCTATTTCGAAACTCAAATAGGAGTTCAAGACTGTTATGTAATTGTGTTAATATGATTGATGACAAATATTTTAGATTATAATCTTAATTAGGAAAAACCCTAATTATTAGAAACCCTAATTTCTAAATTAGAAATTTTAAATATTAATTAAGAACTTTTAATGATAATTAGGGAACCTTAACCTTAATATTCAAGTCTAATATAATTAGAAAACCTAAACTAATTAGGAAATCCTAATTTGTAATTTAGGAAACTAAAATTTCTAATTTTTTTAGCCTAATTAGAAATCCCAGATACTATTTTTTTGCAAGCCTAAGGGTTAAACTCTAAGGGTCAAACCCTAAGGGTTAGCCAAGATTACTAGAATGCCATTAAATTTGCTGGACAATTGTCCAAATTAACCTTTTTGCATTATTTAATGAGATGGAGTACAGATCTTGCCCTATTTCTAGCCATGTGCTCTAAAATCAACTTAATTCAACCAAGCCTTGATCATTTTATCAGCCAAACATATTGCATCAATAGATATATAGATTAAGAGAGAGGAAAGTTCACTTATTAGCTTATTTCTCTCCAAACACCCAACCAAGTCTCTCTCTCTCTCTCTCTCTAAACCCACGAATTACATAAGTGATTCAGTCCTTGATCAAGTTCATAGAACATCAAAAATAGATTAGGAAGCCAAGAATCAAGATTTGTTCAAAAAGAGGTATAACCCTAAGCTAGAATCTGATCTTAAATACTATGTTAAAAGTTATGATTTTGTGTTTTAATATGCTGTATGATGTGTTAATAAGTGATGTGGGTTGGTATATAGTGGATCTATAACATCTAGATGGAAGAAATTGAAGTTTTAAAAAATCTGGAAAACTGGAAAAAGTTTTCTGACAGTAAAATGTCAGACCTCATAGATATGTGCATGTTATGTGTTTTAGTGTTTTAAAAGTTTGAAGATGTAGTATGTTATGTGGACTTTGTTCTGGAACTTGAATCAGGGTCAAATTTGGTATACATTTAAAGTTATTGATGGTCAAAGTTGGTTGACCGACCATGACCACGCAATTTTGGGTAACCTAGAAACTGCCCAGATTGTGTCTGATAAGATGTTCATGTGCATAGATCTGTCAGGTTTTTGTTGATTTGTTATAGTTGTTATATCTAAGTTGAAATGTGTTATATGGACTACATGTTTATGCTTTTCGATCACCTAAACAACAAACAGGTTGGATTTAGTGGCCGGTCAAAGTAGCTAAGTTGATCACGTTTTCTGTTTTCTGGGTAACCTAGAAAACGTATGAACACTATCTCTGTCAGGGTTTGACCGGCTTAGATCTGTAGATTGTGATGTTGTTAGGATGATTTAATGTAATAGATTTGTTCATTTACAAGTTGGCTACAACCTGGAACCATTAGATCAACAAAACATTACAAGGATAACAAGTAGTGGAAGCCCAAAGTAGGCTACTCGAACTGTTCTTCAGTTCAGGGTAACCTAGAAAATGAAGAACAACTCTGACAACATGTTCAAGGCCTTATATCTTGCATTTGTGATATTGTATGATGTGAAACCCCAGATTTTATGAATAAAGATTTAATTTTTTCGAAATATTTTTTTAAATATTATGGTGTAAATTTGAGATAATATTATAGTTGTAGGTAGCATTTATAAATTTTGCAAAGTATGCAAGTTGTTGTATTATATTCGATTGGTTGGTGAATATTATTTTTTGTCGGGAAATATTCGTATGACGGTACAATCATTGGTGGACCCCACAACGGAATTATTGTCGGATTGAGAAAACGACAAAAATATTTTATAAAAATAACGGAGAAAGTTTTACCGTTAATACTATTGAACTTCTCGGTAGTAAAAGTACAGTAATACGTGTGGTTGCATAGTAGCATACTGTATTGATTATTGAGGCTTACGTGATAAGTTACTCAGTTTTGTTTTATTAGTATTATTAACGTAATAAAACAGAAAATTTTTTTATATAAAACAGAATACTTTTATAAAGTTATTCATTTTATTAGGCTAATAGT
This sequence comes from Panax notoginseng, assembly GCA_016801055.1. Lineage (NCBI taxonomy): Eukaryota > Viridiplantae > Streptophyta > Magnoliopsida > Apiales > Araliaceae > Panax > Panax notoginseng. The sequence goes on from CM029019.1 coordinate 128,219,246, forward strand.
AAAATCTTTTTATATAAAACAAAATACTTTTATAAAGTTATCTGTTTTATTAGACAATAATTAGAATATATTATATTTTATTATACATAGTGTTTGTATAGTGCCTGCATAGTGTTTGCATAGTAAAATCTTTTATAAAGTTATTCGTTTTATTAGATTATAAATAGAATATATTATATTTTATTTAAAAGATTTTGCTTTAATTATGGATCGTCCGATTAAAGTAAATCAATCTGGATCGTTCATGAGTTAGTTACTATACAGTTTATTCTTCTATAAATAGAAGCTCATTCCTTCATTATTTTCTTACAAATTTACTGAAACTCTAGAGAGATAAATTATAGAGAGAGAGAAATTATAGAGAGAGAGAAGAAAAGTATTCTGCTACTTCACTATTCCGATCTCAAGTTTATTTTACGGTAAGGGATATTAATTGTTGTACTCGTAAATGGTATTATTTCATTCTTATTCATGAAGAGAACTTCTGTTACTCCATTCTTTGTTATTCTGTTGGAATAACCTGTATACGCGGACTTTCCTATACTTGGTGAAATCCTTCTGTTGTTCCATTCTTTATTATTATGTTGGGATAACTTGTTTATGCGAAGTACCGCATATATGGTGAAATTCTTCTATTATTCCGTTCTTTATTATTATGTCGGAATATCCTGTCGGTGCGAATTTCGCCTGACATGGTTCCATTAATTATTCTGTTGGAATAACCTGTATACGCGGATTACCGTATACCTGGTGATTTCTGTTGTTATTCCATTCTTCATTATTCTGTCGGAATATCCTGTCTGTGCGTTTACGCCGGACCTGGTTCCATTATTTATTATTCTGTCGGAATATCCTGTCTGTGCGTTTACGCCGGACCTAGTTCCATTATTTATTATTCTGTCGGAATATCCTGTCGGTACATTTACGCATGACCTGGTTCCACTATTTATTTTTCTGTTAGAATAACCTGTCTGTGCGGTCTATCGCATGCATGGTGATTTCTTTTGTTATTTCATTCTTTATTATACTCAGTTGGTTAAAACTTTGACTTCTATACTCCATGAAATTAGGGGAATATCCTTGATATTTTGCGTTTCATCCAGTATCTTTTCATGAAAATATTCTTCTGAGCATTCTTTAATTTTACTCTACAAAGCAGTATCATGTTGATAATTTGGACGTTATCAATTCCTAGATAAATTAATTCTTGAACTTGTTTTATTGAATTCTTATATTATTGTCATCATCCTCATGTTTATATTTTGATGAAAGTCATCTATGGCCTGTAGTGCGTAGATGGACTTGGTATAATTATGACCAGGGATTATTCGATGTAATTATAACCGTAATGTTACAAATGATGTGAAAAAAAGTCCTCATTGGCCCGTAGTGCGTTGATGGACAATTTTTGGTATGATTATGGCTATGGATTCTCTTTGGCCGTAGTGCAAAGATGAATTGTTTTATGTCATGATCAGGACCGTTGATGAAAATATGATTATCTTTAGCCGTAGTGCATGAATAATTCGTGGTCGTGATACTAAAGAATATGCTTGACCGTAGTGTAGGGGTGATTCGATGATGTGGATTATTTATTAAGCTGAGTTCCAGCGATAAAAGTCATGAAAAACCTTTTAAATCATAAAAGATAGTAGATTTTATTCTCTACTTGACTCTTTTAATGGATTGCTGGTTCCGTTGTAGTTAAACTTGATGTCTATTGTATTTTATCAGTTTAACATTGTTGAAGACTAATGATAATTTATTCTTCATTATCTTAGTCATAATATTTCTTACTGGGCTAGTTGAGCTCACCCTTTCTTTCTCTGTTCTCTTCTGGAAATGAGAATATAGTTAGGACTAGTCGGGAAACAGAGTGATGATCCTAGATGTTTGCATTAGTAGACTTCACTATTCCGTGAAATAGTGTGATAATAATTATAATGATGACTCTTTGTGAGTTTGTATACTCTCTAGTAGACAATATTTGTATTCAAACTCACAGTTTATGTTTTATCGTATTGTACACGACAGTTGTATTATTAAGTTGTATTTGAATTCTATACTATGTATCTGGCGACTCAAGATAGGTGATGTATACCTTATTTTGGGGGCGTCACATATGACCTTGTTAGTTGTCATTACATGTAGTGTTACATTAACACTACAAGATCTGACCATTAGCTTGCCCAGAAACACATTGAACAAAGAATTAAGATTGGTCAAACATATCCCCTCGAACACTGCCTTTGAGTGTTCCTGAGGCTCGAGAACACCTTAGGCGACACTTTCTGTCGCTAAAGGCTATAGTGACAGTCTTGTTAATTTTAATTAATTTATTTTCCAAAAATAGAAATAAATTTATAAAAATTATAAAATTAGTTTTAAAAATTATTTGAAGTTATAAAAATTAACTTTTAATAATTTGACATATTTTTCATTAAAATTAATATTTATTTGAATATTATTGATATTTGATTTATTTAATAAATGTATTAAATAAATTGATTAAAAATGATTTAATTATATTAAAAATCATTTTAAATGATAATAAAGTATTTAAAAATATTTTAAGTTATAAAGCATAGCTTTTAATATTTTAAGACAAATTTTATTAATTATTTAATATTAATGATATTAGATTTATTTAATAATTATATTAAATAAATTAGTTAAAAATAGTTTTAATATTATAAAAATTATTTTAAATGAAAATAAAGAGTTTAATGATATTTTAAGTTATAAAACATAACTTTTCATATTTTAAGGAAAATTCTATTAATAAGTTAATGTTAATGATATTTTACAACCATCGCTCCTATAATAACCTTCTTATTATACAACCATCAATTATTCAAATCTTTACTTACCTTAACATTCTCGAACTTAGTACGCAGGCGAAAAACTGCGTTTGTCATAACTAAATTATTATTAGATAATCCATCCTTCCTTATCATTATGTCGCTACGTATTTCTCGGAAGTTCAAAAATAATTCCCGAACAGAAATGGATGAATAGTGTTTTTCAGAGAATTTCTTGGAAAGCTTTTATTTTCGTCTAAGAAATTCAAACACCTTAGTTCTAGCACTTAGCTAGAATACTACTATCTTATTCTTCTTTTAAGTTATAGAATAACCTTCATCTTGCTTACTTCTTATAAATAACATATAATATAATTTTATTCAACATGTATTCAAATAAAATTAATTTACATTATAATTCGATTTTTCTCGGTTGTTACATTCTTTCCCCTTATAAGGATTCTGTCCCCTGAATCTCACCATATGTTAGTCAAACAACTGAGGGTAATTCTTCTTCATATTTTCTTCAAGTTCCCATGTTGCTTCTTCATCGAATGTATAACTTTATTCTTTAGAACTTGCTCTTTTCTATCAATGATTTGCATAGGCATTTCTTCATACGTCAAGTCTTTCTTAACATGAATAGGTTCATATTCTATTAGGTGCTTATAATCTGGCTTATAAGGATGTAACACAGATACATGAAACACATTGTGTATCCGTTCTAACTCTGGAGGTAATTCTATAAACCTTAGACTTAGTTTTCCCTTTTTCCCAAAGCGTCTCTTTCCTTTCCAAGGAGATACTTTTAGAAATACATACGAGCCAACTTCTAACTCTCTTCTCATTCGACGAGGATCTACATACTTTTTCTGTCTGTCTTGAGCTGTTACCAGTCGCATTCATATCAACTTAACTATATCTACTGTTTGTTGTACCATTTCAGGTCCTAGCATTCGACATTCTCCCACCTCATCCCAACACAGTGGTATTTTTTACTTCCTTCATATAAAGTTTCGTAAGGCGGCATGCTTATGCTTGCATGATAACTATTGTTATACGCAAACTCTACTAACGGTAGATGATCATCCCAACTACGCTTAAAATTCATGATGCAAGATCTTAGCATATCTTCTAACGTCTGAATTGTTCATTCACTTTGCCCATCTGTCTGTGGATGATAAGTTGTACTTAACTCTAATTGCGTCCCCATCTGTTCTTGTAGACTTCTCCAAAAGTTTGATGTGAATCGTGGATCACGATCTGACACTAATCGAAACTGGTACCCCATGTCTTGAAACAATTTCCTTAACATAGAGTTTAGCTAACTGATCTAAATTAAATTTGACTTCTATTGGCAAAAAGTGAGCCGACTTCGTCAAACGATCCACTATTACCCAAATAGCGTCGTTGTGATTCCCCCAAATCCTGGTATCTTTCAACCCGATAGATGGTGCTACACGGTGCTACAGTTCACACATACATTCAATGGAAATACCTCAAAAGAATGAATATGTCTTATATATATTCCAAAAAAATATTCGCTTCCAAGGTTCTTTATAACCAATACATAAGTTCTTTGTCATAATATCAAATACATGACCACATTAAAGCTATACTATTACATAAAAAGTTCAACGGTCCGCCTTAGCCTTTCCCTTATCTTTACCTGATCCTTCGGACCATTCGGTCTTAGCTGCATTCATATGGTTCAAGCAAGAGTGAGCATAACTAGCTCAGCAAGTATGACAATTCTAATGAATAACAGCTTTCAATAACTGAACAATAGTTACGAAGTACTATTGATAATTCAAAATAGCACTTCTCTTTTCCTTAAAACATTTCACATGAATAGTATTCAATAAAACACCAATTCCAGTCAAAGACCATGAGCATTTCATACTTTCTTTGAAAAGGATAACCCGATACTAAGTCCGTAAGTCCGACATATCTTACGAGCATGTCTAGGTGTTCAGCCTATAGTACTCTATGTTGATCAACACTACATTCTTTAAACGTACGTACATTTAAGTTTTGGCAACCTCACATACGTGTCGTTTGGCAACAAAATATTTGTTTAGCATACTCAGTCTTCATTTGAAAACCACACCAAATAAATTGGCAAAACATTGACAATACTTTGATAGATTAAAAGAAATCCAACATATCATAAATCTAGAAGAAAGAATTGGCTTCGCCTTCATCATATATCAATTTATGCGTAAGAATACATGAATCACAAAGCTTGTCTAGATTGAACTGAGACAAGGGTTAGAACACTTGCCTTTAGTGTCTGCTACTGTTTATTACACGTTCTCTTTAACATATTAGGTCATGAATAAACATATATAGTTCCTAATGAATCTTACCCTTCTTCTCAATCTAATCATGACTTAGATTTATTATTATTAGTTTCGGCTTATCACATTACATTGTTCTGACATTCTATTAATCTTTCATTGACCTTCAATTGTAATACTTAAGGTCTTTAACATCATTCCAGGATGTTACTTTAGGTTTAATAATGTTTCATTTCATCATTAACCAACTGCCTTTCTTTTTATCTTTATAACCCTTGATTACTGTGCAAACCCTAAAGCTGGAGTTGTGGCGCCCGCTTCCCTTCTCTATGCCGCGCAGCGGCGCCACCCAATGGTGACTAAGGTCCAGACTCGGCGCTACGGCGTGAGTCCTAGCGTTACATGCCACGCTGTTGTGCGAAAGTTCAGTAGGTCATGGCACTGCACACGGCGCTGTAGCACTGCCAATATGCCTTGGGCTGGCGCCGCGGCGCTAGCTCTGTGCACCAAATAGTTGACAGTTTTGTTTTGCACAACGAACTTTCCGAACTCCAAATTTGATCATTTTAAGTCCGAATTTTCTCGTTCAAAAACCATTAGCTTACAAATCACATACTCTACATGTTCATGCAAGAATTTTACATTTTTAATTTTGTTAACTTGAAATTCACCTATGAGTTAATTTTTAACAAAAATGATAAACGTTTGTGAACGTTCAACAAACATTTTTTTGTTCTAAGTCAGAATTCGGTCATTTTTGAGTTCGCAACTCTATAATGCCAAGTAAGATGTATTCCCATCGAAAACAAATGTTTTTGAGCTCAATAACAAAATTTGACTTTCATTCCGAGAATTTCACGAATTCGACGATTATCATCTAATCTTGTGAATTCCGGCAGAACTTCGTTACTTGTGATTTGTTCATTATTTCAAATGGATTCTATCCATCATACTAACATTTTAACATACATATTACATCAACTTATTTTACATGATAAGTTATTACTTGTAATTCATGAGTTTATAACTTATAAAAGTATAAATTACTTCTAATTTCATTTTACATGACTTATAATAGTTTAAGTCTTCTAACCATCATCATTACATCTTCTTATCATAAAAACTTCATCCATGTAAACATATTACATGTTCTTCCTTAGTTCATAACTTATTTATGAGCAAAGTGCTTATTCACGGCTTATTAAGACTTAAGTCCTTTGATTATCCATTTTCTTTAGTTCTTAGCATACATACTTCACTAATCCACACTTCTCTATCAAACTATAATTGAAGAGATGGAAGATTATTGACATAGAAGTCTTACCCTTGAAAATCACTTGAATCTTTCTTGCTCTTATTTCTTACTTCAAAGTCTAACTTTTTATAACTTATTCTCTCTAACCAATAAGCACTTTATAAGTTGTTGGTGGAAATATTGAACAAGGAAAATGACATCCAATGCTCTCTATTTATAGGAATTGCTAAGGGTAGGTATAATAGACAATAACCAATTCCCACCTCCTTAATCACCTTTTTACTATTCAATACTTAAGCACTAAGTTAACTTGGCCATCACAATACTTTCTTGCTCATCACATTATTTACTTGGCCACCAATCTCACCCATTTGATCATAGGCCCACAATGGTTGCCCCATGGATCTCTTTTACCCAATGGATCTTAATTTGGGCTTTAACTTCAATTAAATTAACTTATACTTTGGGCTTGTATTTAACAAACACTTGGGCCTTATCATTGCTTACACTTGGGCTTGCGCATTAATCTCTATTGGACTTATACTTCTTTCACAATCCAATAAGTCCATTTCATTTGGCTTAAAGCCTTAGAATGTATTCTCTACGTATTAATCTCGTATTCTAACTTGTATACTTATTCAACATATACGTTATACCATCATTCATACATACTTGTATAAAACTCCGTATCATATTCGTATTCATTACCTTGTACAATACCTACATATTATACGATCATTACTTTCACTAGTTAACGCTTTATTTTCCCTAACGTTCTCAAATTAAGTCGACAGGAAAAATTACATTTTCCATACTTGAATTATTAATACATAATCCATCTCACCTCGATATTTTATCATTACGTATTTCTCGGAAGTTCAAAAATAATTCCTGAGCAGAAATCTATGAGTAGTATTTTACGAAAAATTTCTCGAAAAACTTTTATTTTTGTCTTGAAAATTCAAACACTTTAATTCCTTCACGTAGCCAAAATACTACGACGTTCCGACATATCTAGGTTATAGAGCAATCTCCATCTTATTAAATCATAATAATAACATATAATATAATTTTATTCATTATTTAATTAAATAAAATTATTTTGCAAATTGCTCGATTTTCTGGTGCATTATACTCTCTTCCCCTTATAAGGATTATGTCCCCAAAATCTCGCTAAAAAAAATTACACAAACAAATAAGGGTAATTCTTTTTCATCTTTTCTTCAAGTTCCCAGGTTGCTTCTTCGGCATCGTGGTTCTTCCATAACACCTTTACTGAAGGTATAACTTTGTTCCGCAGAACTTGCTCTTTTCTATCAATGATTTGAATTGGCATCTCTTCATACGTTAAGTCATTCTCGATATGAATAGGCTCATACTCTATTACGTGCTTATAATCCGGCTTATAAGGACGTAACACAGATACATGAAACATGTTATGTATTCGTTCTAGCTCTGGAGGTAATGCTATCATATATGCTACCTCGCCTACCAGTATTAACACTTTAAAAGGTCCTATAAACCTTGGACTTAACTTTCCTTTCTTTCCAAAGCGTATCTTTCCTTTCCAGGGAGATACCTTTAGAAATACACACGAGCCTACTTCAAACTCTCTATTTACTCGATGCAAATCTGTAAACTTCCTTTGTCTGTCGTGAGCTGCTACCAATCGCATTCGTATCAACTTCATTACATCCGCTGTTGCTACACCAATTCTGGTCCTAGCATTCGGCATTCTCCCACTTCATCCTAATACAATGGTGTTCTGCACTTCCTTCCGTATAAAGCTTCGTAAGGCGACATGCCTATGCTTGCATGATAACTATTGTTATACGTAAACTCTACTAACGATAGATGATCATCCCAACTAGCCTTGAAATCCATGACGCAAGATCTCAGCATATCTTCTAACGTCTGAATTGTTCTCTCGCTTTGTCCATCGATTTGTGGATGATACAATGTACTTAGCTTCAATTGCGTTCCCAACTGCTCTTGCAGACTCCTCAAAAAGTTCAACGTGAATCGTGGATCGCGATCTGACACAATCAAAACTGGTACTTCATGTCTAGAAATAATTTCCTTAACATAAAGTTTAGCTAACTGGTCTAGATTATACTTGACCCATATTGGCAAAAAGTAAACCGACTTCGTCAACCGGTCCACTATCACCCAAATTGCATCATACCCTTTCGTTGTAATTGGAAGTCCCACCATAAAGTCCATCGTGATATGGTCCCACTTCCATTTCAGAATCTCTAATGACTGTAACAAGCCATTTGGTCGTTGATGTTCGACCTTAACTTCCTGACAAGTCAAGCACCTACTCACATACTCGACTATCTCTCTCTTCATGTTCAGCCACCAAAAACTCTATCGAAGGTCTTGATACATCTTAGTGCTACTAGGATGAATCGAGTACCTCGAGCTATGAGCCTCTTGTAACACTTTCTCCTTTAATTCCGTCTCATTTGGAACCCAAATTCCTCCTTCAAATCTTAATAATCCCTCCTTATCAAGACTATACTTAATATCTTTTTCTTCATCGGTTAACCACTTCTTCATCTGGTCACACTCCTCAGTTCGGAGTTTCACCTCCTTGACTCTTTCTACAATAGTAGGTTGAATCTCTGTTGTAAACAGTCTCTGTCCCGATTCACTCGATAACTTCACCTCTAATTCCATTCTAGCCATCTCTGTTATTAACTCAGTTTGAGCCGTTAACATAGACAACTTTTCTCGACCCTTCCTACTTAAGGCATCGGCCACAACATTGGCTTTCCCTTGATGATACAGGATTTCACAGTTGTAATCCTTTATCAATTCTAGCCATCTTCTTTATCTCATATTCAACTCCTTCTGTGTGAAGATATATTTTAGACACTTATGGCCCGTGTATATCTCACATTTCTCTCCGTAAAGATAATATCTCCATATCTTTAAGGCAAAAACTATTGCGGCTAGTTCCAGATCATTAGTACAGTAAACTTTCTCATAATCCTTTAACTGCTATGTTGCATGACCACGCAACGACCTTGCCATGCTGCATGACCACGCAACAAAGTCCTCTATGCAAAGCATCGCTATAAAGTACAAAATTTTCTGTGTCATCGGGTAATGACAAAACATGCGCTTCACTTAACCTCTTCTTCAGTTCTTGAAAACTGTCCTCGCATTTTTCAATCCATGCGTATTTCACCGTCTTCCTTATCAAGTTAGTCAATGGAGTAGCTATCTTCGAAAAATCCTGGATGAATCTCTGATAGTAACCCGCTAACCCTAAGAAACTCTGCACCTCAGTCGGCATTTTTGGTTGTTCCCAATTCATCACTACTTCCACCTTTGATAGATCTACTGAAATCCCCTCCCGGTCGATAACATGACCCAAAAACTGTACCATTTCCAGCCAAAATTCACACTTAGTGAATTTCGCATACAACTTCTCCTTCCTTAGTGTCTCCAACACTATTCTTAAGTGTTCAGCATGATCTTATGGCATCTTAGAATAGACTAGAATATCATCCATAAACACAACGATGAACTTGTCCAAATATTGTTTGAACACTATGTTCATCATATCCATAAATGCGGCTGGTGCATTAGTCAACCCAAATGACATCACCAGAAACTCGCAATGACCATAACGAGTCCTGAATGATGTCTTTGGTACGTCCTCCTTTCTAACCTTCAACTGATGATACCCTATCCTCAAATCTATTTTAGAAAAATACTTTGCCCCTTTCAATTGATCAAAAAGATCATCAATCATGGGAAATGGGTATTTATTCTTTATCGTTAACTTGTTCAACTCTCGGTAGTCGATACAATGTCTTAACGATATTTCCTTTTTCTTGATAAGCAGTACCGGTGCTCCCCACGGTGAAATACTCATTTAAATGTACTTTCTGTCCAACAGTTCATGTAACTTTACCATTAACTCCTTCATCTCCACTGGCGCCATACGATAAGATGTCGCTCCTGGCACAATGTCTATCACGAATTCGGTCTCCCTATCCGGTGGAAGACCCAACAATTCACTTGGAAATACATCCATGAATTCTTTAAATATAGGTATTTGTTCCATGGTCACTCCCACTCTCTGGGTATCTACAACATGGCACAGATAACCTACACACCCCTTCCTTAACAGTTTCCTAGTTTGTGTCAATGTAAGACAACACGAACGTCCCAGCGATTTATTACCGTAGAACACTACATGAGGTTGTCTCAACGTTTTAATGTTTACACATTTCTTTTGACAATCTATAATTGCCCCATAGTTAAACAACCAATCCATCCCGACAATTACATCGAATTCTCCCAACTTTATCGATATCAAATCTACCGATAACTTACAACCTCATATATCTACACAACAACTCATGCGGATATCTTTAATAGAAATTATCTCTTCGTTTGCTACCTTAATATTCAAAGGTATAGGCAACTTTTTAGGAAGTAGTCCTAATCGTCTAGCAAAATCGTATGCTATAAACGAACAAGTAGCACCCGAATCAAACGACACGTAAGCATTTATGTCATTGATCAAAATAATATCTGCAAATACGTCCCTTGATGCCAGCGCATCTTGTACCGTCATGTTAAAGGTACGGGTCATCGGCCTACCCGACTGTGCTGGACCACCAATAGCTAACTTACCACTATTAGCTCCCTTATTTCCATATGTCCCCTTCTTTGGGCAATTCTTTGCGATGTGGTCAGTTGACCCACATACAAAGCATCTATGGTTTTTCTTCGGACTTGGACAGTTAGGCGAAATTTGCCCCTCCTACCCACAGTTGTAGCATACAGCCTTCCCCTTGAGACAGACTTCTAAATGAGTCTTCACATAGGTCTTGCAGGCCTCCATCCTCCTCTTCGGATCTCCTTGCTTCACTCTGGTATTCCCAGAGTTAAACCCTTTCCTCTTTTGTCCTTCGCCACTCCCGCTGGCTCCCTCGACCTTCACTCCCCCATTAACCTTTCCCTTATTCTTCTTGTCCTTGTGGTACTAGCTTAAAGCCTCGCTCCCACCTTCGGCGATTATTGCCTTCTCTAGTATAGTCCCAAAGGAAGTACTTTAGAACACAGATATCTGGTTATAGAGCCAGGGTTTCAAGCCCTGCTCGAACCGTCTAGCTTTCCTAACCTCAGTGTCCACTTGGTGTGGAGCAAATCTCACCCGTTCGTTGAACTTGGCAGCGTATTGGGCAACCGTCATCTCACTTTGTTTCAAGTCAAGAAACCGCATTTCATTCCTTCCCTACATACTCGTGGAAAAATAGTTCTCAAAAAAAATCTCCTTGAACCTTACCCATGTTACATTCTCAATACCAGCCCTAACCTGGTTGGCCTCCCACCAAAAGTTAACCTCTCCCGTCATCATATAGGTTACAAAAGCAACCTTCTGGCCCTCCTCGACATTTGCAATAACAAATGCCTTCTCAATTTCTTTTACCCATGTTTGGGCTTCTATAGGGTCCGTGGTTCCTTTGAACTCCGGCGGACTGACACTCATAAAATCTTTAAAAGTAGTAGCTCGTACTAGTTCAGGATTTACGGGGATATTAGCCCCATTTCTATTAAATGCGACTGTTAACAAGTTAACGAATTTCTGCATTGGGTTTACCGGACCTCCCTCCAGTTGATTTACATTAGCCTCTTGATTACGTTGTCTCCTTCTTGACGGGATTTTGCTGTAACAATAAACAACATATTTTGTTATTATTCACTTCTCATTAGTTAGTTATTATTCACGATTAAACAATAACTTCAACTCATCATGCAATATGTTCCATAAAAGGCTTATATTAATTCATTTATTGTAGTATAATACTAAATCGTTTACATTACACAGCCTAAGCTAATTACATTACTATCCCGCAATCGCTTTCCAAAAATTAGGATTTACAAAAGACTATCCTTTAATATACAAAAGAGGGTTTTACGTCACTACTAGATACATCATATTTACATATCTGACTCTACTCTAGCTACTACTAGATTACATCTGCCTTAAGTCATTATCAAAATCTGCCTTGGCAAGATCGACGATAATATCTCGGCTGATAATATGTCGAGTCTGCCCTTCTTCTATCTGATACCCAGCTACTTGATGCTGAAAATCCGCAAGAGAACTCCTATGAATATAGGACATCCTCCCTATATTTTGGTTCTTGGTCTTTAGCTCCTGCCTGAGCTCAATGACCTCTTGTTTGAGCTCGTGGACCTTGTCCTTTTCTAAAAGTCGCTCGTCATGTTCCTGCTCCCACGTAGACTCCACATCTGTCTTATCCTCCAAGATAACATGGAGTTTTGCTTTTAGCTCCTTCACCTCCTGACAGTAATGGAGGTTTCTACCCAACACTGTCATAAACAGTTACATCATTGACTCCCCCGGAGCCATCTCTATTGCAATTACTACTAGGTTAAAGGACACTACCTCCACCTCTTCTTCCAACATGCCATCGAACACAGACATAACGTCCAAGCTATCAAAGTCTCTATACTCAATAACTACTACTCGAGGCTCTATTGCTACAGGGTTCGGTATGATCTCTGTATGATTCACTTGTTAGGTTTGTAATATTCATGAATGCAATCAAATTGCACAAAATAAACGGAAGCATGGAAAATTAGAATTTTAAAATTTTACAAACCATATACCCGGATCATCCTTTATGCACAATTATTAATTAAACGAAAAGATAAAGAAAATGAATCATACCCTTGAAGATTCGAGCTTCCTCAGGTACAAGTTCACCTCTAAATCCTTTCGCGTTCAACTTGAATCCACCGGGTTTGGTTCCTTCCTTTGATCAACGTTAGTCACCTAAGTATTTTTCTATCTCTATAGAAAAGGAGCGTACTCTCCCAACAATTGGAATTATGTATGTTGTGAAAAAGTCAACAACAACTCTATCACCCATAATAAGACTCCTCTTATTTATAGATGTGGGCAACTCTCCTTAACAATTAAATAATTGGATTTTATTTTAATTAATTAAATCCTTTAATTAATTAGACTCCCAATCTTATTACGAATAATTAATTAAAATCTTTTAATTAATTAGCCTCCTAATCTTATTAGGAATAAATGAGAGTACTAATATTAAATTAATTCCTAAACTCTTTTAGAAATTAAAATAATAATAATTGTAATAATATTAATAAGACTCCTCTTATTAATTTATATTTAATATTTCTAAAATATTAAGCTATTTAATTTATTCTATCACCATAGATTAAATTAAATATACTTAACATATTATTACGATTATGTCATTAACTTCTTAAATAATTATTTTTCGTTTTATGGTGTGACCCTTTAGGTTCTCCATATTAAACTGGTTGTGAATAAATCAATTAGAACAATTCTAATCTTATTTAAATAAGTAAATTAAACAATTAATTTATTTAAATAAATAACATGTATTCTACAATAGGGATAAGCCTCCTTAGCGATCAACGACTTTCCAGATAATATAGATTTCAACATTAATCATAAAAGAACCTTTGAGTAAATAGTTACCGTACAACTCAATCCTTCCACCATACAATGTCCCAATTAAATATAAGATATAGAATTACTGTCAAGTCTTATTTTATTTAATTATATGTATTTCGATTGTTAAGTACACAACTCAAAATAATGTAAATTAGAAACTCTTTTCTAATTTCATTCTGTCTTGGCCAAGGACTACTGAGTTATCATTTATCGAATCACATAAGACATTTCTCTTCTTTTACTAGAAGTGGTAGATTCTTTATTGATCATACATTATCTCCATGTACGACTTATTATACCCAAGCATACCCTTTGATATACCCTAAGGGTCTTAAGGAATAAGTCAAAGTATAATTCATCATACACAAGATACTATGATGGTCTCAAGTCCAAGGATCACTTGTACTACTATCACTACAGGAATTTCTATTGATAGGCAAGTAAAACTCCATTAGGTATTCCTTAGCGAGCCACGTTCAGTGAACTTATTCTCTAATAAGCACCTACATACTTACTTTAGTGTCTCCACATAAATGATCATGAGATCAATCATCCTCATCCAATGAGCAAGCAACGTATGTACCAATCTATCCGGATTCAGTAATCCCCGATTTAGTAATCCAACGATTGGGAACTATTTTAGTTTTAAGCTTTCTAAGAATTTAGATATCATTAGAATGATCATCATCATTATTCTAAAAGCATTGCTTAAAACTATGGGTTTATCACATATTATAAAACAGCATCATGTAGATAATTAAAAGCCTTTAATTAATTAATACTTTTTATTAATAAATAAAATAGATTGTTACAAAGTATATGCTTTATCATCAAACATGATTGATTTGTGTGCATACTACTTTCAATCTCCCAGTTGCACTAAAGCCAATCGTCATTGTATCTCATACCCTTCTTCTCTAAGTGACGATTATCCTGCTGTTGGATAAGCTTTAGTTAATGGATATGTAATGTTGTTCTTAAGAGTTCACTATCTCTATAGTGATTTCCCATCTTTCAATGATTCCTAAAACAAAGTGAAAGTGCCACAACACATGTTTATATCCAAGATGAGACTTAGGAACTATTCCTAGTTTTGTAATAAACTTTTCATCCAAACAATCAACTTGTAGCTTCATTTATAGCTATATACTTTGTCTTTATCACTAAACCAACAACTCTTTGCCATTTGGAACCTTTCCAATTTACTGCACCACCGTTCAAGGTAACACTTTACCTTAAAGTGGATTTTTTGTCATCTTGGTCTGTCTGAAGAAAAATTTGAGTATGTTAAGCCCTCTAGTTTTAATTCAGACCCACAATGAATATGATCACATCCTTAGTGCCGGTTAGGTACTTTAAGATATTTTTCACTGACTCATAGTAAACTTCTCCAGAATATGACTGATAACATCAGGTCTTGTATATTTCATTATATTCATGATTGTTACTCATGCGATCTCTCTTTTATGAGTCTATGGGGACTATTAAGAGAGATACACTCTATGACTCATCAACATGAGACAACTCTTGGAGCTTTCCATGTTAAACGACTTTAGCATCAAATGAATATACGTTCCTTGGGTGAAGTCGAGCATCTTCTTGAATCTATCTATATAGATTTGTATCACCAATGAAGAAACTCTTCCCAAATCATTCATGGAGGAATGTTTAGACAACTTTATCTTTACTGATTCTAGCATTGGCATGTCATTCTATATCCGTAGTATATCAACATATAATACTAGAAATGTCACGATGCTCTCACTGACCCTTTTGTACACACTAGGTTCATTCTTGTTTTTGATAAAATCAAACTCTTTTGATTTTCTCATCAAAACGAATGTTCCATTTTGAGAAACTTGCTTCAATCCATTTCTCTGAGTGTCTACAACTCTTCCCTCATCGTATATAACTGGATCATCATCTTCTATGATGCGTACCTCATCATCATCATCCATAATGAATCGATACCTCCCAAGTATCTTCTGTACTATTCAAGATTTACGATTCGGTTGTGGTACAATAGGTCTATCTATAAGTTCCTCTTATTTAACTTATAGTGTTTTGTGGTTCTTGAACTCTTCAAGATTCTATTATTCTCCAACTAGCCCCTTCAATGATAAACACCTTTATCTTAGAAGGTTTCGCAACAAACACCTTTTGCCAAGTAGGATTATAGAACATATATCCTAAACTTACTTTAGGATGTCCCACAAATCTGTACTTGTCAAATTTTGTACCAAACTTATCCTTTGAAACCTTTTCACATAAGTTGGACAACCCTTTATCTTAACATACTTAAGATTAGAAATCCTCCCTGTCCATAACTTTTATGGAGTGATGGAGCCAGATTTTGAGGTTACCTTTTTCGTAGATATGCAGCCATTTCTAGGGCATGACCTTAGAGGGATACTGAAATGTCGTTAAAATCATTATGGACCGCACAATGTCCAACAAGGTACGATTTTTCCTTTTCAGATACATCAATCAATTATTGTGTATTAGGAGGTGTCCTTTGTGAGAAAACCATTTGAGATGATCTAGAAACTCATTGCACAAGTATTCCTTCCCTGATCCGATCAAAGAATCCTAATAGTTTGCCAATTTGTTTCACTTCTGAAATCTTTGAACCTTTCAATTAATTCACACTTGTATTTCAGCAAATACACACATTCAACTCTTTAAATGATCATCTCCTTTTCTTATACTAGTTTGTTCAATTTATAAAATTATTTTTCACGTAAGTCAAGTATACAAAATCCATTAAGTAATATTTTAGTTCTATACAAAATATTATTATTATAAATAGAACAACAATTGTTCTTAAATATAATACCAAAGATTTCATTGTCCAACAATAAAATAGAAATAATGTTTCTAACAAGAACTGAAACACAATAATAACTTATTGACTTAATAGATTTACCCGTATGCATTGCTAAACTATAATTCCTATGGAAAATACAGCAACCTTTGCTTCATTTCCCACACATATGATTACTTATCTTTGTTTAGTTTTCTACTTCTGCTTGGTCCCTTCATAAATCTATATTTATGATAACCAAAGTCGGTATCCAATACCCAAGTAGAACCTTGACTTGAAGAAAAAATTATTTTAAATCATGAACAAATTTGTATTTGTAATCGAAACTTCACTAAGCTTCTTTGGTTAGCCTCTGCAAGATGCGTCTTGCAGTTTCTTTTCAGTGTCCAGGCTTATTGCAGTGGAAGCAAACTCCTTTGCTATCCGTATCAATTTTGTTCTTATTATCCTTTGTTTTTGCCTTTTCTATTTACCTTCTTAGAATGTTCTTCCTTTTAGAAGATCCTTTGGCCCCTACTAGTAAGACTTGGTCTTTCATGTTTGGAAAGTGACTCTCAATATTTTTTAACATGTTAAGCAAATCAGCGAAGCTGATATCTAGCTTGTTCATATGAAAAATTCACAACAATTGTGAAAGGAGTCCGGGAGTGAGTGCAAGATCAAATCTTGGCTCAACTCTCCATCCATGACAAAAGTTGTTGTCCTAATTGATCAATTAAATTGATAATTTTAAGGACTTTTATCTGTACTATAGTGTCATCGATCATTCTAGTTCGAAAGAGCTCCTTAGATATCTGATATCTATTAGTCCTACTTTACTCATCATCAACTACTTGATATGTAGGAATATATTAAGAGCATCCATAGTTTCATGCTGACGCTGAAGCTCGTTACTCATGGATGCGAGCATGATGCATTGAGCCAACTATGCATCATCTTGCCACTTTCTAAAAGTAGAAATCTCTTTCTCAGAGGCATTGTCTGCAACCATTGCAAGGATAGACATATTATGGGCATACGATAACTTTTTAGCCATGAGAACTATTCTCAAATTCCTTAACCAATCTATTTAATTCGATCCGATTAAATAGCATCTAATATACTTCACAGTGATAGTAATTTAGACATTGTAAAATTCTGTAAATGAATTTATAAATAACAACATTTTAGTATACATTCTTTTATTAATTACTAAAATAAATTAGGTCTTGTTTTAAATTGGTATCTCCCACAATTTTCTTCAACCTATATTACCCTCAATATATATAGTTTGGCAATATCTAATTAAAGATATGATAGTGAGAATAAGGATCCCATTTCAAATGTATATAGCCTTGTGTGTGCACAACAAACTATATATAAATAAATAGGTAGACAACTCTTGTCAATTACATCAACTATGCAACTTCTTATATTTTGCCTCTTAGATCATAATGGTCAAGTGTGTGCATATTCGAACTAAATGATCTAAGTTAAGTCAGACCCAACATTTTCATATAAGTGAAGAGAAAACTACAGCCCTTGTGTGTGCACAACAAAGCAGTAATGTTCAATTCCTTATAAACATCATATGTAATAAAAATATCTTAAATATTTAATACTTGCCTTGTGTGTGCACAACAAACTCATATTAAATATTCAATACTCTACTATTTCTATCATGCTAGAAGGTGACGTTCGATATTCTAAATATCTTTGAACATTACAACTTAATATAAAATATTTGAGGGGTTTGTTATTAATTTGTCTCATCTTGTTTAGCGCGAATGCACACACACACACACACACACACACACACACACACACACACACACACACACATATATATATATATATATATATATATATATATATATATATAATACGAGTCATATTAATTAACATGTGAAGCATGTTTGCATAATATATAATATATATAGTATAAGCATGCACATATAGAATACTATATTCTACCTGGATTGATTATGAACTTTTATTCTAATTTGGTTCACTTGAGCCACCAAGTGAACCAAAAAGGTCAAATCATAGGTGTGCAAGAATTAATATTTAAATATAACTATTACATTTAAACCCGGGCTCCATTACAAATGGGTCTTCAAGCGCTCCTTGCTCCTTGATCTCCAATTCTTCAAAATAATTCTAACTATTCCTATTACAAAACTATTTAAAATAAATAGAATCCTTGATCAGCAGTCAAAGGGAAGTATATAGGAGGGAGATAGAATTTATATTAAGAAAAATTAGAGAAGACGAGGTAAGTATACCCCATTTAATAAAACCCATACATTCAGCATCCAACTAAAATAAAATCTAATCACATTGGTCAATAGTCCATAATCAATCTTATTTATTATAATACACATCTACATGTACATCAATAAATAATATTCATCTCATGAATAATAAACATTCAATTTATATATTGATATCATTTAATTGGCAAATTTAGTTAGTATAAAATCTAATTTTGAATCAAAATAAACTCCTTTATTTTAATCCAAATTTAAATCAAAATAAACCTCTTTTATTTTAATTTATCCAATTTTGAATAAAATAAACTATTTTTTTTAATCAAATTCTTTAATCAAAATAAACTCATTTATTTTAATTAATTATGGAATCCAATTTCAAGTAAAAAAACCTCCTTTATTAAAGGAAACACGGATTTTCTTTCCTATTCACAAATAAACTCATTTATTTTGAATAATATGAAATCTTATTCCATATCTAAATAAACTCCTATACTTAAGGAAATACGGATTCTCTTTCCTATTCATAAATAAACTCCTTTATTTTGAATAACATGAAATCTTATTTCATATTTAAATAAACTCCTTTATTTAAGGAAACATGGAATCCAATTTCAACTCCAATTAGTTATTATGGAATCTAATTCCAACTCTAATTAGTTATCATGAAATCTAATTTTAAAATTAAAATAAATTCTTGTATTTTAATATTAAAATAAACCTTTTATTTTAATTATAAAATAATTAAGAATATATATATATGACTTGGTTTATACAGCAATCATATAATATAATATATCATATAAAATATATTAGCCATCCTGATCATATGAATAGCCACACGTGATACAGGAAAAAAAAAGCAACATGATACTTATGCATGTAACCTTGATTCACGTTTTTTTGGAAAAATAAATTTATTCACCCATGTGAACATACTGAATCACCTGGATCACTAATCAGCGAAAATTAATTTTTCAAAAACAACTTCGCGAATTGTTTTTGTTTTTTTTAAATTTTATATAACTAAATTATGCACAATTAAATTGTTCTAAACACATGTCAATATACATATCAAATTAAAACAATTAATAACTCGCATAAAGGTTTAGCTCTGATGCCACTGTTAGGTTTGTAATATTCATGAGCACAATTAAATTGCACAAAATAAGCGGAAGCATGAAAAATCAGAGTTTTAAAATTTTACAAACCATATACTCGGATCATCCTTTATGCACAATTATTAATTAAATGAAAAGATAAAGAACATGAATTATACCCTTGAAGATTCGAGCTTACTCAGGTACAAGTTCACCTCCAAATCCTTTCGCGTTCAACTTGAATCCACCGGGTTTGGTTCCTTCCTTTGATCAATGTTAGCCACCCAAGTGTTTAGCCTCTAGAGGTGATCCATCAAGGAATTACAAAAAATTCAAGAAGATGGGTGTTTGAAAAAACCTAGTTTTTCTATCTCTATAGAAAAGGAGCATACTCTCCAAACAATTGGAATTACGTATGTTGTGAAAAAGTCAACAACAACTGTATCACCCATAATAAGACTCATCTTATTTATATATGTGGGCAACCCTCCTTAATAATTAAGTAATTGGATTTTATTTTAATTAATTAAATCCTTTAATTAATTAGACTCCCAATCATATTAGGAATAGTTAATTAAAATCTTTTAATTAATTAGCCTCCTAATCTTATAAGGAATAAATGAGAGTACTAATATTAAATTAATTCCTAAACTCTTTTAAAAATTAAAATAATAATAATTGTAATAATATTAATATGACTTCTCTTATTAATTTATATTTAATATTTCTAAAATATTAAATAATAAATATTAAGCTATTTAATTTATTCTATCACCATAGATTAAATTAACTATACTTTACATATTATTACGATTATGTCATTAACTTCTTAAATAATTATTTTTCCTTTTATGGTGTGACCCTTAGGTTCTCCATATTAAACCGGTTGTGAATAAATCAATTAGAACAATTCTAATCTTATTTAAATAAATAAATTAAACAATTAATTTATTTAAATAAATAATATTTATTCTACAATATGGATCAGCTTCCCTAGCGATCAACGACTTTCCAGATAATTTAGATTTCAGCATTAATCATAAAAGAACCTTTGAGTAAATAGTTACCGTACAATTCAATCATTCCACCATACAATATCCCAATTAAATATAAGATATAGAATTACTGTCAAGTCTTATTTTATTTAATTATATATATTTCGACTCTTAAATACACAACTCCAAATAATGCAAATTAGAAACTTTTTTCTAATTTCATTCTGCCTTGGCCAAGGACTACTGGGTAGTCATTTATCGAATCACATAGGACATTTCTCTTCTTTTACTAGAAGTGGTAGATTCTTTATTGATCATACATTATCTCCATGTACGACTTATTATACCCAAGCATACACTTTGATATACCCTAAGGGTCTTAAGGAATAAGTCATAGTATAATTTATCATACAGAAGATACTATGATGATCTCAAGTCCAAGGATCACTTAAACTACTATCACTACAACAATTCCAATTGATAGACAAGTAAAACTCCATTAGGTATTCCTTAGCGAGCCACGTTCAGTAAACTTATTCTCTAATAACCACATATATACTTGCTTTAGTGTCTCCACACAAATGATCATGAGATCAATCATCCTCAGTCAATGAGCAAGCAACGTATGTACCAATCTTTTCGGATTCACTAATCCCCAATTTAGTAATCCAACGATTGAGAACTATTTTAATTTTAAGTTTTCTAAGAATTTAGATCTCATTAGAATGATCATCATCATTATTCTAAAAGCATTGCTTAAAACTATGGGTTTATCACATATTATAAAACAGCATCATGTAGATAATTAAAAGCCTTTAATTAATTAATACTTTTTATTAATAAATAAATAAGATTGTTACAAAGTATATGTTTTGTCATCAAACATGATTGGCTTGTGTGCATACTACTTTCATCACTGACTCTTCACTGACTACTAGTATATCCCTATACATTTCGTTTCCTCCTGACATCTACAACAAAACAAATAGTTTGATTAGTACACGTCAGTAGAATAACAAAAACACATAACATATATAATACATTTTTATAGGGTTAATTTCCATCTTTTTCTTCTTTAACTCTTCTTAAGGTTATGACTTAAGTTTATAATTTCCCCCCTTAAGTTTTATAACCTACTGCTTTTATACCAACCTGTGACACCCCCAAATTCGGGTATCTTCCAACCCAACAGATGGTGCTACACGGTGCTACAGTTCACACATACATTCAATGAAAATGCCTCAAAAGAATAATTATGTCTTATATATATTACAAAACAATATTCCCTACCCAGGTTCTTTATAACCAATACATAAGTTCTTTGTCATAATATCAAATACATTGCCACATTAAACCTATTCTATTACATAGAAAGTTCAATTGTCTGCCTTAGCCTTTCCCTTATCTTTACCGGATCCTTCGGTCTGTTCGGTCTTAGCCGCATTCATATGGTTCAAGCAAGAGTGAGCATAACTAGCTCAGTAAGTATGACAATTCTAATAAACAACAGGCTTGAATCATATAAATCGTATATCTTCAATAACTAAACAATAGTTACAAAGTACTGTTGATAATTCAAAATAGCACTTCTCTTTTCTTTAAAACGTTTTACAATGAATAGTAATTAGTAAAATATTAATTTCGGTCCAAGACCATGAGCATTTCATACTTTCTTTGAAAAGGACAACCCGGCACTAAGTTCGTAAGTCTGACATATCATACGAGCACGTCTAGGTCATCAGCCTATAAAACTCTATGTTGATCAACACTACATTCTTTAAACGTATATACGTTTAAGTTTTGGCAACCTCACGTGCCTGTCGTTTGACGACAAAACATTTGTTTAGCATACTCAGTCTTTATTTGAAAACCACACCAAATAATTTGGCAAAGCGCTGACAATACTTTGATAGATTAAAAGAAATCCAACATATCATAAATCTAGCCGAAAGAATTGGCTTCGACTTTATCATATATCAATTCATACGTAAGAATATATGAATCCCAAAGCTTGTCCAGATTGAATTGAGACAAGGGTTAGAACACTTGGCTTTAGCGTCAGCTACTGTTTATTACACTTTCTCTTTAAATCTTTATGGTCTCTACAATATGTGTAACACATTAGGTCATGAATAAACATACATGGTTCCTAATGAATCTTAGCCTTCTTCTCAGTCTAATCATGACTTAGATTTGTTATTATTGGTTCCAGCTTATCACATTACATTGTTCTGACATTCAATTGATCTTTCATTGACCTTCAGTTGTAATACTTAAGGTCTTTAACATAATTTCAGGATGTTACTTTAGATGTCATAATGTTTCATTAAATCATTAACCAATTGCCTTTCTTTTTATCTTTATAACCCTTCATTACTTGCAAACCCTAAGGCTGGCGCTGCGGCGCCAGTTCCCTTCTCTATGTCGCGCAGTGGCGCCACCCTATGGTGACTAAGGTCCGGACCCGGTGCTACGATGCGAGTCCTAGCGTTATATACCGCGCTGTGCTATGAAAGTTCAGTAGGTTATGGCACTGCACACGGCACTGCAGTGCCACCAATATGTAGTGCACCAGATAGCTGACAATTTTGTCTTGCATAACGAACTTCCCGGACTCCAAATTTGATCATTTTAAGTCCGAATTGGTTCGTTCAAAAGCCATTAACTTACAAATCACACACTCTACATGTTCATGTAAGAAATTTACATTTTCAATTTTGTTAACTCAAAATTCACCTATGAGTTTATTTTTAACAAAAACGATAAACGTTCTTGAATGTTCAACGCTCGTTTCTTCGTTCTAAGTCAGAATTCAGTCATTTTTGAGTCCGCAACTCTATAATGCCAAATAAGGCTTATTCCCATAGAAAACCAATGTTTCTAAGCTCGATAACAAAATTCGACTTCCATTCTGAGAATATCACGAATTCGACGATTATCGTCTAATCGTGTGAATTCCGGCATAACTTCGTTACTTGTGATTTTTTCATTGTTTCAAATGGATTCTATCCATCATATTAACATCTTAACATACATATTTCATCAACTTATTTTACATGATAAGTTATTACTTGTAATTCATGAGTTTATAACTTATAAAAGTATAAACTACTTCTAATTTCATTTTACATGACTTATAATAGTTTAAGTCTTCTAACCATCATCCTTACATCTTCTTATCATACAAACTTCATTCATCTAAACATATTACAAGTTCTTACTTAGATTATAACTTATCTATGAACAAAATGCTTATTCACGGCTTATTAAGACTTAAGTCTTTTGATTATCTATTTTCTTTACTTCTTAGCATACATACTTCACTAATCCACACTTCTTTATCAAACTATAATTGAAGAGATAGAAGATTAATGACATAGAAGTCTTACCCTTGAAAATCACTTGAATCTTTCTTGCTCTTACTTCTTGGTTCAAAGTCTAACTTTTTCTAACTTATTCTCTCTAACCAATAAGCACTTTATAAGTTGTTGGTGGAAATATTGAACAAGGCAAGTGAAATCCAAGGCTCTCTATTTATAGGAATTGCTAAGGTTAAGGTATAATAGATAATGGCTAATTCCCACCTCCTTAATCACCTCCTTACTATTCAATACTTAAGCACTAAGTTAACTTGGCCATCACACTCCTTTCTTGCTCATCACATTATTTACTTGGCCACCAATCTCACCCATGTGATCATGGGACCCACATGGGTTGCCCCATGGATCTCCTTTACCCAATGGATCTTAATTTGGGTTTTAAGTTCAATTAAATTAACTTATGCTTTGGGCTTGTATTTAACAAACACTTAGGCTTTATCATTGCTTACACTTAGTCTTGCAAATTAATCTCTATTGGACTTATACTTCTTACACAATCCAACAAGTTCATTTCATTTAGCTTAAAGCGTTAGAATGTATTCTCTACGTATTAATCTCGTATACTTATTCAACATATACGTCATACCATCATTCATACATACTTGTATAATACTTTGTATCATACTTTTATTCATTACCTCGTATAATGCCTACGTATTATACGATCATTACTTTCACTAGTTAATGCTTTATTTTCCTAATATTCTCAAATTAAGTCTGCAGGTGAAAAATTATGTTTTCCATACTTGAATTATTATTGCATAATCCATCTCACCTTGATATTCTATCGTTACGTATTTCTCGGAAGTTCAAAAATAATTCCCGAGTAGAAATCTGTGAATAGTGTTTTTCAGAAAATTTCTCGAAAAACTTTTATTTTTGTCTTAAAAATTCAAACACTTTAATTCCTTCACGTAGACAAAATACTACGACGTTCCGACATATCTAGGTTATAGAACAATCTCCATCTTTTTAACACGTAATAATAACATATAATATAATTTTATTCATTATTTAATTAAATAAAATTATTTTGCAAATTGCTCGATTTTCTAGGCCGTTACAGTCGTACCCTTTATGTGTAGTTGGAAGTCCTACCACAAAACCCATTGTGATACGCTCTCACTTCCAATCCAAAATTTCCAATGACTGTAATAAGCCGCTTGGTCATTGATGTTCGACCGTAACTTTTTGACAAGTTAAGCACCTACTTACATATTCTGCTATCTCTCTCTTCATATTCGACCACCAAAAATTCTGTCGAAGGTCTTGATACATCTTAGTACTATGTTGGGCTATTTTGGTTTAACAAAATGGATTCTAACTCATGCAACTATACACGGGTCAACAAGTAGTATAGAGTAAGAAAGTGTTGATCCCACGAAGAAAGGTGAATAAATATATTTTATCATGCAACAACCTTGTCACTATTTTTGTATGCTCAAACTATCAATTAAGAAGTAATTTATATTGAAATAAATTATCAACACAGAAATACTAATTACTAAAAGTATAGTAATCAAATTAGAGAGATATGGGATCCTAATTTAATTTAATTCTTTATCCTACGTGCATGCCTCATGTTATGCCTAATTATTTAATATGGAAAGCTAGTCGAGAGCACAAAGGTGAAATGTAACCATCTTTCGATGTACTATGTCCAATTTACACAAAATCCACAAATGATAGATTTTATGTAAGCATCAAAATTACCTAACCCACTATATGTCTATGTGAATTACAAGCAATGATGATTTCAGCATAAGCTCTTTCAATGGCTACACAAGGTGAACCGGTATATGCCTATCCAGGTCATAAATCACAGAACCTAACACCAATAAGTCTCATGAACATACGCCAACATGGTCTAATCTATATTTATACTTCGTTTTCCAATTCCATGTAAGTAATTAATGTGAATGGTGATCAAGCATTAAATAAGTTAGCACAACCATGATGTGCAATCCAATATTAAACATTCAACATCACAATCAGGCATACACGTATAGACTACACATTAAAATCCATTAGAATCCCATAATGGACGTTAGTTCATTTCTGAATCAACAACCATTATGGGATTGAAGCAAAACATTGAAATGAAAAATGAAAGCAACAGATATAAGAGAAATGAGGAATCAAATCTGATAATCCTTGCTGCAAAGTTTGATTCCATGCTAATTCAAATCCACAATCGTCACCAGAATGAAATCCAATATTTACGAGCACTGATCTAGAGAGAGAAGCACAAAGAAAATAGAGAAATGCTATGAAATCTCTCTCGAATACCCAAAACCTAGTAATAGTAATTTAAAAACTCAATAATTCGTCTCTGGTAACCAACTAAATCGTCAAAAGATAACAAATACGCTCCGCTTTTCAAAATAAAAAAGTCAGCATTTTAAAATAATTATGACCGACGCGACCGCGCGATGATGTAAGGGATTTCGGGTGCGGGCGCGTTGTAGGCTTTTCAATCTAGAGCTTGATGCGGGCGCGCCATGTCTCTATGTATCAGGGGAGCAGCAGCACTGTAACCTCATCTGCTTTTGTTCCTCCTCTAGCGCGGGCGTGCCATGACTAGGCTATATGGCAGCGTGGCCGCGGTGCTGCTGCTTGCTGTCTGCTGGTGTTTGCTTTCTTCATTGCTGCTACTTGCTTACTTCTTCTTCTTCACTTCATTCTTCTTTATTTGGTCTCATCCAAGCTCTTCTAGCTGTCCTCTTAACCTACTTGATCTTAGTTGCCATCTTCATTCTAGCTCAAGTCCACCATGCCATGCCTTCAAAACTATCCCATGCCTTGCTGTGCTATTCTGATTTCCATGCCATGCCTTAGGAGTTCCAACTATGCACGCTACAAAACAAACACAAAAAGCAAATAAAACATACCAAAAATACTTAAGTTGAGCAAAATTCTAGTGAGTTGGTAATCAATAAGTAGGTATAAAAGCTACTTATCAAATACCTCCAAACTTGAACTATTACTTGCCCTCAAGTAATGCACACAAAAATAAAATAAACAATGCAACTACATGCTATGCAAGCTACACTATCATGCAAGTGAGTCCCAAGATTTCCAGCCATAATAGAATTCTAATCAAATGTGCATTAGAGAATTATCCAGATTTAAGAACAAAGTATCAAACCGAGCTATAGACATAACACCATACAATCAAATAATCCAAACCTGTTATAAAGATGTTGTGTGTGTGTGATGTGTTCATAAATAAGCTTAACAAATGCAAAGACTTCACATGCTATATTGCTTAAGAAAGAAAATTGAAGACTAAATCAAGAATTACACATATAAATGAAACAACAACTACTCCAACACATCAATACAAACTAAGGTTCAACAATGGGTTTATTATGCTTTATTTTTACTCACGAGGGCGATTTTTGCACTTCCCCGTGGTGATTATTGATTTCTTTTCTTTTTCCCATGATTGTGCAATGCCTCATTCCATTAGGCTAACAGTGGTAGCCCTTAGTAAGCTTTCAACCAACGACTCCCAGACCATAAAAGACCTTAGGGCGCTAGGTGTAAAGACAATTCCCTCGGGCGTACTTCCTCAAGTAACAAAGGCCCCGAAACAAGACTAGCCACGGCAATTTTTTTTATATTTTTCTCTTTTTCTTCACATTTTTTTATATAGCAAGCATACCTATGTGTTCCCAAAATTTGATTTTCAGTGTTTTCATAGTCTATGTTCACTATCTACACAATTCTATCTTTAAAAACAACATTTTCTACTTAGCAGCAAACAAGTTATTCTTTTACCATCAAGCAAACATGAACATTTATGTGCTAACCGATAGCATCTAAACAACAAGCATGGATCAAATCATGTATCACATTATAACTAAGCTCAACTATCAACCAATTTCAGGAATCCATCAAATTTCTAATTCATCATTGGCTAAACTAGAATTCCACTAACTAGACACTTGGGATTATGTAAGTAAACAGATAACTAAAACAGATAATAAGCAAGAAAATGCAAAAAATTCTGCACAGTTAAACTACACACATTAACATGCAAAAATTATACTAAACATGGATAAATGATGCAAATTAAACTATATGCTATATACTACACTACTAAACACCCAATACCCCCAAACTTATAATATTCATTGTCCCCAATGAATAAAGGTAAAGGGTTAAGAGAACTCCCCTAATTGTTGGCATCGCCACCCTTCTCGGGTAGTGAATCTGGCGGTGGAAAATGCACGACTGTCTCGTACTGAGGCCACTCTAGCATTGTTCCTTGCTGCGCGAAGGCTTCAGCTAGTGACCGCGTTAACCCATTTGCAAACACCGAGAAATTGTCATACATAGCATCCACTTTCCTTATAACAATCCAGGATTTTATTTTTAGTTTGAAATATTTATTAAATTAAATAAATATTTTATTGATGTGGTTGTTGTTAGTAAATATTTATGAATTAAAATTATAAGATAATATTCTAATTTAATTTTATTTAATAGTTGGAGAGTTGTTAAAGATATCAGATAATATTCTAATTTAATTTACATTATTTGTAATTTAAAATATTTATTAAATTAAATAAATATTTTATTGATGCGGTTGTTGTTAGGAGATATGTGTGAATTAAATTTATTAGATAATATTCTAATTTAATTTAATTTAATAGTTGGAGAGTTGTTAAAGATTACATGAATTGCTATAGTGCTGTTTTAATTTAATAATTAAAGTGGTATGTGAAATTATTAAATAAAATTATAATGAGATTATAATTTTGAGATATTTGTTTAAGTGAAAAATTTATTTAATATGTTGTAATTAGTTTATGTAACAAAGATTGGATATGGAAATCCAAATAAATAATATGGGACTATAAACTAAATTATTTATTAAAATAAATTAAATTAGTTTTAAATGAATTTACCCAAACAAGACTTAAAGATATTAAGTCTTTATTTTAAAAGTGTTTTGTTAAACAAAGCCTTATGGCTTTTGAATTTTGAATTTAAATTAAAATTATAATAAAAAGAAAACATAAATATAAATAAAATATATTAAATTTTTATAACTGACAATTTATTATAATCATTATTAAAACATCGATTTTAGACGTTTGGGTTTATGTGCGTTAGTTTTATGTTACGTGAAAAGAATTGGCCTAAGCTTAAGAAGTAGAGAAGGGAGAGTTTACAGAGAAGAATTTGAGAGAGAAAGAGAGATTGAGAAAAGAGAGAAAGACTTTTGTGATACCAAATAATTTTTTGTTTTATCAAAAATTATCTCCAAGTAATTGAAGGTATAACCTCTCAACCTTGAATTTTACGTTTATTAAAAGAGTTCATGTTAATTGGCCTAAGCCTAAAAAGAAGAGAAGAAGGGAGGGTTTGCATAGAAGAATTTAAGAGAAAGAGAGAGAGAGCTTGAGAAAGGAGAGAAAGACTTATGTGATTCTAAACAATTTTATGTTTTATCAAAAATTATCTCCAAGCAATTGAAGTTATAACCTCTCACTCTTGAATTTTATGTTTATTAAAAGAGTTCATGTTCTTGAGTTTTAATTTTTTGTAATTGTATGTTTGATGAATTGTTGTTAGACAAACTTATTTATGGTGTTTATTAGCAAATTGTGATGTTAGAATTAGCATCTAGACAAGGAATTAGTATGCTAATTACGTTCAAAAGAAAGAAAAATAGATTACAGTGACTATGTGTATGAATACGGCTTAGTTTGAAGCCAAAATTGATGTTTAATTCATTGTATAATTTATAAATTGACTATTAATTGTGAAAGTACATGAAAAAACGAAAACCAAGCATTTTAAATTAACTATTTTGGTTGAAAAATAAAGTCTCAGTGATGAATTTCACTAAGAATGTCAAATATTGAAGTATTAGCAAGAAAAGTGAAATTAGAGGTCTTAAATTTGATGTTTATATTGTTTATATGGGTAAAAGCATGTTAGAGACTGTAAGTTATGTTTCTGTGAAGTCTATGTAAATTATACGTGCTAAATTGGTTGCTAAAAAGTAGGTATTGACTTTGTTTGTGTTCTTTGCGAAAACTGGTTGCCTGGAAACTGTATTTTGGCACTGCTACGCCGCTTCGTGGTACAGTTCTCGCGCCGCAGCCCCAGGTCCGCGCCGCAGCGCCTATTATAGGCCTGTGCCTCATGCCACAACGCCAGCACCAGCGCCGCGCCGCAGCGCCATTCCCAGTGCAAACTGGGGCGCTGCGCGCCGATTATCAGTGTTTACCATAAAGTTTATTTTAATTATACAATTCTGTAATTTTTGATAAAGAGTAATGTTATGACTTTTAAAATGTGATTTTGCATATTGTGGTATTATAGTGCCAAGTATGAGAATATTATTAGCAATTAATTAGTTATGTTATTGCATTAAAAGTGTGACTTGACTATATGATTAAAACCAAGTTATACCTGATATAGATACTTAATTGTGTATAAAGTACATGTAGTAACTAATTATGTCATGATGACATGTGTATAGGATATTGAGAATCGAGTTATTACAGTTTAGCTTACACTCAAGGCAAGTTTTCGAACCCCAACCTTTAATTGAGTTTGTTCT
This sequence comes from Panax notoginseng, assembly GCA_016801055.1. Classification (NCBI taxonomy): domain Eukaryota; kingdom Viridiplantae; phylum Streptophyta; class Magnoliopsida; order Apiales; family Araliaceae; genus Panax; species Panax notoginseng. The sequence goes on from CM029019.1 coordinate 128,250,237, forward strand.
ATCTTATTTATTTTTATATTGAGCAAGTAATCCCTAATCCCACTTATATAACTTAATTTATATTTATGCAAGCTCTTCACCCTAACTCTTACATTGAGAAGGTTTTCTGTCTTTAACATGTTTCTTAGTATGCATGATTTTAAATTCTGATACTCTTATAATGCGCAAGTTTTATTGTTCAACTTGCTATTAATTGTGCATGTTCAATTACCCAATTCTGTTACTAAACCAAATTCTAACCTTAGCTTAATATTGTTCAAGCAAGGGTTGTTATACTATTCAATACTTATGCTTTTTAGTTCATTTCTAAGTATGACTTCAATATACAATATTGATTAATTTATGACTTATTCAATAGCATATTGTTATTACATTTTTGATTCAACTATTACTTAGTTGATGTTCGTGAAACTCTAAATAACCTTAAAACTTATCCAAACCAAACTTACTTTTGGTGTGGACTTGTATTCTAAATAATGAGATGAACAACCCTATTATAAGGGATTATTACGCAAAGTGTTTGGATGTTTGTGCACAATACATTATACGAAGGGATGATCCCCTTAAGTGCGAGAAGTCCTTGCAGTCTTATGACTGTTTAGCTTTAAGTTGAAAGAATACTTATAACTTTGGACATAGTTCGTGGTCTTGTGACCCTCAGATATATATATTTCAAATTCTGTTCCTGATTATCATTGATAGAGAATATTATTCAATTCTATTGAGCCTATTCGTTTGGCGGTTGTTATGATATTATTATTCATTTTCACTTCAAGTGAGCATTTGTTTGCTCACTCTTGCTTATATATACCATTACAGCTAAAGTTGATAAGGTCGATGAACCTACCACCAGTAAAGGAAAAGGAAAGATGAGCAAGTGTTGAAGACTTGTAAATCTGTTGATTTCTATATTGTCAGGCTTTATTTTAATTATTGGGATGTAATCATTTAATTTTCCGCACTTGATGTTTGTTTTTAAAGGTTAGATAACCTAGGAGATTTTATTTGAATTAATGATGTAACCCTTTAATGGAAAGGTTTATTGTTTAAATTTTTCTATATTTGGGTTGTTCAAAATGAATGTTTAGAAAGTGAACACCAAATCTTTTGGGAATCAAGTACCCTGATTTGGGGGTGTCACAAGTTGGTATCAAATCTTTAGGTTATGAACCTTAGGTGGGGGAAAAACCTTAGGAAGTAACCTTTGAAAAGATAGTGGTGATAAACTCTTATCGACTTTTAAGAAATAAATAATAAAACACTTATGTGCTTATGTGGTTGCAACTTATGTGCTGGTGAGTGTCGAGTAGTGATGATTAGTAATTTAAACTTGAAAATTTTGTTATCAGGATGACTAATGTGAGAGAATCCAATCATGCTAGGGAGGAGGGATCTCAGATGATTAGAGAGGAGGAGCCTCAAGATATTCAGGTGGTTTGGGAATAACTGCTATCAAGGGAGTCATCTCCATTGGTCACAGTGGTTGAACAGGAGGGTATACCTGATGAGGAGGATGTGGTAGAGACAGATGAGGAAGACCCTGTTGAGTTGCCACACACGGATGAGGACGAGGAGGAGGAAGAGTTTCCACCAAACTCTATCGCTGCTCATATGTACGTCGAGATATAAGACCGCAATTTGGAACTTCAGGATAGAGTTGAGGAGTTGGAGGAGATAGTAGCTGAATGTCAGACTTCGATGGCGCAGAAGGACAATGAGATCTGGGATCTTGACGAGCATCTTAGTAATGTTGATTGGAAGCTAATTCACACTTAAGGAAAGAATGAGCAGCAGACAGAGGAGATTGCGGAGCTAAAGAACAAATTGAAAGAAGAGTCCACCAAGAGAGCAAGGGTTGAAGATGCATACGAGAAAGCTTCTCAACGCGCAGGAGTAGCAGAGGGGGAAGCACAAGCAAAGAAGATTAAGATGGAGGAGATGAATGGCGTATTCAACATTGTGATAAATCAAGCTCAAGATCGAGTTATGTATTATCTGATTCAGTTCGAGACGCTGCCACTATACATGTTAGATCGCAAAATAATGTTTCGTATTACGGAAGAGGAGCATCGTAAGGCTATGCAACATTTTAGTAGGTCATCTTAGGGAATGTATTTGATATGTGATTAATGATATGATAAATAAGATGTAAATCCCAAGTTTTATATATCCAATGGGATATGATGATGATGTTACCCTGCAACTTTTGTAGTTCAGGAAAAGTAATGTAAATAGCAGTGATGTTATTGTTCTTATGTTTTCTAAAGATGATAAATGAATAAAATGTTAATTTTTATTCAAGATGTTATGTGTTATGTGATGATCTTTTATGATGTGTAAGTTAAGTAGAAGATACTTTAAAAATTGAGTAATAATCTAATAAGTGTATTTTAATCAGAAAATAACTCCAAGAAGACGTCAACCATGACAAAAAACCCCTGAGGGATCTACCAACAATAACAATGCTGAAGCTAACCTAGTTTAGCGGTTGGTGACACTTCTGACGGGAGCACTGCATAATCAATCGCAGAATCAAGCTACAATGTTTAAGGATTTCAAGGCGGTTGGACCTCTAGAAATTCGTGGAACCATGAATCTAGTTGATGCACAAACCTAAATCATGGAAATAGAGAAGGTATTTGCTGTTGCTAGGGTCGGTGAGAACCAAAAGACTACTTTTGCAACATTCATGTTGAAAGCAGAGGCCAGTTATTGGTGGCAAGCCAATAAAACTAGAGGAGGTTAGGGAGTGATGACTTGGGAAAGGTTCAAGGAAGTATTCTTCGAGACCTATTTCCTAGAGAGTTCAAAGAATCAGATGGAAGTGCAGTTTTAAGAGCTGAAGTAGGGCACAATGACAGTGTCAGAGTATGCAGCAAGGTTCAATGAGTTGGCGAGGTTTGTGTCATACCAAGTGAACACGGATGAGCGTAAGGTGATGAGGTTTGAACAGTGACTGAAGCCCTGATTATACAACAGAGTCTCTATGTTCCAGTTGAAGACGTTTACAGCGGTGCTTGAGAAGGCGATTATCGCTGAGGGTGGAGGCGAGGCTGTGACAAAGTACAATCAAGAATAAAGAAAGAAGAAGAATGAGGGTGAAGGTAAGAATGGTGGTAATAGTGGTGGAAATGGTGGTAATAACATGAAGAGGAAGTGGAATGCGAGTGTTGGTGCTGGAAGCCAACAAGGTGGCCAGCAAAAAAAGAAGTTTGAAGCATATGCTACATGTGGAAAGAATCTCACTGGCATGTGCTTAAGGGGTAAGCATGTATGCGTCAACTGTGGCAGGAGGGTCACATTGCCCCAAATTGCCATCAACCAAAGAAGAATGTTTGCTATACATGCATGTCAAAAGATCATTTTGCTCGTGAGTTCCCTAAGAAGAAAGATGGAGAGACAACGGGAAGCAAAGAAAGTAGCAGTAGAGGTATATTGACTATTGTTGGACCAACGTCGTTGAATAGACCCACAGCCAGAACCTTCAACATGATTGTACAAGACGTTGTGCAATCAAAAGATGTTGTGTCAGGTATTATCCCAATCAATGATGTAAATGCTAATGTATTATTTGATTCGAGTGCTACTTACTCGTTTATATCTGATGAATTTTCTAAGAGGTTAGGATTGCCTAGTGAAAAATTGAATTTCCCTTTAAACATAGAAATTGTGAATAGGGAGATGATTCATGTTAGGTTAGTATACAAGAATTGTAAGGTGAATATTAAGGGGAATGTCATGATAGTAGATTTAATCGAGATAAAACTTGGAGAGTTTGATGTTATATTAGGAATGGATTGGTTATTCAATTATGGAACGATAATTGATTACCAAAAGAAATATGTAAACTTTATGACTCCGTTAAAGGTAGTCTTCTATGGTAGCAAATCGCCTAGGCAAGCAAGATGTCTAACGATTATGTAGGCCAAGAAGTTGTTGAGTCAAGGCTGTGTAGGATATTTAGCTTACATAGTTGATACTCAGAGGAAGGGACTGAAACTGGAAGAGATACTAGTGGTTAGGGAATTTGTAGATGTGTTTCTGGAGGATTTGCCAGGACTTCCGCCTGATAGAGATATCAAGTTCATTATCAATTTGGCGCCAGGAACTGCTCTGATATCGAAGGCCCCGTACAGGATGGCTCCGGTAGAGATGAAGGAACTTATGGTACAGTTGCAAGAGTTGTTAGATAAGAAATACATTCAGCCGAGTGTATCACCATGGGGAGCACCGGTGCTATTCGTGAAGAAGAAGGATGGGTCAATGCGTCTTTGCATCGACTATAAGGAATTAAACAAAGTCACTATTAAGAATAAATATCCATTGCCAAGAATAGATAACTTTTTGATCAATTGAATGGAGCTAAGTACTTCTCGAAGATAGATTTGAGAAGTGGGTATCATCAATTAAAGGTAAGGAAGGAGGATGTACCTCAAACGGCATTCAAAACTCATTATAGACATTACGAATTTCTAGTAATGTCTTTTGGTTTGACAAATGCCCCTGCAACATTCATGGATTTGATGAACAGGGTGTTTAAACCATTCTTAGACAACTTTATGGTGGTATTCATTGATGATATTCTGGTGTATTCTAAATCTCAAGAAGAACACGTGGAACATTTACGTTTGACATTAGAGATGCTAAGAAAGGAAAAGTTATTCGCGGAATTATCTAAGTGTGAATTCTGGTTAGAACGTGTACATTTTCTTGGACATGTGATTGACAAAGACGAGATTTCAGTGGATTCATCAAAGGTCAAAGTCGTAATCAATTGGGAACAACCAAGGACACCATCGGAGGTGAGGAATTTCTTGGGACTGCCAGGCTACTATATACAATTCATTCAAAACTTTTCCAAGATTGCCACTCTGTTAACAAATTTGACAAGGAAAGCAGTAAAATTTGTCTGGACGGAGAAGTGTGAAGAGAGCTTTCAAGACTTGAAAAAGAAGTTAAGTGTGGCACCTGTGTTGTCATTACCAGATAATACAAGAAACTTTGTAGTGTATAGCGATGCATCACATAAAGGACTAGGTTGTGTCCTTATACAAAATGACAATGTTATTACGTATGCATTAAGGCAACTGAAGGACTATGACAAAGGGTGTCCGACTCATGATTTAGAGTTGGTTACGGTGGTATTTTCTCTGACGATATGGAGACATTATCTCTATGGAGAGAAATGTGAATATATACGGACTATAAAAGTCTAAAGTATATTTTCACACAGAAAGATCTGAATATGCGTCAGAGGAGATGGTTAGAAGTGATAAAAGATTATGATTGTGAGATCTTTTATCATCCGAGTAAAGCAAATGTATTTGCTGACACCCTAAGTAGAAAAGGTCGTGAGAAATTGATGTTGTTAACGGCGCATAAGGAACTTATCTCAATGATGGCAAGGCTAGGGTTGGAAATAAAACTTCCAAAAGAATCAAACGAAAGATTTTTCCATATAGAAGCTAGTCTAACTTTAGTGGATAAGGTGAAGAACGCTCAACTACAGGATGGAGAATATATGAAAATCAAAGAAAGAGTGGTCAAGGGTACTGAAGTAAAATACAATATCGATACCGAAGAAATACTGAGATTCGAGGGAAGAATTTGGGTTCCAGCAGTACCGGATATTAAAGATGAAATCTTGACCGAAGCTCATAACTCAAGATACTCGATTCACCCGGGAAGTACAAAGATGTATCAAGATTTATGATGAAATTTTTGGTGGCCAAACATGAAAAGAGATGTTGCAGAATGTGTCGTGAAATGCTTGACATGTCAAAGAGTCAAGGTCGAGCATCAGAGACCAAGAGGATTACTTCAACCGTTAGAAATACCGAAATGGAAGTGGGAACACATCACAATGGATTTTGTGGTAGGTCTTCCAACTACTCAGAGAGGATACGATGCGATTTGGGTGATAGTGGACAGGCTGACAAAATCAACACACTTTTTACCAATAAAGATTAGATTCAATCTTGATCAGTTGGCAAAGTTGTACGTTAAAGAGATCGTTTCGAGACATGGAGTTCCATTGTCAATTGTGTCAAATAGAGATTCACGATTCACGTCAAAATTCTTAAAGAGACTACAAGAATGCATGGGAACACATCTGAGAATGAGTACGGCATACCATCCTCAAATAGACGGCCAAAGCAAATGAATAATCAAGACGTTGGAAGATATGCTCAGAGCATGCATCATAGATTTCAAAGGGAACTGGGATGAACATTTACCATTGGCAGAATTTGCCTACAACAATAGTTACCACGCGAGCATCGGCGTGTCGCCCTATGAAGCTTTTTACGGCAGAAAGTGCAGAACTCCATTGTACTGGGATGAAGTCGGTGAACGTCAACTATTAGGATCGGAACTGGTACATCAGACTTTTGAGGTTATCAAAATCATCAGGACAAGATTGGTAGCTGCTCAAGACAGACAGAAGAAGTATGTTGATCAAGACAGACAAGATTGCGAGTTCGATGTAGGAAATTTTGTGTTCTTAAAACTTTCTCGTTGGAAGGGGAAAATCCATTTTGGTAAAAAGGGAAAGCTAAGCCCAAGGTTTATTGGACCCTTTCGAGGTGCTGTGAAGAGTAGGAGAAGTGGCTTACGAGATAGGTCGACCTCTAGAGTTATAACATGTTCACAATATTTTTCATGTTTTGGTGTTACGACCATATAAACCCGATTACACGCATGTGATCGAGTACGAACCATTACAGTTCTATAAGGACTTGTCTTATGAGGAAATTCATATCCAAATAGTTGATAGGAAAGAACAAGTGCTCAAGAATAAAGTAATACCTTCTGTGAATGTGATATGGAGGAACCGCAATGCTGAAGAAGCTACGTGGAAACTCGAAGATAAAATGATGAAAACTTATCCTGAGTTATTTGTTTAATTATGTCTTTGATTCTAGGGACAAAATCCTTGTAAGGAGGGAAAGATGTAACAATCCCGGATTTTATTTGTAATTTAAAATATTTATTAAATTAAATAAATATTTTATTGATGTGGTTGCTGTTAGTAGATATTTGTGAATTAAATTTATTAGATAATATTTTAATTTAATTTAATATAATAGTTGGAGAGTTGTTAAAGGTATTAGATAATATTTCAATTTAATTTAATTTATTTGTAATTTAAAATATTTATTGAATTAAATAAATATTTTATTGATGTGGTTGTTGTTATTAGATATTTGTGAATTAAATTTATTACATAATATTCTAATTTAATTTAATTTAATTATTAGAGAGTTGTTAAAGATTACATTAATTGCTATAGTGCTGTTTTAATTTAATAATTAAAGTGGTATGTGAAATTATTAAATAAAATTATAATGAGATTATAATTTTGTGATGTTTATTTAAGTGGAAAATTTATTTAATATGTTGTAATTAGTTTGTGTAACAAAGATTGGATATGGAAATCCAAATAAATAATATGGGACTATAAACTATAAACTAAATGATTTATTAAAATAAATTAAAGTAGTTTTAAATGGATTTACCCAAATAAGGCTTAAAGATATTAAGTCTTTATTTTAAAATTGTTTTGCCAAACAAAGCATTATGGCTTTTGAATTTTGAATTTGAATTAAAATAATAATAAAAATAAAATATAAATACAAATAAAATATATTTAACTTTTATAGCTGATAATTTATTATAGTCGTTATTAAAACGTCGGTTTTAGACATTTGGGTTTATGTGCGTTGGTTTTATGTTACGTGAAAAGAATTGGCCTAAGCCTAAGAAGAAGAGAAGAAGGGAGAGTTTACATAGAAGAATTTGAGAGAAAGAGAGAGCTTGAGAAAGGAAAGAAAGACTTCTGTGATTCCAAACAATTTTGTGTTTTATTAAAAATTATCTCCAAGCAATTGAAGGTATAACCTCTCATCCTTGAATTTTATGTTTATTAAAAGAGTTCATGCTAATTGGCCCGAGCCTAAGAAAAAGAGAAGAAGGGAGAGTTTACAGTGAAGAATTTGAGAGAAAGAGAGAGAGAGAGCTTGAGAAAGGAGAGAAATACTTCTATGATTCCAAATAATTTTTTGTTTTATCAAAAATTATCTCCAAGCAATCGAAGGTAAAACCTCTCAACCTTGAATTTTACGTTTATTAAAAGAGTTCATGTTCTTGAGTTTCAATTTTCTGTAATTGTATGTTTGATGAATTGTTGTTAGACAAATTGATTGATGGTGTTTATTAGCAAATTATGATGTTAGAATTAGCATCTAGACAAGGAATTAGTGTGCTAATTACGTTCAAAAGAAAGAAAATAGATTACAGTGACTTGGTATATGAATATGGCTTATTTTGAAGTCAAAATTGATGTTTAATTCATTGTATATGAATATGGCTTATTTTGAAGTTCAAATTGATGTTTACAGTGACTGTGTATATGAATATGGCTTAAATTGATGTATAAATTGACTATTAATTGTGAAAGTACATGAAGAAATGAAAACAAAGCATTTTAAATTAACTATTTTAGTTGAAAAACGAAGTCACAGTGATGAATTTCACTAAGAATGTAAAAAAGTGAAGTATTAGCAAGAACAGTGAAATTAGAGGTCTTAAATTTGATGTTTATATTGTTTATATGGGTAAAAACATGTCAGAGACCTTAAGTTAAGTTTCTGTGAAGTCTATGTAAATTATACGTGTTAAATTGGTTGCTAGAAAGTAAGTATTGGCTTTATTTATCTTATTCGCCTATTATAGGCCTGTGTCTCGAGCCGCAGCGCCATTCCATTTGTAAACTGGGCCCTGCAACGCCGGTTAGCAGTGTTTGCCAGAAAGTTTATTTTAATTATACAATTCTGTAATTTTTTATAAAGAGTAATGTTATGACTGTTAAAATATGATTTTGTCATATTGTGGTATTATAGTGCCAAGTATGAGAATATTATTAGCATTTAATGAGATATGTTATTGCATTAAAAGTGTGACTTGACTATATGATTAAAGCCAAGTCATACCTGAAATTGATACGTAATTGTGTACAGAGTATATGTAGTAACTAATTATGTCATGATGACATGTGTATAAGATATTGAGAATCGAGTTATTACAGTTTAGCTTACACGCAAGACAAGTTTTCAAACTCCAACCTTTAATTGAGTTTGTTCTATATTATTTCTTTTTATATTGAGCAAGTAATCTCTAATCCTACTTATATAACTTAATTTATATTCATGCAAGCTCTTCAGCCTAACTCTTACATTGAGAAGGTTTTCTATCTTTAATATGTTTCTTAGTATGCAAGTTTCTAAATTCTGTTACTCTTATAATGAGCAAGTTTTATTGTTCAACTTGCTATTGATTGTGCATGTTCAATAACCCAATTCTGTTACTAAACCAAATTCTAACATTAGCTTAATATTGTTCAAGCAAGGGTTGTTATATTATTCAATACTTATGCTTTTTAGTTCATTTCTAAATATGACTTCAATATACAATGTTGATTCATTTATGACTTATTCAATAGCGTATTGTTATTACATTTTTGATTCAACTAATCCTTAGTTGATGTTCGTTAAACTCAAAAATACCTTGAAACTTATCCAAACCAAACTTACTTTGGTGCAGACTTGTATTCTAAATACTGAGATGAACAACCCTATTATTGTAGATTATTACGCAAAGCATTTGGATGCTTGTGCACAATACATTGTACGAAGGGTTGATCCCCCTAAGTACGAGAAGTCCCTACAGTCTTATGACTATTTAGGTTTAAGTTGAAAGAATACTTATAACTTTGAACATAGTTCGTGGTCTTGTGACCCTCAAATATATATTTCAAATTATGTTCTTGATTATCACTGATAGAGAATATTATTCAATTCAATTGAGCCTATTCATTTGGCGGTTGTTATGATATTATTATTCATTATCACTTCAAGTGAGCATTTGTTTGCTTACTTTTGCTTATATAACCATTACAGCTAAAGTTGAGAAGGTCGATGAACCTACCACCAGTAAAGGGAAAGGAAAGATGAACAAGTGTTGAAGACTTGTAAATATGTTGATTTCTATATTGTCAGACTTTGTTTTAATTGTTGAGATGTAATCATTTAATTTTCTGTACTTGATGTTTATTTTTAAAGGTTAGATAACCTGGGAGATTTTATTTGAATTAATGATGTAACCCTTTAATGGGAAGGTTTATTGTTTAAATTTTTCTATATTTGGGTAGTTCGAAATAAATGTTTAGACAGTGAACACCAAATCTTGTGGTAATGAAGTACCTGGATTTAGGGGTCACATTCCTCTCCAATCTTCTAAGGCGGCGATCATCATTTTTTGCAATGGCATGGGCTGAAGTTCCTGCTTTAGTTGGCTGTGTGGGCTGCGGAGATGGCAATGAAGATATGGTTGGAAGAATAAAGCCTTTGCCCCTCGGGTGTGGTGTGCCTCCTGCCCAATCCTCAAACTTGGCGATAGTAGCATGAGTGATGTCTTGGCTAGGATACTACATTTGTTCATTGGCCCAAGTGATTCCCGTTCATGCACATAAGTGGGCTACAACTGATGCGTGTGGGATGCTTCCTGTGGTGCTTCCCCTCATTTAGCGTAGCATGTTTTGGTTGAGGAGATGGCCCACATCTATGTAGTTGCTTATGATGATTCCCCACAAAATGATAGCCCGCTCGGATGTGATATCATGCTTGTGCAATGAAGGCATCAACTTTGCACAGATAAATAAGTTCCAGACCTTAGCGTAATGGTTCAGGGCTGAACTTGGAAAATTAGTAGGCTAATTTGTTCCTGGCTTATAATTCCACTGCGTACCCAATACGCACAAATCAGTAATGACCCTGTCTAAGTTGGTCTCGAACCTTGCAGCCTCCACCCAGTTGGCACGTCTAGTTGGTGGGTCTGGTAAGTTGAAAACTCCTTTAATCACTTGTGGGCGATAATCCAATTGAACCCCTCTAACAAATGACAACCCACTCATAGTTTCTTTGGCGTTGGCATAAAACTCACGAATAATACCCATGCGTGCAGGCATGGGTGTAGACACCACACCAATCCATCACCTTTCCTTAATCATTGCCCACAGCTCTCCATCTTATTTCCCAGACTTGAATCCTCGTTCCTTCACAAAGGTCTTGGCCACAATACGGTAATATTCCATCTGAGCATCTAGGCTGACGAATTTGGTAAGGTCGACTATGTCCTCGCTTTGGCTGCTTGAAGATGATGACTCTGGAGTCCGGGAATGTGCTCTCTTTGGTGCTATAGCAAATAATGAAGAGAACCCTAACTGAAGAGAAGAGGAGAAATTGACTGATACGCTCTGTAAACTCTGAAGACACCCCAAAACTTGTTTCTTTGAATAACTCTAACAAACCCTAGACACTTCTCTGTAACTGAATGGGTGATAAGTAGAGGTGGTTGAATGTGGGAAAGAAAACTGAATACTTAGAAATTATGGTGGGGGAAGAGTTATTTTTGAATAGAACCGTTTGGATAATGAGAAGAAGAAATAAAGGCGTCGGTTTTGAAAATGAGATGGGGAGAGAAGTGGAGAGGCGCACATTGGAAGAGAAGTTACAACTGATATAAATCATGGGGTGGGTCACGTTTTAAAAGATTTAAATTTTCTAAAACCGAACTCGGGCGCAGCCGCACCGAGTTTAAGCTTGTTGATGACGCGAGCGCGCTGATGTTAGGCATTGAAATGGCGCGGGTGCGCTATAGGTCAGTTTACATGTAAGCCCGGTGCAGGTGCGCCATATTTATACGATGAAATCGCGCTACCGCACTGCCTTGTACCCTGAAGTGAACTAATCTGCACTTGAAGTAGAAAGAAGTAGCCAATGACACTCGTCAACTAACCTGCATATTAAGCATTTACAAATATATGATATACCAATTCCCCAAATCAAAATATGTACTAAATAATATGTATGAATGAATGTATATCCAAAAAAATGAGCTATATGCTATTCTTATCAAAAATGATATATGCAATCAGCTATAACCAAACTTTTGTCAAAAAATTTATACTCTCAAGAATTAAACGTGAAGATGGGAAATAGACATGATTCACAAATAATTAAACAAGAGGAGAGAAGATAAATAATGGGGTGCCTCCCATTGAGCGCTAGTTTATTGTCAGTTAGCTTGACTATCTCTGCTCCGATCAAGTAGTAGAAAGAATTGAGGTGACCTTCTGCCTGTCAACCTCACCACCATAATCGTGCTTAAGCCGTTGTCCATTGACTTTGAAGAGCTTGTTTAGGAACTTATCAAAAAACTTTATCACACCATGTGGATATACCTTCTTCACAGTAAATGACCCTGACCACCTTGACTTAAGCTTCCCTTGGAAGAATTTAAGTTTGGAATTAAACATTAACACTCTTTGCCCCGGTTCAAACACCCTTTCCAAAATCTTGCGATCATGCAATCTCTTCACCTTTTCCTTATACAATTTGGAGTTCTCGTAGGCTTGCAATCTAAATTCATCAAACTCATTGAGTTAGAGTAGACATTTTTCTCCTACAGCCTTCAAGTCAAAATTCAACATCCTTATTGCCCAATATGCCTTGTGTTCGAGCTCTATGGGTAGGTGACAAACCTTTCCATATACAAGTTGAAATGGTGACATTCCCAATGGTGTCTTATAAGCAGTCATGTAAGCCCATATTGCATCGTCTAGCTTCAATGACCAGTCTTTCCATGTGGGATTCACATTCTTTCCTAGAATTCTCTTCACTGCGCGATTCGATACCTCTGCTTGGCCATTAGTCTGAGGGCGGTAAGTTGTAGCATTTCGATGACTCACCCCATACTTGGCCAACAGAGCTGTGAACTAACGATTAAAAAAATGGCTGCCCTCATCACTAATTATTGCCTTCGGAGTCCCAAACCTTGTAAAAATGCTCCTTTGTAGAAACCTTAGGACCACCTTAGAATCATTTGTTGGAAGAGCTGCCACTTCCACCCACTTGGATACGTAGTCGACTGCCAATAAAATATACAGGTTCCCACATGATGAAACAAAAGGCCCAATGAAGTCTATCCCCCAAACATAAAAAATTTCTACCTCGAGGATTGTATTCAACGACATTTCATTTCTCTTAGATATGTTCCCGACTTTCTGACATCTGTCACATTTCTAAACGAAACTATACGCATCTTTGAAAATTGTCGGCTAGTAGAATCCTGCTTGCAAAACCCTAGCCAATGTCCTTTCACCTCCATACAACGATGCGTGGCAATCCTGCAATATACTCTCTATCTCACTATATGGAATACACCTCCTTATCATTTGATCAGAACACTACTTGAACAAGTACGATTCATCCCATATAAACCACTTTACATCATGTAAAAATTTCTTCTTTTGATGCCCAATCAAGTCAGAAGGGATTACCTGGCTCACTAAATAGTTTGCATAGTCTGCGAACCATGGCACTTCACCTTTCACCACAAATAACTGCTCATCTGAGAAAGACTCATTGATCATCACCTTGTCATTTACATCCTTTCCCTGATTTTCCAATTTAGATAAGTGGTCCGCCACTTGATTCTCAGTCCCTTTCATATCCTTAATTTCTAGATCAAATTCTTGCAAAAGTGTCCACCTGATTAGACGAAGTTTGGTATCTTTATTTTCCACCAAATACTAGATTGATGCGTGATATGTGTACACAATCACCCTAGTTCCAATCAAATATGCACGAAACTTGTCAAAAGCATACACAACTGTTAAAAGTTCCTTTTCTCTGGTCGTGTAATTCAGCTGGGCATCAATGAGGGTCTTGTTGGCATAGTAAATCATATGGAAGATCTTATCCCTACGATGTCCCAAAAACTGCTCCCACAACAAAGTCATTTGCGTCACACATCAATTCAAATGGAAGGTCCCAATCTGGAGCTATGATCACTAGTGTTGTAGTTAACTTTTTCTTCAAATGTTCAAATGCAGTCAGGCAATCTTCATCAAACTTAAACTGCACATCCATCTCTAACAAACTACAAAGTGGCTTCGTGATTTTTGAGAAGTCCTTTATAAATCTATGATAGAATCCTGCATACCCTAAAAAACTACGAACACCTTTAACAGAAGTGGGTGGAGTTAAATTCTCAATTGTCTCTAACTTAGCCCTGTCCACCTCTATATTCTCAATTATTCATTCTTGTACCATAAAATGGCACTTCTCCCAATTCAGAACCAAATTTGTCTCAACGCAACTCTTTAATACCATTACCAAATTTTCAAAACACAGGTCAAATGAATCTCCAAACACTGAGAAGTCATCCATAAAGACTTCAACATTATGCTCCACCATATCCGAAAAAATAGCCATCATATACCTCTGAAATGTGGTAAGGGCGTTGCACAACCCAAAAGACATCCTTCAGAACGCAAATGTTCTGTATGGACAAGTGAAAGTTGTCTTTTCCTAGTCTTCTAGAGCTATCAAAATCTGATTATAAACTAAGTACCCATCCAGAAGGCAATAGTATTCGTGACCTGCTAGTCTGTCCAACATCTGATCAATAAACGAAAGTGGAAAATGGTCTTTCCTTGTAGCTTTATTCAGTCTGCGATAATCCATGCAGACTCTCCACCCCGTCACTGTCTTAGTCGGTATCAGCTCGTTGTTCTCATTGGAGACTACAATCATTCCCCATTTCTTTGACACACACTGTACCGGGCTCTCCCAAGAGCCGTCTGATATCGGATATATTACCCCTGTGTCTAACCACTTCAGAACTTCCTTCTAGACCACTTCCTTCATAATCAGATTCAGTATTCGTTGTTGTTCCACTGAAGGTTTACTATCATCTTCTAGAAAGATCTTGTGCATACAGAACGATGGGTTGATATGTTAAATGTCTACTATGGTCCATCCTATGAATGATTTGAACTCTCTTAGAACTCGTAGCAGCTTTTCTTCCTGGCAAGATGTTAGTGCAAAAGAAATAATAACATGTAACTTTGAATAACCAGGAAGAGGTTTTAGTTCTAGATCTGGAGGCATCTCAAGTGAAGGCTTGAGTCGTGCTGATGTCTCTCCAGCAATTTTGAGTGGGTCGACAGGAGTTTTAAATCTTTGAAACCGTGGTGCTGTGTCGAGTATCTGTATAAATTCTGCAATCTCATTGTCTTTTATCTCTGAATTCCCCAATATAGCACTCTCCAAAAGCTCATTATCCACTAGATTTCCAACCTCTTCATTTAACATCTCGTCTACCATATCAATTCAAAAACATTCTTCTTCATCGATAGGAAACTTCATAGCCTTAAACATATTGAAGGTGACTTCTTGATTATGAACTCTCATTGTTAACTTACCTTTCTGAACATCTATCAAAGTTCGTCCCGTGGCTAAGAAAGGTCTCCCCAAAATGATTGGTATATTTATGTCTTCTTCGTAATCCAAGATGATGAAGTCCAATTGGAAGATAAATTTATCCACTTTGACCAGTACATCTTCCACAATATCCTATGGATAAGTAATGGATCTGTCAGCAAGTTGTAATGAAATATTCATCGGCCTTGGAGCCGGTAATCCCAACTGATTAAAAATTGACAGAGGCATCAAGTTGATGCTCGTGAAGCATTTATTGAAACACATCTTTCCAATTGAACATGGTATAGTGAAGCTGCCCGTGTCCTTCAGCTTTAGAGGTAGCTTACGCTGAAGCATTGCACTATATTCTTCAGTCAAGGCTACTGTCTCAAAATCCTCTAGTCTTTTCTTCCTTGACAAAATTCCCTTCATGAACTTCGCATAGCTTGGCATCTGTTCTAATGCCTCGGCGAAGGGTATATTAATTTGCAACTTCTTGGACACCTCCAAAAACTTGACAAACTGCTTATCATCTCTTTGTTTCTACAATCTTTGTGGATACGGAACAGGAGGGTGTACAAGTGGTTGTTTAGTTATTGGTTTTTGAGGAAACTTTTCATTGTTCTTCTCCACTTACCTATGTTTAGAACCTTCTTTAAACAAACCATCATCAGAACCACTTTCTTCATGGCGCGGCCACGCGCTATCCCCTTGTACAACTGGCGCGGGCGCGCTGGCCTGTATGTCTGCCATTTGCATCCCTGACCTTAGTGTAATGGCCTGACATTGCTCCTTTCCTTCCCTTCTTAGATTGGTTTCCGTAGTACTTGGCAAATCCCCTTGTGGTCTACTGTTCAATGTATTGGCCATTTGGCCCATTTGTGTCTCCAAATTCTTTATAGCCACAACTTGGCTCTTGATCATAATTTTAGTATTAGCCATGTACTTGAGCATCATCTCCTCCATTTCTAACTTCTTTTCTGGCTGAGGTGCAGGTGGTGGATGATGTTGTTGTTATTGAAGTCCAGGTGGGTAAGGTGGTTTGGGTGCATATTGTAGATGAGATGGTTATGATTGGTATTGATGTTAAGACCGAAATTAATGTGGTTGTTGATGTTGTTGGTTGTTTTGATTGTTGTTCCAGCTGAAATTGGGATGGTTACGGTTGTTGGGGTTATAAGTATTCTGAAACTGATTTTGGTTCTTCTAGTAGTTTCTCATGAATTGCATCGATTATGAATTGATAGCACACTGGCCAGTTTGATGTGACCCAACACATATCTCGCATACATAGGCAACTGGCTTGACCTTACTCTCCGCCAAAGAATCAATCTTCTTAGCCATTGATGCCATCTGAGCTGACAACTGCGTTATCGTATCTACCTCTAACATTCTCGCAATTTTAGGTTGTGGCATCCTGGTCGTAGGATTTTTAAAATCATTTGTTTCCATTGTCTCAATCAGCTCGTAAGCTTCCTCATAACTTTTAGCCCATTAGGTTCCTCCCACAGCAACATCTACTATTGGCCTTGACTGCCAACCCAATTCATTATAAAAAGTGTTTATGACCATCCAATCTGGCATTCCATGACGGGGACATTTCCTTAGCATTTCCTTGTAACGTTTCCAAGCTTCATATAGTGATTCACCTTGTTGTTGCTCAAACTAGGAAATCATCGTTCTCATTTTTGCTGTCTTAGCCATTGGAAAAAATTTGGCTAAGAACTTCTGTGCTAAATCCTCCCATGTAGTGATAGACCCCGCTGGCAATGAGTGAAACCAGCTTCTTGCCTTATCTCTCAAAGAAAATGGAAACAGCCTTGGCCTAATTGCATCCTCTATCACACCATTATATTTAAAGGTGTTATAAATCTCTATAAAGTTCAACAAATGCTCGTTCGGGTCATCTTTATCAGCACCTCCAAATTGAACCATATTCTGGACCATTTGTATTATTCCCGACTTAATTACGAAAGTATTTGCTGCTATAGCTGGCCTTACTATGCTCGACTGCAACTCATTAATCTTAGCCATCGACTAATCCCTCAAGGCTCTGTGTTTCTCTTCTCGATGCTCTTCTGCCATATTGGATGATGAAGTTTCAGTAGTAACTTGTGTATTCTTACGTGCTCTCGATATCCAAGCTCTACTATTGATATTATCCTGTGCAGGTATCAACTCAGGATTAGACGATCGCGTGTGCATACACAAGTACCTAAAATGTAAACAAAAATAAAATAGAAATGAGATAAGAATAGAATTGTTCAAGTTAAACAAATCCAGTTTTAGTTGATGACGACAGTAATAAAAATAAACACCGTTCCCCAGCAACGGCGCCAAAAACTTGTTGGGCTATTTTGGTTTAACAAAATGGACTCTAACTCGTGCAAGTATACACGGATCAACAAGTAGTACATAGTAAGAAAGTGTCGATCCCATAGAGAAAGGAGAATAAATATATATTATCATGCAACAACCTTGTCACTATTTCTGTATGCTCAAACTATCAATTAACAAGTAATTTATATAGAAATAAATTATCAATATAGAAATACTAATTACTAAAAGTAAAGTAATCAAATTGGAGAGATATGGGATCCTAATTTCATTTAATGTTTTTTCCAACATGCATGCCTCATGTTATGCCTAATTATTTAATATGGAAAACTAGTCGAGAGCACAAAGGTGAAACATAACCATCTTTCGATGTAGTATGTCTAATTTACAAAAAATCCACAAATGATAGAATTTATGTAAGCATCAAAATTACCTAACTCACGATATATCTATGTGAATTACAAGCAATGATGATTTAAGCACAAGCTCTTTCAATGACTACACAAGGTGAACCGGTATATTCCTATCCGGGTCATATATCACAGAACCTAACACCAATAAGTCTCATGAACATACGCCAACATGGTCTAGTCTATACTTATACTTGCTTTTCCAATTCCATATAAGTAATTAATGTGAATGGTGATCAAGCATTTAATAAGTTAGCACAACTATGATGGGCAATCCAATATTAAACATTCAACATCACAATCAGCCATTCATGTATAGACTACGCATTAAAATCCATTAGAATCTCATAATGGAAGTTAGTTCATTTCTGAATCAACAGCCATTATGTGATTGAAGCAAAACGTAAAATTGAACAATGAAAGTAAGAGATAAAAGAGAAAAGCGGAATAAAATCTGATAATCCTTGCTGCAAAGTCTAATTATACGCTAATTCAAATCCACAATCGTCACCAGAATGAAAACCAATATTTACAAGCACTGATCTAGAGAGAGAAGCACAAAGAAAATAGAGAAATGCTATGAACTCTCTCTCGAATACCCAAAATCTAATAATAGTAATTTAAAAACTCAATAATTTGTCTCTAGTAACCAACCAAATCGTCAAAAAGATAACAAATACACTCTACTTTTCAAAATAAAAAAGTAAGCATTTTAAAATAATTGTGACCTGCGCAGCCGTACGATGATGTAAGGGATTTCGGGCGCGGGCGCGCTGTAGGCTTTTCTGCCGAGAGCTTGGCGTGGCCGCGCTATGTCTCTATGTATCAGGGGCACGGCCGCACAGTAACCTCATCTACTTCTGTTCGTCCTATAGCGCGGGCGCGTCGTGACTAGGCTATATGGCTGTGCGGCCGGGCTGCTGCTGCTTGTTGTCTGCTGGTGTTTGCTTTCTTCATTGCTACTACTTGCTTACTTCTTCTTCTTCACTTCTTTCTTCTTCATTTGGTGTCATCCAAGCTCTTCTAGCTGTCCTCTCCACCTACTTGATCTCATTTGCCATCTTCATTCTAGCTCAAGTCCACCATGCCATGCTTTCAAAGCTATCACATGCCTTGCTATGCTATTCTCATTTCCATGCCATGCCTTAGGAGTTCCAACTATGCACACTACAAAGCAAACACAAAAAGCAAATAAAACATACCAAAAATACTTAAGTTGAGCAAACTCCTAGTGAGTTGGTAACCAATAAGTAGGTATAAAACCTACTTATCATACTACCAGGATGAATCTAGTACCTTGAACTATGAGCCACTTGTAATATTGCCTCTTTCAATTCTGTTTCACTTGGAACCCAAATTCTTCCTTAAAATCTTAATAACCCCTCATTATCACGATTATACTTTATCTCTTTTTCATCTACTAGCTGTTTCTTCATCTGGTCACACTCATCATTTCTGAGTTGTACCTCCTTGACTCTCTCTACAATGGTAGGTCGAGTCTCCGTTATAAATAATTTTTTACCCAACTTACTCGGTACTCTCACCTCTAACTTTATTTTAGCCATCTCTGTTATTAACTCAGTTTGAGTCGTTAAAATAGATAACTTTTCTTGACCCTTTCTAATTAAGGCGTCGGCCACCACATTCACTTTTCCTAGATGATACAGGATATCACAATCATAATCCTTTAACAACTCTAGTCATCTTCTTTGTTTCATATTTAATTTTTTTTTGTGAATATATATTTCAGACTTTTGTGGTCCGTGTATATCTCACATTTTTCCCCATATATATAATGCCTCCAAATCTTTAAGGTGAATACTACCGCTGCCAGTTCCAGATCATGTGTAAGATAAACTTTCTCATAATCATTTAACTGTCGTGATGCATACACAATGATCTGGCCATGTTGCATGAGCACACATCCAAGTCCTCTATGCGAAGCATCGCTATAAACTACAAAATTCCTTGTATCAATAATATTTTTAAAGCAATTGGTTTAGAATTATATCAATAATATTTTTAAAGACTTAGAAGTAAATCAACAAAACATTTTAATATTTGTCTAGCCGAATCAGATGGCATTGACACTTTCTTAATCATTTCATAGCATAACATGTCATAAAGACTTGTACAAATACAAAAAGATTTGTATAAGTTTGAAATACACATATTCATGGAAGAATTGTGTATACTTTATTTATCATATCATGCATCTTCATATGAACAAAATCTAATGAACCAACAACTTGCCTAACATAGAGCATAGACAAGAGTTAGAAAACTTGCCTTGTGTATTCTTCTTATCTTTTTTTAATTCGGTCTTTATATGTTCTGCATGTTATAATCATAATAACACATCAATTAGTCACATAACAATTTTCACATATTGTTTTACACTAACTTCTCCTCCTTTTGAATCCTATCTGAATCGTTAAACCGGTAATGTTCATTAAGTTATTTATCATTCATTATGACTTTCCGACACTTAAATGGCATACCTCATTATCATTCATTAACGTCTAAGACATACATCATTATGTACGCTAAGTGCGACCCCCCCAAAATAGGTTTACACAACTCATTTTTAGTTACCAAATATATGGTATAGAATCAAAATACAAACTTCCCATATACAACTAGTAACTATCGTGTAAAATAAGACAAAACATAAGCTGTGAGTTTCAATATAAATATTATCTCGTAGACAATATCTAAACTCAAATAAAGTCCTCATTACAATTATTATCACACTATTTTATAGAATAGTGAGGACTACTATAGTAACCATCTTGAACCGTCACTCCATTCCCCGACTTGTCCCAGTTATATTCTCGTTTCCTGAAGAGAACACTGAAAAAAAAGGGTGAGCTCAACTAGCCCAGTAAAGAATATTATGACTAAGATAATGTAGAACAAATTATCCTTAGTCAACAAGGAAAAATCTGATAGAATACAATAGATAACAAGTTTTAGAACAACAACTGCAGCGAAAATAATAATCCATTAGAAGAGTAAAGTAGAGCATGATGTCTACTATCTTATATGATTTAAAAGTTTATCATCAATATTTTATCCCTGTAACACCAATCAATAATTATTTCTAATCAACGAATAATCTATGCACTACGGGCTAAAGATAATCGTTTGTATCACCAGTGGTCATGATCATGCTAAACACCTGTCAATCTATGTACTACGGGCCAAAGAGGAGTTTCACCACAAACCTTTATCTATAACATTAAAGATCATGATTATAACAATACACAATTCCTAGTCATAATCATACCAACCAACAGTCTATCTTTGCGCTAAGGGCCAAAGATGACTTTCACCACAATATAAGTATGAGGATGATGACAATGATACAAAGAATGGATCAAGTGAGGTCAAGGATAAATCCAGAGCTCAAGAATGTCCAAATTGTCAGCATGATCACCAATTGTGGAGTAAAATTCATGAATGATATTTAAGATTCAAATTTCAAAGATAATTTGGACAAAGAAAAGAAAACAAATTTCATCATGAATAGTACTCAAGAATAGTACCCCGGATGAATAGTACCCTGAATGAATAGTACCCTGGATGAATAGTACCCTGCATGAATAGTATCCTGAATGAATAGTGCTCTGGTATGAACAGATTAAGATTTAATAAGAATGTTAAAGCAAATATTCAAGTGAAGTGATAATAGATGAAGAGCGAAACTCAAGGAATTTCAAATCATTTCAAGAATTATAGAACCAGTACTCACCATATTAAGTGTAGATTTAGGAATATGAAATCAAATAATATAAGTTACAAAATATGGAATATGAAAGAAATGATATTTCTTACAAGTATTAAAAGAAAATAACATCCTTTACTCGAGTAAATAATGAGTAAATAACTAGATGTTGTCTGATATGTAGGAAATTATCGTGAGGAAATCTTGCACTATAAGCTACACCATTTTTGAAAAAAAATGAAACAAAATATACTTGAACGAATATTTTATACTATATTGTAATATTATATATATTATATTGTAATATTATAACAATATACTTGAATGAATATATTATCGAAGAAGGTAATTATGGTTCCATAGAAAAATATGTCAAACTTACAACAAACGCTTTATGACAAACCCCTCTATTTATATCAAAAATTGAATAAATATCTATCACAAATCACTTATCTTAAATCAACATATTTTTAATCTTTCAACAAATATTCATCATTAATATTATAACTCACAATATTGACAATTAGATCGTTCCTAGGAAAGAGGGGGCTTTCCAATAAGGATTTCTCTTTACCGGCGCGCAATTAAATAATGTAGCCCCTTTCCTCGACAGAACTTTTTAGACATTATCAATAATGCTAATAATAATATGAGTAACTGTATCGTGTCAATTATTGATTTAATAATATAAAATATTATGCAGATATTACTGTAATAATTATTGAATCAATAATATGAGATACTATGCAGCAACTACTATGACAATTATTGAATGAAACTGAGTGACTACTTACGTTAGCATCAATAATTAGAGATACTCTACAATACTGTGTGCTATTGTGCAGTACTGCGTACCATTGTGGAACAATGCGTATTACTGTACTTTTATCACCTGATATTTCAACAGTTTAACCGTAAAAGTTTTGTCGTTATTTTATGAAAAGGTTATTTTTGTCGCTTTCTATATCCGACAGTTATTCCGTTGTGGGATCCACCAATGATTACGCTGTCATACGAATATTCCCCAACAAAAAGAATATTCCCCGACCAAACAAATATTTCATGACAACTTACTTATTTTGTAAAATTTGCAAATATCACCCATAACTATAGCATTTATTAAATCATCGCATTACTATTTAGAATACTATTTAGAAAAAATTAAATCTTTATTCATAAAAGTTAGGGTCTTACACTAAGGACGCTCGTCTGACGCAAATACTAAACATTTTCATTGTTTACATACTTTTAGTTTACATTTCTTAACCTTTTAATCAATGTTCAATCATTAACATAAGGTTTAATCACTTCTAAAAGTGTTACATTAAGTGGACTTTAACTTCATTATCATTCCCTAAACTTTCTCCAAGTGTTGAGTAGTTTAAAGCTCTTCACTATGTCTTGCTCTGGCCTAAGGCTGCTGCGCCTCAATCCACTTCAAAGCCAATGCTACAGCGCTCAATTACAGTACCTCTCCTTCGAGCCGGCGATGCGGCACCATGCCAGAACTTTTGAATTTTTTTTCTAAGTCTTTTAACATGGCTAAAATGCTAACTTTGCTTACTCCGAATGAATTCATTTTTGAGCCAAATTCTTTCTTACATTACATACTACAATTTCCCCTGGACAAAATAATTTTTGAATCCATTAACGAGCCTTTTCGTCGGCTCAAAATTTCCTCATCTCTCATTTTACGTCTTAAACGTTTTTCGTTCGTTTGTCCGTAACTTACTCATTCAATACCCGAATGAGTTTGTTCTTGAGCCCACGACTCACATGTTCTCTAACATTCTTACAAAACCCTAATTATTCAGGATAATTAACTAACACTACATATTCATTAGGAAATTATAACAAACTACGATTTCAACAGTTAATGTCTTTTACTTAAATTTTCGCCATAATTTCGTTATAACATATTTTTACTTCGTTCCAATTGGAACATTTCCACAACTTATCAACATCTAACATATCCTAACTAGATATAATCAACTAAGATATATACGATGATTTTAAACTTATCCACCAACAACAAGCTCTAATTTTTCATGTGTTTTTCATTTTGTTCTTTATTAAAGATTACGATTCACTTGTCATGTAATTATTAGTGTCTTAAGTCAACTAATTTTTTCCTTATTCCACCGAAAGATACTATGATTCCAATGAATCATTAAACATCCACCAATATCACTTCCTAACAATCTACAACTTGAAAAAGATGAATATTTAAGTTTCTTAGTTATTACCTCTTGTGTTCTTGGTTGGTCTGATGAATTAGTTAGCTTCTCCTTCTTCTTGATTCTTCAATTTTTCTCTCACTTCTCTCTCAATATATAAGCTTCCTCTTTATATGTCTTAGTTGAATTAAGATGACACATTAAAGAAAAACATGTCTAGCTTTTATAGAAAAAACAAAACTTAGGGCTTTATGGTCATATGGACAACTTTGCTCTAGCTTACGAATTGGTCACTTTACTTAGGGTCTTGAATTGTCAACAGCCTTAAGTTTATAAATCTTACTAACCACCCCTTCATCACCTCCTCACTTTTAACCATGGTTAAATCAAAATGATACAACCAAGACTTTTGTGTCAAAGGTCATTAAATGCCACCTCCTTACAGTTGATATTTAGCCAAGCTTCTTAAAGAAGCTTGGTGATGGCCGACTATATCGTGGTTTGGGGGGCCCACATGGTTTTCCCCAACCTACTTGACACACCCATGACCCATAGGCTGATCCATCTTTGTTAAATCTTAGTTTGGGTTTGGTTCAATATTAAATTCGGGTCATTCTTTGTGTAATGATCGAGAATTTTGTAATTTATTAAAATATTTATCGAATTAAATAAGTATTTTAGTTGGTTTATTTATTGAATAAAATAAATTTTTTATGGAAATTATGGTGGAATAATTTAGTTAAGTGTGATAATATTAAGTAAATTGATGATAAATAATTTTATAATTAGTGTGTATTTTATTACGCGAGTATATTGTTAATATACTAATTTACTTAAGTAATTAAATTAGAGAATTAAAGATTTGTTTAATAAAGTTGTGATTATAATGGTTAAATATAAATTATAATTATATTGGAAAGGTTTAATTTAAATTATTAATGAATTTAATTTAATTCAAATTATAATATTAAGATTTTAATTAATTAAGGGTGTGACAAATGAACTATATAATAAAAATAAATTCGAAAGGAGTCCGATGGAGTTGGCGAAACAAGGTCTTGTGATCTTTTGTGTATGTAACAGCTGAGACGCTCGGTATTGTAACTGGCTAAACATAAGTCTATGTAAATTAGCTATGAGTTTATTTTTACGCTAAGTTCATCTTTCCTATGTCTGAGAAGCAGAGCAGAGAAAGTCGAGAGAAGAGAGAATTTGAGAGTGTTTGAGAACGCTATGAATCAAGAAGGAGAAGGAGTTTAACCAAGCCATTATCATCTAATTATGTTTAAAGAAGAAATCAAGAGGTAAGCAACTAATTTCAATTTCTAGTTTATGTTTGCTCAAGCTTTCTTCTTTGTAAATGATCTTGGTGCATGATTTGTTAAGAAATTAATTATAATTTTTAATATGTATGTATAATCTGGTATATGTGGATTATAAACAATTTTAGAATTATCAAATTCATGTAAACATGCTTTAAAATGAAGATTTGAGTTTTTGGGGTTATATATTAAAAATGGCTTCTTTTGGAGTCAAAATTGATAGTTAATTTATATAGAAATCTATAAATTGGTGATTATTTATGTTAATACATTCGTAAACGAGAAGAATTCATGTTAAATGAACCAATTTGGTTGAGTAATGAATCTGTGGTGAGTAATTTCGCTAAATATGTAAAATATGAAATATAGAGTATGAACATGTGGTTTTATGAACATGGGGTGGTGTGAGCTTAACTTAACCTAACCTAATGAAAATAAAGAAGCTTTAAATGTGTGTTAAGATGTATCATGAGTACGTTGCAAGCTATGTTTTGGTAAGTTTTAGGAGACTTTAACTTGTTATTTGTAAGAAGTTAAATGTTAAGACTTATATTGTATGCTTATTGTGACAACCTGAGAATTTAGATGATTATTAAAATTGTAACAACCCGATATTTTATATATAAATAAATTAGAAATTTTGCGTATAATTTTTTATTTATTTATTTTAAGGATGAGGATTTGTACAAGATAATGTGTATATGTATTTATGTGATAAATAAAAATATATTTATTACATGAATATTTATAAATAATTTTATTTTAGAATTATTGATTTTTATAAAGTATATTCTTATAATAATTAATTTATAGCAAAAAATATTTTTATTAATAAAAATATAATCATATATTATTTAAATAATATATGAAGTGATTTTTAGAATAACTATAATAATTATTCTATTATACGAATTTTAGTACAGATTATTAAGTTAATTATTTTACCTTAATTATTAAGGTTAAATATGGAAGAATAAATCAGATATGGAATCCAAACCTTAATTTTGGATTTTTATCAAGGAATGAGAATAATAAGATAATATTAATTGTATTTTGATTTTTCAGTGTTATAAATATATACTGTATGTACGTATTGAAGATGGTTGGTCAATTATGGTGTTTAATGTCAAAACCCTATTTTTACTATGAAAAACCCTAATTTGAAAATCAACTGTGAGTTTAAGACTGTAATATAACTGTGTTATATGATTTATGTTGTGTATTAAATGATTAATTAGGTAAACCCTAATTAAAGTCTAGACACCCTAATTAATCTTTAGAAAATCCTAATTATAAAATCCTAATTTCTGAAATCTAGAAACCCTAATTCGAAACTCAAATTAGAATTCAAGATTGATTGATGATTGTGTTAATGTGATTAATTAACAAGTATTAGAATTATAATTGTTAATTATGAAAATCCTAAATTACTAAACTAGAAACCCTAATTTCTATATTTAGTAACCCTAATGAGTAATTATAAATTTCAATTACTTATTGTGAACCCTAATTGCTAAGTTAGCAAGGTTAATTAATTAGTAAATAATTAAACCCAAATGTTCATGTATAATGTAATTAGAAATCTAATCTAATTAAAGAAACTAAAATTTCTATTTTTCTCTATAATTGCAAAATCCTATAAATCCTTCAATTTTGTGCTAATCTTAGGGTTAAACCCTAAGGGTCAAACCCTAAGAGTTTGACATGTTACAAAATTGCCATTAAATTCATAAGGCTAATGACAATTTTAGCCCTCTTGCATTTTATTTAAGGTAACTTGTAGAATTTGGTCTAGATGGAGTTGTTGGCCAACCCTAGTGTAGCATGCATGTGACTAACTTTCCAGCAGATCAGCCTCATATCTCAGTATAATACATTGCATCTAAGTGTTTATATAATGATCAAAGAGAGAGAGAAAGTCACATTTTTGCTCATTTTGCTAAAACATCTAACCAATCATCTCCCTCACTAAAACCAACGAAATTTGGTAGCATATCAGTCACATAATCAAGCCCCACTAACATCATAACAAAATCAGAAGTTCAGAATCAGAAGATCAAAGTGAGGTATAAAAACTAACCCTGGAAAATTTGATCTTGATCCACATGTTAGATGTTATGATTGAGTGTTAAAATATGTTGGTTATAGTATATAATGATGATCTGGGTTGCTAGATGTTAGATCCATAACATCTAGAGGCTCGGATTTGAAGTTTTAAAAATCTGGAATTTTTTTTTGATGTTTGACAACCAAATGTCAGGCCTTATAGCTCTGTGATCTTTAATGTGTTTTTTGTTTTGAAAGTTAGTAATTGTAGTCTGATATGTGCATTTGAATCTGGGTTTGAAATCAGCCTTAGATCTGTTCTCGATTGCATGATATTGTTGGTCAAAGGTCGTTGACCGACCATGACCAGACCATTTCTAGGTAACCCAGAAAGGGGTTTTCAGCGTCTGACAGGATGTTTGAAGTCCAAGATCTGTCAGATTATTGAAGTTTTGATGTTGTTGTTATAACTAGATTGTAGACTGTAATATGGACTTTGAATCCTGACCTTTAGATCCCTTAAAGACTTAACTGATCGAACGTAGTTAGTGGTCAAATCAGGCCACTCGGTCACAATTGCATTTTTCTAGAATTTCTAGAAACGTGAAGAACACATATTCTGACAGCCTTTGACCGATCAACATCTTGCTATTGTTTTGATGTTATGGTTATGTTTTGTAATGAATCTGTAGTATTA
The DNA here is from genome assembly GCA_016801055.1 of Panax notoginseng. Taxonomy (NCBI): domain Eukaryota; kingdom Viridiplantae; phylum Streptophyta; class Magnoliopsida; order Apiales; family Araliaceae; genus Panax; species Panax notoginseng. The sequence continues at coordinate 128,278,276 of CM029019.1, forward strand.
CATGTTGTCTACACACTGAAGGCTTAAATATCACTATTACATCAACAGGATTGCAAGTTATGGAAGCCCAAAATGGACATGTCTAACTATTCTTCATTTCTGAGTAACCCAGAAAATGAAGAACAGGTCTGACAGTCCCTTTCAAGGCTTAGATCTCGTTGGTTATATGTGTTATGAACTTGGTTGTTGTTGGATATTGTAGTCTTGCATTAGCTTTACACGATCTGACCAATAACATATCTAGAAACACATGACACAGTTCATAATTCTTGGTCAAACAAAGCATCTCGAGACTGAGTTTGATTTTCTGGGTTTGCATGATGAACATGAAGAACACCTATAGTGACGGTTCTGTCACTATAGGTGATCTTTAGCGACAGTTTCTATATAAAAATTATATTTTTATTAAATAATTATAGAAAATTAGTTTTTAATTATTAAAAATATAAAATAAATTATAAAAAATTATTTTAAGGTCTGAAAATTTGTTTTTAATTATTTTAATTATATTTCATAAATATTTAATATTTTTGAAATATTAGAGGTATTTAATTTATTTAATTATTATATTAAATAAATTATTTAAAAATGATTTTAATACTTGAAAAATTATTTAAAATTATATTATGATATAAGAAAATATTTAAGTTATTTTTAATGACTTTTAATATTTTGTGAATGAAATTCATTAATAAATTAATATTAATGATAATTAAGTTATAAATTAAAAATGATTTTATTATATTAAAAATCATTTTAAATAATAATCAGGTATTTAAAAATATTTTAAGTTATAAAATATAACTTTCAATATTTAAAGGTAAATTTTATTAATTAATTATTATTAATGATATTAAAGTTATTTAATAATTATATTAAATAAGTTAGTTTAAAAATGATTTTAATATTAGAAAAAATATTTTAAATGAAAATAAAGTGTTTAAAGATATTTTAAGTTATAAAATATAACTTTTAATATTTAAAAAATAATTTCATTAATAATTTAATATTAATGATATTAATTTAATACTAAATGATATTAAATTTATTTAATAATTATATTAAATAAATAGTTTAAAAATAATTTTATTAATTTAAAAATTATTTAAAAAGGATATAAATGAATTAAGAATATTTTGATAAATAGTACATTAATATTTAAATATTAATGGTAATTAATTAAAACTGATTTTAATTGTTTTAAAAATCATTTCAAGGTAATCTACATACTTTAAAAATATTTAAAGTTATTATAAATAACTTTAATATTTTGGTAATGGTTTCATTAATAGTTTAATATTAATTAAATATTAATGATAATAGAATTGTTTGATATTTAAATCATTTAGTAATGATTTCGATGCTTGAAAATTCATGATAAATTATAATAAATATTTAAAAATTATTATAAGTCATTTAAAAATAATTTGACTGATAATTACAGATATTGAGCTATAGGATAGAGTCTTAGACTCGATAATTACCCGATAAAGCAGTCGGTACACCGACATGTTTCAGAAATTTATCTAGACTTAGATAATTTGACTTGATAAGTATTTACTTGTGATTCAATGGTTGTTAAACATATGTGACAATGTGATTAGGTTATGTGCTGACTGGGAAATGTAGTACTATGTGTCATAGTATATGGTTCTAATCGAACGAATGATCTGATTAATGATAGGTCGTGAGATAAAAGATAGAACTAAGTTACAAATTGTAAGCAGTATATGAGGCAAGTATCTTACCTTTGTATTTTCTTTATACAATGGACATGAGTAAGAATGTTTCTAAATTGTATTATTATTGTACAGATTATTAACCCTATATTATATACGCTCATTGATTATCAACATGTTAGTATATGATAATTCAGATATATATTCTGTTCGTTAATTTCTATAAATGGTTATACAAGTGTCCCCACTTGGATAATCGTTGTATTTAATCACATGTTGATACACATTTGACAATTACCCGTATACATATATATTGAATTATAGATTATTGTTGAACAAGATAAAACCTTTGGTTTGGAACCCCGACAAGTATGAACATTCCGTACACGGGAAAAATTTTTATGCACCCAAGGTGGACAGAGTGAATGATACCATCGTTCTTGCATGCAGTATTGATCAATACTGGGTACAATGGGCTGATCACCCCCGTGCCCGTAAGTTATGACGGTTTACAGATGAAGTTCTATTTAACCTTTTCGAAAATGAAAATAATGTTCATAATATGTCACCTTAACCCTATTTATAGTAATTACGTAGTTTCAAAAATTTAAAAGATGGTTGTTATGTTATTATTATCGGTTCAGATTACTTCACAACTATTGACTTATTATAGAAGGGTAGTACAAAGAAAATATTTAAATTCTTTCAGCTTATATATATAATTGTTATTACTTGCTGGGCACTCAAATGCTCGTCCTTGCTTAATTTAAATGTTTTCAGCAAAGTGTGAAGAACCAGAAGGCTCATGCAGAAACAAAGGAAAAGAAAAGCTAACCAAATAAGATTTGTGGTAGTTTATGTAATAGTTTGATATTATTATTAAGACAATGATATATATTTTATCTATCATGTTACATAAGGAATGTATTAAAGGTTACGTACTTGGGAGCTGGACTCTGATAATCATGTAAATTAAGTTGATCTTTATATTATTGTTACTATTATTAGTATTATTCCGCTCATAGAAATGGTATCGTGAAGCACCGAGTTCGGGTTTCAAGTACCCGAATTTGGGAGGCGTCACAAAAATCTTAAATGATTAATTAAAGGTTAAAGAATAAAAACTAGAGTGAAAATAGAGGAATGATTTAAAAAAAATTAGAAAGAAATAGGTTATGAATGCGGAAAATTTTATTAAGGAAATAAAATTCAAGTGAAGATATATTATAAGGATAAAGGGAATATATATATATGTATTTGTACATATATATATTTAGTGATGTGGTATATATTTTAGCAAGGGGGATGATAATGATAAATACTTTGTGAATATGTATTAAGGAAATAAAATTCAAGTGAAGATATATTATAAGGATAAAGGGAATGTGTATATGTATTTGTACATATATATATTTAGTGATGTGGTATATATTTTAGCAAGGGGGATGTTAATGATAAATACTTTGTGAATATGTAAGTAAATGAATATGAATACTATGTGTTTGTTTATTATATAAACAAATAATAGAAACTAATTTAACCTAATTATATTTTAGAAATGAAAAATTAAATAACTTAAGAGTTATGGTATGGGAGAATAATAGTATTTAAAATATATACTAATTTTAAGAGATTTATTTTATACATCTCAATTAATTAATTTTATAACTTAATTGTAACAAGTCTAATTGGGTTAAGAAATTAAGTGTACATAAATAAGGATTTAAATTATAATTGAAGTGAATGGAAATCCTAATTAAATAATTAGGAAAAGATAATATTAAAAGTATTGGACCTAATATATTTTCATGGCCTAAATATTTGTATTAGAAAGCCCAAAAGATTTAAGAGGTAGGCCCAATCAAATTAGTCAGAGGCCCAGACAATAAATTTAAAAAGCCCAAAATTTGATCCAAGTATGGAAGGACATAATGGTCATTTGTTAATTAAAATAAAAGCAATTAAAGAAAACAATATTTGGTGGAGCATAGAAAGGACACTTGGCTGGTTATGTAGGAATAGAAAAGGAGAGGAAAAGGGTGGATGGACATCACCTATTACAAACATCACATGTTTCAAATACATTACACCAACTAAGCTAGGCGTCATTCCTTTTATGAAGCCACAACATTTAGTTAGATTAGTATGTAATATGATAATGATTAAGGAGAGAGGAGATAAGATGTTGGGAAAAATATTTATACAATTTTTTTTACCAAAAAATATAATCCTTTCTCTTTCATCTTTTATGTTAGTTCACTTATCTCACTTTCTATTCTTATCTAACAAAGCAAAGATAGAGAGAGAGAGAGAAGGAGAGAAAGAGAATTCGGTGGGGAAGAGGAGGAGAGGAAGAGGGAATTTCACCATTGATGCACCCTAGGTTCATCTCATACTTTCAAAGAAAAAGAAAATGTGATCATGATTAAAGGTATAATCATAAACTAATTTATATATTTTAGTTGGATTATTATAAATCAAAACTTGAATCTATGATTATAAACTTAAAATATTTGTATCTACTTGTTGATGAGTATTTTATGTTTAGATATACCCATATTAGGTGTTAATTTGTTTGGAAATCAAAAGAAAAGAAAAGTAATTTTTCTAGTTTATAAACCATAAATTTTTTATGTACTTTGGATTTCCACCATTTTTAATCTACACCTTCTTTTTGTGATCCGCCAAAGAGATGTGCTAGATATGTAAGCTAACTACTAAACCCAAATGGTAGCACTAAAAAATGTTGAGTACACAATTCGTAGTGGTTTTTTTTGCCAAAACAGTTTTGTTTCTTTTAAAGAGAAACAGTTTTGTCATTTTTTTACATTCAAAAATTCTCGAAAAATTTGGGATGATAATATGATAATTTTTCTAACATCTCCAAGTGGAATCACTAAAAAAAAAGTTGTAAATTTACGTATGGACTATTTTTAGCAAAGTACGAAAAAGTCTTTTTTTTCAAAAGCTACTGTTCTAGAATTTGAAATGGAATTTTCGGCCAGTTAATTAATGAAATAAATTTCAGCCTTTTGGGACATGAAAATATATGATATAAAGTAGCTCATGTCTAAAAAGGAGCTCATTCTGACTTAAAATGACCAAGTTATGACCATTTCAATTTTTAGGATTTTTCGACGAAAACGGCTATAACCGGAGTTCTGTAACTCCGATTGCCACAAAATTTTAACTAGAGGCTCATATTCACACGTATAAGATTATATCAAAAGATGGGAATTTCTTGAGTTGAGCATGATAGGGCTAATTTGTTAAGCTACGGACTAAAAATGATTTTTGAAAAATACTAAAGGAAGTTGAAAAATTACGGAAAAATACTTTTTGTGTACGAAATATATGTATATATGTTTGGTCAAATGATAGAAAAATAATAAGTTTATTTGGTATTTTCGTGAAAAGAATTAATGAATCCAACTTGCTGGATTGAAAAGCTGTGGAATCCAGTTTGCTGGATTGGAAATCAGTTTACTGAATTGAAAATCTATTGAATCCAGCTTGCTATATTGCAATCTGGTTACTGGAATTGGAATCTAATTTGCTAGATTGGCCATCTGGTTGCTGGATTAGGAATCTATTTTACTGGATTTTGAATCCAGTTTGCTGGATTGCAATCTGGGTTGCCAGATTGGTATGTTTGGATAATCCAGGTTGCTGGATAAGTATTTAACTTATTAAATTTTAAAGAAAAACTTATAATATATAAGATTAAAGCATTAAATCATAATGTATATAATATAGTGATTAAAGAATTATCAAAGCACGATAATAATAATGATGTTTTAAGGAGTAATATAATATTTGATTATGTGATAAGTGTTTAAATTGTATAATGACTGTAATTAACAGTAGTACATGTGATGATATTATTCTAATTGGAAGATCAGTATTATCAATATTAGGTCTTTCAGATGAAGCTAAAATAGGTTGTGTAATAGTAATCGACGGTACAGGCAAGTTCCTGAATTATACTTTTATTGTGCAAGTTCCTATACTTTTAATTAAGCAAGTTCTCCAACTCAAACTGGAGTTATGATTTTTCAAGCATGCTAGTGGTTAATCATTGTTGATTACATCACGTCTATGATTTATTAATTCGCACATTGTGCATGTTGTATATGTTCATCAGGTATGAAAGGCTGATCACCTTCATTACCAGTTAGTTCAGTTAAATTTGTTCATGTTTATTGTTGGCCATTCATCATTATTGTCTCGGTCATTCAGTTATGTAAATTAATTCATGTTCTTTTAGAATTATTATATTGTTGAAAGTTTGTCAGCTTTTATTCTTTTCAATCATGATATATCTTTCTTTGAACTTAAACTTGATGGGCAAACTTCTTGCTCACCCTTGCTATATCATGATAAATATTTTAGATTAAGACGAAACTTCAATTACAGGCAAAGGCAAAGACAAGTTCCAGGATTATATTTCTATATAGCTAAAATTGTAATAATATTAAAGGCGAATAACATTGTAAGTCCTGTAGTATATGAATGTATGTATTAAGTTAAGGTTACCGACCTTGGGGATTATGTTGTAAATATTTAATGTATAAACAAATTATGTTTATGTCTTTCGCATTAGTTATAGAAATGATGTACTAGGCTTGTGGTGATTTGTACCCGGATTTGGGGACGTCACACTTGGTATCAAAGTTGTAGGTTATAAACCTTAGGTAGTGTTACCTTAGGCTATAACCGCAGTGATAAGGATAAGGACTAACTCAAATAGAGTTAGTGCGTTAATAAAATTCAAAGAATAATCTCGATAAGTTATAAAAGACCTAGAGTTACCTAACTCTGACAATAAAAATGAACAGTAGTATTGAATAGATAGAGTCTAAAAGGCTAAAAGTATACGGGAACTGAAGATCGTAAAACAAAACGATCAGAACATAGAAATGAATCCTTATATAATACGATGAGATCACACCGTGATCTGATAAGTTTATTGCATGGAAGAGGATCAATCTAATGATTGAAAATTTTATAGCAGAATTGTTGTGTGTATGTTGTACTATGGATTAGTACTATTTGAACTCAGAAAAAAATGGTGGATTATACAATACGGATTAAATAAAATTCGTATGAAGTAAGTATGGAGCTAGGATTATGTGGGATTTCAATTGAGGACTCATGTCAGCAGCTAAGTTGTAAGATTCCTTATATGGGTGGGGAATTTGTACTTGATTTTAGAATCACTTAGCTTCCTATATCATTATATTGGTTAAGTTGAACAAGTCTTTGTATGGGAGGGGAATTGTCCTTGGTTTAACGACCTCTTAGTTTCGTATATTGATTAGTGGCCGAGTTTGGTTTGACAACCACTTAGTTTCTGGTACTGATAATCATTGAAATGTTTGTGTCGTGTTATTTGCTATATACTTGTTGAGAAGGTGATTCTTTTCTCATGTGTATAGTAGATAGGTAGAAAATATAATATTAGGTGCGAGTTCTTAAAACTCATACTTATGGTAAGTCTGTGACTCATAATCAAATGGTATGCTTTTGAACCCCTCAGCGTATGGGCAGTTCTTGATTGGTTCTTAAACAATGTATTGCTAGGATAAGTTCCTAAACTCATATTATTGTGAAAAGTTCCTGAACTCATAACGTGTGATAAGTTTGTTGAACTGGTTATAGATAAGTTGTGAATGGAGTATTGGGGATGATAGAAATAGATATAATTATTAAGCAATGGATCATTATAGAAAGTGAAGTTGATGGAGGAAGCATATGTATTCCAGATCTTCTAGCTATACTAGACTTCGAAATTTTTGACATTAAGCTAAATTCGCACTGATGTTCCTTTTAAAAATAATAAATTTTGTTATTCTCAACACATGGTAACCAGTGTGTATGTGTGGACTTCGAGACCTTGAAACATCGTTACCTGTCGAGGTATTATAACACTAAAATTGATTTACAATTATTTTTGAACTGTTTAAAGAATAGTCTATGCTAATTGTTTCGGCTAGACGAAAATGATTTGAATATATCATAATGTATTTTATATCATTAATGCATCAGGTAACCTGGTGCAAAGATGATATAAATGATGGAGTTATAAATGCAGAAGTACTTATTGTTGAATGCGATCTAAAAATCATTATTCCACTATGGTATGATGTATTATGACACAGTCACACAATGACGGAATCCTCAAACGGGCTGTAAATACAGTAGGGTATAATGTCGTCATAACATTATTTTTAGAATTTCAAAGACAAACTATTCCCAACGGGGTTTGGCCATACATGTTTCGATTGAAATTGAATTATTGGTATGAGTATAAGCTATTTAATTCAGCTAAACCCACATTTTTGAAAATTATAAGTATTCTTCGAAATTTTTTCTGAACCAAATTGTTTTGCTGCGGAATCCTATGATAATACTGAGGTGAACATCCCAAAATTGGAAAACTTTTGTGTGCCCAAGGCGGATATGATGAATGTAAATATCATTTCAGCATGTAGTACCTGATCAGTACAGGGCATAATGGGCTGATCACCCTCTATGTCTGTAAGTCATGATGGTTTGCAAATGAATTTCTGTATAAACCTTTTCAAAAATTGAAAATGAAAGTTCATGGTCTATATGACTCCTCAGCATTATTTGAAAATTTTTACTCTTTAGAGTGATGTTTTGGGTAGTGTGTGATGGTTGAATAAAGGTTGTATTGAAAACCTAGTTCTGGTGAATGTAAGGAGTAGAGTGTAGTAGGCTATAATTTCGGGGACGAAATTCTTAGAAGAATGGGTGAATGTGACAACCCGAGAATTTAGACAATTATTAAAATCTTAAATGATTAATTAAAGGTTAAAGAATAAAACCTAGAGTGGAAATAGAAGAATGATTTAAATTTATTTTAGAAAGAAATAGGTTATGAATGTGGAAAATTTTATTAAGTAAATAAAATTCAAGTGAAGAGATATTATAAGGATAAAGGGAATGTGTATATGTATTTGTACATAAATATATATATTTAGTGATGTGCTATATATTTTAGCAAGGGAAATGGTAATGATAAATACTTTGTGAATATGTGTGTAAATGAATATGAATATTATGTGTTGTTTATTATATAAACAAATAAAAGAAACTAATTTAACCTAATTATATATTAGAAATGAAAATTTTAATAACTTAAGAGTTATGGTATTGGAGAATAATAGTATTTAAAATATATACTAATTTTAAGAGATTTATTTTATACATCTCAATTAATTAATTTTATAACCTAATTATAGCAAGTCTAGTATGGTTAAAAAAATTAAGTGTACATGAATAAGGATTTAAATTATAATTGGAGTGAATGGAAACGCTAATTAAATAATTAAGAAAAGATAATATTAAAAGTATTGGACCTAATCTATTTTCATGGCCCAAATATTTTTATTAGAAAGCCCAAAAGATTTAAGAGGTAGGCCCAGTCAAATTAGTTAGAGGCCCAAACAATAAATTTAAAAAGCCCAAAATTTGATCCAAGTATAGAAGGACATAATGGTCATCTTTTAATTGAAATAAAAGCAATTAAAGAAAACAATATTTGGTGGAGCATAGAAAGGCCACTTGGCCGGTTATGTAGGAAGAGGAAAGGAGAGGAAAAGGGTGGATGCACATCACCAATTACAAACACCACATGTTTCAAAGATAGTACACCAACTAAGCTAGGTGTCATTCCTTTTATGAAGCCACAACATTTATTTTGATTAGTATGTAATATGGTAATGATTAAGAAGAGAGGAGACAAGATGTTGGGAGAAATATCTATACAATTTTTTTACCAGCAAAAATCTAATCCTTTCTCTTTCATCTTTTATGTTAGTTCACTTAACTAACTTTCTATTCTTATCTAACAAAGCAAAGATAGAGAGAGAGAATTCGATGGGGAAGAGGAGGAGAGGAAGAGGCTCTGACGCCCCCAAATCTGTGTAACATCGATTACAGGACATGGTGCTCACGATACACCATACATCATCATCTATCTAAGAAACTCTAACAATAATAACAATAATATTAACTATTACATACTTATTCAAAATAAAGTCCCAAGTCTTTACAACGTTAAATAAACTGAAACTTTAACTTAGCGTTTATTGCTACATTACATCATATGCGGAAATATAACTTATTACGTAAGTAACTCTCATCATTTCATCTTAGAATTTCTCGTGTCCTTGCCCGAGCCCTCAGCGTTATCAGCCTTAACTGAAAGGTTTAAGCAAAAATGAGCACAAATTGCCCAACATGTATATAGAATAGATGGAAAACATATGTCAGGAGTAAAATCATCTGAATAGCTAAATCTCAACAGTTGAAAGAAATATCAAGTGTTAGGTAGGAATATCAACAATAAGATTTGAAGAATTCTCAATACAATACAAAGGGGTGTAGAATACCCTGAACATTACTTTGTTTCATCGAAAACCATCAGACGGTTTAACAATCAAATAAATTGTAAACGGTCTCTGCAAGTACTCTAGGTGATCAGCCTATCGTACTCTACATTGTGCACAAGTGTTAAGTTTAAACTGCATAAGCATAAATGGGACTATTTGCCCAACATCTGTTTGCCCTTTTATTCGGGTTGTTCATCTTAGTAATCATACAAGACCGCACAAAAGAAGTTTGGATTGGTAGACATTAAATAGCTTCAAAGGATTTGAATTGTTTAACCAATATACTATGTTTGCATCAATAACATATAGCTGGAACGAAAGCTAGAAAACATACTTGAATATTGTTCATTAAGGGAATAAGAACTTTAAAGCATAGCAGTTGCAATAGGAACTAAATAATCATCAATAACGTTTCGCAAAACAATTGAAGTTACAGAACTTTACAATAAAGGAGCTTGCACGAATGATTAATTAATCACAAGCCTGAACTTACCCTCGCTGCAATCAAATGAATAAGAGTTGAATAAATTCATAATGAAAAATATGGTATGAAACTTGCCTGATACGTCTTCTACAATTTACTACTATCTACTAGCCCTTCACGTAACCTATTCATATGTGTCACATTAAGCAATTTGGTTCTCGAACAACACTTCGAAGTGTAATGGTTCCCTTTCATTTTAATAAGATGATTAAACCCGCACGTATTCAACTACAATTCAATTACATAACATGTTGCTACGTATAGGCCACGTGGTTAAATAAAAGAATATGGGAAACATAAATTTCTGACATTTTTCTGACCAAAACCTCCATAAAAAATCTGCATAAAATATGCTTAAGGGTCTCAAGTCGGAAAACCTCATTTTCCATATAACATCATTTATATGAAAAATACCAAATCAATCTTAAAAATATTTATTTTTTGGGATTTTGTAGAATATAGACTCATATTGAACATATATTTTTCCCAGAAATTTTAAAATCCATCTACTACTTTTAAATAATCTATAATAGCCAAATATTCTCAGATTTTTCACAAATTGAGATTAGCTCCAAAAATTCTGAAATTTTTAGGGTTAACTCCTGTTATATACATGTACTTCCAGTAAAAATTTCGTAATTTTTGGATTTATACACAGAGAGTTATTTGAGTATCTTTTTAAATAGTGTCCTTAGCCGTAAAATCCATAACTCTCAAACCGTATGGCCAAAAATTCTCAAATTTTTATAGGACCTTCATATCTTCTTATATTAATACTCCAAATTTTTCCAAAATTTTTATATTACAAAATAATGAACGAAAATGCCCCCGAGACAGACTGGTCCAAACAGTCCCAAGAAAGACATCAAAATTTTGTTTCTTGCAGCCACTTTTGCGATTTTATTCCCACTAATCTACAGATGATATGACCATGATATTTGGACACAATAAAATTCATAAAACGATGTATTGTACAAAAATATAACATTCATGAAACTTGCATGGTAAGACCACAAACCAATTGCATAGAAAAACATGCTAACACTAGTTCTATACTTAGAAAAAATCTGGAAATTCCTGATTTTTTGTAGATTTTGTTATGAGCATGCTTGCTTACGATTTTCATAACTTGCTCATTATAACTCCGATTCTAAAGAAATTTGGGACAGATTAGACTTCATACTACATACTATTTTATAAAATTATTACATACGCTAATCGAGTCATATAAACTACGAATCCAAGGCTCCGAAAAACCCAAAAATCATATATTACACTTTTTAACCAACTTTGAAAAAAATTGTGATTTTGATTCTAGCATGCATGGAGTCGATTCTTACTGTCCAGATCCCATCTACTAACATATATGAACATATTACAACAAACAAACTCACTAAATTACCATGATTTGAATAAATTAGTAACTAAGAGGCATTTTCTAGCTATTTATCTTGAAAACATATAAAGGTTCATGAGTTGTTTACTTGATGTGAATTTCTTCTTGTTTAGCTTCTAAAAATCCTCCTATCTTGCTTGTTTAGACTCCCCAAAACTATAGAATACTACCACACTATCTATCACTCTCAATTTCTCTTCATGTTTACTCACTTGGTGGAATTTTCTTAAAAGAAAAGGATGTTTGAGTGATGTGTATATATGTATAGCTTGATAGAGTTTTTTGATTCCCATGACCCCCAACTCCCGTAACTCTAACTATTAGTTACTCACAATATCTAATAATACAATAATTTAGTTAATTAATAGGAAGAATGTGGGAGTTAGAGAAAATGAAAGGATTTTGGTTTTAAGGAATAAAATAAAGTACTCCCTCCTTAGCTATTATGTAATATATATGTACTCCCTCCCTTGTCCCAATTCGTGAGTCACAAGGGTTCCACCAGCTGCTGACTTGTTTAAATAAAATATTATAATAATTAATTAATCAATTAATAAATTACTTTGACCATTTTGCCCATCATAGCCGAACGTTGCGAAACTTATATCGATTCTTACTAAAGTCGACGTTCTGGACGTCGTGGGACTATCCGTTAAGTCAAATTCACCTTTGAAATTCGTAGTTGACTTTTTTCTTGAAAAATTTAACTGGTTGACTTTGACCAAAAAGTCAACCGTGACACTTTTTCGTGATTACAATCTATCTTGACTAATTTCGACGTTCTGGACTTGAATACGCAGTTCGCGCCTCTAAAATTCGCTCTGAACTCCAGCTCATGATTTAATTCCATCCCACGTAATAAATAGATTAATTCCCTACTTAATCAATTTAAACAGTTAAATAAAACTAAACCAACCATTTAAATACATCTCATCACATATCTTGAAATAACATATATATGTACAACTCATATACATCTAATAAATGAAATCACCCAAAAGTTTCATATAAGATCGTTTATTGATAATTATTAAATTACATAGAAAATCTCGGATGCTACAAGTTTCATCATTAATGCACCCTAGGTTCATCTCATACTTTGAAAGAGAAAGAAAATGTGATCATGATCAAAGGTATAATCCTAAACTAATTTATATATTTTAGTTAGATTATTATAAATCAAAACTTGAATCTATGATTATAAACTTAAAAGCTCTGTATCTACTTGTTGATGAGTGTTTTATGTTTAGATATACCCATATTGGGTGTTAATTTCTCTGGAAATCAAAAGAAAAGAAAAGTAATTTTTCTAGTTTATAAACCATAAAATTTTTATGTACTTTGGATTTCCACCGCTTTTAATCTACACCTTCTTTTTGCGATACGTCAAAGAGAGGTGCTAGATATGTAAGTTAACTACCAAACCCAAGTTGTATCACTCAAAAATGTTGAGTACACAATCCGTAGTGGTTGTTTTAGCCAAAACAGCTTTGTTTCAATTAAAGAGAAACATATTATTTTGGTCCAGTCAGTGACAGGGGTAGTTTTGTTATTTTTTTGACATTCAAAAGTTCTGAAAAAATTTAGGATGATAATATGGTAAGTTTTCTAACATCTCCAAGTGGAATCACTGAAAAAGGAGTTGTAGATTTCCGTATGGTCTGTTTTTAGAAAAGTACGAAAAAGTCATTTTTTTTCCAAAAGCTATTGTTCTAGAATTTGAAAGGGCATTTTTGGCCACTTAATGAATGAAATAAATTCCGACCTTTTGGGACAAGAAAATATATGATATAAAGTAGCTTCTATCCAAAAATGAGCTCATTCCGACTTAAAATGACTAAGTTCAATTTTTAGGATTTTTCAACGAAAGCAGCTGTAACCAGAGTTCTATAACTCAGATGGCTAGAAAATTTAAAATGGAGGCTCAAGTTAACACGTAAAAGATTATGCCAAAAGATGGGAATTTCTGAAGTTAAGCATGATAGGGCTAATTTCTTAAGCTACGGACTAAAAATGATTTTTAAAAAATACTAAAGGAAGTTAAAAAATTACGAAAAAAAATACTTTTTGTGTATGAAATATATGTATATATGTTTGGTCAAATGATAGAAAAATAATAAGTTGATTTGGTATTTTTGTGAAAAGAATTAATGAATCCAGCTTGTTGGATTAAAAATATGTTAAATCCAGTTTGCTGGATTGGAAAGTAGATTACTGAATTGAAATTATTTTGAAACCAACTTATTGTATTGCAATCTGGTTGCTGGAATTGGATTCCAGTTTGGTGGATTGCAATCTGGTTACTAGAATTGGAATCCATTTTGCTAGATTGGCCATCTAGTTGCTGGATTTAAAATCCAATTTGCTGGATTGCAATCTAGGTTACCGGATTGGTATGTTTGGATAATCCAGGTTGCTGAATTAGAATTTAACTTATTCAATTTTAAAGAAAAACTTATAATATATAAGATTAAAGCGTTAAATCATAATCTATATGATATAGCGATTAAAGAATTATCAAAGCACGATAATAATAATGATGTTTTAAGGAGTAATCTAATATTTGATTATGTGATAAGTGTTTAAATTGTATAATGACTGTAATTAACAGTAATACATGCGATGATATTATTCTAATTGGAAGATCCATATTAGGTCTTTCAGATGAAGCTAAAATAGGCTGCGTAATAGTAATCGATGGTACAGGCAAGTTCCTGAATTATACTTTTACTGTACAAGTTCCTATACTTTTAATTAAGTAAGTTCTCTAACTCAAACCGGAGTTATGATTTTTCAAGCATACTAGTGGTTAATCATTGTTGATTACATCACGTCTATGATTTTTTGATTCGTACATTGTGCATGTTGTATATGTTCATCAGGTATGAAAGGCTGATCACCTTCATTACCAGTTGGTTCAGTTAAATTTGTTCATGTTTATTGTTGGTCGTTCATCATTATTGTCTCGGTCATTCAGTTATGTAAATTGATTCATATTTTTTCACAATTATTATATTGTTAAAAGTTTATCAGCTTTTATTCTTTTCAATCATGATATATCTTTCTTTAAACTTAAACTTGATGGGCAAACTTCTTGCTCACCCTTGCTATATCATGATAAATATTTTAGTTTCAGATGAAACTTCAGTTACAGGCAAAGGCAAAGACAAGTTCCAGGATTATATTTCTGTACGGTTATAATTGTAATAATATTGAAGGCAAATAACATTGTAAGTTATGTAGTATATGAATGTATGTATTAAGTTAAGGTTATCGACCTTGGGGATTATGTTGTAAATGTTTAATGTATAAAAAAATTATGTTTATATCTTCCGCAATAGTTATAGAAATGATGTACTAGGTTCGTGGTGATTTGTATCCGGATTTGGAGACGTCACACTTGGTATCAAAGTTGTAGGTTAGAAACCTTAGGTAGGGTTACCTTAGGCTATAACTGCAGTGATAAGGATAAGGACTAACACAAATAGAGTTAGTGCGTTAATAAAATTCAAAGAAGAATCTCGACAAGTTATAAAAGATCTAGAGTTACCTAACTCTGATAATAAAGATGAACAATAGTAATGAATAGATAGTGTCTAAAAGACTAAAAGTATATGGGGAATGAAGATCACAAAACAAAACGATCAGAACATATAAATAAATAGTAATATAATACGATGAGATCACACCGTGATCTGATAAGGTTATTGCATGGAAGAGGATCAATCGAATGATTGAAAATTTTATAGCAGAATTGTTTTGTGTATGTTGTACTATGGATTAGTACTATTTGAACTCAAAAAAGAATGGTGGATTATGCAATACGGATTAAATAAAATTTGTACGAAGTAAGTATGGAGCTAAGATTATGTGGGATTTCAATTGAGGACTCATGTCAGCAGCTAAGTTGTATGATTCCTTGTATGGGCGGAGATTTTGTACTTGGTTTTAGAATCACTTAGCTTCCTATATCGATATAGTGGTTAAGTTAAACAATTCTTTATATGGGCGGGGAATTGTCCTTGGTTTAACGACCGCTTAGTTTCCTATATTGATTAGTGGCCGAGTTTGGTTTGACAACCACTTAGTTTCTGGTACTGATATTCATTGAAATGTTTGTATCGTGTTATTTCCTATATACATGTTTAGAAGGAGATTCTTTTTTCATGTGTATAACAGATAGGTAGAGAATATAAGATTAGGTGCGAGTTCTTAAAACTCATACTTATGGTAAGTTTGTGACTCATAATCATATGGTATGTTTTTAAACCCCTCAGAGTATACACAGTTCTTGATTGGTTCTTGAACTACGTATTGCTAGGATAAGTTGTGATGCCCCCAAAATAGGTGCACACGACCCATTCTGAGTCGCCAGATATCATACTATAAAAAATCAAATACAAACTTCATTTATACAACTGTTGAACTGTAGTGCTGAATAGGACCACAATTAAACTGTGAGTTTTAATACAAATGTATGTAACTCTCCTGGTACCTCTACCACAACCTTACAATGGTACTTTACATAAAAGTACAGTCAAAAACTGTTTTTGAAATTAAAATCTTTGGGAAGTGCTCAAGGAAACCTTCGTACATGGGAGGCCATGCGTCTAGGTTATGATAGATATCATATGACTACAGAATTATCCTTGGTTGACCCAATAGACCACAAAGAAAAATGAGAAGATTACTATCATCTTCTTTCCAATGGTGAGTCTTCTCTTGACATATAATTATCTCCGTTGTCTCCAAGTGAAAATTATATTTCAAATAAACTTCAAGATTATATAGGTAGTGCTCGTAGATATACTCAGTAAGTGGATGTGCACAACCCTGTCTTATGATAACACGAGGTTGTATGTCATTAGACATCTTGTATGATGGTGGAAAAATACCCTTCCAAAGTTGGGTTCACCTCACCTTATTCGATTCACCAAAATTAATTATCAAATGACGTATACAATACGACACACTTATCTAAAGTTCTCAATAAAATTATTTCCATACTATTTAGGGAGAACCTCAACAACTATAGACCAGCGTTCTAATCCTCTTAATACCTCGCTTGACCCAGCTACACTTCTATTACCTGAAAGGAATTGTGAAGCAAAAGGGTGAGCACAACTAGCCCATTAAGAATATCATGACTAAAGATAATTAAATTATCAATAGCTTTCATCAATAATAAATCAGAGATTTAGAACATATGGTAGATGATAAAATTTTCAACCATAGTTGCAGCGGAATGAACAATCCATGAAAAGAGTCAAATAGACCATAAGGTCTATTATCTTGTCCATGTTAAAAGTCCACCAACAATGTTTTATCCCTGTATCATCAATCAACAGTTCCTGTCCACAATCATATGAATAACTTATAATCATAATTGTGGTTCTAAATTTCTCTTCGCACCCAGGACGAAGATAATTTTTATCACCTATCTTCACCTTAGAAAAACTGAATACTGGAGTAGTGAAGTAGCATAATACTTTTCTTCTCTAGGGTTTCACTGAATTCGTAAGAAATAATGAAGGAATGAGCTTCTATTTATAAAAGAATTGAAAGTAGCTCTTGGTCTTAACGAAGGGTCAAAATGACTCTTGGTAATATTGAAGAGACAACTACTATTTGCGAAGGGGCAATTAACTTTTAGAACATCGAAGAGATAAGTAACTCTTGGAAAACTGAAGAGACAAATAACTCTTGGAAAATTGAAAGGAAAAGTAACTCTTGGAAAACCAAAGGGACAAGTTACTATTAAAACTTTAAACCAACGGTACATATTGATTTACTATTATAATTTCAACCAACTGTCTGAAAAATTATAACATCTTCTCATGGAATAATATTATACTCAAAAATAATTTGGACCTAAAAGAAATATATTTTTTAGGTGAATAGTACCCCGTGAATAGTACTTCAAGAATAGTACCCCGTGAATAGTATCCCAACACGAAAAGTGTCCCAAATACCCGAGTGAACAATACTAGAGTGAATAGTAATTGGGTAAATATTAACCCGTGAATAGTACTCCGACACGAAAAGTGCCCCGAATACCCGATTGGTTAATATAACCTCTAGACATCAATTATTATTGAAATAAATATCGATTTCTACTAACACTAATAATTCTCACACAATAAAATTATCAATTTCATCTTTAATCAACACGAACTTATTCATCATTAATATTATAATTCACAATATTTAACAACCAGGTCGTTCCCATGAAAGAGGGGACCTTTCGATAAGGATTTCTCTTTATTGGCTCGCAATTAGGTGACCAAACCTCTCCTTGACAGAACTTCTAGACATTGTCAATATTGTAAATAATAATATGAATAACTTTATCGTCTCAATTATTGATTTAATAATATATCATATTATGCAGATGATACTGTGACAATAATTGAATCAATAATATGAGAGATATGATGCATCAATTACTGTAGAAATAATTAAGTATAACTGAGTGACTTCTCATGTAAGCATCAATAATCAATACCGTGTGCTACTATGCAACCACGCGTATTACTGTACTTTTACTACCGGGTAGTTCAACAGTTTTAACGGTAACACCTCCGCTGTTATTTTTATAAAAAGACAATTCTATCGTTTTCTAACTACGACAATACTTTCGTTGGGGTGTCCACCAATAATTGTGCCGTCGTACGGATATTCCCCGATAAAAATAATATTCTATATCAGCTTGCTTACTTTGCACAATTTTCACATATCACCCTAAACTGTAATCCTTTTATCAATTTAACTATTTACTAAATAACATAATAATTATAAGAAAATTAAATACTTTCATTTCATAAAATTTGGAGTCTCACAATCTCCCCTCATGATATTTTTCCCTCGAAATTTACGTACCTGGTAGTTCGAAGAGATGAGAATACTTTGCTTTCTTTTCGGATTGTACCTTCCCGGTTATATCCTCTGTATCATAATTTTTCCATTCCTCATCTCCTGTATTTCAGATATCATTCTAGAATATATCTTCAAAACAAAGGTCAGTTGACATATCACAAATTGTCTACTTATCAAGTAAAAATTTTGGCTTAGGTAAGTCACACACTGACAAAGTATATTACTCGTCTCTCCCCTCCTAGTTCTAGACTTATATCTCCATCAGCGACCATATCCCTAAGCTCAGATACCATTTGTGGCGCCCCCATAATAGGTCGACACGACCCATTTTGAGTCGCCAGATATCATACTATAAAAAATCAAATACAAACTTCATTTATACAACTGTTGAACTGTCGTGCAGAATACGACCACAGTTAAACTGTGAGTTTTAATACAAATGTATGTAACTCTCATGGTGCCTCTACCACAGCCTTACAATGGTACTTTACATAAAAGTATAGTCAAAAACTATTTTAGAAATTAAAATCTTTAGAAAGTGCTCAAGGAAACCTTCGTACATGGGAGGCCATGCGTCTAGGTTATGATAGATATCATATGTCCACAGAATTATCCTCGGTTGACCCAATAGACCACAAAGAAAAACGAGAAGATTACTATCATCTTCTTTCCAATGGTGAGTCTTCTCTTGACATATAATTATCTCCGTTGTCTCCAAGTGAAAATTATATTTCAAATAAACTCCAAGATTATATAGGCAGTGCTCGTAGATATACTCAGCAAGTGGATGTACACAACCCTATTATATTGTAACACGAGGTTATATGTCATTAGACATCTTATATGATGGTGGCAAAATACTCTTCCGAAGTTGGGTTCACCTCACCCTATTCGATTCACCAAAATTAAATATCAAATGACGTATACAATACGACACACTTATCTAAAGTTCTCAATAAAATTATTTTCATACTATTTAGAGAACCTCAATAGCTATAGATTATCATTCTAATCCTCTTAATACCCCGCTCGACCCAGCTACACTTTTATTACCTGAAAGGAATTGTGAAGTAAAAGGGTGAGCACAACTAGCCCAGTAAAGAATATCACGACTAAAGATAATTAAATTATCAATAGCTTTCATCAATAAAAAATCAGAGATTTAGAAAAAATGGTAGATGATAAAACTTTTTAACCATAGTTGCTGTGGAACGAGCAATCCATTAAAAGAGTCAAATAGACCATAAGGTCTATTATCTTCTCCATGTTAAAAGTCCACCAACAATGTTTTATCCCTATAACATCAATCAATAGTTCCTGTCCACAATCATATTAATAACTCATAATCATAATTATGGTTCTAAATTCCTCTTCGCACCCAGGACGAAGATAATTCTCATCAGGAATCTTCACCTTAGAAAAACTGAATACTGGAGTAGTGAAGTAGCAGAATACTTTTCTTCTTTCTCTTTATAATTTCTCTCTCTGGAGTTTCAGTGAATTCGAAAGAAATAATGAAGGAATGAGCTTCTATTTATAGAAGAATTGAAAGTAGCTATTGGTGTTAACGAAGGGTCAAAATGACTCTTGGTAATATTGAAGAGACAACTACTATTTGCGAAGGGGCAATTAACTCTTGGAACACCGAAGAGACAAGTAACTCTTGGAAAATCGAAGAGACAAATAACTCTTGGAAAACCGAAAGGACAAGTAACTCTTGGAAAACTGAAGGGACAAGTTGCTATTAAAATTTAAACCAACGATCCATATTGATTTACTATTATAATTTTAATCAACTGTCTATAAAATTATCACATCTTCTCATGGAATAATATTGTACTTAAAAATGATTTGGACCGAAAAGAAATATATTTTTCGGGTGAATAGTATCTCGTAAATAGTACTCCGACACGAAAAGTGTCCCAAATACCCGTGTGAACAATACTAAAGTGAATAGTAACTGGGTGAATAGTAACCTATGAATAGTATTCCGACACGAAAAGTGCCCCGAATACCCGATTGGTCAATATAACCTCCAGACATCAATTATTATCGAAATAAATATCGATTTCTACCAACACTAATAATTCTCACACAATGGAACTATCAATTTCATCTTTAACCAATATGAACTTATTCATCATTAATATTATAATTCACAATATTTAACAACCAGGTCGTTCGCAGGAAATTAGGGGCTTTTCGATAGGGATTTCTCTTTATTGGCTCACAATTAGGTGACCAAACCTCTCCTTGACAGAACTTCTAGACATTGTCCATATTGCAAATAATAATATGAATAACTTTGCTGTCTCAATTATTGATTTAATAATATATCATATTATGCAGATGATACTGTGACAATAATTGAATCAGTAATATGAGAGATATGATGCAGTAATTACTGTAGCAATAATTGAGTATAACTGAGTGACTTCTCATGTAAGCATCAATAATTAATATCGTGTGCTACTATACAACCACGCGTATTACTGTACTTTTACTACCGGGTAGTTCAACAGTTTTAACGGTAACACCTCCGCCGTTATTTTTATAAAAAGATAATTCTGTCATTTTCTAACTACAACAATACTTCCGTTGGGGGGTCCACCAATGATTGTGCTGTCGTACGAATATTCTCCAATAAAAAAAGAATATTCTATATCAACTTGCTTACTTTGCACAACTTTCACATATCACCCTTAACTTTAATCCTTTTATCAATTTAACCATTTACTAAATAACATAATAATTATAAGAAAATTAAATACTTTCATTTCATAAAATTCGGGGTCTCACACAAGTTCATAAACTAATATTATTATGGAAAGTTCCTGAATTCATAACGCGTGGAAAGTTTGATAAACTAGGGTATAGACAGGTTGTGAATGGAGTATTGAGGATGATAGGAATAGATATAATTATTAAGCAATGGATAATTATAGAAAAATAAGTTGATAGTGGATGCATATGTATTCCAAATCTTCTAGCTATACTAGACTTCGAAATTTTTGACATCAAGCTAAATTCGCACTGATGTGCCTGTTAAAAAAAATGAATTTTGTTATTCGCAACGCATGGTAACCAGTGTGTGTGACACCCTCAAATATGGGTACTTCATTCCCCTAAGATTTGGTGTTCACTTTCCGTACATTCATATTATCTACCTAAATATGATAACATTTAAACCATAAATCCTCCTTGGTAGTTCTTAGTAGGCACAAGTTATCTAGAATGGGGGGGGGGTTGAATAGATATTTAAAAATCTTTTCTGATTTAAACTTGTTCTTAGATAGTGATTAAAACTTAGCAGAATTAGTGTTTGTTTTAATCTTCTTAACCAAGCAATGAAGTTATGGACGAGTAAGGCAGTTTAGCAGATATAGCAGTTATGGCAGGAATACAAATGACACAACTATTTTTGAGTGGTTCAAAGCACTCAAGGCTCCTAGTCCACTCTTCTACTCAACGAGTAGGATATCCACTAAGGATGTCTCTTACAAACTTCTGAATCACACTGGATTCCTTCTAGACCAGCAGCCTAGGAACTTCTCTAGTTCACTCTTGAACTCTTCAAGTCCAGCAGACTTGGCTATCTTACAGTTCACTACGAACTCTTCAAGTCTAGCAGACTTGGTACTCTTCTTCAGTTGATTGATGATTATTGTCTCATTCTAAAGGTTGCTACTCAGTTGCTGTGTAAGCACTGGTTCGTCTAAGAACTGAGTAGCTGAGCAAGCTTTGTAATATCTCAGATCGTAAAGTTGAGCCTTAGAGAATTATTCACGTTGAATGTTTTAATGCTTGCTTAATTCTCTCTCATTTGTCTGATCTGTATATATGTGATACAAAAAACTATCCGTTTGAATCCATCCATTGAGGTATTAAACGCGTCTGAACTTTCTGTGCTGTGATGGTGACATTTCTGCACATCTTCTGAATTCTACATCCTGGACCATTGACACTGCAGACTGCTTTCTCACCTACCACCTGAAAAGGTGTTTTGTCCCTCTTTTCAATAGTACTATCATTGGCTTCTTCAATACGCTTCTTTGTTGCGTCATAAGGATATTTCATATAATTTGGGACTGATGGCCACTGCCGCTTCTCAGATTCATTCCTCGTATCTTGAATTAACAACTCATGAGGCTTGACATTTTAACATGAGACAGATGACGCTCTACGATTTGGATCGCTGTGTTCTAAGATCTAGATCTTAGTGTCTTGACTTGCACACTATGATGACATCACTTGAGAGCACTACGATTTCTGTTAAACCTTTATGCACTACGATCTTCTCTTACTCGTGTAGTTGACTCTACGTTCCCGAGAGCACACTACGATCGTTAACTTGTAAACTTCATGTTTTCTTCAGCATACTACGATCGTGAAGTTGGCTCGGTGAACGTTGGGACCACTCTACAATTTCCGAAGAGTTCCCTTCAAGGCAGGCACACTACGATCTTCAGGCTCTACGATTTCTGCCTTGACTTCTGCAATGTTGATCAGATTGATGCACTACGATTTCTTCATGACTAGTCTATTACATCTCAAGATCAACCTAACAGATTTGATCTTTCTATCTATACATTCTGGAACAGAATGATACACGTTGAAAGCTTAGATCAACCTAACAATTTTGATCTATCACTAAGTCCTTGTACATATATTCTTTAAGGACCTTACAAATGATCATGAACACATTCATTAAAACATCAACTCATAATATACATTCTCCCAACAATCTCCCCCTATTTGATGTTGACATAACTAAGGAGATTTGTTGTCATGATTATTAGTGACTAGATGCATTTGCAGAAATTTAAACATGACTTAGTATTTCAGTGAGCAACTGAAATTTCTAGAGAATAAGCATGAATTTTTTGATGATCAGAGGATATTACAATAGCATTACATCAATAAAGCATTAAACTTTTAACTTATCTCTGTTTTCTTGATCTCTTGTATGGAGGTGGGTTTGCATATTCTTCAGCTCTTCTCTTCCTTTGAGCTTCTTCATTTCTTGCTAACTCCTCCAGCTCGCTTCGACTTAGAACTGGATTTTCCTCATGTCTGCGCATGAATGTAGGATCTCCAGTTGGCATTCGAAGGTGTACAGTAGTCACATCTTGCGAGCTAGGAGTTGACTGCTGATGGCTCAGAGGAATAGCTGTTACAATTGCCTGCTGACCAGATCGTTGAGTCTGAGTAAGTGATGGTCTTGCAGGAGGGCTTCTTGATGATTGACCATGGAATTGACTTCTTCCCCTGCCTTGAATTGCATAACCTCCTCTGGCTCTGCCTCCTTTCCCTTGGTCTCCTTTCCCTTCTTGATCTCCTTTCCCTTTAGCTTTCTCCCCCTTTATGTCAGCATCAAGGGTTTGAATATTTGCAGATAGCATGTTAACCCCTTGGACAAGCTCGTTGAGTTGACTTTGAGTTTGAGCAATGTCCTCCTTATTCTCCTTAATCTGTTGGTCAGCTCTAGTTTCTTTCTTCTGGAGTACTGTAAGAATCGTATCATTATACTTCTCCTGATTTGCATACGATTTTGGAAGTCGTACACAGAAGCTTTTAAGTTGAGAATATTATCCAGCATAATCTGATGTTGACGATCTTGATTTTTCTAAATTTCAAGCATATCTTCTTTTTATTTGGCAGCAACCTGGAAGTGGATCTCATCTCTTTCTGATATGCTCTTTAGAATTTCTTTGACCATTTCCCTTAACTTCGTAGTGAGCTCAGTATTCATTGTACCAGGAAATTTGTTAGCAGCTTGTATCATTTAATTCAGGTGTATGCTGAGGAGATCAGAGTGAGATTTCAGGCTTGCTTCAATGGACTTAATCATTTGCTCAGAGGTTTCTTTTTGATCGTCTTTAGTGGGTAGGCTAGGGAAGGTATTATCTGGGTGAGGATTGTCTACTGGAGGGGTTCTTGGTTGATCTTGTAGATTGTACAGAGCAAGATCAAGATTGAAATAGTCATTCGATGAGGAAGATGGTACATCAGTTGGGGGTGCTTGGGTTTGGACATGTTGGATAGGTGACTCTTCGATTTCTATGGTTGACTCAACGATTTGGCTTGAGTCTGAAATCGTAGAGTTGGTTAGTTGAGGGAGCAGGGTGATGGTGATTTCTTCTGGTTCTTCAGTTACAGAATTTTGGGATTCTACAACTAGAAACTGGTTTACAGGATTCAGAATCACTTCTAGCCATTTAGGGAATTCATAGAATTGGCTAAATAATGATGATGACAAGTGATTTGCTCTAAAGTTTGTAGGGATAGTCAATACCTCAGGTTTAGTATGTGATGAGACATGGTTGGTAATCAACTTTTTGGCAAAGTTGACTTCCCTTGGATATCCATGAGCTAGCACTGAAATTGTTGGATATTCCTTGAAGCTCCAGAACATGTGATCCCATAATTTCTGGATCAGAGCTTGATAATATGCCATCATGGGTAGGTAGGAGAACATCTGGTTGTACAGATAGCTTCTGTATCCATCTTTCCCTACACTTGTGATCATAAGCTCATCATCACTGTCATCTTCTTCTTCTCCAATCTCTTCATTTGAGGATTCCATGATTTCAATGGCCTCTGGAATGTATGATTTTGTTGCAACGTTGTCTTGGGCAGGAACCTCTTCTTCTGTCATTGGTACATCTCGAGGCTCCCCCTCATTATCTTCTTAGAGGTTTAAAACTCCCCCTCAGCTTGTACATCCTCTTCTAAGTTTAGACAGTCCTTTTCAGCTTGACCATCTTCTTGAGCTGCGGACTTCTCCCCCTCAGCCGGTGTATACTCAGTCATGAGTATTTCAGTCCTTCTTCAGTATTTTCGTATTCTCAAGAATGTACTTCTTGACCAGCCTTTTCTTTGGTTTGCTGGCTTTAGTCACCACTTGATTAGCCACTTGCCTAGAAGCAGCTTCCTCCATCTCTGCCACACTTGGCCCGTCTTCAGAGAACAGCAGGGTCTCTACGATCGAAGACACTGTTGGTCTTTTGGACTTATGGCCATTCTTGTTGTTCTTTAAGATTTGTGAGATGGTGGCCTGATCTTCTTCTGCTTCTTCTTGAAGTTTTATCTTCCTCAGCCTCCTTAGAGTCTCTATGTCAGAGGGCTCTGCAGGAGTGTTGGTTGCAGATCCTTGAGGCTCTTCAACTTGTCTTGATCTCAGCTTCCTTTGACCCTTACTTTTTCTTGTAAGAGTAGATGGTTCTCCCTTGTCTTCTTCTCCTTTTTCGTTGACTTCTCTGATAACAGACATATCCCCTGTAACACCTGCTTTCTTTAGTTCCTCAATTCTCCCACTGGATTCTGTCATCATTCTTACATAATCAGCAGGGTTCCTTTCCCAGTTTTTGAACAACTGCTGTGTCATTCTTCGGTTTGGGTTAATGGCTTCTCCTTTGTAATAACCGTGAATTTTAAGTCACTATATATGTATATACATTATTAATATTTAAAAACTTTGGATTATACAGTGATTTAATATGTGACAACATATGTGAAATGGTGCATGGGTCAATTAACATGTATGTTATAGTTATGGATATATACATTTATAGGTTTCATTAAAAATGAAAGCCTCGTAACCTAATTATAAATTAGGTGAGACAATTAAATAATCTAAGGGTTATGGTAATAAGGAGATGTTAGTATTTAATACGTATACTAACTTAAGTGGATAATCTTATTATTTCAAGTGACTAATAATTTTAAACCTAATTCTTGTGAACCTAATTAGGTTATGAGCTAAAGTCACATGTATAGGTAATTAAATTTCATAAGATTAGAAATGGAAACCCTAAATAATTAAATTGGGTAACATATATTAAAATTGTTAGACTATGTTTATTACATAGCCCAAAACAATTAAAGGAGAAGCCCAAAAGAAATAAAATGCAAGCCCAAACTTAGCCCACTTGATTAAGGGTATTTTAGACATTTGATTGATCTAATTTATGTATTAAAATAAAAGCTAAATGAAGGAGTTAGTGGGCATAAATATGGCTGGCCACATTAGCCTTTTAAGGCAACTAATTAAACTAAGCAAGGTCCATTTGTAGTAACTCTTACACAAAAGGACATGGTTGTCAAGCTCCCATTGGTTGCCACTTTATTAAGCATCCTTAATCATGATTAGACTAATTAAAGTGATAAGGCAAAGCTTCTTTCCATGGGTTAAAGAAAGTATGGGGGATAATAGCTAGATACACTAAGTGTATCTATATTTTTGTAAGTATCCTTTTACTTCATCTTTTCATTTCATTTCTTCTCTTCTCTCATTCTTCCTCTTATAATTTATCCCAAGCTAGCCACTTCTAGAGAGAGAAAGGAGAGAGAGGTTTGGCCATATATATATAGAGAGAGGAGTGCTAGTTTGTTAATGCATCCAAAGTTCATCACTTACTTTGGTAAATCAAGGAAGGTTTCCATTAAATCAAGGTATAACCTAACCTTCATCTTCTTCTTCTACTTTATTTTTTTTTCTTTAGCTTGAGTTTTGTTGGGGTTATGAACAAATACTCAAGATACCCTAGTCCTACATATCATCATGTATAGAACTAAGTATCTTGAGTGTTAGATCAAAGGCTTAGAGGAAGAATATGAGCATATGTTCTCTAAGGGTGAAAACTCTTGTTTTCTTCCACTAAATCTTGTGTAACTCAAGTTTTCCAACTTAGATTTGTGATCCGTCGAAGGGGGGTGCTAGATACATGAGTTATCTAGTAAACCCAAGTGATAGAACACAAATCTAGCAAGTTTTGAATCCTTTGGAGCTGATTTCCCCAAAACAGCCCACTTAGAATGTTAAGGGTTCAAAAACCCTAAAATAGTTTCTGTCCTATTTTTCTTGGGTCTTTTTCGGATAGTTTCATGTCCCTTAAAAATCTGGGAAAATTCACAGAGGTACCTTGAGAAGTTATCTACGTGTAGGAAAAAGAACGGACACGTTTCGAGTTATAGATTGTGCGTAATGACTATTTCCGTAAAGGACTCCTAAAACTTTACTGTCGAATATCTCACTTTGTATACACTGGAAAATTCTGAAATGTTTACAGTAGGTTCATATATGTTAGAAGAACATACCCTGAAAATTTCATATTTTTCTGAGCAAAACTCAATTTATTAAAAATAAAGCAAGATCCGAGTGTTTTGGGAACTTTAAAAATAGTAGATCATTTTCTAAAATTCCAGAAAAATTTGGGATCCTTGTAGGTTCATATTGTGTCAAAGTACAGAAGCTGAGAATTTTTGGAGTAAGTTTACTATTTTTCCTAAAAATGGTTAAGTTATGAATAAAAGGAATTAAATAGTTAAATGATGTCTTTAATAAGAAAAAGGTGATTTTTATGCTTGAATACTCATAATATATCATATCATGACTATCTTAGAGCACTTTGGTAATTTATGATAATAAATATTATTTATGACCTTTTATGGATATTAAATAAGAGGTTTAATAAATGATGAACAATTAGAATAAATTATTTATTAATCCAATAAATTACTAAAATATTATTATGATATTAATAATATTAGAATATGATATTGATAAGTAAATAAAAATATTAAGAATAAAATTTCTTTAAAATATTATTAAATGGTTAATAATATTTGATTTAAGCATTGATAAATGATTAAAGTATTATTAAATAATTAATAATATTAGTAATAGAATAAGATATTATTAAATGATTAATAATATTAGTAAATGAATAAAATATTATTAAATAATTAATAATATTAAATGATTAATGATACTAAAGCATAAGTAAGATATTATTAAAGTAATAATATTAATTAAAATATTATTAAGAGGATTAATAATATTAGTAAGGTATTAAAATATTATTAAGATGTTAATAATATTAGTAAGCAAATGAAAATATTATTAGGGAACTAATAATACTAAGAAGTGAATTAAATATTATCAAGATCAATAATATTATGTGGTTATAGTAACATTATCAAGACATGATAATGTTTATAAGAACTAAATGTAATGCATAATATTTATGTGATTACATAATCTAATGTTATACTATGACTAATTGAAAGATTAACTATAGGTCTCTCAAAGGAAGATAATTTAACTGTATAGTGGATATAAATTAATTGCGTAGCCGTAATCTATAGACGAGGCAAGTGTCCTAACTCAAATTCGAGTTATTATTTTCAAAGCATGTTAGTGAATAATTATTGATAATTATTCACATCTATATTGATTATTGAAATTCGCACTTTGTGCAATTGAATTCATGTTCTATTATTATTGAACTGTGAATTAAATTAAAGTTCTTTCATTTATGAACTGTTTATGAGATAGATCTATGCTAATTGTATCAGCTAGATCAAGCATGTTTAAATTTGTTAAATCAAATGTGTTTTAAAAAGCTGTTCTTATTAAATTGATATGATAAGAACTCTTGACTGAGAAAAGGACGAATTTGATTAAGGCATGATACCGATGCCGGAATATTAAGTGTTTATGCATAAATCACGGGGTATGAAAGGCTGATCCCCTTGAATACTAAAACTTATTAAGAGGTCCAGTTTAAATTACTGAGAACCTTGGCAAATGTTCATGGTTATCTCAAAACCACTCAGTTCATATTATTCAATTATTCGAATATTCAATTGTTGATTATTAATTCATGTTCCTTCACAATCTTATATTATTGTTGAATATTGAAAGCAAAACTTCTTTCTAGTCATGATATATCTCCCTTGTATATAAACTTGCTAAGCAAATTAGTTGCTTACCCTTGCTATATCATGACATTTATTTCAGCTAAGCCTGAAGGATCCAATACGAAGGACAAAGGCAAGGGCAAGATCCAGGAATAGTTTGGAATGAATATTAATTATTATTATCTAATGGAAGTTCTTATGTAAACCTTTTGTAATGTGAATGGTGTGTTTAAGTTAAGGTTAAGAAGACCTTAGGACCATGCTATGAAAACATTATTATAATGAACAATGTATGTTTATTATTTCGTAATAGTTATAGAATGCTTATGATGATGATAGATCTTGAGCACCGAATCTGAGGTTAGAGAACATGGATTTGGGGGCGTCACATCTTTCATCATCCCCAATTTTGTTACCCAAAGCAGATTGCAGATTGATGCTTATGAATCTCCCATACAGCATCTTTGGGGTGCTCTTTGACTTCTTCGAGCTGACTATCCATTTTCCGATCCACTCAAGTAGCACAACCCCATAGTTAAGTTGAGTACCATATACTATGGCAGTCATGAGCTTGAGGTGAGCCTCATTAACTGAGTCATGTCCTAAGCTTTTGCTGTATATGCATTTTCTAACAATGTCAGCTAGAAATTCATACCTCTGAGGGAACTCCTTTTTCTTGTAGCCTTTCACACAGAGGTTCTTCTTGTGATGCATCTTCTTCAGACCCTCTTGAAATCTTATGCTGTCCAGAAATGGGTGCCCTGCATTTTGGAAACCTAAGGCTAGATTGACATTTTCTTCCCTTAGCTTTAGTTCAACTCGTGTGGTGACGGTGTTGTTTTCATACACTCCATTCTTGTAGAACTCCTTCACCCATTGAGGATAGATGAGCGTATCAGTGATGAGCGCCTCTTCGAGACCAGCCTTCTTTAGTAAGGCTAAGATCTTGTGGAACTTGGGAGGAGCGGTTTTGAACTCGTCAAAATAGAGTCTGTAGCCCGAAATCATGTTAGAAGCAGCCATTGATTCTGTAGTTGAGAAGAGAGATGGAACTGAGCTTTCTTATGAGTTAGGGTTTTGCTTTTGAGAGAGAGAGAATGAGAGATAAGCTTTTGAACTTCAGTATTTCAAAATCATGATTCCAATTGTACTTATAGCTTCCCTCTCCCTTTTTAACTTAGTGAGACAAGTGTCTCCTTTTGCTTGGCTCTACGATCTTGTCTGCGTGGGAAAATACTGATTTGTCCATTGAGTCTTCAAAGCTGAGGTGTCCTTAGTATAACTATGATCGTAGAGTTAGTCTTCTGGTCATTGAGTCTGATCAGCATTCATAGAGTCTGTCCTGCGATCGTCGAGTCTGTCTGGATCCTAGTGATGAGTTTTGACTAAGCATTATTTTTAAGGTAAATTAGGAAGGGCCAACCTCTTGGTGTGATTCAAGGGTTAGGTTTGTCCCGGAGACACCTCTTGAAGAGATTGCTTTGTTATAAAACTTGTCATCACAGGATTCACTTTGCTTGTTGAAAGGACTTTTGGTTATCGTCGAGTCTGCACCATGATAGTTGAGACTTTTCTACGATCGTTGAGGTAGATTTTTGTTCAGCTCTACGATCGTGGTCCTTTCTTGATCATGTCTACAATTTTGAGTTCAGTCTCCTTTTATATATATATATATATATATATATATATATATATATATATATATCATTGTTAGCACAGTCTAGAGCATATATCTCATGGTGATAGATTTAGCATGCCTAGCTCACTTATTAACTTGTTAAATCTGGATTCATCTAATGGTTTAGTAAAGACATCAGCAAGTTGATTTTCAGTAGGGATATATTGTAAAGAAATAGTTCCATTTTGCGCATGATCCCTAATGAAGTGATATCTTATTTCTATATGCTTTGTTCTAGAATGCATAGAAGGATTATGAGTAATTGCTATGGCACTTGTGTTATCACAGTATATAGGTATAGACTTGAAATCAAACCCATAGTCAGCTAGCTGATTTCTCATCCAAAGGATCTGAGCACAGCAGCTGCCAGCAGTAATGTATTTAGCTTCTGCAGTTGAAGTGGACACTGAATTTTGCTTTTTGCTGAACCAAGATACAAGTTTGTTCCCTAGTAGTTGACAAGTGCCACTTGTACTCTTTCTGTCTATTTTGCATCCTACATAGTCAGCATCTTTGTATCCTAAAGATTCCTTGGGATACCACAGCCCCAAGTAGGGTGTACCCTTAAGATACCCGAAGATTCTCTTTACAGCAGACAAATGTGACTCTTTAGGGTTAGCCTGAAATCTAGCACATATGCATGTTACAAACATTATATCTGGTCTACTGGCAGTTAGGTATAAAAGAGAACCTATCATACCTCTGTATTGAGTTATATCAATACATTTACCATTCTCATCCTTGTCAAGTTTGGTTGCAGGAGCAATTGGTGTTTTCATGGGAGAGGCTGATTCCATGCCATACTTCTTTAATAAGTCTTTGATGTATTTGGCTTGGTTGATGAATATTCCTTCATCAGTTTGCTTCACTTGCAGTCCAAGGATGAAATTCAGCTCACCCATCATGCTCATTTCAAACTTGCTCTGCATTAGATTAGAGAATCTCTTACATAACTTTTCATCAGTAAAACCAAAAATGATATCATCAACATATATTTGAACTAATAAGACTTTATCCTTATGCTTTCTAAGAAATAAAGTGGTATCTACTCTACCTCTAGTGAACCCATTTTCTATTAAGAAATTAGTCAGTGTTTCATACCATGCTCTAGATGCTTGTTTGAGACCATATAACGCTTTATCTAATCTATAGACATAATTAGAAAGAGATGGATTGATGAAACCTGGAGGTTGTTCTACATAGACTTCTTCTTGAAGCTCTCCATTTAGAAATGCACTTTTGATATCCATCTGAAAGACTTTGAACTTCATGTGAGCAGCAAAGGCAAGAAAGATTCTGATAGCTTCTAGTTTGACAACAGGTGCAAATGTCTCATCATAGTCAATACCTTCTTCTTGAGAATAGCCCTTTGCCACTAATCTTGCCTTGTTTCTTGTAATGACCCCATCTTCATCCATTTTTTTCCTGAAGACCCACTTGGTTCCTATGACAGAATGACTCTTTGGTCTGGGTACCAATTTCCACACTTTGCTTCTTTCAAATTGGTTGAGTTCTTCCTGCATGACTTCTATCCAACTGGAGTCTTCCATAGCATCCTCTATCTTCTTTGGCTCTATCTGTGACAGGAAGCTTAGATAGAAGCACTCTTTCTGAGTAGCAGCTCTTGTCCTGACTCTTGTACTTGGGTCTCTAATGATTAGATCCTGAGTGTGATCTCTTGCCCATCTGCTCCCGGTAGGAACATCTGTCCTAATTCCCTCACGTCTTAGATCTTCAAGGTCTATCTCTTCTTCTGGGAGTGGAGGCTCGCTGTCTTGGATGGGCCTCTCTACGATCTCATTATCACGCTCTACGATTTCACTATCTGGCACTACTATCGTAGTGTTGATCTCTACGATTTCATTCGTGGTGTCTGTACTGCCGGTCGTAGAGTCTTGAGGGACTGATTTATCTGAGTCAGTTTCATCAAAGATGATGTGTATTGAGACTTCGACACTCAGTGTCTTCTTGTTGAACACCCTGTAAGCTTTGTTGTTTGTGGCAT
The DNA here is from genome assembly GCA_016801055.1 of Panax notoginseng. Taxonomy (NCBI): domain Eukaryota; kingdom Viridiplantae; phylum Streptophyta; class Magnoliopsida; order Apiales; family Araliaceae; genus Panax; species Panax notoginseng. Next base: position 128,311,518 of record CM029019.1, read on the forward strand.
ATCCAAGAAAGATTCCTTTGTCTGACTTGGGCTGGAATTTTGTCAGATACTGCTTTTCATTGTTGAGAATATAGCATGCACAGCCAAAGACATGGAAGTAGCTGACACTTGGCTTTCTTCCTTTCCACAGTTCGTAGGGTGTCTTTTTGATCGTAGAGTGTATGAGTGATCTGTTCTGAGTGTAGCATGCAGTGTTGACAGCTTCTGCCCAGAAGTATTTAGGCAGATGAGCTGCTGCTAGTAGAGTCCTTCTAGCTTCTATCAGGGTTCTGTTCTTTCGTTCAGTAACTCCACTTTGTTGAGGAGTTCGTGGAGCTGAGAAGTTATGACTGATGCCATTGTCTGATCAGAACTGATCCGTTTCTAAGACATCAAATTCTCTGCCATGATCACTCCTTATGGCCTTGATTTTCTCCCCTTTTTCATTCATCACCAGTCTGAACATTTTTATTAACTCAAAGCTCGTTTCATCATTAGAAGTTAGGAAGAATACCCATGTGAATCTAGTGTAGTCGTCGACTACAATTAGAGAGTATCTTTTTCCTCCAAGATTGGTTGTTGGGATTGGCCCAAAGAGATCCATGTGAAGCAGCTGCAGGGTTTGTCAATAGAGTTGGCAGTCTTGCTTTTAAATGAGCTTCTGGTTTGCTTTCCAAGCTGGCAGGCGTTGCATGGCCTTTCTTTCACAAAGTTGAACTTGGGTAGACCAGCTACAAGATCTTTTGATGCCAATTTGGACATGTTCTTGAAGTTTAAGTGGGACAACCTTCTATGCCATAGCCAGCTCATTTCTTCGGATGTTTTTGCCATAAAACATATTGTTTCATCTGAGCTTAGTTGACCAAGATCTATAGTGTAAACATTTCCTTCTCTTGTTCCGGTTAGCTTTATGGCAGATGTCTTCAGATCTCTGACTTGACATTGATTGTTGAGAAATGTTACTTGATGACCCTTGTCGCAGAGTTGGCTGACGCTTAGAAGGTTGTGTTGAAGACCTTCCACATAGGCTACTTTGCTGAAAGATATTGCACCATTGCCAGCAGAACCATATCTTCTTGTCTTACCCGAGCCGTTGTCTCCAAAGATGACTGAGGGACCCTCCATTTCTACATAGTTGGATAGAAGAGCTTTGTTCCCTGTCATATGCCTTGAGCATCCACTGTCAAGATACCATGTTGAGATCGTGGAGCTCTTTTCCTGTCAAAATATTTGATACTTCATTTTGGTACCAATATGTGCATGGGTCCTTCTTTGTTAGTTCCTTTGGGGATCCAAACTTTTCTAGTCTTGGGTCTCACATGCATGGAGTTATAATAACATTTTGTAGCTCTATGACCATATTTATCACATATAGAACATCTATTATGATGCATGCTCGTGTGTGTATGGTGATTCATCTTCCAGTTAGACTTGAGTGGTCTCTTAGCTAGCCTTCTGTTAAACTGATTCTCTTCCTTCCACGTGTACTTAGGTTTCATAAATAGTGATGAGTGTACCTTACTTCTACTGTACCTTCCCAGTTAATTCGTAGAGTTGATTTTTCTTGACTCTACGATTCTTCGAGGTTGGTAAATAGAGGTTGGGTTACTCTTCTCCTTTATGAAGCCTAGACCAGCATGTGATCCTTTACTTCTCAGAGTATAGCTAGAATCAGTAGAACAAGGTTGAACTTGATCTTCCACCTATGAGGATTTAACAAAAGCAATGCCTCTACTAAAGCCTGAGACATTACTAGAGCTAGTTTCCATTTTCTTTTCCACACTTGGCTCTGAGATGGATTCCCCAAAGCCTAAGCCTGTTCTGTCGAATGTGCTTCTTTGACTGGATAACAGGCAGTCCATGGATGATGAGGATTTGTTCCATGCAGAGATAGTCTTTTCTAGATCCTCAATTTTACAGGTTAGCTCAGACTCTCTTTGTGTGTGATGTGTGTTTATCTGCTTTAAAGTTTCATTCTCAGCTTCAAGCTTGGAGAGAATATTAAAACTTAGAAGGGTTGTTTCAAGCTCTTCTTGAACTTTCTTCTCCTCCTCTTGAAGAAGTGAATGGTCCTTAGATAACACTTTGAACCACTTCATATATTGATGTAGATCATTGGTTATGCCACGCAGTGCAGTTCTTAAGTCATTCATATCTACATCAGGTGAGTTGAAATCAAATACCTCATCAAGATCTACATTATGAATATTTAGGCTTTGTTTGTCCTTTGCATGTTTGGCCATCAAGCACAGATTGGCCACTTGTGGTTCTTCTTCATCTCCAGAGTCAGCATTTGAGTCATTATCTGAATCACTCCATGACCCTCCAACTACTAGGCCTTTGTCTCTTTTCTGAGGCCTTTTGCTTCCTTTGTATTCTTTCTTTCCATGCGGTTTCTTCTTTAATTATTCTCTTAGAGGTTTGTTGCAGTCGGCAATAAAGTGACCAGGCTTCTTGCAGTTGTAGCATAGATCATTTGCTTGTTCCTGGCTGGTGTAGTTGCTGACCTTCTTTTGCTTGCCAGCTTTGCCTCGACGCATGAACCTTCTTAGTTTTCTTACCATCATGGCAAGATCGTCATCATCGTCTTCATCATCGTCAGATTCATTATCAGTGATGACTTTAGAAACATTTTCAGTTGCTTTGAGAGCAACACCCCTTTCCTTTCTTCTTCCTTCTGAAAGGGTTTCAGCACGTTGAGTCAGCTCCAGCTCATATGTAAGGAGATTTCCATACAGCTGTTGAACTGTCATCTCGTTAAGATTCTTTGACTCTCTTATTGCAGTGGTCTTGGCATCCCACTTGCTTGGCAGGGCTCTCATGAACTTTATGGTCAGATCTTTGTTAGGGTAGATCTTTCCATAAGCTCGTAGAGAGTTGAGCAGTATGTTGAATCTTTCATAAGTGGCAGTTACGTTCTCTCCTTGCATATGAGCAAACATCTCGTACCGCTGTGTTAGAAGAGACGTTTTGTTCTCTCTAACTTCTTCAGTTCCTTCGTGCATGATAATCAGAGCTTCCCAAACTTCCTTGGCTGTTTTGCAGTTTACAACATTGTCAAACAGATCGTCCTCCAAGGATTGGAATAGGATGTTCTTGGCCTTTTTGTCAAGTTGGACAGCTTTCTTCTATGAGTCTGTCCATTCTTCTTTAACTTTGATTTGAACTCTGTTTGGATCATCAGTGGTTGGTGCAAGCTTTGTTGGTATGTAAGGCCCGTTCTGAACAGTCTCAAATAGATCTTCGTCTATTGAGTCCATGCAAGCTTGCATCCTGACTTTCTAGTTGGAAAATTTATCCTTGTTACACATTGGTGGTTTGCTGCCTCCACCGGTCCTGGATTCACTTGGTACTAGTGCCATTTGGATCTACTAAAGCGTGTAAGCTGTAAAAATAGAACCTGCTCTGATACCAATTGTTAGTTCTTAGTAGGCACAAGTTATCTAGAAGGGGGGGTTGAATAAATATTTGAAAATCTTTTCTGATTTAAATTTGTTCTTAGATAGTGATTAAAACTTAGCGGAATTAGTGTTTGTTTTATTCTTCTTAACCAAGTAATGAAGTTATGGACGAGTAAGGCAGTTATAGCAGATATAGCAGTTATGGCAGGAATGTAAATGACACATCTATTTTTAAGTGGTTCAGAGCACACAAGGCTCCTAGTCCACTCTTCTACTCAACGAGTAGGGTATCCACTAAGGATGTCTCTTACAAACTTCTGAATCACACTGGATTCCTTCTAGACCAGCAGCCTAGGAACTTCTCTAGTTCACTCTTGAACTCTTCAAGTCCAGCAGACTTGGTACTCTTCTTTAGTTGATTGATGATTGTTGTCTCGTTCTGAAGGTTGCTACTCAGTTGCTGTGTAAGCACTGGTTCGTCTAAGAACTGAGTAGCCGAGTAAGCTTTGTAATATCTCAGATCGTAGAGTTTAGCCTAAGAGAATTATTCACGTTAAATGTTTTAATGCTTGCTTAATTCCCTCTCATCTGTCTGATCTATATATATATGTGATACAGAAAACTATCTGTTTGAATCCATCCGTTGAGGCATTAAATGCGTCTGAACTTTCTGTGCTGTGATGGTGACATTTCTACACACCTTCTGAATTCTGCATCTTGGACCACTGACTCTGTAGACTGCTTTCTCACCTACCACCTGAAAAGGTGTTTTGTCCCTCTTTTCCATTGTACTATCATTAGCTTCTTCAATACGTTTCTTTGTTGCGTCCTAAGGATATTTCATATAATCTGGGACTGATGGGCACTGCCGCTTCTCAGATTCATTCCTCGTATCTTGAATTAACAACTCATGAGGCTTGACATTTTCTGACATGAGACAGATGACGCTCTACGATTTGGATCGCTGTGTTCTACGATCTAGATCGTAGTGTCTTGACTTGCACACTATCATGACATCACTTGAGAGCACTACGGTTTCTCTTAAACCTTTATGCACTACGATCTTCTCTTACTCGTGTAGTTGACTCTACGTTCCTGAGAGCACACTACGATCGTTGACTTGTAAACTTCATGTTTTCTTCAGCATACTACGATCGTGAAGTTGGCTCGGTGAACGTTGGGACCACTCTACGATTTTCTAAGAGTTCCCTTCAAGGTAGGCACACTACGATCTTCAGGCTCTATGATTTCTGCCTTGACTTCTGCAATGTTGATCAGATTAATGCACTACGATCTCTTCATGACTAGTCTATTACAATTTAAGATCAACCTAACTGATTTGATCTTTCTATCTATACATTCTGGAACAAAATGATACACGTTGAAAGCTTAGATCAACCTCACAATTTTGATCTATCACTAAGTCCTTGTACATATATTCTTTAAGGACCTTACAAATAATCATGAACACATTCATTAAAACATCAAATCATAATATGCATTCTCCCAACACTCCCATTAAAGGGTTGCATCATTAAATCAAAAAGTCTCCCAGGTTATCTAACCTTTAACATAATTCAAGTGTGGAAATAAAAATAGTTACATCCCATCATTTAAATAAAGTCTATTAACATAAAAGTCAATAAGTTACAAGTCTTCATCACTTGTACATTTTTTCTTTTCCCTTGTTTGTAGTAGGTTCATCGACCTTCTCAACCTTAGCTGTAATAATTTATTTATGCAAGAGTGAGCAAAACAAATGCTCACTAGATATAGAATTGAATCAACAAGAGAATAATAAATGCCAATGAATAGGCTCATCAAAATTGAATAGTACTCTATCAATGATAACCAAAATTGAAATCAAAATATGAAATATATCTGAGGGTCATAAGACCACGAATTATGTCCAAAGTTACAAGTAATCTTTCAACTTTAACTTAAATGGTTATACTATAGGGACTTCACGTACTTAGGGGGATCAGCCCTTCGTACCATGTATTGTGCACAAACATCTAAACGCATCGTGTACCCCTATAATAGGGTTATTCTTCTCAGTTTTAGAGTACAAGTCCGCACCAAAGAAAGATTGGTTTGGATAAGCTTCAAGGGTAATTTAGAGTTTAACGATCATCAACTAAAGGATTAGTTAAATCAACAAAGTTTGACCACACTACGATTGATCAACAACAACATAATATGTAACCATTAAGAATCATAGGTGAACCAACTATATATTAAACTCATGCTTAGAAATAACTAAAACACATAAGTATTGAATAAAACAATAAACCTTGCTCAAACAATATTATGCTAAGGCTATGATCTTGAAATAAAAGAATTAAGTTATGAACATGTACTAAGGAATAACAAGCTTAGAATGAAATTTGCTCAAAATAACAATAATATTTCGGTTTGCGTTAAGTAAATGAAATAGAATAACTCGATTAGAGATTTGAGTTCAAGAATTTACATTTGTCATAAAAAAATAGAACTTAAGAAAACTTACTTAACTATCAACAAGTTAGAATAGCTTAACAATGATTATAATTCAAAACTTGCTCGAATAACGTTAGGGTTAGAGCTTGATCAAATAAAGTTTAAGGATAAAAGAACTAGCTCAATGTAAATAGGTAAGGTTTAGAAACTTGCCTCGCGTGTAAGCTATAAATTTATAACTCACATTCACCTACACATAATGCTAGAATCACAATATCTATTAGATAAACTAACATCCACTTTCCCAAAATAGAACTCACTTCTAGTTAAACGTATTAGTTTAGTACAAGTCTAATGCTACCATATACATTTCAGAAATCTCTAGTGTTAACTCCCCAACACTTAATTACTATTCATTGTGTACACTAAGTCATAACATATTGTGTTCGTAACTCACTAATCCTTTATAACTTTAGAATTACTAACCACGTGACACGATTCTGTTTTAACCTCTTCATTACATGTTTGACACATTAACACATCATTAGACTAAGTTACAATGGTGTCTAAAGTCTGCAGAAGTAGCAGACTTCACTGTCTCTGAACATGGTATGGCGCAGCTGCACCATACATAGGCTTGGGACCGGTGCAGCTGCGCTGCAGTGTAGTTACGTCGTTTCTAGCCTTAACACCAGCGCAGCTACGCTGGGGCGCAAACAGAAACTATGCAGACATAACAGTGTTCTGTTTTAGCCCAACTAACACGAATTTTACCCACAAAACAGTAAATTTAACATATGAATTTGGTATATGACTAACACAAACATGATTCCTCACATATTCATCAACTTAGAACAATTAAACAACAACTTCAACTAATTTAAATCCTTAAGTTTCATGTTTTCATAAAAAAACTCCATTTTTGGCATCCTTTATAGAAATTCACACTATGATCACAATTCTACACCAAATTACTTCATTCAAACAGTGTTCCCTTCGTTTCTTACGAAATTAACATATTCAAGACTCAATTTATAGATTAGTATACAAATTAACAACCATATTTGGTACTTTCACAAGATATATGTATAAACATACACTGAAAACAGTTTTCTTTCTTTTTAAACGTAATTAGCATACAATTCCTTGTCTAAATACAAACTCTAACACCACCAACACATATGATCTCAAGTTATCAATTGTATTTCAACAATTAAAAAAAAATTGAATTCACCGAACTTGGAAACTTGAATTTTTTGCCGTAAAACATATATACAATATCAAGGTTATAAAACATACCTTCAATTACTGAGTAATCCTTGCTAACCATAAAGAATTGCTTGGAAACTCAGAAATTTCTCTCAATCTCTCCCTAGTCTCTCTCAAATTCTCTGTAATTCCTTTGTCAGTATCAATATAGATTAACTAACAGTAAGCGTAAAGATTAGAACTGATATAGCAATAATACGCCTACTTAATATAATATTAGTTACAAAAATATAAACGTATAGGTTATAAATATATTTTATTTATTATTTGATTTATTTGATTTATTATAATAAACAAATTCAAAATTCAAAAACCATAAGGCTTTGTTTGACAAAAACTCTTTAAAATAAAGACTTAATATTTTAAGCCTTGTTTGGGTAAATCCATTTAATTTATTTTAATAAATCATTACACTATATTTTATAATCTCATATTATTTATTTGAATCTCATATTCATCATTAGTCAAATAAACAAATTACACATACTATATTTTAAATTAATTTTCCACTTAAACAATTATCATAAAATTATAATGGAAATTATAATTTTACTTAATAAATTCACATACCATTTTATTTATTAAATTAAAGCAATAATATAACATCTTATGTTATCTTACAACTCTCTAAATTATAAATTAAATTAATTTAGAATATTATCTAATAAATTTAATTCACAAATATTTACTAACAACAACTACCTCAAAAAATTATTTATCTAATTTAATAAATATTTTAAATTACAAATAATAAAATCTTGGATTGTTACATCATTCCCTCCTTACAAGGATTCTGTTCCCAGAATCACAACTCAAACAATAAAATTGTCATATTCTTCCCTCCTTACAAAGATTATGTCCCCAGAATCGAAGACACAGACTAGACAAATAACTCGGGATAATTCTTCATCATTTCATCTTCGAGTTCCCACGTAGCCTCTTCGACATTGTGGTTCCTCCATATCACATTCACAGAAGGTATCACCTTATTCCTAAGCACTTGTTCTTTTTTGTTGACTATCTGGATAGGAACCTCTCTATAAGATAAATCTTTACTGAACTGTAACGGTTTATACTCGATCACATGTTTGTAATTGGGTTTGTACGGTCACAACACCGACACGTGAAAAATGTTGTGAACATGTTCTAATTCTGGAGGTAAAGCTACCTCGCAAGCCACTTCTCGCACTCTTCGTAGTATCTCGAATGGTCCAATAAACCTTGGGCTTAGCTTTCATTTCTTGCCAAAATGAATTTTCCCCTTCCAAGGAGAAACGTTCAGGAAAACGAAATTTCCTACGTTAAATTTACGATCTTGTCTGTGTTGATCAGCATACTTCTTCTGTCTATCTTGCACACCTACTATTCTTGCTCTGATTAGATTGATAACTTCTGTGGTCTACTGTACCAGTTTTGGTCCTAACAGTTGACGTTCACCAATTTCATCCCAGCATAGTGGAGTTCTGCATTTCCTGTCGTATAATGCCTCGTATGGTGGCATGCCAATGCTTGCGTGGTAACTATTGTTGTATGTAAATTCTACCAACGATAGATGATCATCCTAGTTTCCTTTTAAATCCGTGATGCACGCTCTAAGCATATCTTCTAACGTCTGGATTGTTCGTTCGCTTTGACCATCGGTTTGCTGATGGTATGCCGTACTCATTTTTAGCTGTGTTCCCACGCATTCTTATAGTTTCTTCTAAAAGTTTGATGTGAATCTCGGATCTCTGTCCTATACAATTGACACTGGAACTCCATGTCTCGACACGATCTTCTTAACGTACAGTTTTGCCAGCTGATCAAAATTAAATCTAATCTTTATTGGCAAAAAGTGTGTTGATTTCGTTAATCTATCCACTATCACTCATATCGCATCGTATCCTTTCTAAGTCGTTGGAAGACCTACCACAAAATCCATTGTGATATGTTCCCACTTCCATTGAAGTATTTCCAACGGTTGAAGTAATCTGCTTGGCCTCTGATATTCTGCTTTTACTCTCTGACACGTCAAGCATTTCGCAACACATTCTATAATGTCTCTTTTCATATTTGGCCACCAAAAGTGCCGACTTAAATATTGATACATTTTCGTACTTCCCGGATGAATCGAATATCTTGAGTTATGAGACTCTGTCAAGATTTCTTCTTTAATATCCGGTACTGCTGGAACCCAAATTCGTCCCTCGAATATTTTCATTCCTTTAGTATCAACATTGTACTTCACTTCATTATCCTCGACCATATTTTCCTTTATTTTTCTGCATTCTTCATCTTGTAGTTGAGCATTCTCTACCTTGTCCACCAAAGTTGGACTAGCTTCTAACTGGAATAGTCGTTCATCTGATTCTTTTGGAAATTTTATTTCTAGCTCTAATCTTGTCATTGCTAAAATGAGCTCCTCCTGGTTGGTTAACAACATCAACTTCTCACAACTCTTCCTACTCAAGGCATCTGCAACTACGTTTGCTTTGCCTGAATGATAAAATATCTCGCAATCATAATCTTTTATTAATTCCATCCATCTCCTTTGACGCGTGTTTAGGTCTTTCTATGTGAAAATATAGTTCAGACTCTTATGGTATGTGTATATCTCACATTTCTATCCATAGAGATAGTGTCTCCATATCTTCAGAGTAAATATCACTGCAACCAACTCTAAATCATGAGTCGAATACCCTTTCTCGTAGTCCTTCAATTGCCTTGATGCATGTGCAATGACTTTACCGTTCTGCACAAGGACACATCCTAATTCTTTATGTTAGGCATCACTATACACCACAAAGTTTCCTGTATTATCAGGTAATGACAACATAGGTGCCACACTGAGTTTCTTCTTCAATTCTTTAAAACTTTCTTCATACTTTTCCGTCGAAACAAATTTTACAGCTTTTCTCGTCAAATTTGTCAACAGAGTGGCAATCTTGGAAAAATCCTGAATAAACCGTCTGTAATAACCTGCCAATCCCAAGAAACTTCTTACTTCCGATGGAGATCTTGGTTGTTCCCAATTTATCACAGCTTCATCTTTTGATGGATCCATTGAAATCCCATCTTTATCAATTATATGGCCGAGAAATTGTACATGTTCCATCCAAAATTCACAATTAGAGAATTTTGCATATAATTTTTCTTTTCTTGGTGTCTCCAGCGTAAAACGTAAATGTTCCACGTGTTCTTCTTGAGATTTGGAGTACACCAAAATATCATCGATAAATACCACCATAAACTTGTCTAGAAATGGTTTAAAAACCCTGTTCATCAAATCTATGAACGCTGCAGGGGCGTTTGTCAAACCAAAAGACATCACCAAAAATTCGTAATGTCCATACCGAGTGCGGAATGCCATTTTTGGTACATCCTCCTTCCTTAGTTTCAATTGGTGATACCCTCTTCTCAAATCTAATTTTGAGAAATATCTACCACCCTTCAATTGATCAAACAAGTCATCTATTCTTGGCAATGAATATTTATTCTTAATAGTGACTTTGTTTAATCCCCTATAATCAATGCAAAGACGCCTTGACCCATCCTTCTTCTTCACGAATAACACTGGCGCTCCCCACGGTGATACGCTTGGTTGAATATACTTTTTATCTAACAGTTCTTGCAGTTGTATCATCAGTTCCTTCATCTCTACATAAGCCATTCTATACGGGGCCTTCGATATTGGAGCAGTTCCTAGCGCTAAGTTGATCACGAACTCGATTTCTCTGTAAGGCATAAGTCTTGGCAAATCTTTCAAAAAAACATCCACAAAATCCCTAACCACTGGTATCTCTTCTAGTTTCATGCCCTTCTCCTTTTGAGTATCGACTATGTAAGCTAGGTACCCTACACAGCCCTGACTCAGCAACTTCTTGACCTGCATAATCGTCAGACATCTCGCTTGCCTAGGCAATTTGCTATCATAGAAAACTACCCTTGACGGAGTCATAAGGTTTACACATTTCTTTTGGCGATCAATTATCGCTCCATAATTGAATAGCCAATCCATTTCCAACATTACATCAAACTCTCCGAGTTTTATTGGGATTAAATCTAATATCATAATATTCCCCTTAATATCCACTCTACAATTCTTGAATACGAATTTAACAAGAATTACCTCCCTATTCGTAATTTATATGTGTAAAGGGAAATTCAACTCTTCACTAGGTAATTATTACCTCTTAGCAAATTCTTCATATATGAACGAGCAAGTAGCACCCGAATCAAATAATAGATATGCATTTATATAATTGATTGGGATAATACCTGACACAACATATTTTGATTGCCCTGCACTGTCTTGTTGAAGGTTCTGGCGGTGGGCTTATTTGATGATGTTGGTCCTGCAATGGTCAATGTACCTCCACTGCTACCTCCTTTACTTCCCGTTGTCTCTCCAACTTTCTTCTTAGGGCAATTGCGAGCAAAATGATCCTTTGACCCGCAGGTGTAGCAAACATTCTTCTTGGGTTGATTGCATTTTGGGGCAATATGACCCTCCTGGCCACAGTTAAAGCATACACGCTTCCCCCTTAAGCACGTACCCGTGTGAAACCTCCCACATGTAGCACATGCTTCGAACTTCTTCTTCTGCTGGTTACCCTGCTGGTTTCCAGCACCCACATTTGCATTCCACTTCCTCTTCAAGTTATTGTTACCATTTCCACCGCTACCACCACCATTCTTAGCTTTGCCCTCACTCTTCTTCTTTTTCTGCTCTTGATTGTACTTTGTTACCGCCTCGCCTCCACCTTCAGTGAGAATTGCCTTCTCCAGTACTGCTGTAAATACCTTCAGCTAAAACATGGAGACCTTAATGTACAACTAGGGTTTCAGTCCCTGCTCAAACCTTTTTGCCTTGCGCTCATCTGTGTTAACCTAATATGGCGCAAACCTTGCCAATTTGTTAAATTTTGTGGCATACTCCGATACCGTCATTGCTCCCTGCTTCAGTTCTAGAAACTGTACCTCCATTTGATTCTTCGAACTCTCTTGGAAATAAGTCTCGAAAAATATCTCCTTAAACCTATCCCAAGTCATAACCCCTTGACCTCCTCGAGTTTTATTGGCTTGCCACCAATAACTAGCCTCTGCTTTCAACATAAATGTTGCAAAAGTAGTCTTTTGATTCTCACCTACTCTTGCAACATCGAAAACTTTCTCTATCTCCACGATCTAGGTCTATGCCTCAATTGGATTCATTGACCCACAAAATTCTGGTGGTCCAACCGCCTTGAAATCCTTAAATGTCATAGCTTGATTCTGTGGCTGATTCTGCAATTCTCCCATTAGTAACATTACATTAGCCTCAGCATTGTTGTTATTCTCAAGGGTCCTTTGTCGTGGTTGACGTCTTGGAGGATTTTTCTATTAAAATATACTTATTAGAATATTACTCAATCTTCTAGGTATTATGTACTTAATTTGCACATCACAAAATTACCACATAACACGCAATGACTTGAATAAATACTAACGTTTATTTATTCATAATATTTTAAAAAACACAATAATGATTGCATTCTTGCTTTCTATATCACTTTCCTGAACTACAAAAGTTTCAAGATAACTTCATCATCATCATATCCCATTGGTTATATCATACCCGGGATTTACATCTTATTTACTCATTAATCACATAGTAATTACATTTATGATGACCTACTAAAATGTTGCGTAGCCTCATGACGCTCCTCTTCCATAATACGGAACACTGTTCGGTGATCTAACATGAACTGAATAGGATAACACATGATCCGATCTTGAGATCGATTGATCACGGTGTTGAAAACATTATTTATCTCTTCCATCTTGATCTTCTTTACTTGTACCACTCTTTCTGCTACCCTGGCTCGTTGATAAGCTTCCTCGTACACGTCTTCGGCTCTTGCTCTCTTAGTAGACTCTTCTTTCAATTTGCTCTTCAGCTCCGCGATCTCCTCTATCATTTGTTCATTCTCTCCTTCAGTGTGGATCAGTTTCCCTTCGACATTATTCAGAGGTCCATCTCGATCCTGGATCTCATTATCCTTCTATGCCATTGCGATCTGCTGTTCAGCTACTATCTCTTCGAACTCCTCAACGGTATCCTGAAGTTCTACATTGTGGTCGTATACTTCATCGTACATATGGGCAGTGGTCGAGTTTAGTGGAATCTCTTCCTCCTCGTCCTCCTCATCCTCATTCGACTGTGGCAGCTCAATGGGGTCCTCCTCATCCATTTCTATCTCATCTTCCTCATCAGGTAAACCCTCCTGCTCAACCACTGTGACCAACGGAGATGTTTCCCATGGCAGTAGTTGCTCCCAAACAACCTGAATATCTCGAGGCTCTTCCTCTTTAAGCATCTGAGATCCTTCCTCTCTAGTCTGAATGGATTCTCCTACATTAGTCATCCTAATAACAAAATTTTAAGTTTTAATTACTAATCATTACTACTCGACACTCACAAGCACATAGGTTACAACCAAATAAGCACATAAGTGTTTTATTATTTCTTTCTTAAAACTAGATAAGAGTTTATCACCGCTATCTTTTCAAGGTTACTTCTTAAGGCTTTTCCCCACCTAAGGTTCATAACCTAAGGCTTTGACACCAACTTGTGACACACCCAAATCATGGCACTTCATTCTCTTAAGACTTGGTGTTCACTTTCCATACATTCATACTATCTATCCAAATATGATAACATTTAAACCATAAATCCTCCCATTAAAGGGTTACATCATTAAATCAAAAAGTCTCCCAGGTTATATAACATTTAACATAATTCAAGTGTGGAAATAAAAATAGTTACATCCCATCATTTAAATAAAGTTTATTAACATAAAAGCCAATAAATTACAAGTCTTCATCACTTGTACATTTTTCCTTTTCCCTTGTTTGTAGTAGGTTCATCAACCTTCTCAACCTTAGCTGCAATAATTATATTTATGCAAGAGTGAGCAAAACAAATGCTTACTAGATATAAAAATGAATTAACAAGAGAATAATAACTGCCAATGAATAGGCTCATCAAAACTGAAAAGTACTCTATCAATGATAACCAAAACTGAAATCAAAATATGAAATATATCTGAGGGTCATAAGACCACAAACTATGTCCACAGTTACAAGTAATCTTTCAACTTTAACTTAAACAGTTATACTATAGGGACTTCGCGTACTTACGGGGATCAGCCCTTCGTACCATGTATTATGCACAAATATATAAACACATCGCGTACCCCAATAATAGGGTTCTTCTTCTCAGTTTTAGAGTACAAGTCTGCACCAAAGAAAGTTTGGTTTGGATAAGCTGCAAGGGTAATTTAGAGTTTAACGATCATCAACTAAAGGATTAGTTGAATCAACAAAGTTTGACCACACTACGGTTGATCAACAACAACATAATATGTAGCCATTAAGAATCATAGGTGAACCAACTATATATAAAACTCGTGCCTATAAATAACTAAAATGCATAAGTATTGAATAAAACAATAAACCTTGCTTGAACAATGTTAAGCTAAGGCAATGCTCTTGAAATAAAAGAATTAAGTTATGAACATGTACTAAGGAATAACAAGTTTAGAATGAAACTTGCTCAAAATAACAATAATATTTCGATTTACGTTAAGTAAATGAAATAGAACAACTCGATTAGAGATTTAAGTTCAAGAATTTACATTTGTCATAAAAGAATAGAACTTAATAAAACTTGCTTAACTATCAACAAGTTAGAATAGCTCAACAATGATTAGAATTCAAAACATGCTCGAATAACGTTAGGGTTAGAGCTTGCTCAAAAAAAGTTTAAGGGGAAAAGAAGTTGCTCAATGTAAATAGGTATGGTTTAGAAACTTACCTCGCGTGTAAGCTATAAATTTACAACTCACGTTCACCTACACATAGTATTAGAATCACAATATCTATTAGATATACTAACATCCACTTTTTCAAAATAGAACTCACTTCTAGTTAAACTTGTTATTTTAGTACAAGTTTTACACTACCATATACATTTCAAAAATCTCAAGTGTTAACTTTCCAACACTTATTTACTATTCATTGTGTACACTAAGTCATAACATATCGTGTTCATAACTTACTAATCCTTTATAACTTTAGAATTACTAACCACATGATACAATTCTGTTTTAACCTCTTCATTACATGTTTGATACATAACACATCATTAGACTAAGTTACAATGGTGTCCAAAGTCTGCAGAAGTAGCAGACTTCACAGTCTCTGAATAGGGTATGGCGCAGCTGCGCCATACATAGGCTTGGGACTGGCACATCTGCGCCGTTTCTGGCCTTAACACTAGCGCAGCTGCGCTGGTGTGCAGACAGAAACTATGCAAATGTAACAGTGTTCAGTTTTTGCCCGACTAATACGAATTTATCCCAAAAAATAGTAAACTTAACATATGAAATTGGTATAAAACTAATACAAACATGATTCCTCACATATTCATCAACTTAGAGCAATTAAACAACAACTTCAACTAATTTAAATCCTTAAGTTTCATGTTTTCATACAAAAACTCTATTTTTGACATCCTTTGTGACGCCCCCAAATTCGGGTTACCTGACCCCCGAGTTTGGTGCTCACGATCCATAACATAATAACATCTAACTACTCATTCATATATAAATAGCAATACATATTTCATTAACAGATGTTGTTAATACATTCGTCCAAGGTTATCTAATCTTAACATTATAAACATTCCCTTTAGATATACAAAAAGAGTTTACAAATACAACATTATAGTAATGTTCATCATATAACTACTCCAGCACTATACCTTTGCCTTTGTTCTTCTCAGACACGCTGGCCTCTTCGTTCCTAGCTGAAATATGTTATTTAGAAAGGGTGAGCAATAAATTTGCCCCGCAAGTTAAGACATACAATAAATGTATAAGAATCAAGAATAACAGACTATCTATTATGATAGAATGACACCAAAGTTCGGAGGACTTTGAAATAGCTAAACAAATCTTTAATAACTAACAAGTCTTCTTGCATTTTATGCAACACAATAATCTGATAATGAGATAGTACAACGCTTTCAAAGTTTCTACGATATTCTAATGAATAATCAAGAATCAATTCTACGAAATAACAAAGTGGAATGTTTTACAGATTTATGCTGATTGATCCATTGGATCTTGATCTTCTCTTCTCGAGTAACTATCAAAGATTTGACTTTGATATACCCAGGTGTATCAGATAACCATAGAGATTAAATTATACTCCTCTGCAAGTACTTAGAGCAGCCAACTCTTTGTACCCTATATTATGCATAATACTTACACGCGCGCATCAGCCGAATTTACGACCTAAATGTTCCCTTTGTATAAAAGGTTGTTCTTCTCAGTCTTATAATCAAAGTTTGACTTATAAGAACGAAATATTAGGATTTTAATTTCTAATCACTTCTCGATCTAGCTAAAATAATTGGCATCGATCTGTCAATAATAATTAAATTTTCTTCTCGAACTTATCAAGTTCTAACAAATGTTCGTCTAGCCAAAATAATTAGCTAAGATATTGCTCAACACGATTCTATAATAGACAAAAATCAACTGTACTATTTACAATCAATAATAACTTTTACGGATGTGAATAACCAATAACAGTTATTCCCCAATCATATTCTCAAAATCAATCATTCAACTTGAATTTATAAACATGGACTAACTACGAATAATCAATAATAAATTCTCAGACGTGGTCTAATCAACAATAATTAACCACTATAATATTTGAATGTATTAACTCAAGGTTGAGTTAGGAAACCTGTCTTTTCCGTTGATTACTGCTACACAATATACTTATCTGCGTTCACAAGACCTTTAATCACAATATCGGTCTCACAATTAGAACAATAAATCACAACACATAACACTGTAATTTACAGTTTATCTTTCTCCTAGGCACATTAGCACATAGTAACATCAGTCTTTATAACCTACATAAATACTTATCAAGTCTAACTAGTTTGGTCTGGTTGAACTCCAGTCTCATCTTGGTGTCTTGGTCACCCTATCCGTTAATTAACACTTATATTGTCAATTAAACTTGGTCTCAAAGCCGTAATATTATTTTAGATAAATCAAATATCGTTCATAATATTTTTCGGAAGCATTTAATAATTTTCTCACAATTATTATAATTTATAATAATTTTTCAATCACCGGAATCATTTTTAAATAATTTAAATAATAATTAATTCCATCATCATTAATATTTAATAATCTTAAAATATTAATGACATGTCAAAATATTAAAGTTATAATTAATAACTTAAAATATTTTTAAATCATCAATATTCTACTTAAATAATTTTTAAAATAATTAAAATCATTTTTAAACCATCACCATTAATATTTAAATATTAATGAATTTATCATAAAAATATTAAAAGTCATTTAGTATAGCTTAAAATATTTTTAAATCATTTTTAAATGATTTTTAAATTAATAAAATTATTGTTCCATCACTTATTTAATATACTAATTAAATAAATCTAATATCATTAATATTAATTTAATAATGAGAATTCTCCAAAAATATAGAAAATTACATTTGATAACTCAAAATATTTTTAAACACTTTATTCTTATTTTAAATAATTTTTATAATATTAAAATTATTTTTCTCTAATTTATTTAATACACTAATTAAATATCATTAATATTCAAATGATTATAAATATTAATGAAAAATATCTGAAATTATCAAAAGTTAATTTTCAGAATTTAAAATAATTTTTAAAACCATTTTTGTAATTTTTAGAATTTATTTTTTATTTTTAATCATTTTCAAGAAATTCAGAAAATAAAATAAATAAAATTGTCGCTATAGGCTATAGCAACAGTAACCGTCCCTATTGGTGTTATTGAGCCTCAAGAACACTGACAGTTAGTGTTCAAGGGGTCTACTTTGACCGCCTTTGATTCCTAGTGTAATCATGTTCTAGGCTTGCTTATGCATCGATTCTGTAGTAGGTATGTAGCACTACCATTAACAACCAACATCTTGGTCATATAAAAAACTAGTAAGGAGTTCTAAGCTCCCAAAGTCGATGTCAGAGTGTTCCTGGGTTTTCTGGGTAACCCAGAAACCCAGGCAGGTTCATGCTACCACTTTCCAGCCCAATTAAGTTATTGTTCTGATTTGTGAATCAGCGTTATTAAGGTTCAAACCTATAATCCTTGTGTCATAAAACATTTTCATGACAACACCCCAGTTCAACAACATCCAAATCTCCAGATTAAGCCCGGTCAAATGCTGTCAGAAAACGTGTTCTTACTTTTTCTAGAAATTCCAGAAAACAGAAAATGATACCGGATGGTCTACTTTGACCATTCACTACATCCGATCTGCTTGTTGTTTAAGAGATCTAAGGCCAAGGATCTAGAGTCCATATTACAGGCTACAACATGCGTATAACAACAAAATCAAATCTCTTAAAACCTGACAGATCCGGGCCTTAGAAGATCTTGTCAGACGCTGTTCATGGATTTCTGGGTTACCCAAAATTTACTCGGTCATGGTCGGTCAACCGACTTTGACCAACTATATCTTGTAATCTGGAAATCGAATAGCTTGGATTCCACTTCCAGATCACAGACCTCATGTCAGAGTATGGATTAAAACTTTAAAACAACAAAAATCATAAACAGAAAAGAATCTACAGCCACTGACATTAGCTTGTCAGACGACTTTAGGGTTCAAGAACAGTTTTTCAAAAACTTCAATTTTTACCCACTTTGATGCTAAGGATCTATGATAGATCATCATAGATCATCATGAAACATCTTCTAGCACATACATAAACACATAAACACGAATTTAAACTTAGCATACAAGATCAAAATGGAACTTAGGGTTTATGCCTTCTCTTGAATATACTTAGATCTTGGCTTTTCCTACTGATTTTGGTGAGTTAGAGGCTTTACTAGGAACTGAATTACTTAGCAAATTCGGAGGTTTGGTGATAGAGAGTGTTTGTTGAGAGTTAGAGTGAAAAATGAGCAACTTTATGGTCTTTCTCTCTCTTTATCTCTTATTTGTAGGTACAATGTATGTAATACATGCAAGGTGGCACTCTAGATCTGATATTCGCTGAGAATTAAGTCAGATGTTGAGCTTTAGTTGGTGAACAACTAAAGTTTTAGCAAATTTTGCAAGTTAACTAATAAAGAATGTGAAAAGGTCATTTTGGTCATTGAACATGGAATTTTAATTGCAATCTAGACAATTGTCCAAACCCTTAGGGTTTAACCCTAAGGTTTTAACCCTTAGGTTTTACCACTTTCAATTTCTAGGATTTTCTAATTAGGGTTTCAAAATAAAAAATTAAGATTTCAAAAATATAATTAGAGTTTTTATTATAAATTAATATTTCTAAAGTACAATTAGGGTTTCCTAATTATATAAAAGTTTACTAATCACATTAGGGATTGCTAATTAGAATTAGGGTTTTCTAATTAGGGCTTAAGGCTCTTGAATTTAAAATTGGGATTTTTCGGCTTTCAATTAGGGTTCCTAATGATGCGTAAGGGTTTCTAATTTTGAGATTAGGGTTTACTAATATGGTACCCTACCTGATTAATCATTGATCGTTAATTCTATACAGTACAAACACGTATTCATCAATACAATTATTTTAATTGTATTTTCTATCGAATCCCTATCCGTAACTATGGTTAGGGTTTCTAAATCTGTTAAGCACAACTCTACTCTTATTTTCTCAGTCAATACACAAATTGACCACTTCTTGAGACTCGTATCACAGATACTCGTCACAAAATTGATAATCAATATTAATATTAAATAAAAAAAATTATTCGTAAAATTTGGATTATTCAAAATCCCGGGTTATCACATTCTCCCCTTCTTATAAGGATTTCGTCCTCAGAATCACCACTTTCTTATTCTCTACAATCTTTTGAAGTTGTATCATCAATCATTTTTACTAACACAATATTAATTTGTGTCTTATCTTCTAACATGTGACTTGAATCTATAAAAGAAAATAATTCACATTAATATCTAACTCATATTTCTCGCGTAATAAAATTTCTAAACGAAATCATTACCTGTCGCCACCTCCTGGGCAACCACTGCATCTTGCGTCGTCATGTTGAATGTACGGGCAGTTGGTCTTCCTAGCTGTGCAGCTCCTCTAATCGCCAAGGTTCCTCTATTGGGTTCCTTGTTGACACTTTTCTTCTCCATATTTCTCTTCGGGCAGTTTCTAACCAGATGATCAGTTGATCCACAAGCAAAACAACCTTGTATCTTCTTCAGATTGGGAAAATTGGGCGACATGTGTCCCTCTTGACCACATTTATAGCAAACTCCCTTTTTCTTCAGACAAACTCCTGAATGGTTCTTCCCAGAAGTTACACATGGCTATATCCCTTTCCTATTCTCTTCTGTCTTATTATCCGACTGGGTATTCTCGCTTCACTTTCTCTTGTTCGGGTTATTACCACCATTGCTTCCTCCATCACTTGTCTTCTTCTTCTTCTTTTGATGAAATCGGGATGCAGCTTCGCTCCCTCCTTCAGCAGATAACGCTTTTTCCATTAAAGCTGCAAACGTATTGATCTGCAATACTACTACCTTATTGAATATACCCGGCTTCAGTCCATTCTCAAATCTTCTCGCTTTTCTCCCCTCTATGTCCACCTGATGAGGTGCAAATCTCGCCAACTCGTTGAATTTGGCAGCATACTCAGAAACCGACATGTTTTCCTACTTCAATTCTAGAAATTTGACTTCCATCCTGGATTGCATACTCGGTGAAAAGTAGTTCTCAAAGAACAACTCCTTGAATCTTGTCCAAGTCACCACATCTATACCAGCTCTCGCCTGATTGGTCTCCCACCAATAATTAGCTTCTCCCTTCATCAAGTATGTTGTAAAAGCTGTCTTCTGCTCTATCGCCACCCTCACAATAATGAATGCTTTCTCCATTTCTTTTACCCAAGTTTGGGCTTCAATAGGATCTGTAGTTTCCATGAATTCTGGCGGTCCTACCACTTTAAAGTCCTTGAAATTTGCCAATCTGTTGGCTGGCTGTTCTCTCGCTCTTACTGCTAGCACTCTATTTCCCATAGCTTCGGCTATCATATTTGTAAAGTTTTGCATCGGGTCTGCTTAACATCCCTCATTATTCACTGATTGCTCTTCTCTTTGATTTCGATTATGTCGTCTAGGCGGCATTATCTAATTTAAATAAAAATCTTATATTAATTCTCTTTCTCTACACAAATTCTTACTAACAACACAATAAGAATTTAACACAAAATTTCTCATATATTCGTATATTTATTCAAATAACACATAGTATATTTAGTACTTAACACATACAAATATCCCTTTTTAAACAAATGTTAGGATTAACAACACAACTTTACACAAAAAGTTGCACTTCTCTAACTTTACACAAAAAAGTTGCAATTCTCCATTCATACATAGCTATTCACAGTTCGTCAAACTTACCACACTTATAAGTTCAGGAATTTGTCATAATTATATGAGTGTATGAACTTATCCTAGTCAGACCTTTGGCGTCCATTCGTTGAGGGGTTCAAAACATTTTATATAATTATGAGTCATGAACTTACCATAAGTGTGAGTTTTAAGAACACACAAATTAATTATATTTATATAGAAAATAAAGATTTTATTCATACAAACATATTTATATTTACGTATGCTTACACATCGTTCTTTATATTACAACCTTTAAAATCATAAACTACTACCAAAAGATACTATCACTTATATCTAAGATGTCTACCGCCCACTCCCTTCACCCGTTTTCTTCTTGCTGGGACACTTGTTGAATCTGTGACCCGTTCTCCCACATGAAAAACACTTCCTCATATTCAGCTTATGAAAATATAGGGAAATATGTCCTTCCTGCTTACAATTGAAGCACACGTTCTTCCACATCATGCATTCTCCCGCGTGAGTCTTTCCACACTTGCTACAGACTTGCTTCTTCTTCAGGTTTGAATTTTCAGAATTATCACTGTCGTTGTCCCTCTTTCTCTTATTCTTGCCCTTCTGCTTGATTGTTCCTTCAGACGATCCACCACCTTCAGTCGTCATTCTTTCCACCTGCACCTTTAACTCATTCTGTTCTTCAGTCATTTTGCGTAACGCTCGATCCATCTTCCACAACTCCTCCAAGAGAAATACTTTACTCCGGAGTTCTTGGACTTCTACAGACTCTTGATCTTTCTCTCCAACTTTAGTCTTATTCTCTTTCTCCATCTTAGCTTCTTCGGACTTTGGCTCCTCATCTCCACTTAGATACATCTCGGGATAATCGTCATGATCACTCCCCAAATTGATCATAGACTTATCTTTTCCCACTTCTTCAACTAATTCGCTTTGTGCTGGCACCTCGGCTACTGGCACTGGTGCAACAGCCACTAGCATCTCTGTACTCATTTTATCTTCTCCTGACATCCTATAATCAGTTTGAATAACTTGATTAGTACTTCACTAGTATAAAATTCTCAGATTATGTTTCCACATATCTCATTATTGATGCACTTTGGCAATCCCTCACTTAAAACTCTAAATGAGTATTCTATATTTCGCTTATGGTTATAATCCTAGGGTTTCCCCACCCCACTTGAGGTTTATAACCTACAGCTCTGATACCAAACTGTGATGCCCCCAAATTCGAGTTACCTGACCCCCGAGTTTGGTGCTAAATATCCACAATATAATAACATCTAACTACCCATTCATATATAAATAGCAATACATATATTATTAACAGATGTTGTTAATACATTCATCCAAGGTTATCTAACATTAACATTACAAATATACCCTTTAGATATACAAAAAGGATTTACAAATATAATATAATAATAATGTTCATCGTATAACTACTCCAACACTATGCCTTTGCCTTTGTTCTTGTTAGACCAGCTGGCCTCTTCGTTCCTAGCTGAAATATGTTATTTAGCAAGGGTGAGCAACAAATTTGCCCCGCAATTTAAGATATACAATAAATGTATAAGAATCAAGAATAACAGACTATCTATTATGATAGAATGACACCAAATTTTGAAGGACTTTGAAATAGCTGAACAAATCTTTAATAGCTAACAAGTCTTCTCGCATTTTATGCAACACAATAATATGATAATGAAAGAGTACAACGCTTTCAAAGTTTCTAAGATATTCTAATGAATAATCAAGAATCAATTCTACGTAATAACAAATTGGAATGTTTTCCAGATTTATACTAAGTGATCCATTGGATCTTGAACTTCTCTTCTCGAGTAACTATCAAATATTTGACTTTGATATACCCAGGTGTATCAGATAACCATATAGATTAAATTATACCCCTCTGCAAGTACTTAGAGCAGCCAACGCTTTGTACCCTATATTATGCATAATACTTACATACGCGCATCGGCCGAATATACGACCTAAATGTTTCCTTTGTATAAAAGGTTGTTCTTCTCAGTCTTATAATCAAAGTTTGAGTTATAACAACAAAATATTAGGATTTCAATTTCTAATCACTTCTCAATCTAGCTGAAATAATTGATATCGACCTGTCAATAATAATAGAATTCTCTTCTCGAACTTATCAAGTTCTAACAAATATTTGTCTAGCCAGAATAATTAGCTAAGACATTGCTCAACACGATTCTACAATAGATAGAAATCAACTGTACTATTTACAATCAATAATAACTTCTACGGATATGAATAAAGAATAACTGTTATTCCCCAATCATATTCTCAAAATCAATAATTCAATTTAAATTGATAAACATGAACTAACTGTGAATAATAACAATAAATTCTCAGACGTGGTCTAATCAACAATAATTAACCACTATAATATTTGAAAGTATTAACTCAAGGTTGCGTTAGGAAACTTGTCTTCTCTGTTGATTACTGCTACACAATATACTTATCTGCGTTCACAAGACCTATAATCAAAATATCGGTCTCACAATTAGAACAATAAATCACAACACATAACACTATAATTTACAGTCAGTCTTTCTCCTAGGCACATTAGCACATAGTCACATCAGTGTTTATAACCTATATAAACACTTATCAAGTTTAACTAGTTCGGTCTGGTTGGACTTCGGTCTCATCTCGGTGTCTTGGTCACCCTATCCGACAATTAACACATATATTATCAATTAAACTCGATCTCAAAGCTCTAATATTATTTTAGATAAATCAAATAGCATTCATAATATTTTTCGGAAGCATTTAATAATTTTCTCACAATTATTATAATTTATAATAATTTTTCAAACACCGAAATCATTTTTAAATGATTTAAATACTAATTAATTACATCATCATTAATATTTAATAATATTAAAATATTAATGACATACTT
Source organism: Panax notoginseng (assembly GCA_016801055.1). NCBI lineage: Eukaryota > Viridiplantae > Streptophyta > Magnoliopsida > Apiales > Araliaceae > Panax > Panax notoginseng. The sequence goes on from CM029019.1 coordinate 128,336,007, forward strand.
GTCAAAATATTAAAGTTATAATTAATAACTTAAAATATTTGTCAATCATCAATATTCTACTTAAATGATTTTTCAAATAATTAAAATTATTTTTAAACCATCACCATTAATATTTAAATATTAATGAATTTATCATAAAAATATTAAAAGCCATTAAGTATAGCTTAAAATATTTTTAAATCATTTTTTCTCATTTTTAAATGATTTTTAAATCAATAAAATTATTTTTCCATCATTTATTTAATATACTAATTAAATAAATCTAATATCATTAATATTAATTTATTAATGAGAATTCTCCAAAAATATAGAAAATTACATTTTATAACTCAAAATATTTTTAAACACTTTATTCTTATTTAAAATGATTTTTATAATATTAAAATTATTTTTCTCAAATTTATTTAATACACTAATTAAATAAATTAAATATCATTAATATTCAAATGATTATAAATATTAATGAAAAATATCTGAAATTATCAAAAGTTAATTTTTAGAATTTTAAATAATTTTTAAAATAATTTTTGTAATTTTTAAAATTTATTTTCTGTTTTTAATTATTTTCCGGAAATTCAGAAAATAAAATAAATAAAATTATCGCTATAGGCTATAGCGACAGTAACTGTCTCTATTGGTGTTCTTGAGCCTCGAGAACACTGACAGTTAGTGTTCAAGGGGTCTACTTTGACCGCCTTTGATTCCAAGTGTAATCATGTTCTGGGCTTGCTTATGCATCGATTCTGTAGTAGGTATGTAGCATTACCATTAACAACCAACATCTTGGTCATACAACAAACCAGTAAGGAGATCTAAGCTTCCAAAGTCGTTGGCAGAGTGTTCCTGGGTTTTCTGGGTAACCCAGAAACCCAGGCAGGTTCATGCTACCACTTTCCAGCCCAATTAAGTTAGTGTTCTGATCTATGCATCGGTGTTATTAAGGTTCAAACCTATAGTCCTTGTGTCATAAAACATTTTCATAACAACACCCCAGTTCAACAACATCCAAATCTCCAGATTAAGCCCGGTCAAATGCTGTCAGAAAACGTGTTCTTACTTTTTCTAGAAATTCCAGAAAACAGAAAATGATACCGGATGGTCTACTTTGACCATCCACTACATCCGATCTGTTTGTTGTTTAAGAGAACTAAGGCCAAGGATCTAGAGTCCATATTACAGGCTACAACATGCATATAACAACAAAATCAAATCTCTTAAAACCTGAGATATACAGGCCTTAGAAGTTCTTGTCAGACACTGTTCATGGATTTCTGGGTTACCCAAAATTTACTCGGTCATGGTCGGTCAACCGACTTTGACCAACTATATCTTGTAATCTGGAAATCGAATAGCTTGGATTCCACTTCTAGATCACAGACCTCATGTCAGAGTATGGATTAAAACTTTAAAACAACAAAAATCATAAACAGAAAAGAATCTACAGCCACTGACATTAGCTTGTCAGACGACTTCAGGGTTCAAGAATAGTTTTTCAAAAACTTCAATTTTTACCCACTTTGATGCTTAGGATCTATGATAGATCATCATAGATCATCATGAAACATCTTCTAGCGCATAGATAAACACATAAACACGAATTTAAACTTAGCATACAAGATCAAAATGGAACTTAGGGTTTATGCCTTCTCTTGAATATACTTAGATCTTGGCTTCTCCTACTGATTTTGGTGAGTTAGAGGCTTTACTAGGAACTGAATTACTTAGCAAATTCGGAGGTTTGGTGACAGAAAGAGTTTTTTGAGAGTTAGAGTGCAAAATGAGCAACTTTATGGACTTTCTCTCTCTTTATCTATTTCATGTAGATATAATGTATGTAATACATGCAAGGTGGCACTCTAGATATGATATTCGCTGAGAAATAAGTCAAATGTTGAGCTTTAGTTGGTGAACAACTAAAGTTTTAGCAAATTTTGAAAGTTAACTAATAAAGAATGTGAAAAGGGCATTTTGGTCATTGAGATGAAATTTTAATTGCAATCTAGACAATTGCCCAAACTCTTAGGGTTTAATCCTAAGGTTCTAACCCTTAGGTTTTACCACTTTCAATTTCTAGGATTTTCTAATTAGGGTTTTAAAATAGAAAATTAAGATTTCAAAAATATAATTAGGGTTTTAATTAGAAATTATTATTTCTAAAGTATAATTAGGGTTTCTTAATTATATAAAAGTTTACTAATCACATTAGGGCTTGCTAATTAAGATTAGGGTTTCTTAATTAGGGCTTAGGGTTCCCGAATTTAAAATTAGGATTTTTTGACTTTCGATTAGGGTTCCTAATGGTACGTTAGCATTTCTAATCCTGATATTAGGGTTTCTAATCCCTTATTAGGGTTTACTAATATGTTACCCTACCCGGTCAATCATTGATCGTTAATTATATACAGTACAAACACGTACTCACCAATACAATTATTTTAATTGAATTTTCTATCGAATCCCTATACGTAACTAGGGTTAGGGTTTTTAAATCTGTTAAGCATAACTCTACTGTTATTTTCTCAGTCAATACACAAATTGACCACTTCTCGAGACTCGTATCACAGATACTCGTCACACAATTGATAATCAATATTAATATTAAATAAAAAAAATTATTCGTAAAATTAGGATTATTCGAAATCCCGGGTTATCACATCCTTCATACAAATTCACACTGTGACCACAATTGTACACCAAATTATTTCATTCAAACTACGTTCTCTTCGTTTCTTACTGAATTAACATATTCAAGACTCAATTTATAGATTAGTATACAAATTAACCGCCATATTTGGTACTTTCACAAGCTATATGTATAAACATACACTGAAAACAGTTTTCTTTCTTTTTAAACTTAATTATCATACAATTCCTTGTCTAAATTCAAACTCTAACACCACCAACACATATGATCACAAGTTATCAGTTGTATTTTAACAATTTAAAAAATTTTGAATTCACCAAACTTGGAAACTTGAAATTTTTGCCGTAAAACATATATACAATATCAAGGTTATAAAACGTACCTTCAATTACTGAGTAATCCTTGCTAACCACATAGAATTGCTTGAAACTTAGAAATTTCTCTCAATCTCTCCCTTGTCTCAAATTCTCTATAATTCTCTTCATATTTTTTCAGTATCAATATAGGCTAACTAGCAGTAAGCGTAAAGATTAGAACTAATATAGCCATAATACGCCTACTTAATATAATAGCAGTTACAAAAGTATAAACGTATGGGTTATAAATATATTTTATTTATTATTTGATTTATTTTATTTACTTTATTTATTATAATTAAAAAATTCAAAATTCAAAAGTCATGAAGTTTTGTTTGGCAAAAACTCTTTAAAATAAAGACTTAATATTTTAAGCCTTGTTTGGGTAAATCCATTTAATTTATTTTAATAAATCATTACACTATATTTTATAATCTCATATTATTTATTTGAATCCCATATCCAACATTAGTCAAATAAACTAATTACACATACTATATTTTAAATTAATTTTCCACTTAAACAATTATCATAAAATTGAAATGGAAATTATAATGTTACTTAATAAATACACATACCATTTTATTTATTAAATTAAAGCAATAATATAACATCTCATGTTATCTTACAACTTTCTAAATTATAAATTAAATTAGTTTAGAATATTATCTATTAAATTTAATTCACAAATATTTAATAACAACAACCACCTCAATAAAATATTTATTTAATTTAATAAATATTTTAAATTACAAATAATAAAATTTTGGATTGTTATAGTGTGTATGTGTGGACTTCGGGACCCTGACACATCGTTAAATGTTGAGGAAAGATAACACTAAAACTAATTTGTAATAATTTTTGAATTGTTTAAAGAATAGTTTATGCTAATTGTTTCGGCTTCACGAAAATATCAAAATGAATTTTATATCATTAATGCATCCGGTAACCTGGTGCAAAGATGATAAAATGATGGAGTTATAAATGCAAAAGTACTTAGTGTTGAATACGATCTAAAAAGCGTCATTCCACTATGGTATGTTGTATTATGACAAAGTCACACAATGACGGAATCCTCAAACGGCCTGTAAATACACTACGGAATCATGACGTCATAAAATTATTTTTAGAATTTCAAAGATAAACTATTGCCAACGGGGTTTGGCCATACATGTTTCGATTGAAATTTAATTGTCGGTATGAGTCTAAGCTATTTGATTCAGCTAGACCCACGTTTATGAAAATTCTAAGTATTCTTTGAAATTTTTCCCAAATCAAATTATTTTTGGTGCGAAATCCTATGATAAGACTGAGATGAACATCCCAAAATTAGAAAAAATTTGTGCGCCCAAGGCAGATATGATGAACGTAAATATCGTTCCAGCATGTAGTACCTGATCAGTATAGGGCATAATGGGTTGATCACCCTCTATGTCTTTAAGTCATGACGGTTTGCGGATGAATTTCTGTATAAACCTTTTCAAAAATTGAAAATGAAAGTTCATGGTCTATATAACTCTTCAGCATGATTTAAAAATTTTTACTCTTTAGAGTGATGTTTTGGGTAGTGTGTGATGATTGAATAAAGGTTGTATTGAAAACCTTGTTCTGGTGAATGTAAAGAGTAGAGTGTAGTAGGCTGTAATTTCAGGGATGAAATTTTTAGAAGAAGGGGTGAATGTGACAATCTGAGAATTTAGACGATTATTAAAATCTTATGTGATTAATTAAAGGTTAAAGAATAAAATCTAGAGTGGAAATAGAGAAATGATTTAAATTTTTTTTAGAAAGAAATAGGTTATGAATGTGAAAAATTTTATTAAGTAAATAAAATTCAAGTGAATAGATATTATAAGGATAAAGAGAATGTGTATATGTATTTGTACATATATATATTTAGTGGTGTGCTATATATTTTAGCAAGGGGAATGATAATGATAAATACTTTGTGAATATGTGAGTAAATAAATATGAATATTATGTATTTGTTTATTATATAAACAAATAAAAGAAACTAATTTAACCTAATTATATGTTAGAAATAAAAATTTTAATAACTTAAGAGTTATGGTATGGAGGAATAATAGTATTTAAAATATATACTAATTTTAAGAGATTTATTTTATACATCTCAATTAATTAATTTTATAACCTAATTATAGCAACTCTAATTGGGTTAATAAATTAAATGTACATGTATAAGAATTTAAATTATAATTGAAGTGAATGGAAACCCTAATTAAATAATTATGAAAAGATAATATTAAAAGTGTTGGACCTAATCTATTTTCATAGCCCAAACACTTTTACTAGAAAGCCCAAAAGATTTAAGAGGTAGGCCCAATCAAATAAGTTAGAGGCCCAAGCAATAAATTTAAAATGCCCAAAATTTGATCCAAGTATGGAAGGACATAATGGTCATTTGTTAATTGAAATAAAAGCAATTAAAGAAAACAATATTTGGTGGAGCATAGAAAGGCCACTTGGCCGGTTATGTAGGAAGAGAAAAGGAGAGGAAAAGGGTGGATACACATCACCTATTACAAACACCACATGTTTCAAAGATATTACACCAACTAAGCTAGGTGTCATTCCTTTTATGAAGCCACAACATTTAGTTAGTTTAGTATGTAATATGGTAATGATTAAGAAGAGAGGAGATAAGATGTTGGGAGAAATATCTATACAATTTTTTTTACCAACAAAAATCTAATCCTTTCTCTTTCATCTTTTATGTTAGTTCACTTATCTCACTTTCTATTCTTATCTAACAAAGCAAACATAGAGAGAGAGAGAGAAGGAGAGAAAGAGAATTCGGTGGGGAAGAGGAGGAGAGGAAGAGGGAATTTCACCATTGATGCACCCTAGGTTCATCTCATACTTTGAAAGAGAAAGAAAATGTGATCATGATCAAATGTATAATCCTAAACTAATTTATATATTTTAGTTTTATTATTATAAATCAAAACATGAATCTATGATTGTAAACTCAAAAGTGTTTTATCTACTTGTTGATGAGTATTTTATGTTTAGATATACCCATATTGGGTGTTAATTTATTTGGAAATCAAAAGAAAAGAAAAGTAATTTTTCTAGTTTATAAACCATAAAATTTTTATGTACTTTGGATTTCCACCGTTTTAATCTACACCTTATTTTTGCGGTCCGTCAAAGAGATGTGCTAGATATGTAAGTTAACTACTAAACCCAAGTGGTAGCACTCAAAAATGTTGAGTACATAATCCGTAGTGGCTGTTTTAGGCAAAATAATTTTGTTTCTTTTAAAGAGAAACAGACTATTTTTGTCTAGTTAGTGCCAGGGGTAGTTTTGTCAATTTTTTGACTTTCAAAATTTTTGGAAAAAATTAGAATGATAATATGATAAGTTTTCTAACATCTCCAAGTGGAATCACTGAAAAATGAGTTTTAGATTTTCGTATGGACTGTTTTTAGCAAAGTACGAAAAAGTCATTTTTTTCCAAAAGCTACTGTTCCAGAATTTGAAAGGGCATTTTCAGCCACTCAATGAATGAAATAAATTCCGACCATTTGGGACATGAAAATATATGATATAGAGTAGCTCATGTCCAAAAATGAGCTTATTCCGACTTAAAATGATCAAGTTATGGCTATTTCAATTTTTTAGATTTTCCGACAAAAACGGTTATAACCGGAGTTCTATAACTCCGATGGTCACAAAATTTAAACTGGAGGCTCAAATTAACACGTATAAGATTATGTTAGAAGATGGGAATTTTTGGTGTTGAGCATGATATGGCTAATTTCTTAAGCTACGGACTAAAAATGATTGTTGAAAAATACTAAAGGAAGTTGAAAAATTTCGAAAAAATACTTTTTGTGTATGAAATATATGTATATATGTTTGGCTAAATGATAAAAAAAATAATAAGTTCATTTGGTATTTTCGTGAAAAGAATTAATGAATTCAGCTAGCTGGATTGAAAATCTGTTGAATCCAGTTTGCTAGATTGGAAAGCAGTTTACTGAATTGAAAATCTGTTGAATCTAGCTTGTTGAATTGCAATCTGGTTATTGGAATTGGAATCCAGTTTGGTGGATTGCAATTTGGTTGCTGGAATTAGAATCATGTTTGCGAGTTTGGCCATCTGGTTCCTAGATTTGGAATCTAGTTTACTGGATTTAGAATCCAGTTTGCTGGATTGCAATCTGGGTTACCAGAATGGTATGTTTGGATAATCCAGGTTGCTGGATTAGTATTTAACTTATTAAATTTTAAAGAAAACTTATAATATATAAGATTAAAGCGTTAAATCATAATGTATATGATATAGTGATTAAAGATTTATCAAAGCACGATAATAATAATGATGCTTTAAGGAGTAATCTAATATTTGATTATGTGATAAGTGTTTAAATTGTATAATGACCGTAATTAACAGTAGTACATATGATGAAATTATTCTAATTGGAAGATATATATTATCAATATTAGGCCTTTTAGATGAAGCTAAAATAGGTTGCGTAACAGTAATCGACGGTACAGGCAAGTTCCTGAATTATACTTTTATTGTACAAGTTCATATACTTTTAATTAAGTAAGTTCTCTAACTCAAACCGGAGTTATGATTTTTCAAGCATGCTAGTGGTTAATCATTGTAGATTACATCACGTCTATGATTTATTAATTCGTAAGTTGTGCATGTTGTATATGTTCATCAGGTATGAAAGGCCGATCACCTTCATTACCAGTTGGTTCAGTTAAATTTGTTCACGTTTATTGTTGGCCAATCATCATTATTGCCTCGGTCATTCAGTTATGTAAATTGATTCATGTTCTTTCATAATTATTATATTGTTGAAAGTTTGTTAGCTTTTATTCTTTTCAATCATGATATTTCTTTCTTTGAACTTAAATTTGCTGGGCAAACTTATTGTTCACCCTTGCTATATCATGATAAACATTTCATATTAAGACGAAACTTCAGTTACAAGCAAAGGCAAAGACAAGTTCCAAGATTATATTTCTGTACAGTTAAAATTGTAATAATATTGAAGGCGAATAGCATTGTAAGTCATGTAGTATATAAATGTAAGACCCCAACTTTTATAAATAAAGATGAATTTATTATAAATATCATTTTTGAATATTATGGAGTTAATTTGATATAATGTTATAGTTGTGGGTAATATTTATAAATTTTGCAAAGTACGCAAGTTGTTATATAATATTCGATTGGTCGGGGAATATTCGTTTTAACGGGGAATATTCGTACAACGGCACAATCATTGGTGGACCCCACAACGAAATTATTGTCGGATTAAGAAAACGACAAAAAATATTTTATTAAAAATAACGGCGGAAGTTTTACCATTGATACTGTTGAACTACTCGGTAGTAAAAGCACAGTAATACGTGTGGTTGCATAGTAGCACACGGTATTGATTATTAATGCTTATGTGAGAAGTCACTCAGTTTGATTCAATTATTGTCAGTTAATAATATGAATTATTTAGCGATAATGACATTTTGTTTTATTCGTATTATTAACGTAATAAAACAGAAACATCTTTTTATATAAAACAGAATACTTTATTAAAGTTATTCTATAAATAGAATATATTATATTTTATTTAAAAGATTTTTCTTTAAATATGGACCGTCAGATTAAAGTAATCAATCTGGACCGTTCATGGATTAGTTACTATGTATTCTATTTTTCTATAAATAACAGCTCATTCCTTCATTATTTCTTACGAATTCACTGAACTCTAGAGAGAGAAACTATAGAGAGAGAGAGAAGAAGAGTATTCTGCTACTTAACTACTTCCTTATTTCAGCTCTTCTTTAAAACGGTGAGGGGTGTTATTCTTTCTTATTCATGAAGAGAACTGTTGTTATTCCATTTCTTATTATTTTGTTGGAATAACCTGTATACGCGGTCTACCCTATACTTGGTGACATTCTTCTGTTATTCTGTTGGAACATCCTGTCTGTGTGTTTTACACCGGACCTGGTTCCATTATTTATTATTATTCTGTCGGAATATCATATCTGTGCATTTACGCAGGACCTGGTTCCATTGTTTATTATTCTGTCGGAATATCCTGTCTGTGCGTTTCCGCCGGACCTGGTTCCATTATTTATTATTCTGTTAGAATAACCTGTCTGTGCGGTCTATCGCATGCATGGTGATTTCTTTTGTTATTCCATTCGTTATTATACTCAGTTGGTTAAGTTTTAACTTCTATACTCCATGAAATTAGTGAAATATCCTTGATAATTGCGGTTCATCCAGTATCTTTTCATGAAAATATTCTTCTAAGTATTCTTAAATTTTACTCCACAAAGCAGTATCACGTTGACAATTTGGACGTTGTTAATTCTTGGATAAATTAAATCTTGAACTTGTTTTTATTGAATTCTTATATCATTGTCATCATCCTCATGTTTATAAAATGTTGAAAGTCATCTGTGGCCTGTAGTGCATAGATGAACTTGGTATGATTATGACCAGGGATTATTCGGTATAATCATAACCGTAATGTTACAAATGATGTGGTAAAAGTCCTCATTGGCCGTAGTGCATTAATGGACAGTTGTTGGCATGATCATGACCATTAATGAATACACGAATATCCTTGGCTGTAGTGCAGGGGTGATTCGATGATGTGGATTATTTTATTAAGCTGAGTCCCAGCGATCACAGTGTTGAAAAACTTTTTAAATTATAAAAGATAGTAGAGTTTATTTTCTACTTGACTCTTTTAATGGATTGCTTGTTCCGCTGCAGTTAAACTTGATGTCTATTATATTTTATTAGTTTAACATTGTTGAAGGCTAATGATAATTTATTCTGCATTATCTTAGTCATAATATTTCTTACTGGGCTAGTTGAGCTCACCTTTTCTTTCACTGTTCTCTTCAGGAAATGAGAACGTAGCTGGGGCAAGTCGGGGAATGGAGTGATGGTCCGAATGATAGTATTAGTTAGTAGTCCTCACTATTCTATGTAATAGTGTGTTAATAAATGTAATGATGACTCCTTTTGAGTATGAATACTCTCTAGAAGATAATATTTGTATTCAAAGTCATAGTTTATGTTTTGTCGTATTGTACACGACAGTTGTATTAGTAAATTGTATTTGTATTCTGTACTATGTCTCTGACGACCCAAGATGGGTGATGTATACCTAATTTTGGGGGCGTCACAGTTGGTATCAGAGCTTAGGGATAGGATCCTTGGCTAAGATGTGAGAATAGAACTAGGAGGAGAGAGATAGGGAATTCATTCGCTAGTATGACCTACCTAAGTTTATTTGCATGGTATTTAATTGGTCGGTCATAATATAAGGATAATATATGACATATCAATTAACTTTTATTTTGTGGCATCATCTGAAAATGGCATCTGAGAATGTTGAGAATAGCAATGGAGCACAGGCGACTGTTGATTTACCACATATCAATAATCAGGATAATGTGCATCAGGAAGGTGACAATCCTCATGCAAATAACAACACTGACCAGATGATGAATGATGGAATGTTCAGAAACTTTATGCAGTTCATGCAACAGCAGGCGAGAGCGGCTCCTGTCCAAAATATAGGTAAAAACACTGAAAACTCTCGGACGGTCACCGCTAAACAGTTAAAGGAGCTGGGACCACCAGAGTTTAAGGGAGAGCCAAAATCACTTATAGCGGAAACATGGATAAAGAAGATTACCAAGATATTTAGTGTCTTGGGATGCTCCGAGGAGCAAAAGGTTCCCTTTGCCGCCTTTATGTTGCGAGGAGAGGCAGATTACTGGTGGGAATCGATTAAGCGTACTCAACCTGCCGCACTAAAGATGTCTTGCGAGAAGTTCCATGAGCTATTCAATGACAAATACTTTCCCGAAAGTGTTCGTCACATGAAGGAGGTGGAGTTCATCAAATTGGAGCAGAATAATATGACCGTGTCGCAGTGTGAGGCTAAATTTGTTGAGTTGTCCCGGTTTGCGTCCCACTTGGTGGATAATGAAGAGCGAATGACGCGAATGTTTTTGCTAGGTTTGAAACCTGAGATACGTCAACATCTTATTTCTCATAAACTGTGTTTGTATTCAGATGTTTTGAATAGGGCTCAGTTAGTGGAGCGCGATAACGAGTCAACGTAACCAAAAGAGAGCAGTCATCGAAGCGGTGACAACAAGCATGGAGGGAATCAACTGGCCAGAAATGGTAACCACTTCGGTGGTAATCAGGGCCAAAACAATAAGAATGGTCATTTCAAGAAGAGAAGATTCAACAATGATGGAAAGACGTCAGCACCAGCACCCGTTGTTAAGGAAGGAGAACGACAACCTATCATATGTTTCAAATGCGGAGGGGAGGGGCACATCAGTCCAAACTGCGCGATGCCGTCTAAAGCATGTTATAATTGTGGAAGAGAAGGTCATTTAGCTCGATTTTATCATTTACCAAAAACAAGTTCAGCCAAGATGGAGACACCAAAGGCCGTCCCAGAAAAGTCAAAATCGGTAGTACAAGGGAGAGCGTTTGTTGTGACCTCCCAGAAAGCAAGGAACCCGGATGAGGTCATCACGGGTAAGCTTATCATAAACTCTAATGAAGTCTATACTTTATTTGATACCGGTTCTACCCATTCTTTTATTTTTCCTACTTGCGCTCATCGATTAAATTTGATTCCGGAGAAATTAGACTTTGACTTATCTGTTGAAACTCCATTGGGAGAAACCTTCATTACATCCACGGTTTATAAGTCTTGTTTGGTTCAAGTTGGTACCTACACATTACCTGTCGATCTTATTTCATTAAAAATACTTGCATTTGACGTGATTCTAGGGATTGATTGGTTAACTACTCATCATGCAAAAATTGATTATTTTCGTAAAGTTGCAGCTTTCATATTCCTAATCGACCTATTATGCGAATTCAAGCAACCAAACCATTAAAATCAATCGCTGTCATCTCAAGCCATAAAGCTATTCGTTTATTGAAAAACGGATGTCAAGCTTTCTTAGCTCATGTCACGGATCTAAACAAAAATACGTTATTTTTGAATGATATTTCTATTGTTAATAAATTCCCTGACGTATTCCCTGAAGAACTTCCTGGCCTACCCCCAGGGCGTGAAATTAAATTTTGTATCGACCTTGAACCCGGTACAAAACACATTTCCAAAGCCCCATATCGAATGGCTCCTATTGAACTTCAGGAGTTAAAGATCCAACTGCAGGAATTGTTAGACATTGGCTTTATTCATCCTAGTACATCTCATTGGGGTGCTCCTGTGCTATTCGTGAAGAAGAAAGGTGGAAGTATGCGACTTTGTATTGATTATCGGGAGTTGAATCATGTCGCCATCAAAAATAGGTACCCATTGCCACGTATTGATGACCTGTTTGACCAGTTGCAAGGAGCACAATTCTTTTCAAAGATCGATCTTCGTTCTGGATATCATCAGCTGAGGGTTAGAACTGAGGATATTCCAAAGACGGCTTTCAGAACTCGGTACGGGCATTATGAATTCTTAATCATGTCCTTTGGATTGACTAATGCTCCTGCTGCCTTCATGGATATGATGAACCGGGTATTCAAGGAATATTTGGATCACTTTGTGGTCGCCTTTATTGATGACATCCTTATTTATTCCAAAAGCCGTGAAGATCATGAGAAACACTTGAGGCTGGTACTCCAAAAGCTTCGTGAATATAAGCTTTATGCCAAGTTGAAGAAATACGAGTTCTGGTTGGAGGAGGTAGCATTCCTTGGGCACGTAGTATCAAGTCATGGAATATCGGTTGACCCGGTAAAGATCGAAGCTATTCAAAGCTGGGAGCAACCTAAATCAGTGACTGAAGTACGTAGCTTTCTTGGTTTAGCTGGTTATTATTGGAGATTCGTGGAAGGATTTTCTCGAATCGCTACTCCATTAACTCAGCTGACTCGGAAAGATACAAAGTTCGGTTGGAGCGAAGAATGTGAGCAGAGTTTTCAAGAACTCAAGAGGAGACCCATTTCAGCACCTGTTCTAACAATACCATCTGGCTCGGAGGGATTTGTCATCTACAGTGATGCTTCGAGCAAAGGGTTGGGATGCGTTCTCATGCAACATGGAAAAATCATAGCCTATGCATCAAGGCAACTCAAGGAATATGAGAGAAATTATCCTACTCATGATCTCGAGTTGGCAGATGTTGTCTTTGCACTTAAAATTTGGAGGCATTACTTGTATGGGGAGAAGGTGGAGATCTTTACGGATCATAAAAGCCTCAAATATTTCTTCACTCAAAAGGAACTCAACATGCGACAACGACGTTGGCTTGAACTGTTGAAAGATTATGATCATACCATTCAATACCATCCTGGAAAAGCGAACGTGATAGCTGACGCATTAAGTAGAAGATCATATGCAAGTACGAGTGCAATATTTTCAACACAAAGGCCCAATTTGTGTGACTTGCAAAGGATGGAGATAGAGTTAAAGACTCTAGGGACCCATGTGATGATGGCGAATATATGAGTAGAACCAACTTTAATCAATAAAGTTAAAGTTGCTTAAGCTACAGACCTGGAGCTGATGCGTATGAGGAAGAAAGTGCAAGAAGGTGCTATGCCGAAAGTAAGAATCGATGAAGAAGGAATACTTCGAGTCAACTCCAGACTTTGTGTTCCTAACAACCCTGATTTAAAGTATGAAACCATGATGGAGGCGTACAACACACCGTTTGTAATCCATCTTGGAAGTACCAAAATGTATCATGATCTTCGTCATACATTTTGGTGGAGAAATATGAAGAGAGAGATAGCGCTGTTTATCTCGAGGTGTTTAACTTGTCAACGAGTCAAAGCGGAGCATCAAGTACCAAAAGGTCCATTGCAACCACTTGAAATTCCAAAATGGAAGTGGGAGCACATTACCATGGATTTCGTTACCGGTCTTCCTAGGGTTTCTCAAGGTATTGATGCGATTTGGGTCATTGTTGATAGATTGACCAAGTCTGCTCATTTCATACCGATACGAGAAACTTATACACTTGAACGTCTTGCTCGTATGTACATAAATGAGATTGTAAGACTGCATGGTATGCCAGTATCCATAGTTTCTGATCGAGACCCAAGATTCACTTCACGATTTTGGGTTAGTTTACAAAAAGCTATGGGCACAGATTTACGATTTAGTTCGGCATATCATCCTCAGACGGACGAACAATCAGAGAAGGAACTTGGGACTCTGTGTCCTTGACTTCAAGGGAAGTTGGGACAAGCTCTTACCATTAGTGGAGTTTTCCTACAACAACAGTTATCAAGCAATTATTGGCATAGCTCCATTCGAAGCATTGTATGGAAGAAAATGTCGTTCTCCAGTATGCTGGGATGAGGTGGGTGAAGCAACGTTGTTGGGACCGGAGTTGGTACATATGACTACAGAAAAGATTCAAACTATCCGACAACGTATAAAAACCTCACAAGATCGACAAAAGAGTTATACTGATCTTCATCGAAAGGACGTGGAATTTGATGTAGGAGATCACGTGTTCTTACGTGTTGTTCCATGGAAAGGAGTTAACGAGATTTGGAAAGAGAGGAAAGCTCAATCCTCGATTCATCGGTCCATTTTTAATCCTCGATCGAGTAGGAACTTTGGCTTATAGGCTCGCTTTACCGCCAAGTATGTCTCGTGTTCATAACGTTTTTCACATATCCATGTTACGCAAATATGTGGAAGACCCGAACCACATTATTGAGTTAGAACCGGACGAAATAGTGGAGGATTTGACGTATGAAGAAGTTCATGTTCAAATCTTGGATAAGAAGCAACATATTCTATGCTTCAAGGTTATACCTCAAGTCAAAATTTTGTGGAGAAACCACGATGTTGAGGAAATGACTTGGGAGTTAGAATCTGAAATGAAATCAAGGTATCCTTACCTCTTCGACATACCAGGTACGTACCCTAATTTTGAGGGAGAAATTTCATAAGAAAAGGAGGTTGTAAGACCCCAACTTTTATAAATAAAGATGAATTTTCTATAAATATCATTTTTGAATATTATGGAGTTAATTTGATATAATGTTATAGTTGTGGGTAATATTTATAAATTTTGCAAAGTACGCAAGTTGTTATATAATATTCGATTGGTCGGGAAATATTCGTTTTAACGGGGAATATTCGTACAACGGCACAATCATTGGTGGACCCCACAACGAAATTATTGTCGGATTGAGAAAACGACAAAAAATATTTTATTAAAAATAACGGCGGAAGTTTTACCATTGATACTGTTGAACTACTCGGTAGTAAAAGCACAGTAATACGTGTGGTTGCATAGTAGCACACGGTATTGATTATTAATGCTTATGTGAGAAGTCACTCAGTTTGATTCAATTATTGTCAGTTAATAATATGAATTATTTAGCGATAATGACGTTTTGTTTTATTCGTATTATTAACGTAATAAAACAGAAACATCTTTTTATATAAAACAGAATACTTTATTAAAGTTATTCTATAAATAGAATATATTATATTTTATTTAAAAGATTTTTCTTTAAATATGGACCGTCAGATTAAAGTAATCAATCTGGACCGTTCATGGATTAGTTACTATGCATTCTATTTTTCTATAAATAGCAGCTCATTCCTTCATTATTTCTTACGAATTCACTGAACTCTAGAGAGAGAAACTATAGAGAGAGAGAGAGAATAAGAGTATTCTGCTACTTAACTACTTCCTTATTTCAGATCTTCTTTAAAACGGTAAGGGGTGTTATTCTTTCATATTCATGAAGAGAACGGTTGTTATTCCATTTCTTATTATTCTATTGGAATAACCTGTAAACGCGGTCTACCCTATACTTGGTGACATTCTTCTATTATTGTGACAACCCCAAAACAGGTCCATTCCACCCAACCCATTCTGAGTCGTCAAATACATGGTACAGAAAATAACTACAACTTTATTACAACAATTGTCGTGTAAAATACAACAACACATATGCTGTGAGTTTGGATACAAATATATACCAAATGTGACTCATGTTCCAACCGTAGACATCACCTCACAATAACACCTTACATAAAGGTATAGTCAAAAACTATTTTAGAAATTAGAATCTTTGGGAAGTGCTCAAGGAAACCTTCGTACATGGGAGGCCACGCGTCTAGGTTATGATAGATATCATATGGCCACAGAATTATCCTTGGTTGACCCAATAGACCCCAAAGAAAAACGAGAAGATTACTATCATATTCTTCCCAATGGTGAGTCTTCTCTTGACATATCATTATCTCTACTGTCTCTAATTGAGAATTATACTTTAAACAAACACCAAGATTATATAGGTAGTGTTCGTATATATACTCAGCAAGTGGATGAGCACATCCCTGTCTTATGATGACACGAGGTTGTATGTCGTTAGACATCTTGTATGATAGTGGCAAACCACCCTTCCAACGTTGGGTACACCTTACCCTATTGGATTCACCAAATATAACTACTAAATGAACTTTTCTATACTGCTTCGGGAGAACATCCACAGCTAGAGACCACTGTTCTATTTTCCCGTTACCCTCGCTCGACCCAGCTACACTCTTATTACCTGAAAGGAATTGTGAAGCAAAAGGGTGAGCACAACTAGCCCAGTAAAGAATATCATGACTAAAGATAATTAAATTATCAGTAGCCTTCATCAATAATAAATCAGAGATTTAGAACATATGGTAAATGATAAAAATTTCAACCATAGTTGCAGCGGAACGAGCAATCCATTAGAAGAGTCAAATAGACTATAAAGTCTATTATCTTCTCCATGTTAGAAATCCACCAACAATATTTTATCCATGTAACATCACTCAACAGTTCCTTTCCACAATCATATGAATAACTCATAATCATAATTGTGACTATAAATTTTTCTTCGCACCCAGGACGAAGAATATTTTCATCACCTGTCTTTACCTGAAACATCAAAGATCATGGTTATACCAAATCACAGTTCCTGTTTATAATCATACTAACAAATCCATCTTTGCACTATGGGCCAAAGATATTCAACAACAGTTCATCTTTGCACTACAGGCCAAAGATATTCATCAACAGACCATCTTTGAACTACAGGCCAAAGATATTCAACAACAGTTCATCTTTGCACTACGGGCCAAAGATATTCATCAACAAACCATCTTTGCACTACGGGCCAAAGATATTCAACAACAGTTCATCTTTGCACTACAGGCCAAAGATATTTATCAATATTTCATCTTTGCACTACATGCCAAAGATATTAATATCTCAAAGAAATATATAATCATTTCAGAATTTATATAAACAATAATTATAACCATGTTGATCAATTCACCTTTGCACTTAAGCTAAAGATATTCACTTATAAATTCAATGGTCATGATCATACCAGTCACAATTCAACTTTGCACTACAGGCCAAAGAGAACCCTAGTCATGATCATACCAATAATCTACCCATCTTTACACTCTAGTGAAAGAGAATTTCAACATCAGGGTTATAAAAATGTTATATATGATAATAAAATCAATATAATCAATACATAGTTTTAATCTCAAGAGTAATATTCATAACTCAACTATAATTTGGTTAGAAAAAGAAACCAATTTTGATCGTGAATAGTAACTCGTGAATAGTAACTCATGAATAGTAACTCGTGAATAATAACTCATAAATAGTAAACTCGACACAAAAAGGTAGAAATTCTACAATAAAATCCATACCAGTATTTCGGTATAATGATATTGAAAGAATAATATTTCTTAAGCTTATAAACAATTTATTTAAATTGTTTACACTTTACTAAATAATGCATTTAATCATTCTAAAATATCAAACTCATAAGATTTCATCACCAATAACCAAAAATCCTCATCAAAAATCTGCATATACCTCATATAGGATTCTCAAGCCATAAAATCCTATTTTCCAATTTTCTTTCTTCACAAAACATATTTAATTCATTTACTCATAACTAGATCATTTTCATGAAAAATACCAAATCAGTTCCAAAAATATTTCTTTTCTGGAATTTAGCATAATATAGTCCCATAGTGAACATATATTTTTCTCAGAATTTTTAAAAGTCATTTACTATTTTTCATATGGCCAAAACAGCCGAATATTTAGACATTTATCAAAAATTATACTTTTGTCCAAAAATTCTGAAATTAACAGAGTATACTTCCATCATATACATGTACTCCCAATAAAAATTTCATCAATTTTGGAGTTAACCACAAGAAATTATAAGCAGTTACTTTTAAAATAGTCTTTTCTCATAAAATTCATAACTCTCAATCTATACATCCAAAAATCACCATTTTTGGACACAATCAATAAAACTCATCAAAATATCATTTCAAATTTTTCCAGAATTTTTGAAGTTCAGAAAAATTACGAAACTGAAAAACATAACAACCCTTAAAATCCCTTAAAATCCCTTACTATCCCTTACCTCAAAACAGCAGTACTTCTGACCGGAATGTAAAGCCGAAGGAAACTTGCACTGAATAGCAACTCTCAAAGTATCTAAATACTCACAAAATATGCTTCATAATATAGAGAGAGAAAGAGAGAAAGCTTATGTTTCTGGTGTGATTTTCAATTCTAACTTAGCCCTCTATTTATAGGAAAATTTTAGTAGGTTTGACCTGCAACTTGATGGCTTTACCTGCTACTATTCCCACCCACCACATTTGAAATATAATTCAGCACATTTCTTCACCAACCACAAGTGGAGCCCACCAATTCTAGAATTTTCCACCAAAATGATAAACTCCGAAAATTCAACAATTTCTGAACCAGTCATCTCGTAAAATTCATAATAAATCATACGTTCATTTTGAACGGTTCAAAATTTGTGGGCATATACTCAACTTATATATGTATAACATATCCAAAAATTACCACAATCCAACGGTCGGATTAAAAATTATAACCCCCGCAAAATATCTCAAAAAAACCCTGATTTTTAATACCTCCATTCCGACAAAAATACGGATAAAAATCTCAACATTAACTCCTTCATTTTTTAACCACAAAAATATATCCCTCATTTATATCCACATAAAATAAATATTTCCTTATCATATGAATCAATAATTAATTATTCACAAATAATATTACAGAATCACATTTATGACAACCAGGTCGTTCCCAGGAAAGAGGGGGCTTTCCAATAAGGATTTCTCCTTACTGGCGCGCAATTAGATGACCAAACCTCTCCTTAGACAGAACTTTCTAGACATTGCCAATAATGTTATCTAATAATATTATTCAAATAATATGAATTATTGATCTGATAAAGGAAAATACTGTGCATCAACAATTATTGAACAACAATAATATAAAATTTCAACGTAGCAATTATTGAATCAATAAAATAAAATATTGAACAGTAATTACTGTAACAATTATTGAGTAGTGCCTTCTTACGTAAGAATCAATAATTTTAAAAATACTGTGCAATACCGTGTGCTACTGTGCAATAACGCGTATTACTGTATTTTAACCACCGGTATTCCAACAGTGTTAACGGTAACAACTACGCCGTTATTTGTAAAAACTCAAATTTGTCGTTTTCCTTCACCCGACAGTTATTCGTTATGGGGCCCACAAATAGCTGCGCCGTCGTACGAATATTCCCCGACAGAAAGAATATTCCACGACCAAACGAATATTCCCCGACAACAATGATTATTTTATAACCACTTGCTTATTTTGAAAAAAAATCTTATTTCACTCATAACTTTAAATTTTTATCAATTTAACCATTTACTGAATAGTAATTATAAGAAAAATTGAATACTTTTATTTCATAAAATTCGGGGTCTTACAATTATTCTGTTGGAACATCTTGTCTGTGTGTTTTACACCGGACCTGATTCCATTATTTATTATTATTCTGTCGGAATATCCTGTCTGTGCGTTTACGCCGGACCTGGTTCTATTGTTTATTATTCTGTCGAAATATCCTGTCTGCGCGTTTCCGCCGGACCTGGTTCCATTATTTATTATTCTGTTAGAATAACCTGTCTGTGCGGTCTATCGCATGCATGGTGATTTCTTTTGTTATTCCATTCGTTATTATACTCAGTTGGTTAAGTTTTAACTTCTATACTCCATGAAATTAGTGAAATATCCTTGATAATTGTGGTTCATCCAGTATCTTTTCATGAAAATATTCTTCTAAGTATTCTTGAATTTTACTCCACAAAATAGTATTATGTTGACAATTTGGACGTTGTTAATTCTTGGATAAATTAATTCTTGAACTTGTTTTATTGAATTCTTATATCATTGTCATCATCCTCATGTTTATAAAATGTTGAAAGTCATCTGTGGCCTGTAGTGCATAGATGAACTTGGTATGATTATGACCAGGGATTATTCGGTATAATCATGACCGTAATGTTACAAATGATGTGATAAAAGTCCTCATTGGCCGTAGTGCATTGATGGACAGTTGTTGGCATGATCATGACCATTAATGAATACACGAATATCCTTGGCCGTAGTGCAGGGGTGATTCGATGATGTGGATTATTTTATTAAGCTGAGTCCCAGCGATCACAGTGTTGAAAAACCTTTTAAATCATAAAAGATAGTAGAGTTTATTTTCTACTTGACTCTTTTAATGGATTGCTTGTTCCGCTGCAGTTAAACTTGATGTCTATTATATTTTATCAGTTTAACATTGTTGAAGGCTAATGATAATTTATTCTGCATTATCTTAGTCATAATATTTCTTACTGGGCTAGTTGAGCTCACCCTTTCTTTCACTGTTCTCTTCAAGAAATGAGAACGTAGCTGGGGCAAGTCGGGGAATGGAGTGATGGTCCGAATTATAGTATTAGTTAGTAGTCCTCACTATTCTATGTAATAGTGTGTTAATAAATGTAATGATGACTCCTTTTGAGTATGAATACTCTCTAGAAGATAATATTTGTATTCAAACTCACAGTTTATGTTTTGTCGTATTGTACACGACAGTTATATTAGTAAGTTATATTTGTATTCTGTACTATGTATCTGACGACCCAAGATAGGTGATATATACCTAATTTTGGAGGCGTCACATCATTAATGCATCAGGTAACCTGGTGTAAAGATGATAAAAATGATGGAGTTATAATTGCAGAAGTACTTAGTGTTGAATGCGATCTAAAAAGCATCATTCCACTATGGTATGTTGTATTATGACAAAGTCACACAATGACGGAATCCTCAAAAGAGCTGTAAATATAGTTTGGAATCATGACGTCATAAAATTATTTTTAGAATTTCAAAGATAAACTATTGCCAACGGGGTTTGGCCATACATGTTTCGATTAAAATTGAATTATCGGTACGCGTCTAAGCTATTTGATTCAGCTAGACCCACGTTTATGAAAATTCTAAGTATTCTTTGAAATTTTTTGCGAACCAAATTGTTTTGGTACGGAATTCTATGATAAGACTGAGGTGAACAGCCCAAAATTGAAAACCATTTGTGTGCCCAAGGCGGATATGATGAACGTAAATATCGTTCCAGCATGTAGTACCTAATCAGTACAGGGCATAATGGGCTGATCACCCTCTATGTCCGTAAGTTTTGACGGTTTACGAATGAATTTCTTTATAAACCTTTTCAAAAATTGAAAATAAAAGTTCATGGTTTATATAACTCATCACCATGATTTGAAAATTTTTACTCTTTAGAGTGATATTTTGGGTATTGTGTGGTGATTGAATAAAGGTTGTATTGATAACCTAGTTCTGGTGAATGTAAGGAGTAGAGTGTAGTAGGCTGTAATTTCGAAGACTAAATTCTTAGAAGAAGGGGTGAATATGACAACCCGAGAATTTAGATGATTATTAAAATCTTATATGATTAATTAAAGGTTAAAGAATAAAACCTAGAGTGAAAATAGAGGAATGATTTAAAAAAAATTAGAAAGAAATAGGTTATGAATGTGTCACCCCCAAATCCGGGTAATTCATTCCCACAAGATTTGGTGTTCACTTGATAAAAATATTCATATCTAACTACCCAATCATAATAAAATTTAATAATAAACATTCCCATTAAAGGATTACATCAATAATTTCAAATAAAATCTCCCAAGTTATATAACCTTTAAATACAAACATCATATGCGAAAAATTAAATAATTACATCACAAGATTTAAAATAAAGCCTGACAATATTAAAAGTCAACATGTTTACAAGTCTTCAATACTTGTTCATCTTTCCTTTCCCTCTAGTGGTACTAGGTACATCGACCTTCTCAACTTTAGCTGTAATAATTATATAAGCAAGAGTGAGCAAACAAGATTCACTTGAAGTGACATTGAATAAAACTTTACAACAGTTGCCAAATAATAGGCTCAATAGAATTGAACAATATGCTCTATTATTGATAATCAAAATTCTAAAATATATATCTGAGGGTCATAAAATCACGAACTATGTCTATAGTTATAACTAATCTTTCAACTTAAACTTTAATAGTCATAAGCCTATAGGGACTCCTCGTACCTAGGGGGATCAGCCCTTCGTACAATGTATTGTGCACAAACATTTCAACGCTATTTGTAAATTATCCCCTAATAATAGGGTTGTTCATCTCCTTTTTAATATACGAGTCCACACCAAAGGAAGTTTGGTTTGGATAAGTTTTAAAGTAAATTAGAGTTCAACGAACATCAACTAAGGATTAGTTGAATCAATATAGTTTAATATCACTTCAAGTGCTCGATAGCAATATGATACGAAATAGTCATGAATTATAAGTGAATCAACATTATACATCGAAATCATGGTTTAGAAATGAATTAGGAAGAATAAGCATTTGAATATTATAACAAATATTGCTTGAACAATAATAAGCTAAGGCTATTAATCTTACTCAATAAAAGAAATGAGTTAATGAACGTGCATGATTAATAACAAGTTGAGGAATAAAACTTGTCCAACATGAGAATAACAGAATTCAGGGACTTGCGTAATAAGAAACAAAATTAAAGATAGAAACCCTTCTCAAAGTAAGAGTTTGGTTGAAGAGTTTGCATGAACATAAACAAGTTAGAATAGATATATAAGTAGGTATAGGAACTTGCACAGTCGTAAAAGTAGAGTTATAAAACTTGCCTCGTGCGTAGGTTAAACAATCACTATTCACGTTCACCACAAGTTCTACACATACCATTGTACTGATAATACACATTAGTTACAATAATATTAGATTCATGAGTTTTTTTCACACTTTTAGTATAGCTTACTAACTGTAAGACCACAACTATTATAAATAAAGATGAATTTTCTATAAATATCATTTTTGAATATTATGGAGTGAAATTGATATAATGTTATAGTTGTGGGTAATATTTATAAATTTTGCAAAGTACGCAAGTTGATATATAATATTCAATTGGTCGGGGAATATTCGTTTTAATAGAGAATATTCGTACGACAACACAATCATTGGTGGACCCCACAAAGGAATTATTGTCGGATTAAGAAAACGACAAAAATACTTTATGAAAATAACGGCGAAAGTTTTACCATTAATACTGTTGAACTACTCGGTAGTAAAAGTACAGTAATACGCATGGTTGCATAGTAGCACACGGTATTGATTATTGATGCTTACGTGAAAAGTCACTCAGTTTTGTTTTATTGGTATTATTAATGTAATAAAACAGAAAAGTTTTTTATATAAAACAGAATACTTTTATAAAGTTATTCGTTTTATTAGGCTAATAGTAAAATCTTTTTATATAAAACATAATACTTTTATAAAGTTATCTGTTTTATTAGACAATAATTAGAATATATTATATTTTATTATGCATAGTATTTGCATAGTGTTTGCATAGTAAAATCTTTTATAAATTTATTCGTTTTATTAGATTATAAATAGAATATATTATATTTTATTTAAAAGATTTTGCTTTAAATATGGACCGTCAGATTAAAGTAAATCAATCTAGACCGTTCATGAGTTAGTTACTATGCAGTCCATTTTTCTATAAATAGAAGCTCATTCCTTCATTATTTTCTTACGAAATCACTGAAACTCTAGAGAGAGAAACTATAGAGAGAAAAAAGAAAAGTATACTGCTACTTCACTACTCTGATATCAAGTTTCTTTTACGGTAAGGGATATTATTTGTTGTACTCGTAAAGGGTATTCTTTCTTTCTTATTCATGAAGAGAACTTCTGTTATTCCATTCTTTATTATTCTATTAGAATAACATGTATACGCGGGCTATCCTATACTTGGTGAAATTCTTGTTATTATATTTTTATTATTCTGTTAGAACATCCTGTCTGTGCTTTACGCCGAACCTGGTTCCATTATTTATTATTCTGTTGGAACATCCTGTCTGTGCTTTATGCCGGACCTGGTTCCATTATTTATTATTCTGTCGGAACATCCTATCTGTGCTTTACGCCGGACTTGGTTCCATTATTTATTATTCTGTCGGAACATCATGTCTGTGCTTTACGCCGGACCTGGTTCCATTATTTATTATTCTATCGGAATATCCTGTCTGTGCGTTTACGCCGGACCTGGTTCTATTATTTATTATTCTGTCAGAATATCTTGTCGGTGCATTTACGCATGACCTGGTTCCACTATTTATTTTTCTGTTGGAATAACCTGTCTGTGCGGTCTATCGCATGCTTGGTGAATTCTTTTGTTATTCCATTCTTTATTATAATCAGTTGGTTAAAGTTTTAGGTTTTATACTCCATGAAATTAGTGGAATATCTTTGATATTTACGCTTCATCCAGTATCTTTTCATGAAAATATTCTTCTGAGCATTCTTGAATTTTACTCTACAAAGCAGTATCATGTTGATAATTTGAACGTTGTTGGTTCCTGAATAAATTAATTCTTGAACTTATTTTATTGAATTCTTATATCATTGTCATCATCCTCATGTCTATATTATGTTGAAAGTCATCTGTGGCCCGTAGTGCATAAATGGACTTGGTATGATTATGACCAGGGATTATCCGGTATAATCATGACCGTAATGTTACAAATTATGTGGTAAAAGTCCTCATTGGCCCGTAGTGCATTGATGGACAGTGGTTGGCATGACCATGACCATTAATGAATACACAAATATTCTTGGCCCATAATGCATGGATAATTGTGGTCGTGATACTAAAGAATATCCTTGGCCGTAGTGTAGGGGTGATTCGATGATGTGGATTATTTATTAAGCTGAGTCCCAACGATAAAAGTCATGAAAAACCTTTTAAATCATAGAAGATAGTAGATTTTATTCTCTGTTTGACTCTTCTAATGGGTTGCTTATTCCGCTGTAGTTAAACTTGATGTTTGTTATATTGAATCAGTTTAACACTGTTTAAGGCTGATGATAATTTATTCTGCATTATCTTAGTCATAATATTTCTTACTGGGCTAGTTGAGATCACCCTTTCTTTCACTGTTCTCTTCAAGAAATGAGAATATAATTGGGACGAGTCGGGAAACGGAGTGATGGACCAGATGATAGCATTAATAGTCCTCACTATTCTATGTAATAGTGTGATAATAAATGTAATGAGGACCTCATTGAGTTTGTATATTGTCTATCTGACAATATTTATATTAAAACTCGCAGCATATGTTTAGTAGTATTTTACACGATTGTTGTATAATTAAGTTGTATTTGAATTTTGTTCCATGTATTTGGCGACTCATAATAGGTGGTGTATACCTATTTTGGGGGCATCACACTAACTACGTTTAAGTTTAAACAACATCACATCTTTTCATAAACTTCACCTTTTAGCTTTATTACAACTACATAAGTGATCATGGAATTTTACCATATACACATTAACAACTTGATACAACATCCTATTACATGTCCAACATGTTATTATTAGGTTACACTAATACATAAAGGATTACACTTGCATTCGCGCATTCTGACGCCCTATGATTGCCTCCAAATGCATAATAGTCCTAAAGATGGCCATTTTTACCCTTCATAACGGCATCAAACTGAAACACCTAAAGAATAAAAGTTATAGGCCTATTCGTCCTCGTTCCGAATCATCTTGAATCACATCAAATGGAGTTCGTATGAAAATATTATGCTCATTTTAGTAAAATATGTCAGGTCAGTTTTTTTTTCTTCACAATTTGGCAAAACAGACCACCCCCCCCCCCCCCGCCGGAGCGGGGTTTTTACACTAGGGTATCCCGCCGGGGCAGGGGTCCTTTCTGCTAGTTCGCGAATTATGATCCCGAACACTACAGAAAGCCAAATTAAGCCTACAAACTCCTTTCTAACAACTAAACCAACCTACCCAAGGTGTAATATGTTTACAGGAACATTAACTAATATTTCTAGCATGTTTCTAATCACATAAACCACATAAACATCAAGATTACAACCTTTAAATTTCACTGTTTCTCTTATTTCCTCTTCTTTTGACATTCATAGCGAAATTCTTCATTGTGAATTCGTTTTAAAACAAAAACAGTTGGTTCTAATTACATTGTTTTCGTTTCTTCATGTATTTTCACAATCAATAGCCAATTTATACATTATACAAAGAATTTAAACCTCAATTTTACTTTAAACTAATCCATATTCATATATTTTCATACCAATTCACTATAACATGATTTCTTTCATAAACAAATACATAACATGAATTAATTTACTATAACTCATCTACAAACTTATGAAAACAACTTTATAACAATTAATTATCATATAGAAACTATATACAACAAATAATTCAACCTTCACAAAGTTTTACAGAGGATTTTGGAAAAGAATAAAACTACAACTTTTTGAATAGTAAAGGTAAGATGATACCTTAGTTTTAGAAGATGATGGTTATCCTTTGATTATCAAGCTTTCTTTTCCCCAATTTCTCTCTCAAATTCTCTAGACTTCTCCCAATTCTCTCTTAATTTTTCTCTGCAACTTTCTTCTTCTCTTCTTTTTCTTCTTCTGAGTTCTTTCTCTCTTACTCTAACCTTACGTACTAAAGATATAACGTATAGTTAATAATATAGGTATTAATTATATAGTATAAATATAACTTTAACTAACAATAGTTATTTGTTATTTTAAAATCAAAAGCTATAAAGCTGGTTTGGCTAACAACTTTAAAATTTAATCAATTAAATCCTTATGTCTTGTTTTGGTAAAACATATTTAAATTAAAGACTTAATATGCATTAAGCCTTGTTTGGCAAAACTAAATTAACCTCCTTTAACTTATTTTAATAACTCCTTTATAGTATAGTTTATGGTCACACTTTATTTAATTAAATTTTAATATTCAATTTAATTAATTATAATAACAATTTATTAAATTAATTTATCACATAAATCAATACACCATAATTATAATTTTCTTTATAAATATAATTTTATTTAATCAACTAACACATCATTTTAATTACAAATTCAAATTAAAATATCATTATAATAATTCATTTAATCATTATAAACTCTCTAACTTAATTTATAATTTAAATTAGAATATTATCTCATGATAATTAATTTCTTTAACTCATTAATTATTTATTAAATAAATAATTAACCAATCAAATTAAATCACCTTAAACAAATATTTATTCGATCAATAAACATATCAATTAAAATATTTATATAACTCAATAAATATTTTAAATTACAAATTAAAATTCTGGATTATTACAATGAATGTGGAAAATTTTATTAAGTAAATAAAATTCAAGTGAAGAGATATTATAAGGATAAAGAGAATGTGTATATGTATTTGTAGATATGTATATTTAGTGATGTGCTATATATTTTAGCAAGGGGAATGATAATGATAAATACTTTATGAATATGTGAGTAAATGAATATGAATATTATGTGTTTGTTTATTATATAAACAAATAAAAGAAACTAATTTAACCTAATTATATATTAGAAGTGAAAAATTTAATAACTTAAGAGTTATGGTATGGGGGAATAATAATATTTAAAATATATACTAATTTTAAGAGATTTATTTTATACATCTCAATTAATTAATTTTATAAACTAATTATAGCAAGTCTAATTAGGTTAAGAAATTAAGTGTACATGAATAAGGATTTAAATTGTAATTAAAGTGAATGGAAATCCTAATTAAATAATTAAGAAAAGATAATATTAAAAGTATTGGACCTAATCTATTTTCATGACCCAAATATTTTTATTAGAAAGCCCAAAAGATTTAAGAGGTAGGCCCAATCAAATTAGTTAGAGCCTCAAGCAATAAATTTAAAAAGCCCAAAATTTGATCCAAGTATGGAAGGACATAATGGTCGTTTGTTAATTGAAATAAAAGTAATTAAAGAAAATAATATTTGGTGGAGCATAGAAAGGCCACTTGGCCGGTTAAGTAGGAAGAGAAAAGGAGATGAAAAGGGTGGATGCATATCACCTATTACAAACACCACATGTTTCAAAGATATTACACCAACTAAGCTAGGTGCCATTCCTTTTTTGAAGCCACAACATTTAGTTAGATTAGTATGTAATATGGTAATGATTAAGGAGAGAGGAGATAAGATGTTGGGAGAAATATTTATACAATTTTTTTTACCAACAAAAATCTAATCCTTTCTCTTTCATCTTTTATGTTAGTTCATTTATCTCACTTTCTATTCTTATCTAACAAAGCAAAGATAGAGAGAGAATTCGGTGGGGAAGACGAGGAGAGGAAGAGGGAGTTTCACCATTGATGCACCCTAGGTTCATCTCATACTTTGAAAGAGAAAGAAAATGTGATCATGATCAAAGGTATAATCCTAAACTAATTAATATATTTTAGTTGGATTATTATAAATCAAAACTTGAATCTATGATTATAATCTTAAAAGCTTTGTATCTACTTGTTGATGAGTATTTTATGTTTAGATATACACATATTGGGTGTTAATTTGTTTGGAAATCAAAAGAAAAAAAAAGTAATTTTTCTAGTTTATAAACCATAAAATTTTTATGTACTTTGAATTTCCACCGTTTTTAATCTACACCTTCTTTTTGTGATCCGTCAAAGACAGGTGGTAGATATGTAAGTTAACTACTAAACCCAAGTGGTAGCACTCAAAAATGTTGAGTACATAATCCGTAGTGGCTATTTTGGCCAAAATAGTTTTGTTTCTTTTAAAGAGAAACAGACTATTTTGGTCCAGTCAGTGCCAGGGGTAGTTTTGTCATTTTTTTGACATTCAAAAATTTTAGAAAAATTTTGAATAATAATATGATAAGTTTTCTAACATCTCCAAGTGGAATCACTGAAATAGGAGTTGTTGATTTTCGTATGGACTATTTTTAGCAAAGTACGAAAAAGTCATTTTTTTCCGAAAGTTACTATTCCAGATTTTGAAAGGGCATTTTCGTCCACTTAATGAATGAAATAAATTTTGGCCTTTTGGGACATGAAAATATATGATATAAAGTAACTCCTGTCCAAAAATGAGCTCCTTCCGACTTAAAATGACCAAGTTGTGGCCATTTTAATTTTTAGAATTTTTCGACAAAAACGGCTATAACCCGAGTTCTATAACTCCGATGGCCATAAAATTTAAACTGGAGGCTCAAGTTAACATGTATGAGATTATATTAAAAGATGGAAATTTCTAGAGTTGAGCATTATAGGGCTAATTTCTTAAGCTACGGACTAAAAATAAATTTTGAAAAATACTAAAGGAAGTTGAAAAATTATGAAAAAAAATACTTTTTGTGTATGAAATATATGTATATATGTTTGGTCAAGGGATAGAAAATTAATAACTTAATTTGGTATTTTCATAAAAAGAATTAATGAATCCAACTCGTTGGATTGAAAATCTGTTGAATCCAGTTTGCTGGATTGGAAAAGCAATTTATTGAATTGAAAATTTGTTGAATCTAGCTTGCTGGATTGCAATCTGGTTGCTAGAATTGGAATCCAGTTTAATGGATTGCAATCTGGTTGCTGGAATTAGAATCCAGTTTGCTGGATTGGCCATCTGGTTGCTGGATTTGGAATACAATTTGCTGGATTTGGAATCCAGTTTGCTGGATTGCAATCTGGGTTGCTGGATTGCAATCTGGGTTGCTGGATTGGTATGTTTGGATAATCTAGGTTGCTGGATTAGTATTTAACTTATTAAATTTTAAAGAAAAACTTATAATATATACGATTAAAGAGTTAAATCATAATGTATATGATATAGTGATTAAAGAATTCTCAAAGGACGATAATAATAATGATGTTTTTAGGAGTAATCTAATATTTGATTATGTGATAAGTGTTTAAGTTGAATAATGATTGTAATTAACAATAATATATGTGATGATATTATTCTAATTGGAAGATCGATATTATCAATATTAGGTCTTTCAGATGAAGCTAAAATAGGTTGCATAACAGTAATCGACGGTACAGGCAAGTTCCTGAATTTTACTTTTATTGTGCAAGTTCATATACTTTTAATTAAGCTAGTTCTCTAACTCAAACCGAAGTTATTATTTTCAAGCATGCTAATGGTTAATCATTGTTGATTACATCACGTCTATGATTTATTGATTCTCACATTGTGTATGTTGTATATATTCATCAGGTATGAAAGGCTGATCACCTTCATTACCATTTGGTTCAGTTAAATTTGTTCATTTTTATTGTTGGCCATTCATCATTATTGTGTCCGTCATTCAGTTATGTAAATTGATTCACTATATTGTTGAAAGTTTGTCAACTTTTATTCTTTTCAATCATGATATATCTTTCTTTGAACTTAAACTTGCTGGGTAAACTTGTTACTCACCCTTGCTATAGCATGATAAACATTTCAGATTAAGGCGAAACTTCAGTTACATGCAAAGGCAAAGACAAGTTTCAGGATTAGATTTGTGTACATTTAAAATTGTAATAATATTGAAGGCGAATAACAATGTAAGTCCTGTAGTATATGAATATATATATTAAGTTAAGGTTATCGACCTTGGGGATTATTTTGTAAATGTTTAATGTATAAACAAATTATGTTTATATCTTCCGCAATAGTTATAGAAATGATGTACCAGGTTCGTGGTGATTAGTACCCGGATTTGGGGACGTCATACTTATAGAGATTTCAGATTCGTGTTATGTGATAGTTAGGAAGTTCAGATC
Source organism: Panax notoginseng (assembly GCA_016801055.1). Lineage (NCBI taxonomy): Eukaryota > Viridiplantae > Streptophyta > Magnoliopsida > Apiales > Araliaceae > Panax > Panax notoginseng. The sequence continues at coordinate 128,367,169 of CM029019.1, forward strand.
ATGAACAAATTTACTAAGTTATATTAGAGTGGGAAGTTAAAAAGTTAAACATGGTTATAATGAAACTAGTTTTTTTTCTGGTCTTAAAGGTATGTAGGACATTTGGTGAACGTGAATTGTAATTGCTTAGCTTATGCACGAGGAAAGTTTCCTATCCTTAACTTGGTATTATATGCAAGTTTCTTGATTCTATTATTCAATTTTGTGAGTCCCTAACCTTTGCTAATTTATAATTCGACAAGGTTGGTTATGTTGTTTTAATGCCTATGGTTTTAAATAAGCTTTCTAATTCTTTTTGAAAGTAAGACTTCGTTACATGATGTTTATTCAGTTGAGATTAGTGACGCCCCCAAATTCGGGTATCTTTCAACCCAACAGTTGGTGCTACACGGTACTACAGTTCACACAAACATTCAATTGAAATGCCTCAAAAGAACGAATATGTCTTATATATATTCAAAATAATATTAACATTCCCCAGGTTCTTTATAACCGTTACATTTGTCTTTGGTCATAATAGCAACTATTATTACTACAAACCTATACTATTACATAAGTAATCTACGGGTTCGCCTTAGCCTTCCCTTTATCCTTGCCGGATCCGTCGGTCCGTTCAATCTTAGCTGCATTCATATGGTTCAAGCAAGAGTGAGCCTAACTAGCTCAACAAGTACAATAATTCTAGTACAATAACATGCTTGAAACATAGGAATCGTATATCTTCAATAACTGGACAATAGTTACGAAGTACTATTGATAATTCAAAATAGCACTTTTTTTAATTCAAAACGTTTTACAATAACAATATTCAGTAAAACATCAATTTCGGTCTAAGACCATGAGCATTTCATAAGTTCTTTGAAAAGGACATCCCGGCACGAAGTCCGTAAGTCTGGCATAGATTATGAGCACATCTAGGTGATCAGCCTATAGCACTCTATGTTGATCAACCCTACATTCATTAAACGTATGTACGTTTAAGTTGTGGCAACCTCACATTCCTGTCGTTTGACGACAAAACAATTTAGCATACTCAGTCTCCTTTTTAAAACCACACCAATATTAGTTTGGTAAATCATTGACAATACTTTGATAGATTATAAGAAATCCAACATATTGCAAGTCTAGCCGAAAGAATTGGCGTTGACTTCATCAAACATTAACTCATGCGTAAGAATACATAAATCACAAAGCTTGTCCAGCTTGAACTGAAACAAGGGTTAGAATACATGCCTTTAACGTCTGCTACAGTTATAACATGTGCAATTTAAGTCTTTAAGGTTTTTTTGATGACTAGCTTTTCTTCTTCTTGAAAATCTAACAATGGAAGTCTAACATATAAGTGCTTATTCTCTCTAACACTTAAGTTGGTTTATGTTGGATGAAAGTTGAACAAACAAATAATGAAATCCAACTTGCTATTTATAGGTTTTCTAAAGTTAGGGCATTATGGACAAAAGCTAATCCCACCTCCTTTGTAACCTCCTTACTATTCATTACTTCCTCCCTAAGTATACTTGCTCATTACACTAATTTCTTTCCCACCACACAAAGTTCTTGGTCACCAATTCACTCATGGGTTGCCCCATGGATCAAGCTTTACCCATTGGATCATATCTTGGGCGTAGATTTTAAATTACTTAACTTATCTTTGGGCTTGCATTAATTTAATTTGGGTTTCATATAAATCACCTCTTGGGCTTGCACCTTAACGTTTATTGGACTAATCAATTGTTTACACAATCCTACTAGTCCATTCCATTTAACTAAAAGTCTAATAACAAATACTATATGTATAATTCTCGTATTCTAACTCGTATACTAAATCAAAATATACAGAATACCATCATTCCTACATACTAGTATAATACTTTGTATCATACTCGTATACACTACCTCTCACAGTACATACGTATCATACGATCATAACATTAAATTCTTAACACTTGATTTTCCTAACGTGCTTAAATTAAGTCCGCATACAAAATATTGCATTTTCCATACTTGAATTATTATTACATAATCCATCTCACCTCGATATTATAACGTTACGTATTTCTCGAAAGTTCAAAAATAATTCCCGAGTGGAAAACGATGAATAGTATTTTTCGGAAAAATTTTCAGAAATCTTATATTTTCGTCTTAGAAATTCAAACACTTTAATTCTTTCACATAGTTAAAATACTATGATGCTCCGACGTTTATAGGTTATAGAACGACATTCATCTTACTAACACATAATAATAACAAATAATATTATTTTATTCATTATAAAAGTATTTACAAAAGGTTCGATTTTCAGGGGCGTTACAAGATTCATTGTGATATAGAACTCGAGATTCGGCAATATCTTATCTCTCATAAATTTTCTTTATATTCAGATGTTGTAAACAGGGCTCAATTATTAGAGCGAGATAATGAGTATGTTCAACCAAGGGACCACAACCAGGGTCATACCGGTGGCAGCAGCCATCGGAGAAATGATAACCATCGGGGAGGAAAGAATACAGACAAAAGCGGTAACCACTCTGGTGGTAATCGTGGCTATGATAATATAAGAAGCGAGTCGGGAGGAGATTTCAAGAAGAGAAGGTACAACAATGACAACGTGAAGACGTCAACACCAACATCAACTGTGTCTAGGGGAGGAGAACGACCACCGGTCGTATGTTACAAATGCGGAAAAGAGGGACATGTCAGGCCAAACTGCCCACAACAATCCAATGTATGTTATAACTGTGAAAAGGAAGGTTATATAGCTCGAGATTGTTTTGTAGAGAAACTAAGTTCATTGGGAATGGTAACTCCAAAAGCTGTCCCGTACAAGTCAAAATCAGCGGTTCCTGGAAGAGCGTTTGTCGTGACTGGCCAAAACGAGATAAACCCGAACGAGGTGATCACGGGTAAGCTAATCATAAACTCTTGCGAAGTTTATACCTTATTAGATTCCGGTTCGACCCATTCTTTTACCTCTCCTGCTTGTGCTCAACGTTTGAACTTGACTCTAGAGAAATTTGACTTTAACTTATCCGTTGAGACTTTGTTAGAAGAAACTTTCATTACATCCACTATTTATAAATCTTGCTTGATCCAAGTTGGCACCATTACATTACCTGTTGATTTTATCTCTTTAAAGATACTTGCATTTGATGTGATTTTAGGGATTGATTGGTTAACCACTCATCATGCCAAAATTGATTGTTTTTATAAGTTTGTAAGTTTTCATATTCCTAACCAACTTGTTACGCAAATTCAAGCAACTAAACTGTAATAACCCGATATTTTCTATATAAATAAATAAGAATTTTTGCATATAATTTTTTTATTATTTTAAAGATGAGAATATGTGCCAAGTAATATGTATGTATATATGTGATAAATAAAATTTATTTATTACATGAATAATTTCAAATAATTTTATTTTAGAATTATTGATCATTATAAAGTATATTCTTATAATAATTAATTTTGTGGTAGAAACATTTTTATTATTTATTTTCCATGAAAATATGATTTTTATATTATTTAAATAATATATGAAATGGTTATTGGAATTATAATAATTATATTATTTTATTATATGAATTTTAGTTCAGATTATTTAAGTTAATTATTTTTAACTTAATTAATAATGTTATATATGAAAGATAAATCAAATATGGAATCCAAATCCTAATTTTGGATTTTAAGCAATGAATGAGAATAATAATATTATATTAAATATAATATTATTTTTCAGTGTTATAAATATATACAGTATATGCGTAGACTGATAATGGTTAGTCAATTATAGTGTATCATGACAAACCCTAGTATTACTGTCATAAACCATAATTGGAAACTCAAAACTGGAGTTTAAGATCGGTCAGAAATTATGTTATATGAATTAAGTAGCATATTATAGAATTTCTGTTAATTAGGAAAAGCCCTAATTAATATTTGAAAACCCTAATTAAAATTAGAAACCCTAATTTGCTAATTAAGAACCTTAATTGCTAAAATTATAAACCTTAATTATTATTTTAGTAAATTGAATTGTTAATTTGGGAACTCTAATGATATTAAGGAATCCTAATTACTTAAACCCTAATATTCTATTAAAAAACCCTAATTTTAATTAGTGTGTTTTAATTAAAAATTTATTACACTTGAATTTTAATTTTTCAAACCCTAGAAATTATTTAGGAAACCTTAAGATTTAAAATCTAGCTATTAAACCCTAGATTTAAGTACCATGGACAAGAATACCATTAAAATTAAAAGACAATTGACCAAAATACCCTTTTTGTCCCATTCTTGAATTATTAATGGCAAAATCTTGCCAAATCTTATCATGACATCAACCTAGTCTAGCTATGGGCTAAGAAAAACACCAACTCTCATCCTTTAACCTTCCAAATTCATTGCATCTAGAACACATAAGTAAAATTGGAGAGAGAAAGTGTATGTTCATGTTCATATTTTTCCTATACTCAAACTAGACTCTCTCTGTCTCTCTCTAAAACCTCCGAAATTCCCTTACTAGATCAGTCACAAATCAAGCCCCACAAAATCCACAAACAAATCAGGACCCTAGATTCAAGAACTTGTTCATAGAAAAGGTATGAACCCTAAATAAAATCTGATGTTAAAGGCCATGTTAGATGTTAGATTTTTGTGTTAAAATATATTGTAGGCAGTGTTTAATGATGATATGAGTTGCTAAATGTTAGATCCATAACATCTAGAGGCTCGAATTTGAAGTTTTACAAAATCTGGAAATCTGGAAAATGAAGTTTGACATCCGAATGTCAGACCTCATAGATCCGTGCTATTTAATGATTTGTATGTGTTAAAGGTTTGTACTTGTAGTATGTCATGTGGGCTTTACTCTAAAACTTGAATCAGGATCAGATCTGCAATAAATTGAAAGTTAAATGTGGTCAAACCACGTTAACCGACATTGACCAAGCCTTTTTGGGTAACCCAGAACATACCCAGATGGCTCTGACAAGAAGTTCATGTCCACAGATCTTACTCATGTTTGTTGTTATTATTTTGTAGTTGTAACAAGCTTGTAGTATGTTATATGTACTCTATTCTTATGCTTTTATAACACCTAAAGGTCAAACGAGTCGATTGCAGTGGCTGGTCAAAGTAGGTTGCGAGTTATTGAAGCCCAAAAATGGCCACTCAAACTGTTCTTCATTTCTGGGTAACCCAAAAATGAAGAACAGCTCTGACAACCATTTTACAAGCCCTGATCTCGTTCGTTTTATGTTGTATGGTCATGATTGTTGTTGTATTATGAAGTGTTACAATAGCACTACAATATCAACCCAATAACTTGCCCAGAAACACTTCGAGCAAAGATTTAATTTTGGTCAAACTAGTACCCTCGATCGCTAAGTATGAATACCTAGGTTTCCTCAAGAACACCTATAGCGACAGTTTCGTCGCTATAGGGCCCATTAGCGACAGATTAATTACTAAATTATTATTTTTATTAATTAATTAGTATTAAATGGTTTTTAATTTTTAAAAATTCATAATAAATTATTAAAAATTATTTTAAGGTCTAAAAATTAGTTTTTAACAATTTTAAATACATTTCACAAATATTTAATATTTTTGGAATATTAATGGTATGCAATTATAATATTAAATAAATTATTTAAAAATAATTTTTATACATGAAAAAATCATTTTAATATAAAATGATTTTTATACATGAAAAAACATTTTAATATATATATATATATATATATATATATATATATATATATATATATATATATATAAGAAAATATTTTAAGTTATTTTTAATGACTTTTAATATTTTGTGATAAATTTTATTAATAAATTAAGATTAATGATAATTAAGTTATTTGATAAAGGTATTAAATAAATTATGAAAAATCGAATTAATGATTTAAAAATCATATAAAAATGATTTAAAGGTTATAAAAATATTTTAAGTTATAAAATATAACTTTTGATATTTTGTTATGAAAAATATTAATATTTTAATATTAATGATATAAGAATTATTTAATAATTATATTAAATAAATTAGTTTATAAATGATTTTTATTGATTTAAAAATTATTTAAAAAAATCTAAACGAATTAAAAATATTTTAAGTTATAACTAATGACTTTTAATTTGACGCCCCCAAACTAGGTCCATTCCACGCAACCTATTCTGAGTCGCCAAATATATGGTACTGAAATAACTACAACTTCATTATTACAATTGTCATGCAAAATACGACAACACATACTGTGAGTTTAAATACAAATATTGTCTTCAAGGCAATATCAACACTCAAATGAAGTCCTCATTACAATTATTGATACACTATTTTACAGAATAGTTAGGACTACTAAAACAACTATCTTGAACCATCACTCCATACCCCGACTAGTTTCCGCTATATTCTCGCCTCTTTAGAAGAAAAATGGAACAAAAAGGAAAATGGTGAGCTCAACAAGCCCAGTAAAGAATATTATGACTAAGATAATGTACAACAAATTATCCTTAGTCTTCAACAGGGAAAAATCTGATAGAATACAATAGACAATAAGTTTTAGATCAACAACTGCACCGGAAACAACAATTCATTAGAAGAGTTAAGTAGAGAATCAAATCTATTATCATCTATGAATTTAAAAGTCTATCATCGATATTTTATCCTTGTAACATCAATCAATATACGTCTTGAATCAAACAGTCATCTTTGCACTACATGCCAAAGATATTCATCAGTCGGTCATGTTCATCTCAACACCTGTTCATCTTTGCACTACGGGCCAAAGATATTCATCAAGAAATCATTCATCTTTGCACTACAGGCCAAAGATATTCAATAATATCATCATTTAAGACTGAGGATGATGAAAAATATATTTTAAAGAAATCGAATCAAGTGAGACAAAAGAACAAATAGTAAAGATTCATACTTCGGTTTATCCATGTTTAAAAAAATACTTCATAAATAGTCACAATGGAGTAAAATTCAAGAATGATCAAAACATAGATACAATCAAAGCTAAGAACCATAACAGACAATATTGGACACAGAAAAAAAAATTTAATTTTTCTGTGAATAGTGCCGTATTCGTGAATAGTGCCGTATACGTGAATAGTGCCGTATACGTGAATAGTAATCTCAACACTACAAGGTAGAAATTTCACAAGAAAAATCATCATGCTTTGTGAATAGTACTCGTGAATAGTAACTCGTGAATAGTTAACTCGTGAATAGTAACTCATTAATAGTAACTCCGACATAAAAAGATAAGAATTTCACAAGAAAAATCTTACCAATATTTCGGCATAATGATATTGAAAGAAATAATATCATTTATAAAAAAAATAGCATCCCTTACCTCGAAAAGACAGTACTTCTAATTAGAATACTGAATATAGTGCTGAAGGGAACTTGCACCGTATAACAACACTCAAAGCATCAAAATACTCACAAGAATACGCTCAATATATCGAGAGAGAAAGAGAGAGAATATTTCAGTTTCTGGTGTCCTTTTCAATTCTAACCTAAGCACCCTATTTATAAGAAAATGCTTAGAATACCAAAGCAGAAAATTTAATAAAATATATTATTAATAATAAAATTTCATATGCCTCCTTGGAAATCAGCTCTTAGCATTTCCCACATGCCCACCTTCTAAAAAAATTAAGAAAAAACGTTTTTCATAAAATAAATAATTAAAACTTCTAAAAATCAATTATTTCGGAACTTCGGAACTTTAATAATTCATTATAAATAGCCCTTTTATCAGAAAAATTCAAACCTTATACCTTGTCCATAGGAAATTTCATTATCTACAACTTTGCAGAATAAAGTTTTTCCAAATTCCAAATAAAAACGAAATTCATATACGGACGATTTTACAGGCTATAATCAAATTTCAGTCAAGAAATGGGATCCACCGACATACAAAACATGTGTTAATCATTTAATGTAACAAAAATACTCTTTCTCCTCATATACTCATATATCCCACATTCATTGTAAAAATATCACCATTATTATATTATTAAAATATAATAATATATTTAAATGAATTATTTTATCAGAAAAAGATAAAATATTAATTTTCAACAATTGTCACATTTAAAATTTTCTCCATCTATATTCAAATAAAATTAATATTTTTCTCATCATATAAATCAATAATTAATTATTCACAAATAATATTATAGAATCACAATACTGGCAACCAGGCCGTTCCTATGAAAGATGTGGCTTTTCAATAAGGATCTCTCCTTACTGGCGCGTAATTAGGTGACCAAACCTCTCCTTAGACAGAACTTTCTAGGCATTACCAATAATGTTATCTAATAATATTATTCAGATAATATAAATTATTGCTCCGATAATAGAAAATACTGTGTAGTGACAATTATTGAAACAACATCAATATAAAATATCAACGCAACAATTATCGAATCAATTAAATACAATACTGAACAGTAATTACTGTAACAATTATTGAGTAGTGCCTTCTTACGTAAGAATCAATAATTGGTGCAATACTATGTACTACTGTGCAACGTGTATTACTGTGTTTTAACTACCGGGTATTCCAACAGTATTAACAGTAACAATTACGTCGTTATTTTTAAACAACTTATACTTGTCGTTTTCTTCATTCAATCGCTTTCCGTTATGGGGCCCACAAAAGGCTGCGCCGTCGTAGGAATATTCCCCGACAGTAGGAATATTTCACGACCAAACGAATATTCCCCGACAATAATGAATATTTTATAACCACTTGCTTATTTAAAAATATTTGTACATTTTATCCATAACTAACCACATTAATCAAATAAACCCTTACTATTTTAAAATAATAAATAAAGGAAATTTCATTTTATTAAAAAAAAAATTCGGGGTGTTACATTTAATATTTTGATAAATAATACATTAATATTTAAATATTAATGCTAATTATTTAAAAATAATTTTAAATATTTTAAAAATCATTTAAGGGCAATAAAAATATTTTAAGTTATTATAAATAACTTTAATATTTTGGCAATGGTTTCATTAATAATTTAATATTAATTAAATATTAATAATAATAGAATTAGTTAATATTTAAATCATTTAATAATGATTACGATGTTTGGAAAAATCATGATAAATTATAATAATTACTTAAAATTTATGATAAGTCAATTAAAAATAATATGACTGATATTTTCAGTTATTGAACTACATGATAGAGTTTTAGACTCGATAAATACCCGATAAAGCTGCCGGTACACCGAAATATTTCAGAAATTGATCCGAACTTACATAGTTTGACTAGATATGTGTTTGTTAGTGCAACAATGACTGCTAAGCCTATGTAATAATGTGATTAGGTAATGTGCTTACTGCAAATAGCAGTACTATGAGATATGATATAATATTCTAATCGAACGAATGTTTTTATTAATGATAGGTTTCAATATAAAAGACTAAGCTAAGTTGCGTTATTATAAGCAGCAGCTCAGGCAAGTATCTGAACTATTCTTTACATTGTGCAAGTATCCTAACTTTGCATTTACTTTGTGCAATGGACATGAGTAAGAAAATTTCAGAATTATAATCATATTATTGTGTCAAAATATTAACTCTATTATTATTGATTATGTATCCAATTATTCATATTCATACTAGTTCTTAAATTATATATCATTGTTTATCAACACAGTATTAATGCATAATCCAGATATTTATTCTGTTCGTTAGTTTCTAAATATGGTTATACAAGTGTCTCCACTTAGATAATCATTGTATTTAATCACATGTTGATACATACTTATTGATTTCGAGTATGTATACGTTGACTTAAAAGTCGTCTAAGCTACTTGATTTGGCTAGACATAAACTTAAAAATATTGTTGAGCAAGATAGAACTTTATTGTATCCAACTAGATTGTTTTGGTTCGGATTCCCGACTAAGTATGAACATCCCAAACATGGGAAAACTTTTGTGCACCTAAGGTGGATAAGATGAATGATGATATCGTTCTTGCATGTAGTATTGATCAATACAGGGCATAATGGGCTGATCGCCCCCCGTGCCTGTAAGTTATAACGGTTTACAAATGAAGTTCTGATTAACCTTTTCAAAAATAGAAAATAATGTTCATAGTCTGTCAACAAATCTCCAGTAATAGTCAATACGTAGTTTCAAAATTTTGATATAGAAGTGATATGTTGTTAATATTGGTTCAGCTTACTTCACAACTATTGATTCGTTGTAGAAGTGTCATTCAAAGAAAATATTTAACTCTTTCAGTTAATATTTATTGTTGTTATTACTTGCAGGGCAATCAAATGCTCATTCTTGCTTTAAATTTAAATGTTTTCAGCTAATTATGATCAACCCGAAAGATCAGGCAAGAACAAGGGGAAAGGAAAGCTGTTCGAATTAATTTTATAAATTTTTGTGTAATAGTTAAAGTTTATTAAGACAATGTTATTTATTATCTATGATGTAATGAATGTTTAAAGGTCTCGTACCTGAGATTTAGACTTTGATATATGTAAATTAAGTTTGATATTTATATTATTGTTATTGTTATTATTATTAGTACTATTGTGCTCATAGAAATGGTATTGTGAAGCACCGAGTTTGGGTTTCAAGTACCTGAATTTGGGGGCGTCACAAGTTGGTAGCAAAGCCTTAGGGTTAAAAACCTTAGGTGGGGCAGACCTTAGGCTATAATCTTAAAACAGAGAGAAACATTGAAAATACAGATAACTCATATAGAGTTTAAAAGGAGATGAATTGAATAAATTTATCGTTAAACAAAATAAAAAATAACTTTTATAAAATTATTATTTACTGTGTGTATATACTATATGCTAATCAGGATAATTCATGTGTGTAGATGTCAAGAGGAAAAGAATTAGGATACCCTTATATCGTAAAGAAGGGGCCAATATCAAAGCCAATAGCTGAAATATAGGCTCACAGTGCAAGCAACCTTGTTGAGGCGGTGGTATTGGAAAACGTAGTACTAGATCCGAAAATGGTGGAACTGATAGATAGTGATTCGGACATCGAATTTGGAGCTGATCAAGCATCAACAAAAGTGCAGAATCTGAGGAACCAGGTTTCTTCTCTGGAAAAATTGTGGGAAATAGAAAGGCTATTAAACAGTTAGTTGCAAAAAGCGTTAATGGAAACTATGGAGGAAAAAGATAAGCTTAAAATCTAAATTAATCAAATGGGAACCAGAAGCAACAGATCGTGTGTAACTCTGACCAAGAAGGGGAAAAGAAAGATGAAAGACCGTGACTTAGGAAATAAATGGGATTAGTAGCTAATTAAGTATGTTTGATAATGTATGTGTGTAATGTAATATTCCCAACTTTTGTGTAAGTTATCGCAGTAAATCCTGACTTTTGTGGTCACAAAGGGATAGCAATATGAGTTATGTTATGTAAAGTTCTATGACTTGTTGAATGAATATGAATCTATATTTGATTAATGGAATCAATTTTGTATAAAACTTCATGTTACATGTTAAACTTATACAATAAGGTTAAGAATGTAAGTTAAATTTATGATTTTATGTAATCAGATAATGCCGCCAAGACGTAGAACACGAAATCAAAGGGTAGAAGAATCTGTCAATAACACTGGGGGAGAACAGCAAGATCCGATGCAAAACTTTGCAAACATGGTAGCTTAGGCAATGCAGCAGGGAATACCAGCCGCAGAGAACCAGCCAGACAATCGCTTGGCAAAATTTAAAGACTTCAAGGTAGTAGAACCACCAAAATTCAAGGGATCAGCTGACCCTATAGAAGCCCAAACATAGATTAATAAGATAGAAAAGGCATTCATAATTGCTAGGGTAGATGAGGGGTAAAAGACCAGTTTTTCCACTTATATGATGAAGGGGGAGGCTAACTTTTGGTGGGAAGCAAATCAAACTAGAGCAGGAGAAGGAGTAGTTACTTGGGATAGGTTTAAGACTTTGTTTTTCGAAAACTACCTCTCAGCTAACATGCAGGCTAGGATGTAGGTGAAATTTTTAGAGTTAAAGCAGGATAACATGAGTATTGCGGAGTATGCCACAAAGTTTAATGAGTTGGATAGGTTCGCTCCGCATCAAGTTGATACGGAGGCTAGGAAGGCAAGGAAGTTTGAGTTGAGCTTAAAACCCTGGCTCTACAACAAGGTGGCGGTGTTGCAGATCAATACTTTTGCAGCACTCATGGAAAATGCTATCATAGCTGAGGAGGGGAGTGAGGCCATGAGCCTCTACAACAAGGAGAAGAAGAACAAAGGTAAGGCAGGAGGAGCTGTGAAGGTGGAAGGTAATAGTGGAAATAGGGGTGAGAAAAGAAAGGGGAATTTTTTTGGGAATGTTCAGGTGAAATAAGAAGGTGTGAAGAAGCAGGTAGTTCAGTGTGAGAACTATGGGAAGAATCACTCTGGTGAGTGTCTGAAGGGTAAGTTTGTATGTTACAAGTGCGGGCAAGAGGGCCATATTTCTCCCAACTGCCCCAACCCAAGGATGAACAGTGGGTGTTTTCTGTGTGGGTCGTTGGAACATAAGGTGAAGGATTGTCCAAAGAGAAAAATAGAGGCAGGAAGTGTAACCACGGGAAAAGGCAGCGGGACTCTGGCGATCACAGGACCAACTTTAACCAACAAACCAACAAAAGCAACCGCGAGAGTCTTCAACATGACAGTCCAGGATACTGTGGCAGCTGGAAATGGAACTCCATGTATTATTCGAATAACTTTTATTTTCGTATATATATATATATATATATATATATATATATAGCAAATTATTTTATAAAGAGGAATTTGAGTTTTTTTGGAAATTAAATTTTCTATTTAATCAGATAGACAAGCTTTATGTTGAATAGTTAAAGATCGATTCGATCAAATATGATCGAGATCTACTTGCAATGATTATGTATGCTATGTACCCTTGTATGTATAAGTTTTAAAATGGTGATTCCGGGGACGAAATCCTTATAAGTGAGGGTGAATGTAATAACCCGATATTTTTTATATAAATAAATAAGAAATTTTGCATATAATTTTTTTTATTTCAAAGATGAGAATATGTGCCAAGTAATGTGTATGTATATATGTGATAAATAAAATTTATCTATTACATGAATAATTTCAAATAATTTTATTTTAGAATTATTGATCATTATAAAGTATATTCTTATAATAATTAATTTTGTGGTAGAAATATTTTTATTATTTATTTTCCATGAAAATATGATTTTTATATTATTTAAATAATATATGAAATGATTATTAGAATTATAATAATTATATTATTTTATTATATGAATTTTAGTTCAGATTATTTAAGTTAATTATTTTTAACTTAATTAATAATGTTATATATGAAAGATAAATCAAATATGGAATCCAAACCCTAATTTTGGATTTTGAGCAATGAATGAGAATAATAATATTATATTAAATATAATATTATTTTTCAGTGTTATAAATATATATAGTATATGCGTAGACTGATAACGGTTAGTCAATTATAGTGTATCATGATAAACCCTAGTATTACTGTCATAAATCATAATTGGAAACTCAAAACTGGAGTTTAAGATCGGTCAGAAATTATGTTATATGATTTAAGTAGCATATTATAGAATTTCTGTTAATTACGAAAAGCCCTTATTAATATTTGAAAACCCTAATTAAAATTCGAAACCCTAATTTGCTAATTAAGAACCCTAATTGCTAAAATTATAAACCTTAATTATTATTTTAGTAAATTAAATTGTTAATTTGGGAACCCAATGATATTAAGGAATCCTAATTACTTAAACCCTAATATTCTATTAAAAATCCTAATTTTAATTAGTGTGTTTTAATTAAAAATTTATTACACTTGAATTTAAAATTTTCAAACCTTAGATATATTTGGGAAACCTTAAGGTTTAAAATCAAGCGATTAAACCCTAGATTTAAGTACCATGGACAAGAATACCATTAAAATTAAAAGACAATTGACCAAAATACCCTTTTTGTCCCATTCTTGAATTATTAATGGCAAAATCTTGCCAAATCTTATCATGACATCAACCTAGTCTAGCTATGGGCTAAGAAAAACACCATCTCTCATCCTTTAGCCTTCCAAATTCATTTCATCTACAACACATAAGTAGAATTGGAGAGAGAAAGTGTATGTTCAAGTTGATACGGAGACTAGGAAGGCAAGGAAGTTTGAGCTGGGCTTAAAACCATCGCTCTACAACAAGGTGGCGGTGTTGCAGATCAATACTTTTGCAGCACTCATGGAAAAGGCTATCATAGCTGAGGAGTGGAGTGAGGTCATGAGCCTCTACAACAAGGAGAAGAAGAACAAAGGCAAGGCAGGAGGAGCTGTGAAGGTGAAAGGTAATAGTGGAAATAGGGGTGATAAAAGAAAGGGGAATTTTTTTGGGAATGTTCAGGTGAAACAAGAAGGTGTGAAGAAGCAGGTAGTTCAGTGTGGGAACTGTGGGAAGAATCACTCTGGTGAGTTTGTATGTTACAAGTGCGGGCAAGAGGGCCATATTTTTCCCAACTGCCCCAACCTAAGGATAACAGTGGGTGTTTTCTGTGTGGGTCGATGGAACATAAGGTGAAGGATTGTCCAAAGAGGAAAATGGAGGCAGGAAGTGTAACCACGGGAAAAGGCAACGGGACTCTGGCAATCACAGGACCGACTTCAACCAACAAACCAACAAAAGCAACCGCGAGAGTCTTCAACATGACAGTCAAGGATACTATGGCAGCTGGAAATGGAACTCCATGTATTATTCGAATAACTTTTATTTTCGTATATATATATATATATATATATATATGTGTAAGACCCTGAATTTTATGAAATAAAAGTATTCAATTTTTCTTATAATTACTATTCAGTAAATGGTTAAATTGATAAAAGTTTAAAGTTATGGGTGAAATATGATTTTTTTTTTCAAAATAAGCAAGTGGTTATAAAATAATCATTGTTGTCGGGGAATATTCGTTTGGTCGTGGAATATTCTTTCTGTCGGGGAATATTCGTACGACGGCGCAACTATTTGTGGGCCCCATAACGAATAACTGTCGGGTTAAGAAAAGGACAAATTTGAGTTTTTACAAATAACGGCGTAGTTATTACCGTTAACACTGTTGGAATACCCGGTGGTTAAAATACAGTAATACGCGTTATTGCACAGTAGCACACGGTATTGCATAGTATTTTTGAAATTATTGATTCTTACGTAAGAAGGCACTACTCAATAATTATTACAGTAATTACTGTTCAATATTTTATTTTATTGATTCAATAATTGCTACGTTGAAATTTTATATTATTGTTGTTTAATAATTGTCATTGCACAGTATTTCCCATTATCAGATCAATAATTCATATTATTTGAATAATATTATTAGATAACATTATTGGCAATGTCTAGAAAGTTCTGTCTAAGGAGAGGTTTGGTCACCTAATTGCGCGCTAGTAAGGAAAAATTCTTATTAGAAAGCCCCCTTTTTCCTAGGAACGGCCTGGTTGTCATAAATGTGATTCTGTAATATTATTTTTGAATAATTAATTATTGATTCATATGATAAGGAAATATTTATTTTATGTGGATATAAACGAGGGATATATTTTTGTGGTTAAAAATGAAGGAGTTAATGTTGAGGTTTTTATCCGTATTTTTGTCGGAATGGAGGTATTAAAAATCAGGATTTTTGAAATATTTTGTGGTGGTTATAATTTTTAATCCGACCGTTGGATCGTGGTAATTTTTGGATATGGTATACATATATAAGTTGAGTATATGCCCACAAATTTTGAACCGTTAAAAATGAACATATAATTTATTATGAATTTTACAAGATGACTGGTTCAGAAATTATTGAATTTTCGGAGTTTATCATTTTGATGGAAAATTCTAGAATTGGTGGGCCCCACTTGTGGTTGGTGAAGAAATGTGCTGAATTATATTTCAAATGTAGTGGGTGGGAATAGTAGAAGGTAAAGCCATCAGGTTGTAGGTCAAGCCTACTAAAATTTTCGTATAAATAGAGGGCTAAGTTAGAATTGAAAATCACACCAGAAACAAGTTTTCTCTCTTTCTCTCTCTATATTATGAAGCATATTTTGTGAGTATTTAGATATTTTGAGAGTTGATATTCAGTGCAAGTTTCCTTCGGCTTTGCATACCGATCAGAAGTACTGCTCTTTTGAGGTAAGGGATAGTAAGGAATTTTAAAGGTTGTTATGTTTTTCAGTTTCGTAATTTTTCTGACCTTCAAAAATTCTGTAAAAATTTGAAATGATATTTTGATGAGTTTTCTTGATTGTGTCCAAAAATGGTGATTTTTAGATGTATAGATTGAGAGTTATGAATTTTATGAGAAAAAACTATTTTAAAAGTAATCGCTTATAATTCCTTGTGGTTAACTCCAAAATTGATGAAATTTTTATTGGGAGTACATGTATATGATAGAAGTATACTCTGTAAATTTCAGAATTTTTGGACAAAATTACAATTTATGATAAATGTCTAAATATTCGGCGGTTTTGGCCATATGAAAAATAGTAAATGAGTTTTAAAAATTCTGAGAAAAATATATGTTTAATATGGGACTATATTATGCTAAATCCCAGAAAAGAAATATTTCTGGAACTGATTTGGTATTTTTTATGAAAATAGTCTAGTTATGAGTAAATGAATTAAATATGTTTTGTGAAGTAAGAAAATTGGAAAATAGGATTTTATGACTTGAGAATCCTATATGAGGTATATACAGATTTTTTATGAGGGTTTTGGTTATTGGTGATAAAATCTTATGAGTTTGACATTTTAGAATGATTAAATGCATTATTTAGTAAAGTGTAAACAATTAAAATAAATTATTTATAAGCTTAAGAAATATTATTCTTTCAATATAATTATATCAAAATATTGGTATGTATTTTATTGTAGAATTTTTACCTTTTTGTGTTGAGTTTACTATTCATGAGTTACTATTCACGAGTTACTATTCACGACAAAATTGGTTTCTTTTTCTGACCAAATTATAGTTGGTTTATGAATATTACTCTTGAGATTAAATCTATATGTTGATTATATTGATTTTATCATCATATATAACATTTTTATAACCCTAATGATGATATTTCTCTTTGACTTGAGTGTAAAAATGGGTAGATTTCTGGTATGATCATGACTATGGGTTTTCTTTGGCCAGTAGTGTAAAGTTGAATTGTTGACTGGTATGATCATGACCATTGAATTTATAAGTGAATATCTTTAGCTTAAGTGCAAAGGTGAATTGATCAACATGGTTATAATTATTGTTTATATAAATTCTAAAATGATTATATATTTCTTTGAGATATTAATATCTTTGGCCTGTAGTGCAAAGATGAAATATTGATGAATATCTTTGGCCTGTAGTGCAAAGATGAATTGTTGATGAATATCTTTGGCCCGTAGTGCAAAGATGACATGTTGAATATCTTTGGCCAGTAGTGCAAAGATGAACAGATGTTGAGATAAACATGACCAACTGGTGATACAAATGAATATCTTTGGCCGTAGTGCAAAGATGAAGTTATTAGTATGAGTATGAACATGAAATGTGATTTGGTGTAACCATGATCTTTGATGTTTCAAGTAAAGATAGGTGATGAAAATTATCTTCGTCCTGGATGAGAAGAGGAATTTAGAACTACAGTTATGATTATGAGTTATTCATATGATTGTGGACCAGAATTGTTGATTGATGTTACAGGGATAAAACATTGTTGATGGATTTTTAACATGGAGAAGATAATAGACTTTATAGTCTATTTGACTATTCTAATGGATTGCTCGTTCCGCTGCAACTATGGTTGAAATTTTTATCATTTACCATATGTTCTAAATCTCTGATTTATTATTGATGAAGGCTATTGATAATTTAATTATCTTTAGTCATGATATTCTTTACTGAGCTAGTTGTGCTCACCCTTTTGCTTCACAATTCCTTTCAGGTAATAAGAGTGTAGCTGGGTCGAGCGAGGGTAACGGGAAAATAGAACGGTGGTCTCTAGTTGTGGATGTTCTCCCGAAGCAGTATAGAAAAGTTCATTTAGTAGTTTTATTTGGTGAATCCAATAGGGTAAGGTGTACCCAACGTTGGAAGGGTGGTTTGCCACTATCATACAAAATGTCTAACGACATACAACCTCGTGTCATCATAAGACAGGGATGTGCTCATCCACTTGCTGAGTATATATACGAGCACTACCTATATAATCTTGGTGTTTGTTTGAAGTATAATTCTCAATTAGAGACAGTAGAGATAATGATATGTCAAGAGAAGACTCACCATTGGGAAGAATATGATAGTAATCTTCTCGTTTTTCTTTGGGGTCTATTGGGTCAACCAAGAATAATTTTGTGGCCATATGATATCTATCATAACCTAGACGCATGACCTCCCATGTACGAAGGTTTCCTTGAGCACTTCCCAAAGATTCTAATTTCTAAAACAGTTTTTGACTATACCTTTATGTAAGGTGTCATTGTGAGGTGATGTCCACGGTTGGAACATGAGTCACATTTGGTATATATTTGTATCCAAACTCACAGCATATGTGTTGTTGTATTTTGCACGACAATTGTTGTAATAAAGTTACAGTTGTTTTCTGTACCATGTATTTGGCGACTCAGAATAAGTTGGATGGAATGGACCTATTTTGGGGTCGTTACATTTGGTATCAGAGCTTAGTGATATGATCTCTGGCAGAGATCGGGGAATACAACTAGGAGGGGAGAGATGAGTAAATCCTTCGCTAGTGTGTCCTACCTAAGCTTATTTGTTGGTCAGTCATAATATTGGAATATTATGTGATGTGTTAATTTGTTTAATTAACCCTTGTTTTATGGCAGTATTTGAGAATGGCAGCTGAGAATGCTAACAATGGAGTGAATGAGACTGTGGGGATACCTCTAATCACTAACCGTGATAATGTGATGTCAGACGAATAAGGAATTAGAGATATCCATGTGGTGAGTGAAGAATTGATAGTTACACCCGAGATAGTCGCAGAGGTAACAGCTGAGACTGAGGAAGAAGAGGAAGAAGAAGTACTAGAGGAGAGTTTATTAGAGGTATTATATGATCAAAATGTAGAATTTCAAAATCGTATTCATGAGTTAGAAGAGCAGGCAGAAGAACGACAGGCGGTCGTGGAACAAAAGGATGCAACAATTCAAGCTTGTGTTACCCGATATGTGATGCTTGAACAGAAGCATTCTTTGGCAGAGTATAAGATGATAAAAATAGAATCTGAGCTGAAAGAAGAAAAAACTGAACGAGTGAGAATAAGTGATGCATGGGCAAAAGCCGCACGACACGTGGATATTGTGGAAAGAGATGTTCGATCTAAGAAGGCTAAAATAGATGATATGAATTTCTCTTTTTGGAAAGCAATTGGGAGAACCCAACATCGAGTTTTGAATTACCATGTACATAGCGGTCAACCTGAATCCGATATGGATCGAAGATTGATGATTCAGATCATGAATGAGGAGTACGAAGAGGCAGTTGAGGGAGGAATATGTCCTATAGAAAGGTATATTCCAACGGTAATGATGACGCCAAATGCTGCTCCAGACAAGTCAAAGCCGAGTAGTTCGAGGGATGGCGGTTGTCATGACTTCCCAACAAATGAGGAACCAAAATGAAGTTATCATGGGAGATGAGCAATGAAGAAATCATAATGATCTGAGAGATAGAATCTGAAATAGATGCAAGGTATTCTCAACTCTTCGAAATACCAGGTACGTAAATTTCGGGGACGAAATTTCATAAGGAGGGGAGATTGTAAGACCCCGAATTTTATGAAATAAAAGTATTCAATTTTTCTTATAATTACTATTCAGTAAATGGTTAAATTGATAAAAGTTTAAAGTTATGGGTGAAATATGATTTTTTTTTCAAAATAAGCAAGTGGTTATAAAATAATCATTGTTGTCGGGGAATATTCGTTTGGTCGTGGAATATTCTTTCTGTCGGAGAATATTCGTACGACGGCGCAGCTATTTGTGGGCCCCATAACGAATAACTGTCGGGTGAAGAAAACGACAAATTTGAGTTTTTACAAATAACGGCATAGTTGTTACCGTTAACACTGTTGGAATATCCGGTGGTTAAAATACAGTAATACGCATTATTGCACAGTAGCACACGGTATTACATAGTATTTTTGAAATTATTGATTCTAACGTAAGAAGGTACTACTCAATAATTGTTACAGTAATTACTGTTCAATATTTTATTTTATTGATTCAATAATTGCTACGTTGAAATTTTATATTATTGTTGTTCAATAATTGTCACTGCACAGTATTTCCCATTATCAGATCAATAATTCATATTATTTGAATAATATTATTAGATAACATTATTGGCAATGTCTAGAAAGTTCTGTCTAAGGAGAGGTTTGGTCACCTAATTGCGCGCCAGTAAGGAAAAATTCTTATTGGAAAGCCCCCTCTTTCCTGGGAATGGCCTGGTTGTCATAAATGTGATTCTGTAATATTATTTGTGAATAATTAATTATTGATTCATATGATAAGGAAATATTTATTTTATGTGGATATAAACGAGGGATATATTTTTGTGGTTAAAAATGAAGGAGTTAATGTTGAGGTTTTTATCCGTATTTTTGTCGGAATGGAGGTATTAAAAATCAGGGTTTTTGAGATATTTTGCGGGGGTTATAATTTTTAATCCGACCGTTGGATCGTGGTAATTTTTGGATATGTTATACATATATAAGTTGAGTATATGCCCACAAATTTTGAACCGTTAAAAATAAACGTATGATTTATTATGAATTTTACAAGATGACTAGTTCAGAAATTGTTGAATTTTCGGAGTTTATCATTTTGATAGAAAATTCTAGAATTGGTGGGCCCCACTTGTGATTGGTGAAGAAATGTGCTGAATTATATTTCAAATGTGGTGGGTGAGAATAGTAGCAGGTAAATCCATCAGGTTGCAGGTCAAAGCCTACTAAAATTTTCCTATAAATAGAAGGCTAAGTTAGAATTGAAAATCACACCAGAAACAAGTTTTCTCTCTTTCTCTCTCTATATTATGAAGCATATTTTGTGAGTATTTAGATACTTTGAGAGTTGATATTCAGTGCAAGTTTCCTTCGGCTTTGCATACCGATCAGAAGTACTGCTCTTTTGAGGTAAGGGATGGTAAAGAATTTTAAGGGTTGTTATATTTTTCAGTTTCGTAATTTTTCTGACATTCAAAAATTCTGGAAAAATTTGAAATGATATTTTGATGAGTTTTCTTGATTGTGTCCAAAAATGGTGATTTTTGGATGTATAGATTGAGAGTTATGAATTTTATGTGAAAAGACTATTTTAAAAGTAATCGCTTATAATTCCATGTGGTTAACTCCAAAATTGATGAAATTTTTATTGGGAGTACATGTATATGATAGAAGTATACTCTGTAAATTTTAGAATTTTTGGACAAAAGTACAATTTATGATAAATGTCTAAATATTCGGCGGTTTTGGCCATATGAAAAATAGTAAATGAGTTTTAAAAATTCTGAGAAAAATATATGTTCAATATGGGACTGTATTCTGCTAAATCTCAGAAAAGAAATATTTTTGGAACTGATTTGATATTTTTCATGAAAATGGTCTAGTTATGAGTAAATGAATTAAATATGTTTTGTGAAGTAAGAAAATTAGAAAATAGGATTTTATGACTTGAGAATCCTATATGAGGTATATGCAGATTTTTTATGAGGGTTTTAGTTATTGGTGATAAAATCTTATGAGTTTGGCATTTTAGAATGATTAAATGCATTATTTAGTAAAGTGTAAACAATTAAAATAAATTGTTTATAAGATTAAGAAATATTATTCTTTCAATATCATTATATCGAAATATTGGTATGTATTTTATTGTAGAATTTTTACCCTTTTGTGTCGAGTTTACTATTCATGAGTTACTATTCATGAGTTACTATTCACGAGTTACTATTCACGACAAAATTGGTTTCTTTTTCTGACCAAATTATAGTTGGTTTATGAATATTACTCTTGAGATTAAATCTATATGTTGGTTATATTGATTTTATCATCATATATAATATTTTTATAACCCTAATGATGATATTTCTCTTTGACTTGAGTGTAAAGATGGGTAGATTTTTGGTATTATCATGACTATGGGTTTTCTTTGGCCAGTAATGCAAAGTTGAATTGTTGACTGGTATGATCATGACCATTGAATTTATAAGTGAATATCTTTAGCTTAAGTGCAAAGGTGAATTGATCAGCATGGTTATAATTATTGTTTATATAAATTCTGAAATGATTATATATTTCTTTGAGATATTAATATCTTTGGCCTGTAGTGCAAAGATGAAATATTGATGAATATCTTTGGCCTGTAGTACAAAGATGAATTGTTGATGAATATCTTTGGCCCGTAGTGCAAAGATGACATGTTGTTGAATATCTTTGGTCAGTAGTGCAAAGATGAACAGATGTTGAGACAAACATGACCAACTGGTGATACAAATGAATATCTTTGGCCGTAGTGCAAAGATGAAGTTATTAGCATGATTATGAACAGGAAATGTGATTTGGTGTAACCATGATCTTTGATGTTTCAGGTAAAGATAGGTGATGAAAATTATCTTCGTCCTAGATGAGAAGAGGAATTTAGAACTACAGTTATGATTATGAGTTATTCATATGATTGTGGAGCAGAATTGTTGATTGATGTTACAGGGATAAAACATTGTTGATGGATTTTTAACATGGAGAAGATAATAGACTTTATAGTCTATTTGACTCTTCTAATGGATTACTCGTTCTGCTGCAACTATGGTTGAAATTTTTATCATTTACCATATGTTCTAAATCTCTAATTTATTATTGATGAAGGCTATTGATAATTTAATTATCTTTAGTCATGATATTCTTTACTGAGCTAGTTGTGCTCACCCTTTTGCTTCACAATTCCTTTCAGGTAATAAGAGTGTAGCTGGGTCGAGCGAGGGTAACGGGAAAATAGAACGGTGGTCTCTAGTTGTGGATGTTCTCCCGAAGCAGTATAGAAAAGTTCATTTAGTAGTTTTATTTGGTGAATCCAATAGGGTAAGGTGTACCCAACGTTGGAAGGGTGGTTTGCCACTATCATACAAGATGTCTAACAACATACAATCTCGTGTCATCATAAGACAGGGATGTTCTCATCCACTTGCTGAGTATATATACGAGCACTACCTATATAATCTTGGTGTTTGTTTGAAGTATAATTTTCAATTAGAGATAGTAGAGATAATGATATGTCAAGAGAAGACTCACCATTGGGAAGAATATGATAGTAATCTTCTCGTTTTTCTTTGGGGTCTATTGGGTCAACCAAGAATAATTCTGTGGCCATATGATATCTATCATAACCTAGACGTATGGCCTCCCATGTACGAAGGTTTCCTTGAGCACTTCCCAAAGATTCTAATTTCTAAAACAGTTTTTGACTATACCTTTATGTAAGGTGTCATTGTGAGGTGATGTCCACGGTTGAAACATGAGCCACATTTGGTATATATTTGTATCCAAACTCACAGCATATGTGTTGTTGTATTTTGCACGATAATTGTTGTAATAAAGTTACAGTTGTTTTCTGTACCATGTATTTGGCGACTCAGAATAGGTTGGATGGAATGGACCTATTTTGGGGTCGTTACACACACACACACACATATATATATATATATATATATATATATATATATATATATATATATAATTTTCCTATATATAGCAAATTATTTTATAAAGAGGAATTTGAGTTTTTTTGGAAATTAAATTTTCTATTTAATTAGATAGACAAGCTTTATGTTGAATAGTTAAAGATCGATTCGATCAAATATAATCGAGATCAACTTGCAATGATTGTGTATGCTATGTACCCTTGTATGTATAGGTTTTAAAATGGTGATTTCGGGGACGGAATCCTTATAAGGGAGGGTGAATGTAATAACCCGATATTTTCTATATAAATAAATAAATAAATTTGCATATAATTTTTTTTATTTTAAAGATGAGAATATGTGTCAAGTAATGTGTATGTATATATGTAATAAATAAAATTTATTTATTACGTGAATAATTTCAAATAATTTTATTTTAGAATTATTGATCATTATAAAGTATATTCTTATAATAATTAATTTTGTGGTAGAAATATTTTTATTATTTATTTTCCATGAAAATATGATTTTTATATTATTTAAATAATATATGAAATGATTATTAGAATTATAATAATTATATTATTTTATTATATGAATTTTAGTTCAGATTATTTAAGTTAATTATTTTTAACTTAATTAATAATGTTATATATGAAAGATAAATCAGATATGGAATCCAAACCCTAATTTTGGATTTTGAGCAATGAATGAGAATAATAATATTATATTAAATATAATATTATTTTTAAGTGTTATAAATATATACAGTATATGTATAGACTGATAATGGTTAGTCAATTATAGTGTATCACGACAAACCCTAGTATTACTGTCATAAACCATAATTGGAAACTCAAAACTGGAGTTTAAGATCGGTCGGAAATTATGTTATATGAATTAAGTAGCATATTATAGAATTTTTGTTAATTAGGAAAAACCCTAATTAATATTTGAAAACCCTAATTAAAATTAGAAACCCTGATTTGCTAATTAGGAACCCTAATTGCTAAAATTATAAATCCTATTTATTATTTTAGTAAATTAAATTGTTAATTTGGGAACCCTAATGGTATTAAGGAATCCAAATTAATTAAACCCTAATATTCTATTAAAAACCCTAATTTTAATTAGTGTGTTTCAATTAAAATTTTATTACACTTGAATTTTAATTTTTCAAACCCTAGAAATTATTTGGGAAACCTTAAGGTTTAAAATCTAGTGATTAAACCCTTGATTTAAGTACCATAGACAAGAATACCATTAAAATTAAAAGACAATTGACCAAAATACCATTTTTGTCCCATTCTTGAATTATTAATGGCAAAATCTTGCCAAATCTTATCATGACATCAACCTAGTCTAGCTAGGGGCTAAGAAAAACACCAGCTCTCATCCTTTAACCTTCCAAATTCATTGCATCTAAAACACATAAGTAGAATTGGAGAGAGAAAGTGTATGTTCATGTTCATATTTTTCCTATAGTCAAACTAGACTCTCTCTCTTTCTCTCTAAGACCTCCGAAATTCCCTTACTAGATCAGTCACAAATCAAGCCCCACGAAATCCACAAACAGATCAGGACCCTAGATTTAAGAACTTGTTCATAGAAAGGTATGAACCCTAAATGAAATCTGATCTTGAAGGTCATGTTAGATGTTAGATTTTTGTGTTAAAATATGTTGTAGGTAGTGTTTAATGATGATCTGGGTTGCTAGATGTTAGATCCATAACATCTAGAGGCTTGAATTTGAAGTTTTACATAATCTAGAAATCCGGAAAATGAAGTCTGACAACCGAATGTCAGACCTCATAGATCCGTGCTCGTTAATGATTTGTATGTGTTAAAGGTTTGTACTTGTAGTATGTTATGTGGGCTTTACTCTAAAACTTGAATCAGGATCAGATCTGCTATAAATTAAAAGTTATATCTGGTCAAACCACGTTGACCGACATTGACCAAGCCTTTCTGGGTTACCCAGAACATACGCAGATGGCTTTGACAAGAAGTTCATGTCCACAGATCTTGCTCATATTTGTTGTTTTGATTCTGTAGTTGTAACAAGCTTGTAGTATGTTATATGTACTCTATTCTTATGCTTTTATAACACCTAAAGGTCAAACGAGTATATTGCAGTGGCTGGTCAAAGTAGGTAAGAAGATCACGATTTTGATTTTCTGGGCAACCCAGAAAACCTATGGCCATAGTCTTTGACCTAGTTTGACCAGCTTGGATCTGGTGATGGTAATGTTGTTACACAATTTTTTATGTAATGGATTTGTACCTGGTCATGTTGTCTACAACTTGGAATCCTAAGATCACAAAAATAACTCATGGATTGCAAGTTGTTGAAGCCCAAAAGTGGCCACTCGAACTGTTCTTCATTTCTGGGTAACCCAAAAATGAAAAACGGCTCTGACAGCCACTTTACAAGCCCTGATCTCATTCGTTTTATGTTTTATGGTCGTGATTGTTGTTGTATTACGAAGTGTTACAATAGCACTACAATATCAACCCAATAACTTGCCCAGAAACACTTCGAGCAAAGATTTAATTTTGGTCAAACTAGTACCCTCGATCACTAAGTTTGAATACCTGGGTTTCATTGCTATAGGGCCCATTAGCGACAGATTAATTACTAAATTATTATTTTTATTAAATAATTAGTATTAAATGGTTTTTAATTATTAAAAATTCATAATAAATTATTTAGAATTATTTTAAGGTCTAAAAATTAGTTTTTAATAATTTTAAATATATTTCATAAATATTTAATATTTTTGGAATATTAGTGGTATTTAATTTATTTAATTATAATATTAAATAAATTACTTAAAAATGATTCTTATACATGAAAAATCATTTATATATATATAAGAAAATATTTTAAGTTATTTTTAATGACTTTTAATATTTTGTGATAAATTTCAGTAATAAATTAATATTAATGATAATTAAGTTATTTGATAAAGGTATTAAATAAATTATGAAAAATCGAATTAATGATCTAAAAATGATTTAAAGGTTATAAAAATATTTTAAGTTATAAAATATAACTTTTGATATTTTGTCACAAAAAATATTAATATTTTAATATTAATGATATAAGAATTATTTAATAATTATATTAAATAAATTAGTTTTAAAATGATTTTTATTGATTTAAAAATCATTTAAAAAAAAGATATAAATGAATTAAAAATATTTTAAGTTATTTAATGATGAATGATGATATCGTTCTTGCATGTAGTATTGATCAATACAGGGTATAACGGGCTTATCACCCCCCGTGCCCGTAAGTTATGACGGTTTACAGATGAAGTTCTGATTAACCTTTTCAAAAATAGAAAATAATGTTCATAGTCTATCGACAAATCTCCAGTAATAGTCAATACGTAGTTTTAAAAATTTGATATAGAAGTGATATGTTGTTATTATTGGTTCAGCTTACTTCACAACTATTGATTCGTTGTAGAAGTGTCATTCAAAGAAAATATTTAATTCTTTCAGTTAATATTTATTGTTGCTATTACTTGCTGGGCAATCAAATGCTCATTCTTGCTTTAAATTTAAATGTTTTCAGCTAAGTATGATCAACCCGAAGGATCAGGCAAGAACAAGGGGAAAGGAAAGCTGTTCGAATGAATTTTATAATTTTTTGTGTAATAGTTAAAGTTTATTAAGACAATGATATTTATTATCTATAATGTAATGAATGTTTAAAGGTCTCGTACCTGGGATTTAGACTTTGATATATGTAAATTAAGTTTGATATTTATATTATTGTTATTATTATTAGTATTATTCTGCTCATAGAAATGGTATCGTCAAGCACCGAGTTTGGGTTTCAAGTACCTGAATTTGGGGGCGTCATAGAAATGGTATAGTGATCACGGGTAAGCTAATCATAAACTCTGGCGAAGTTTATACCTTATTAGATACCGGTTCTACGCATTCTTTTATCTCTCCTACTTGTGCTCAACGTTTGAACTTAACTCCGGAGAAATTGGACTTTAACTTATCTGTTGAGACTTCATTAGGAGAAACTTTCATTACATCCACTATTTATAAATCTTGCTTGATCCAAGTTGGCACCATTACATTACATGTTGATCTTATCTCTTAAAAGATACTTGCATTTGATGTGATTTTAGGGATTGATTGGTTAACCACTCATCATGCCAAAATTGATTATTTTTGTAAGGTTGTTAGTTTTCATATTCTTAACCAACCTGTTATGCGAATTCAAGCAACTAAACCACTAAAATCAATCACTGTCATATCAAGCCATAAAGCCATTCGTTTATTGAAAAATAGATATCAAGCTTTCTTAGCCCATGTTATGGACTTGAATAAAAAAATATCAGATTTGAATAATATTGATGTTGTTAGTGAATTTCTTGACATATATTCCCTGAAGAACTTCCGATCTATTCCCAGAATATGAAGTTAAATTCTTTATTGACCTTGAACCTGATACAAAGCCCATTTCAAAAATTCCATATCGAATGGCTCGTATTGAACTTCAGGAGTTAAAGGTCCAACTACAAAAGTTGTTGGACATCGGTTTCATTCATCCTAGTACAACTCCTTGGGGTGCTCCTATTTTATTCGTAAAGAAGAAAGATGGTAGCATGCGACTTTTTATTGACTACCAAGAATTGAACTACGTCACCATCAAGAATAGGTATCCGTTACCTCGCATTGAAGACTTGTTTGACCAGTTGCAAGGAGTACAATTCTTTTTAAAAATTAATCTTCGCTCTAGATATCATCAGCTGAAGATTCAAACTGAGGATATTCGGAAGAGTGCCTTCAAAACTCAGTACGGGCATTATGAATTCTTAGTCATGTCTTTTAGATTGACTAATGCTCCTGCTGCTTTCATGGATATGATGAACCGTGTGTTCAAAGAATATTTGAATCAGTTCGTTGTTGTCTTTATTGATGACATCCTCATCAATTCCAAAAGCCGTGAAGATCATGAGCGCCATTTGAAGCTGGTACTTGAAAGGCTTCGTGAAAGCAAACTATATGCCAAACTAAAGAAATGCGAGTTCTGGCCTGAGGAAATAGCATTCCTTGGGCACGTGGTGTCAAAACATGGAGTATCTGTTGACCCGACAAAGATTGAAGCAATACAAAGTTGGGAGTAACCAAAGTCGGTGATCGAGGTACGTAGCTTCCTGGGCTTAGCTGGTTATTATCAGAGATTCATGGAAGGATTTTCTTGAATTGCTACTCCGTTAACTCAGCTGACTCGGAAAGATAAAAAATTCGTATGGAACGAGGAATGCAAGAAGAGTTTCCAAGAGCTTAAGAGGAGACTCATTTCGGCACATGTTCTGACAATACCATCTAGTTCGGATGGATTTGTTATCTACATCGATGCTTCAAGCAAAGGGTTAGGATGTGTTCTCATGCAATATAGGAAACTCATACCCTATGCCTCGTGACAACTCAAAGAATATGAGAGGAATTATCCTACTTATGATATAGAGTTAGCAGCAGTCATTTTCGCGTTAAAAATCTGGAGGCACTACCTGTATGGAGAGAAAGTGGAGATTTATACGGATCATAAAAGCCTCAAATATTTCTTCACCCAAAAGGAACTCAACATGCGGCAACGACGTTGGCTCGAGCTGTTGAAAGATTACGACCATAGCATTCAATATCATCCTGGAAAAGTAAACGTGGTAGCTGACGCATTGAGTAGAGGATCGTATGCAGGTACGAGTGCGATGTTGTTAACGCAAAGACCTATTTTGTACGCCTTACAAAGGATGGAGATAGAGTTAAGGGCTCCAAGTACCCACGTGATGATATCAAACATACGAGTAGAACTGACTTTAATCGATAAAGTTAAAGATGCTGAAGCCACATACCAAGAGCTGATACGTATGAAGAAGAAAGTACAAGAAGGTGTTATTCTAGAAGCAAGAATCGATGAAGAAGGAATACTTCGAGTCAATTCCAGACTTTGTGTTCCTAACGATTCTAACTTAAAACATAGAATCTTGATGGAGGCATACAACGCACCGTTTGCAATCCATCTTGGAAGTACTACAACGTATCGTGATCTTCAACATACATTTTGGTGGAGCAATATGAAGAGAGAGATTGCAGAGTTTATCTCAAGGTGTTTAACCTGTCAACGTGTCAAGGCGGAGCATCAAGTACCAAAAGGTGCATTGCAACTACTTGAAATTTCAGAATGGAAGTGGGAACACATTACCATGGATTTCGTTACGAGTCTTCCCAAGGTTTCTTAAGGCATATATGCGATTTGGGTTATTGTTGATAGATTAACCAAGTCTGCTCATTTCTTGCCGATACGGGAGACTTATTTCCTTAAACGTCTTGCTCGTATATACGTGAATGAAAGTGTGAGATTGCATAGCATGCTAGTATCCATAGTTTCAGATCGTAACCCAAGATTTACTTCATAATTTTGGGTTAGCTTGCAGAAAGCTATGGGCACGAATTTACGATTTAGTTCGGCATACCATCCTCAAACGGATGGGCAATCAGAAAAGACTATTCAAACTCCTGAAGATCTATTAGGACTTTGTGTCCTTGTTTTCAAAGGAAGTTAGGATAAGTATTTGTCATTGGTAGAATTCTCCTATAACAACAGTTATCAAACAAGTATAGGCATGGCTCCATTCGAGGCGTTGTATGGACGAAAATGTCGTTCTCCAGTATGTTGGGACGAGGTAGGTGAAGCAACATTGTTGGGACCGAAATTGGTACGCATGACTACAGAAAAGATCCAAATAATTTTGTAACGTATTCAAACCTCACAAGATCAACAAAAGAGTTATGCGAATCTTCGTCGAAAGGACGTGAAATTTAATGTTGGGGATCATGTATTGTTACGTATTCCTCCATGGAAAGGAGTTACAAAATTTGGGAAGAGAGGAAAGCTTAATCCACAATTTGTTGGTCTATTTGAGATTCTTGATTGAATAGGAAATGTGGCCTATAGACTCGCATTACCTCCAAGCATGTCTCGTGTTCATAATGTTTTTCACATATCTATGCTTCGTAAATATGTGAAAGACCCGAACCACATCATTCAGTTAGAACTAGACGAGATAGCCGAAGATTTAACATACGAGGAGGTACCTGTTAAGATCTTGGATAGGAAAGAGCATGTCCTACGCACAAAGGTTATACCATAAGTCAAGGTTTTGTGGAGAAACCATGCTATTGAGGAAATGACCTGGAAGTTGGAATCAGAAATAAAAACAAGGTATCCGCACCTTTTCGAAATACTAGGTACGTATGCCAATTTCGAGGATGAAATTTCATAAGGAGGGAAAGTTGTAAGACCCAAACTTTTTATAAATAAAATTGAATTTCATCTACTCATTATTTTAAATTAAAATGTTAATTTGATATAATGCTTTGGTTATGGGTGAAATATGCATATTTTGCAAAATAAGCAAGTGGTTGTAAAATATTCATTGTTGTCGGGGAATATTCGTTTGGTCGTGGAATATTCTTATTGTCGGGGAATATTCGTACGACGGCGCAGCCATTTGTGGGCCCCATAACGAAAAATGGTCAGATGAAGAAAACGACAAGTATGAATTTTTATAAATAACGACGTAATTGTTACCGTTAACACTGTTGGAATACCCGGTGGTTAAAATACAGTAATACGCGTGGTTGCACAGTAGCACACGGTATTGTACAGTATTTTTGAATTATTGATTCTTACGTAAGGAGGCACTACTCAATAATTGTTACAGTAATTACTGTTCAATATTTTATTTTATTAGTTCAATAATTGTTGCGTTGATATTTTATATTATTGTTGTTTCAATAATTGTCACTGCACAGTATTTCCCATTATCAGATTAATAATTTATATTATTTGAATAATATTATTAGATAGCATTCTTGGCAATGTCTAAGAAAGTTCTGTGTAAGGAGAGGTTTGGTCACCTAATTATGCGCCAGTAAGGAGAAATCCTTATCAGAAAGTCCCATCTTTCCTGGAAACGGCCTGGCTGTCATTATTGTGATTCTGTAATATTATTGGTAAATAATTAATTATTGATTTATATGATAAGAAAATAATTATTTTATGTGGATATAAATGGAGGAATTTTAAAAAAAGTGACAATTGTTGAAAATTAATATTTTATCTTTTCTGATAAAATAATTTATTCAAATATATTATTATAATATTACATTATAATAGTATAATGTGATAATATAATAGTATAATTTTTATAATTTAAATGGTAATATTATTATATTTTTTTGGCATGTGAATTAAATGGAGTAAAGATTATCAAATTGAATTAGTTTTCAAATTGAATTTGAATTCTTTTATTTTCTTCAAAAACATGTGATAAATGGGGTGGGTGAGCAAAGTTAGAAAAGCTTGATTCAAGTTAGGTGTGCTGGGAGAAAAAATCACCCGTATGAAAGATTTGTGAGGAATGGTGGGCCAACATTTCCCTATAAATAGGGTGCTTAGTTACAAATAAAAATCACATCAGAAACATAGGTTTTCTCTCTATATTATCCAGCGTATTATTGTGAGTATTTTTCTTGAGTATAAGAATACTTTGAGCGTAGTTTTTCTGCAAGATTTTCTCATAATAATATCCGATATTCCAGTCAAATCTAATTTCTACTAAGGTAAAAGATATTATTTTATTACTTCTATAATTCTTGAAATGATTAAAAATTTTGTTTCATCTAATATCATTTCATATGAATATTGGTCTGAACTTTTTATCAAATTTAGAATTTTTCATGGCGGGTACGGTTCACGGGTACTGTTCATACGGTACTGTTCACGGGTACTGTTCACAAAAGAAAAAAAAATTAATTTTTTCCCTCCTTCCAAGTTATCTGTTGTGACCCTTATTCTTGAAATTTAATCTATGTTTTGATCTTCATTCTTGAATTTTACTCCACTATGGTTTATTATGTAGTATTTTTGGAACTTAGATAAACTGTAGTATGAATCCCTAATATTTGTCTCACTGGATTCGTTTTCTTTAATATATTTTTCATCATCCCCCGTCCTAAATAATGATATTACTGAATATCTTTGGCATGTAGTGCAAAGATGAATGATTAACTGATGAATATCTTTGGCCCGTAGTGCAAAGATGAAAAGGTATTAAGATGAACATAACCAACTGGTGATATAAATGAATATCTTTGGCCTGTAGTGCAAAGATGAATATTTGATTCAAGATGTATATTGATTGATGTTACAGGGATAAAATATTGATGACGAACTTTTAAATAATAGAAGATAGTAGAATTCATTCTCTACTTGACTCTTCTAATGGATTGTTGTTTTCGCTGCAGTTATTGATCTAAAACTTGTTGCCTATTATATTCTATTAGATTTTTTCCCTGTTGAAGACTAATGATAATTTGTTGTATAT
The DNA here is from genome assembly GCA_016801055.1 of Panax notoginseng. Classification (NCBI taxonomy): domain Eukaryota; kingdom Viridiplantae; phylum Streptophyta; class Magnoliopsida; order Apiales; family Araliaceae; genus Panax; species Panax notoginseng. Next base: position 128,400,371 of record CM029019.1, read on the forward strand.
TATCTTAGTCATAATATTATTTACTGGGCTAGTTAAGCTCACCCTTTTCCTTTTTTGTTCCATTTTTCTTCTTAGGAGGTGAGAACACAGCAGGAACTAGCCGGGGTATGGAGTGATGGTTCAGAATAGTTGTTTTAGTAGTCCTCACTATTTTGTAAAATAGTGTATCAATAATTGTAATGAGGACTCCTTTTGAGTTTGAATACTGTTTATTAGATAATATTTGTATTTAAACTCACAGTATATGTGTTGTCATATTTTGCACGACAATTGTATTAATGAAGTTATATTTGTTTTTGTACCATGTATTTGGCGACTTAGAATGGGCGATGTATACCTATTTTGGGGGCGTCACAGTTGGTATCAGAGCTTAGGGATATGGTCTCTGGCAGAGATCGGGAAATAGAACTAGGAGGGGAGAGACGAGTAAATCCTTCACTAGTGTGTCCTACCTAAACTTATTTGTTGGTCGGTCATAATATAGGGATATTATGTGATATGTAATTTGTTTAATTAACCCTTATTTTATGGCAGTATTTAAGAATGGCAGCTGAGAACTTTAACAATGGAGCGTATGAGACTGTGGAAACACCTTTAATCACAAACCAGGAGAACGTGCAACAGGAATGCAATATTCCCCCTATAAACAACACTACCAAACAAACGATGAATGATGGTATGTTTAGAAGCTTTTTGCAGTTCATGCAAAATCAGACGTGGGAGACCCGTGTATAAAATACGAGTAGAAATGATAGCAACGCGCGGCTTGTCACAGCTAAGCAGTTTAAAGAGTTGGGACCACCAGAATTCTGGGGAAAGCCGGATCCAATCATAGCAGAAACGTGGGTCAAGCAAATTACCAAGATATTTGATGTCTTGGGCTGCACAGAGGAATAGAAAGTTCCATTCGCCACCTTTATGTTCCGTGGTGAGGCAGATTACTGGTGGGAATCTGTGAAGCGTACCCAGCCTGCCGCACTCAAAATGTCTTAGGAAACATTTCAGAAAATATTTAATGACAAGTATTTTCCTGAAAGTATTCGTCATATAAAGGAGAAAGAGTTTATTAGACTAGAACAAAACAACATGATGGTGTGCCAGTACGAGGCAAAGTTCGCAGAGTTATCCAGGTTTGCACCTCATTTGGTAGAGAATGAGGAACGTATGACGCGGATGATTCTTAGAGGTCTAAAACTCGAGATTCGACAATATCTTATCTCTCATAAATTTTCCTTATATTCAGATGTTGTAAACAGGGCTCAATTATTAGAGAGAGATAATGAGTATGTTCAACCACGGGACCACAACCAGGGTCATACCGGTGGCAGCAGCCATCAAAGCAATGATAACCAGTGGGGAGGAAAGAATATAGACAAAAGTGATAACCACTCTGGTGGTAATCGTGGCCATGATAATAGAAGAAGCGAGTCAGGAGGAGATTTCAAGAAGAGAAGGTACAACAATGACAACGTGAAGACGTCAGCACCAACATCAACTGTTTCTAGGGGAGGAGAACGACCACCGATCGTATGTTACAAATGCGGGACAGAGGGATATATCAGCCCAAACTGCCCACAACAATCCAATGTATGTTATAACTATGTAAAGGAAGGTCATATAGCTCGAGATTGTTCTATAGAGAAACCAAGTCTAGCGGGGATGGTAACTCCAAAAGCTATCCCGGACAAGTCAAAATCAGCGGTTCCTGAAAGAGTGTTTGTCGTGATTGGCCAAAACACGAGAAACCCGAACGAGGTGATCACGAGTAAGCTAATCATAAACTCTTGTAAAGTTTATACCTTATTAGATACCGGTTCTACCCATTCTTTTAACTCTCCTACTTGTGCTCCACGTTTGAACTTGACTCCAAAGAAATTGGACTTTGACTTATCTGTTGAGACTCCGTTAAGAGAAACTTTCATTACATCCACTATTTATAAATTTTACTTGATCCAAGTTGGCACCAATACATTACCTGTTGATCTTATCTCTTTAAAGATATTTGCATTTGATGTGAATTTAGGGATTAATTGGTTAACCACTCATCATGCCAAAATTGATTGTTTTCGTAAGGTTGTTAGTTTTCATATTCCTAACCAACCTGTTATGCGAATTCAAGCAACTAAACCACTAAAATCAATCACTATCTTATCAAGCCATAAAGCCATTCATTTATTGAAAAACAGATGTCAAGCTTTCTTAGCCCATGTTATGGACTTGAACAAAAACACATCAGATTTCAATAATATTGTTGTTGTTAGTGAATTTCCTGACGTATTTCCTGAAGAACTTCCCGGTCTACCCCCAGAACGTGAAGTTGAATTTTTTATTGACCTTGAACCTGGTACAAAGCCCATTTCTAAAATCCCATATAGAATGACTCCTATTGAACTTCAAGAGTTAAAGGTTCAATTACAGGAGTTGTTGGACATCGGTTTCATTCGTCCTAGTACATCTCCTTGGGGTGCTCCTATTTTATTCGTAAAGAAGAAAGATGGTAGTATACAACTTTGTATTGACTACCGAGAATTGAACCACGTCACCATCAAGAATAGGTATCTGTTACCTCGCATTGATGACTTGTTTGACCAGTTGCAAGTAGCACAATTCTTTTCAAAAATTGTCTTCGTGCTGGATATCATCAGCTGAAGATTAAAATTGAGGATATTCCGAAGACTCCCTTCAAAACTCGGTACGGGCATTATAAATTCTTAGACATGTCTTTTAGATTAATTAATCCTTCTGCTGCTTTCATAGATATGATGAATCGTGTGTTCAAAGAATATTTGGATCAAATCATTGTCGTCTTAATTTATGACATCCTCATATATTCCAAAAGCCGTGAAGATCACGAGCGCCTTTTGAAGCTGGTTTTTGAAAGGCTTCGTGAAAGCAAACTATATGCCAGGCTAAAGAAATGCGAGTTTTGGCTTGAGAAAGTAGCATTCCTTGGGCACGTGGTGTCAAAATATGGAGTATCTGTTGACCCAGTGAAGATTGAAGCAATACAAAGTTAGGAGCAACCGAGTCGGTGACCGAGGTACGTAGCTTTCTGGGCTTAGCTGGTTATTATCGGAGATTCGTGGAAGGATTTTCTAGAATCGCTACTCCGTTAACTCAGCTAACTCGAAAAGATACAAAATTCGTATGGAGCGAGGAATGCGAGAAGAGTTTCCAAGAGCTTAAGAGGAGAATCATTTTGGCACCTGTTCTGATAATACCATCTGGTTCAGATGGATTTGTTATCTACAATGATGCTTCAGGCAAAGGGTTAGGATGTGTTCTCATGCAACGTGGGAAAGTCATACCCTATGCCTCGCGATAACTCAAAGAATATGACAGGAATTATCCTACTCATGATCTGGAGTTGGCAGCAGTCATTTTCGCGTTGAAAATCTGGAGGCACTACCTGTATGGAGAGAAAGTGGAGATTTATAAGGATCATAAAAAGTCTCAAATAATTCTTCACCCAAAAGGAACTCAATATGGGTAATGACGTTGGCTCGAGCTGTTGAAAGATTACGACCATAGCATTCAATATCATCCAAGAAAAGTAAACGTGGTAGCTGACGCATTAAGTAGAGGATCGTATGCAGGTACGAGTGCGATGTTGTTAATGCAAAGACCCATTTTGTACGACTTACAAAGGATGGAGATAGAGTTAAGGGCTCCAAGTACCCACGTGATGATATCAAACATACGAGTGGAGCTGACGTTAATCGATAAAGTTAAAGCTGCTTAAGCCACATACCAAGAGCTGATACGTATGAAGAAGAAAGTACAAGAAGGTGTTATTCTAGAAGAAAAAATTAATGAAGAAGGAATACTTTGAGTCAATTCCAGACTGTGTTCCTAACGATTCTGACTTGAAACATAGAATCATGATGGAGGCACACAACACACCATTTGCAATCCATCCTGGAAGTACTATAACGTATCTTGATCTTCGACATACATTTTGGTGGAGAAATATGAAGAGAAAGATTGCAGAGTTTATCTCAAGGTGTTTAACATGTCAACGTGTCAAGGCGGAACATCAAGTACCGAAAGGTCCATTGCAACCACTTGAAATTCTAGAATGGATGTGGAAACACATTACCATGGATTTCGTTACGGGTCTTCCCAAGGTTTCTCAAGGCATAGATGCGATTTGGGTTATTGTTGATAGATTAACCAAGTCTGCTCATTTCTTGCCGATACGAGAGACTTATTCCCTTGAACGTCTTGCTCGTATGTACGTGAATGAAATTGTGAGATTGCATGGCATGACAGTATCCATAGTTTCAGATCGTGACCCAAGATTTACTTCACGATTTTGGGTTAGTTTAGAGAAAGCTATGGGCACGGATTTATGATTTAGTTCGGCATACCATCCTCAAATGAACGGGCAATCCGAAAGGACTATTCAAACTCTTGAAGATCTATTAAGACCTGTGTCCTTGATTTGAAAGGAAGTCGGGATAAGTATTTGTTATTGGTGGAATTCTCCTACAACAACAGTTATCAGGAAAGTATAGGCATGGCTCCATTCGAGGCGTTGTATGGACGAAAATGTCGTTCTCTAGTATACTGGGACAATGTGAGTGAAGCAACATTGTTGGGACCGAAATTGTTACGCATGACTACAGAAAAGATCTAAATGATTCGGCAATGCATTCAAACCTCACAAGATCAACAAAAGAGTTATGCGGATCTTCATCGAAAGGATGTGGAATTTTATATCGGGGATCATGTATTGTTACGTATTGCTCCATGGAAGGGAGTTACAAGGTTTGGGAAGAGAGGAAAGCTTAATCCACGATTTGTTGGTCCATTTAAGATTCTTGATCGAATAGGAAATGTTGCCTATAGACTCGCATTACCTCCAAGCATGTCTCGTGTTCATAATATTTTTCACATATCTATGCTTCGTAAATAATTGAAAGACCTGAACCACATTATTGAGTTAGAACCAGACGAGATAGCCGAAGATTAAACGTACGAGGAGGTACATGTTAAGATCTTGGACAGGAAAGAGCATGTCCTATGCACAAAGGTTATACCACAAGTCAAGGTTTTGTGGACAAACCGTGCTATTGAGGAAATGATCTAGGAGTTGGAATTGAAAATGAAAACAAGGTATCCGCACCTTTTTGAAACACCAGGTATGTACGTCAATTTTGAGGACGAAATTTCATAAGGAGGGGAGGTTGTAAGACCCCAACTTTTTATAAATAAAATTGAATTTCTTCTATTCATTATTTTAAATTAATAAAGTGTTAATTTGATATAATGCTTTGGTTATGGGTGAAATGTGCAAATTTTGTAAAATAAGTAAGTGGTTATAAAATATTCATTGTTGTCAGGGAATATTCGTTTGCTCGTAGAATATTCTTGTTGTCGGGAAATATTCGTACGATGGTGCAGCCATTTGTGGGCCCCACAACGGAAAACAGTCGGATGAAAAAAATGACAAGTATGAGTTTTTATAAATAACGAGGTAATTATTACCTTTAACACTGTTGAAATACCCGGTAGTTAAAATACAGTAATACGCGCAGTTATCGCAGTAAATCCTGACTTTTGTGGTCACAAAGGGATAGCAATATGAGTTATGTTATGTAAAGTTCTATGACTTGTTGAATGAATATGAATCTATATTTGATTAATGGAATCAATTTTGTATAAAACTTCATGTTACATGTTAAACTTATACAATAAGGTTAAGAATGTAAGTTAAATTTATGATTTTATGTAATCAGATAATGCCGCCAAGACGTAGAACACGAAATCAAAGGGTAGAAGAATCTGTCAATAACACTGGGGGAGAACAGCAAGATCCGATGCAAAACTTTGCAAACATGGTAGCTTAGGCAATGCAGCAGGGAATACCAGCCGCAGGGAACCAGCCAGACAATCGCTTGGCAAAATTTAAAGACTTCAAGGTAGTAAAACCACCAAAATTCAAGGGATCAGCTGACCCTATAGAAGCCCAAACATAGATTAACAAGATAGAAAAGGCATTCATAATTGCTAGGGTAGATGAGGGGTAAAAGACCACTTTTTCCACTTATATGATGAAGGGGGAGGCTAACTTTTGGTGGGAAGCAAATCAAACTAGAGCAGGAGAAGGAGTAGTTACTTGGGATAGGTTTAAGACTTTGTTTTTCGAAAACTACCTCTCAGCTAGCATGCAGGCTAGGATGGAGGTGAAATTTTTAGAGTTAAAGCAGGATAACATGACTATTGCGAAGTATGCCACAAAGTTTAATGAGTTGGATAGGTTCGCTCCGCATCAAGTTGATACGGAGGCTAGGAAGGCAAGGAAGTTTGACTTGAGCTTAAAACCCTGGCTCTACAACAAGGTGGCGGTGTTGCAGATCAATACTTTTGCAGCACTCATGGAAAAGGCTATCATAGCTGAGGAGGGGAGTGAGGCCATGAGCCTCTACAACAAGGAGAAGAAGAACAAAGGTAAGGCAGGAGGAGCTGTGAAGGTGGAAGGTAATAGTGGAAATAGGGGTGAGAAAAGAAAGGGGAATTTTTTTGGGAATGTTCAGGTGAAATAAGAAGGTGTGAAGAAGCAGGTAGTTCAGTGTGAGAACTGTGGGAAGAATCACTCTGGTGAGTGTCTGAAGGGTAAGTTTGTATGTTACAAGTGCGGGCAAGAGGGCCATATTTCTCCCAACTGCCCCAACCCAAGGATGAACAGTGGGTGTTTTCTGTGTGGGTCGTTGGAACATAAGGTGAAGGATTGTCCAAAGAGAAAAATGGAGGCAGGAAGTGTAACCACGGGAAAAGGCAGCGGGACTCTGGCGATCACAGGACCGACTTCAACCAACAAACCAACAAAAGCAACCGCGAGAGTCTTCAACATGACAGTCCAGGATATTGTGGCAGCTGGAAATGGAACTCCATGTATTATTCGAATAACTTTTATTTTCGTATATATATATATATATATATATATATATATATATATATATATATATAGCAAATTATTTTATAAAGAAATTTTGAAGGAGGAATTTGAGTTCTTTTGGAAATCAAAATTTCTGTTTAATCAGATAGACAAGCTTTATGTTGAATAGTTAAAGATCGGTTCGATCAAATATGATCGAGATCTACTTGCAATGATTGTGTATGCTATGTACCCTTGTATGTATAAGTTTTAAAATGGTGATTCCGGGGACGAAATCCTTATAAGTGAGGGTGAATGTAATAACCCGATATTTTTTATATAAATAAATAAGAAATTTTGCATATAATCTTTTTTATTTCAAAGATGAGAATATGTGCCAAGTAATGTGTATGTATATATGTGATAAATAAAATTTATTTATTACATGAATAATTTCAAATAATTTTATTTTAGAATTATTGATCATTATAAAGTATATTCTTATAATAATTAATTTTGTGGTAGAAATATTTTTATTATTTATTTTCCATGAAAATATGATTTTTATATTATTTAAATAATATATGAAATGATTATTAGAATTATAATAATTATATTATTTTATTATATGAATTTTAGTTCAGATTATTTAAGTTAATTATTTTTAACTTAATTAATAATGTTATATATGAAAGATAAATCAGATATGGAATCTAAACCCTAATTTTGGATTTTGAGCAATGAATGAGAATAATAATATTATATTAAATATAATATTATTTTTCAGTGTTATAAATATATATAGTATATGCGTAGACTGATAACGGTTAGTCAATTATAGTGTATCATGATAAACCCTAGTATTACTGTCATAAATCATAATTGAAAACTCAAAACTGGAGTTTAAGATCGGTCAGAAATTATGTTATATGATTTAAGTAGCATATTATAGAATTTCTGTTAATTACGAAAAGCCCTTGTTAATGTTTGAAAACCCTAATTAAAATTTGAAACCCTAATTTGCTAATTAAGAACCCTAATTGCTAAAATTATAAACCTTAATTATTATTTTAGTAAATTAAATTGTTAATTTGGGAACCCAATGATATTAAGGAATCCTAATTACTTAAACCCTAATATTCTATTAAAAATCCTAATTTTAATTAATGTGTTTTAATTAAAATTTTATTACACTTGAATTTAAATTTTTCAAACCTTAGATATATTTGGGAAACCTTAAGGTTTAAAATCAAGCGATTAAACCCTAGATTTAAGTACCATGGACAAGAATACCATTAAAATTAAAAGACAATTGACCAAAATACCCTTTTTGTCCCATTCTTGAATTATTAATGGCAAAATCTTGCCAAATCTTATCATGACATCAACCTAGTCTAGCTATGGGCTAAGAAAAACACCATCTCTCATCCTTTAGCCTTCCAAATTCATTGCATCTACAACACATAAGTAGAATTGGAGAGAGAAAGTGTATGTTCAAGTTGATACGGAGGCTAGGAAGGCAAGGAAGTTTGAGCTGGGCTTAAAACCATCGCTCTACAACAAGGTGGCGGTGTTGCTGATCAATACTTTTGCAGCACTCATGGAAAAGGCTATCATAGCTGAGGAGGGGAGTGAGGTCATGAGCCTCTACAACAAGGAGAAGAAGAACAAAGGCAAGGCAGGAGGAGCTGTGAAGGTGAAAGGTAATAGTGGAAATAGGGGTGATAAAAGAAAGGGGAATTTTTTTGGGAATGTTCAGGTGAAACAAGAAGGTGTGAAGAAGCAGGTAGTTCAGTGTGGGAACTGTGGGAAGAATCACTCTGGTGAGTTTGTATGTTACAAGTGCGGGCAAGAGGGCCATATTTTTCCCAACTGCCCCAACCTAAGGATAACAGTGGGTGTTTTCTGTGTGGGTCAATGGAACATAAGGTGAAGGATTGTCCAAAGAGGAAAATGGAGACAGGAAGTGTAACCACGGGAAAAGGCAACGGGACTCTGGCAATCACAGGACCGACTTCAACCAACAAACCAACAAAAGCAACCGCGAGAGTCTTCAACATGACAGTCCAGGATACTATGGCAGCTGGAAATGGAACTCCATGTATTATTCGAATAACTTTTATTTTCGTATATATATATATATATATATATATATATATATATATGTAAGACCCCGAATTTTATGAAATAAAAGTATTCAATTTTTCTTATAATTACTATTCAGTAAATGGTTAAATTGATAAAAGTTTAAAGTTATGGGTGAAATATGATTTTTTTTTTCAAAATAAGCAAGTGGTTATAAAATAATCATTGTTGGCGGGGAATATTCGTTTGGTCGTGGAATATTCTTTCTGTCGGGGAATATTCGTACGACGGCGCAGCTATTTGTGGGCCACATAACAAATAACTGTCGAGTGAAGAAAACGACAAATTTGAGTTTTTACAAATAACGGCGTAGTTGTTACCGTTAACACTGTTGGAATACCCGGTGGTTAAAATACAGTATTACACGTTATTGCACAGTAGCACACGGTATTGCATAGTATTTTTGAAATTATTGATTCTTACGTAAGAAGGCACTACTCAATAATTGTTACAGTAATTACTGTTCAATATTTTATTTTATTGATTCAATAATTGCTACGTTGAAATTTTATATTATTGTTGTTCAATAATTGTCATTGCACAGTATTTCCCATTATCAGATAAATAATTCATATTATTTGAATAATATTATTAGATAACATTATTGGCAATGTCTAGAAAGTTCTGTCTAAGGAGAGGTTTGGTCACCTAATTGCGCGCCAATAAGGAAAAATTCTTATTAGAAAGCCCCCTCTCTCCTGGGAACGGCCTGGTTGTCATAAATGTGATTCTGTAATATTATTTGTGAATAATTAATTATTGATTCAGAAATTGTTGAATTTTCGGAGTTTATCATTTTGATGGAAAATTCTAGAATTGGTGGGCCCCACTTGTGGTTGGGGAAGAAATGTGCTGAATTATATTTCAAATGTAGTGGGTGGGAATAGTAGCAGGTAAAGCCATCAGGTTGCAGGTCAAGCCTACTAAAATTTTCGTATAAATAGAGGGCTAAGTTAGAATTGAAAATCACACCAGAAACAAGTTTTCTCTCTTTCTTTCTCTATATTATGAAGCATATTTTGTGAGTATTTAGATATTTTGAGAGTTGATATTCAGTGCAAGTTTCCTTCGGCTTTGCATACCGATCAGAAGTACTGCTCTTTTGAGGTAAGGGATAGTAAGGAATTTTAAGGGTTGTTATGTTTTTCAGTTTCGTAATTTGTCTGACCTTCAAAAATTCTGGAAAAATTTGAAATAATATTTTGATGAGTTTTCTTGATTGTGTCCAAAAATGGTAATTTTTGGATGTATAGATTGAGAGTTATGAATTTTATGAGAAAAAACTATTTTAAAAGTAATCGCTTATAATTCCTTGTGGTTAACTCCAAAATTGATGAAATTTTTATTGGGAGTACATGTATATGATAGAAGTATACTCTGTAAATTTCAGAATTTTTGGACAAAATTACGATTTATGATAAATGTCTAAATATTCGGCGGTTTTGGCCATATGAAAAATAGTAAATGAGTTTTAAAAATTCTGAGAAAAATATATGTTTAATATGGGACTATATTATGCTAAATCCCAGAAAAGAAATATTTCTGGAACTGATTTGGTATTTTTTATGAAAATAGTCTAGTTATGAGTAAATGAATTAAATATGTTTTGTGAAGTAAGAAAATTGGAAAATAGGATTTTATGACTTGAGAATCCTATATGAGGTATATGCAGATTTTTTATGAGGGTTTTGGTTATTGGTGATAAAATCTTATGAGTTTGGCATTTTAGAATGATTAAATGCATTATTTAGTAAAGTGTAAACAATTAAAATAAATTGTTTATAAGCTTAAGAAATATTATTCTTTCAGTATAATTATATCAAAATATTGGTATGTATTTTATTGTGGAATTTTTACCTTTTTGTGTCGAGTTTACTATTCATGAGTTACTATTCACGAGTTACTATTCACGACAAAATTGGTTTCTTTTTCTGACCAAATTATAGTTGGTTTATGAATATTACTCTTGAGATTAAATCTATATGTTGATTATATTGATTTTATCATCATATATAATATTTTTATAACCCTAATGATGATATTTCTCTTTGACTTGAGTGTAAAAATGGGTAGATTTCTGGTATGATCATGACTATGGGTTTTCTTTGGCCAGTAGTGTAAAGTTGAATTGTTGACTGGTATGATCATGACCATTGAATTTATAAGTGAATATCTTTAGCTTGAGTGCAAAGGTGAATTGATCAACATGGTTATAATTATTATTTATATAAATTCTGAAATGATTATATATTTCTTTGAGATATTAATATCTTTGGCCTGTAGTGCAAAGATGAAATATTGATGAATATCTTTGGCCTGTAGTGCAAAGATGAATTGTTGATGAATATCTTTGGCCCGTAGTGCAAAGATGACATGTTGTTGAATATCTTTGGCCAGTAGTGCAAAGATGAACAGATGTTGAGACAAACATGACCAACTGGTGATACAAATGAATATCTTTGGCCGTAGTGCAAAGATGAAGTTATTAGCATGATTATGAACAGGAAATGTGATTTGGTGTAACCATGATCTTTGATGTTTCAAGTAAAGATAGGTGATAAAAATTATCTTCGTCCTGGATGAGAAGAGGAATTTAGAACTACAGTTATGATTATGAGTTATTCATATGATTGTGGACCAGAATTATTGATTGATGTTACAGGGATAAAACATTGTTGATGGATTTTTAACATGGAGAAGATAATAGACTTTATAGTCTATTTGACTATTCTAATGGATTGCTCGTTTCGCTGCAACTATGGTTGAAATTTTTATCATTTACCATATGTTCTAAATCTCTGATTTATTATTGATGAAGGCTATTGATAATTTAATTATCTTTAGTCATGATATTCTTTACTGAGCTAGTTGTGCTCACCCTTTTGCTTCACAATTCCTTTCAGGTAATAAGAGTGTAGCTGGGTCGAGCGAGGGTAACGGGGAAATAGAACGGTGGTCTCTAGTTGTGGATGTTCTCCCGAAGCAGTATAGAAAAGTTCATTTAGTAGTTTTATTTGGTGAATCCAATAGGGTAAGGTGTACCCAACGTTGGAAGGGTGGTTTGCCACTATCATACAAAATGTCTAACGACATACAACCTCGTGTCATCATAAGACAGGGATGTGCTCATCCACTTGCTGAGTATATATATGAGCACTACCTATATAATCTTGGTGTTTGTTTGAAGTATAATTCTCAATTAGAGACAGTAGAGATAATGATATGTCAAGAAAAGACTCACCATTGGGAAGAATATGATAGTAATCTTCTTGTTTTTCTTTGGGGTCTATTGGGTCAACCAAGAATAATTATGTGGCCATATGATATCTATCATAACCTAGACGCATGGCCTCCCATGTACGAAGGTTTCCTTGAGCACTTCCCAAAAATTCTAATTTCTAAAACAGTTTTTGACTATACCTTTATGTAAGGTGTCATTGTGAGGTGATGTCCACGGTTGGAACATGAGTCACATTTGGTATATATTTGTATCCAAACTCACAGCATATGTGTTGTTGTATTTTGCACGACAATTGTTGTAATAAAGTTACAGTTGTTTTCTGTACCATGTATTTGGCGACTCAGAATAGGTTGGATGGAATGGACCTATTTTGGGGTCGTTACATTTGGTATCAGAGCTTAGTGATATGATTTCTGGCGGAGATCGGGGAATACAACTAGGAGGGGAGAGATGAGTAAATCCTTCGCTAGTGTGTCCTACCTAAGCTTATTTGTTGGTCAGTCATAATATTGGAATATTATGTGATATGTTAATTTGTTTAATTAACCCTTGTTTTATGGCAGTATTTGAGAATGGCAGCTGAGAATGATAACAATGGAGTGAATGAGACTGTGGGGATACCTCTAATCACTAACCGTGATAATGTGATGTCAGACGAATAAGGAATTAGAGATATCCATGTGGTGAGTGAAGAATTGATAGTTACACCCGAGATAGTCGCAGAGGTAACAGCTGAGACTGAGGAAGAAGCGGAAGAAGAAGTACCAGAGGAGAGTTTATTAGAGGTATTATATGATCAAAATGTAGAATTTCAAAATCGTATTCATGAGTTAGAAGAGCAGGCAGAAGAACGACAGGCGGTCGTGGAACAAAAGGATGCAACAATTCAAGCTTGTGTTACCCGATATGTGATGCTTGAACAGAAGCATTCTTTGGCAGAGTATAAGATGATAAAAATAGAATCTGAGCTGAAAGAAGAAAAAACTGAACGAGTGAGAATAAGTGATGCATGGGCAAAAGCCGCACGACACGTGGATATTGTGGAAAGAGATGTTCGATCTAAGAAGGCTAAAATAGATGATATGAATTTCTCTTTTTGGAAAGCAATTGGGAGAACCCAACATCGAGTTTTGAATTACCATGTACATAGCGGTCAACCTGAATCCGATATGGATCGAAGATTGATGATTCAGATCATGAATGAGGAGTACGAAGAGGCAGTTGAGGGAGGAATATGTCCGATAGAAAGGTATATTCCAACGGTAATGATGACGCCAAATGCTGCTCCAGACAAGTCAAAGCCGAGTAGTTCGAGGGATGGCGGTTGTCATGACTTCCCAACAAATGAGGAACCAAAATGAAGTTATCATGGGAGATGAGCAATGAAGAAATCATGATGATCTGATAGATAGAATCTGAAATAGAAGCAAGGTATTCTCAACTCTTCGAAATACCAGGTACGTAAATTTCGGGGACGAAATTTCATAAGGAGGGGAGATTGTAAGACCCCGAATTTTATGAAATAAAAGTATTCAATTTTTCTTATAATTACTATTCAGTAAATGGTTAAATTGATAAAAGTTTAAAGTTATGGGTGAAATATGATTTTTTTTTCAAAATAAGCAAGTGGTTATAAAATAATCATTGTTGCCGGGGAATATTCGTTTGGTCGTGGAATATTCTTTCTGTCGGAGAATATTCGTACGACGGCGCAGCTATTTGTGGGCCCCATAACGAATAACTGTCGGGTGAAGAAAACGACAAATTTGAGTTTTTACAAATAACGGCATAGTTGTTACCGTTAACACTGTTGGAATACCCGGTGGTTAAAATACAGTAATACGCATTATTGCACAGGAGCACACGGTATTGCATAGTATTTTTGAAATTATTGATTCTAACGTAAGAAGGTACTACTCAATAATTGTTACAGTAATTACTGTTCAATATTTTATTTTATTGATTCAATAATTGCTACGTTGAAATTTTATATTATTGTTGTTCAATAATTGTCACTGCACAGTATTTCCCATTATCAGATCAATAATTCAAATTATTTGAATAATATTATTAGATAACATTATTGGCAATGTCTAGAAAGTTCTGTCTAAGGAGAGGTTTGGTCACCTAATTGCGCGCCAGTAAGGAAAAATTCTTATTGGAAAGCCCCCTCTTTCCTGGGAACGGCCTGGTTGTCATAAATGTGATTCTGTAATATTATTTGTGAATAATTAATTATTGATTCATATGATAAAGAAATATTTATTTTATGTGGATATAAACGAGGGATATATTTTTGTGGTTAAAAATGAAGGAGTTAATGTTGAGGTTTTTATCCGTATTTTTGTCGGAATGGAGGTATTAAAAATCAGGGTTTTTGAGATATTTTGCGGGGGTTATAATTTTTAATCCGACCGTTAGATCGTGGTAATTTTTGGATATGTTATACATATATAAGTTGAGTATATGCCCACAAATTTTGAACCGTTAAAAATGAACGTATGATTTATTATGAATTTTACAAGATGACTAGTTCAGAAATTATTGAATTTTCGGAGATTATCATTTTGATAGAAAATTCTAGAATTGGTGAGCCCCACTTGTGATTGGTGAAGAAATGTACTGAATTATATTTCAAATGTGGTGGGTGAGAATAGTAGCAGGTAAATCCATCAGGTTGCAGGTCAAGCCTACTAAAATTTTCCTATAAATAGAGGGCTAAGTTAGAATTAAAAATCACACCAGAAACAAGTTTTCTCTCTTTCTCTCTCTATATTATGAAGCATATTTTGTGAGTATTTAGATACTTTGAGAGTTGATATTCAGTGCAAGTTTTCTTCGGCTTTGCATACCGATCAGAAGTACTGCTCTTTTGAGGTAAGGGATAGTAAAGAATTTTACGGGTTGTTATATTTTTCAGTTTCGTAATTTTTCTGACCTTCAAAAATTCTGGAAAAATTTGAAATGATATTTTGATGAGTTTTCTTGATTGTGTCCAAAAATGGTAATTTTTGGATGTATAGATTGAGAGTTATGAATTTTATGAGAAAAGACTATTTTAAAAGTAATCGCTTATAATTCCATGTGGTTAACTCCAAAATTGATGAAATTTTTATTGGGAGTACATGTATATGATAGAAGTATACTCTGTAAATTTCAGAATTTTTGGACAAAATTACAATTTATGATAAATGTCTAAATATTCGGCGGTTTTGGCCATATGAAAAATAGTAAATGAGTTTTAAAAATTCTGAGAAAAATATATGTTCAATATGGGACTATATTCTGCTAAATCCCAGAAAAGAAATATTTTTGGAACTGATTTGATATTTTTCATGAAAATGGTCTAGTTATGAGTAAATGAATTAAATATGTTTTGTGAAGTAAGAAAATTAGAAAATAGGATTTTATGACTTGAGAATCCTATATGAGGTATATGCAGATTTTTTATGAGGGTTTTGGTTATTGGTGATAAAATCTTATGAGTTTGGCATTTTAGAATGATTAAATGCATTATTTAGTAAAGTGTAAACAATTAAAATAAATTGTTTATAAGCTTAAGAAATATTATTCTTTCAATATCATTATATCGAAATATTGGTATGTATTTTATTGTGGAATTTTTACCCTTTTGTGTCGAGTTTACTATTCATGAGTTACTATTCATGAGTTACTATTCACGAGTTACTATTCACGACAAAATTGGTTTCTTTTTCTGACCAAATTATAGTTGGTTTATGAATATTACTCTTGAGATTAAATCTATATGTTGATTATATTGATTTTATCATCATATATAACATTTTTATAACCCTAATGATGATATTTCTCTTTGACTTGAGTGTAAAAATGGGTAGATTTCTGGTATGATCATGACTATGGGTTTTCTTTGGCCAGTAGTGTAAAGTTGAATTGTTGACTGGTATGATCATGGCCATTGAATTTATAAGTGAATATCTTTAGCTTAAGTACAAAGGTGAATTGATCAGCATGGTTATAATTATTGTTTATATAAATTCTAAAATGATTATATATTTCTTTGAGATATTAATATCTTTGGCCTGTAGTGCAAATAAGAAATATTGATGAATATCTTTGGCCTGTAGTGCAAAGATGAATTGTTGATGAATATCTTTGGCCCGTAGTGCAAAGATGACATGTTGTTGAATATCTTTGGCCAGTAGTGCCAAGATGAACAGATGTTGAGACAAACATGACCAACTGGTGATACAAATGAATATCTTTGGCCGTAGTGCAAAGATGAAGTTATTAGCATGATTATGAACAGGAAATGTGATTTGGTGTAACCATGATCTTTGATGTTTCAGGTAAAGATAGGTGATGAAAATTATCTTCGTCCTGGATGAGAAGAGGAATTTAGAACTACAGTTATGATTATGAGTTATTCATATGATTGTGGACCAGAATTGTTGATTGATGTTACAGGGATAAAACATTGTTGATGGATTTTTAACATGGAGAAGATAATAGACTTTATAGTCTATTTGACTCTTCTAATGGATTGCTCGTTCTACTGCAACTATGGTTGAAATTTTTATCATTTACCATATGTTCTAAATCTCTGATTTATTATTGATGAAGGCTATTGATAATTTAATTATCTTTAGTCATGATATTCTTTACTGAGCTAGTTGTGCTCACCCTTTTGCTTCACAATTCCTTTCAGGTAATAAGAGTGTAGCTGGGTCGAGCGAGGGTAACGGAAAAATAGAACGGTGGTCTCTAGTTGTGGATGTTCTCCCGAAGCAGTATAGAAAAGTTTATTTAGTAGTTTTATTTGATGAATCCAATAGGGTAAGGTGTACCCAACGTTGGAAGGGTGGTTTGCCACTATCATACAAGATGTCTAACAACATACAACCTCGTGTCATCATAAGACAGGGATGTTCTCATCCACTTGCTGAGTATATATACGAGCACTACCTATATAATCTTGGTGTTTGTTTGAAGTATAATTGTCAATTAGAGATAGTAGAGATAATGATATGTCAAGAGAAGACTCACCATTGGGAAGAATATGATAGTAGTCTTCTCGTTTTTCTTTGGGGTCTATTGGGTCAACCAAGAATAATTCTGTGGCCATATGATATCTATCATAACCTAGACGCATGGCCTCCCATGTACGAAGGTTTCCTTGAGCACTTCCCAAAGATTCTAATTTCTAAAACAGTTTTTGACTATACCTTTATGTAAGGTGTCATTGTGAGGTGATGTCCACGGTTGAAACATGAGTCACATTTGGTATATATTTGTATCCAAACTCACAGCATATGTGTTGTTGTATTTTGCACGATAATTGTTGTAATAAAGTTACAGTTGTTTTCTGTACCATGTATTTGGCGACTCAGAATAGGTTGGATGGAATGGACCTATTTTGGGGTCGTTACACACACACACACACAGATATATATATATATATATATATATATATATATATATATATATATATATATATATATATATAATTTTCCTATATATAGCAAATTATTTTATAAAGAGGAATTTGAGTTTTTTTGGAAATTAAATTTTCTATTTAATTAGATAGATAAGCTTTATGTTGAATAGTTAAAGATCGATTCGATCAAATATAATCGAGATCAACTTGCAATGATTGTGTATGCTATGTACCCTTGCATGTATAGGTTTTAAAATGGTGATTTCGGGGACGGAATCCTTATAAGGGAGGGTGAATGTAATAACCCGATATTTTCTATATAAATAAATAAATAAATTTGCATATAATTTTTTTTATTTTAAAGATGAGAATATGTGTCAAGTAATGTGTATGTATATATGTAATAAATAAAATTTATTTATTACGTGAATAATTTCAAATAATTTTATTTTAGAATTATTGATCATTATAAAGTATATTCTTATAATAATTAATTTTGTGGTAGAAATATTTTTATTATTTATTTTCCATGAAAATATGATTTTTATATTATTTAAATAATATATGAAATGATTATTAGAATTATAATAATTATATTATTTTATTATATGAATTTTAGTTCAGATTATTTAAGTTAATTATTTTTAACTTAATTAATAATGTTATATATGAAAGATAAATCAGATATGGAATCCAAACCCTAATTTTGGATTTTGAGCAATGAATGAGAATAATAATATTATATTAAATATAATATTATTTTTAAGTGTTATAAATATATACAGTATATGTATAGACTGATAATGGTTAGTCAATTATAGTGTATCACGACAAACCCTAGTATTACTGTCATAAACCATAATTGGAAACTCAAAACTGGAGTTTAAGATCGGTCGGAAATTATGTTATATGAATTAAGTAGCATATTATAGAATTTCTGTTAATTAGGAAAAACCCTAATTAATATTTGAAAACCCTAATTAAAATTAGAAACCCTGATTTGCTAATTAGGAACCCTAATTGCTAAAATTATAAATCCTATTTATTATTTTAGTAAATTAAATTGTTAATTTGGGAACCCTAATGGTATTAAGGAATCCAAATTAATTAAACCCTAATATTCTATTAAAAATCCTAATTTTAATTAGTGTGTTTCAATTAAAATTTTATTACACTTGAATTTTAATTTTTCAAACCCTAGAAATTATTTGGGAAACCTTAAGGTTTAAAATCTAGTGATTAAACCCTTGATTTAAGTACCATAGACAAGAATACCATTAAAATTAAAAGACAATTGACCAAAATACCATTTTTGTCCCATTCTTGAATTATTAATGGCAAAATCTTGCCAAATCTTATCATGACATCAACCTAGTCTAGCTAGGGGCTAAGAATAACACCAGCTCTCATCCTTTAACCTTCCAAATTCATTGCATCTAAAACACATAAGTAGAATTGGAGAGAGAAAGTGTATGTTCATGTTCATATTTTTCCTATAGTCAAACTAGACTCTCTCTCTTTCTCTCTAAGACCTCTGAAATTCCCTTACTAGATCAGTCACAAATCAAGCCCCACGAAATCCACAAACAGATCAGGACCCTAGATTTAAGAACTTGTTCATAGAAAGGTATGAACCCTAAATGAAATCTGATCTTGAAGGTCATGTTAGATGTTAGATTTTTGTGTTAAAATATGTTGTAGGTAGTGTTTAATGATGATCTGGGTTGCTAGATGTTAGATCCATAACATCTAGAGGCTTGAATTTGAAGTTTTACATAATCTAGAAATCCGGAAAATGAAGTCTGACAACCGAATGTCAGACCTCATAGATCCGTGCTCGTTAATGATTTGTATGTGTTAAAGGTTTGTACTTGTAGTATGTTATGTGGGCTTTACTCTAAAACTTGAATCAGGATCAGATCTGCTATAAATTAAAAGTTATATCTGGCCAAACCACGTTGACCGACATTGACCAAGCCTTTCTGGGTTACCTAGAACATACGCAGATGGCTTTGACAAGAATTTCATGTCCACAGATCTTGCTCATATTTGTTGTTTTGATTCTGTAGTTGTAACAAGCTTGTAGTATGTTATATGTACTCTATTCTTATGCTTTTATAACACCTAAAGGTCAAACGAGTATATTGCAGTGGCTGGTCAAAGTAGGTAAGAAGATCACGATTTTGATTTTCTGGGCAACCCAGAAAACCTATGGCCATAGTCTTTGACCTAGTTTGACCAGCTTGGATCTGGTGATGGTAATGTTGTTACACAATTTTTTATGTAATGGATTTGTACCTGGTCATGTTGTCTACAACTTGGAATCCTAAGATCACAAAAATAACTCATGGATTGCAAGTTGTTGAAGCCCAAAAGTGGCCACTCGAACTGTTCTTCATTTCTGGGTAACCCAAAAATGAAGAACGGCTCTGACAGCCACTTTACAAGCCCTGATCTCATTCGTTTTATGTTTTATGGTCGTGATTGTTGTTGTATTATGAAGTGTTACAATAGCACTACAATATCAACCCAATAACTTGCCCAGAAACACTTCGAGCAAAGATTTAATTTTGGTCAAACTAGTACCCTCGATCACTAAGTTTGAATACCTGGGTTTCATTGCTATAGGGCCCATTAGCGACATATTAATTACTAAATTATTATTTTTATTAAATAATTAGTATTAAATGGTTTTTAATTATTAAAAATTCATAATAAATTATTTAGAATTATTTTAAGGTCTAAAAATTAGTTTTTAATAATTTTAAATATATTTCATAAATATTTAATATTTTTGGAATATTAGTGGTATTTAATTTATTTAATTATAATATTAAATAAATTACTTAAAAATGATTATTATACATGAAAAATCATTTATATATATATAAGAAAATATTTTAAGTTATTTTTAATGACTTTTAATATTTTGTGATAAATTTCAGTAATAAATTAATATTAATGATAATTAAGTTATTTGATAAAGGTATTAAATAAATTATGAAAAATCGAATTAATGATCTAAAAATGATTTAAAGGTTATAAAAATATTTTAAGTTATAAAATATAACTTTTGATATTTTGTCACAAAAAATATTAATATTTTAATATTAATGATATAAGAATTATTTAATAATTATATTAAATAAATTAGTTTTAAAATGATTTTTATTGATTTAAAAATCATTTTAAAAAAAGATATAAATGAATTAAAAATATTTTAAGTTATTTAATGATGAATGATGATATCGTTCTTGCATGTAGTATTGATCAATACAGGGCATAACGGGCTTATCACCCCCCGTGCCCGTAAGTTATGACGGTTTACAGATGAAGTTCTGATTAACCTTTTCAAAAATAGAAAATAATGTTCATAGTCTATCGACAAATCTCCAGTAATAGTCAATACGTAGTTTTAAAAATTTGATATAGAAGTGATATGTTGTTATTATTGGTTCAGCTTACTTCACAACTATTGATTCGTTGTAGAAGTGTCATTCAAAGAAAATATTTAATTCTTTCAGTTAATATTTATTGTTGCTATTACTTGCTGGGCAATCAAATGCTCATTCTTGCTTTAAATTTAAATGTTTTCAGCTAAGTATGATCAACCCGAAGGATCAGGCAAGAACAAGGGGAAAGGAAAGCTGTTCGAATGAATTTTATAATTTTTTGTGTAATAGTTAAAGTTTATTAAGACAATGATATTTATTATCTATAATGTAATGAATGTTTAAAGGTCTCGTACCTGGGATTTAGACTTTGATATATGTAAATTAAGTTTGATATTTATATTATTGTTATTATTATTAGTATTATTCTGCTCATAGAAATGGTATCGTCAAGCACCGAGTTTGGGTTTCAAGTACTTGAATTTGGGGGCGTCATAGAAATGGTATAGTGATCACGGGTAAGCTAATCATAAACTCAGGCGAAGTTTATACCTTATTAGATACCGGTTCTACGCATTCTTTTATCTCTCCTACTTGTGCTCAACGTTTGAACTTAACTCTGGAGAAATTGGACTTTAACTTATCTGTTGAGACTTCATTAGGAGAAACTTTCATTACATCCACTATTTATAAATCTTGCTTGATCCAAGTTGGTACCATTACATTACATGTTGATCTTATCTCTTAAAAGATACTTGCATTTGATGTGATTTTAGGGATTGATTGGTTAACCACTCATCATGCCAAAATTGATTATTTTTGTAAGGTTGTTAGTTTTCATATTCTTAACCAACCTGTTATGCGAATTCAAGCAACTAAACCACTAAAATCAATCACTGTCATATCAAGCCATAAAGCCATTCGTTTATTGAAAAATAGATATCAAGCTTTCTTAGCCCATGTTATGGACTTGAATAAAAAAACATCAGATTTGAATAATATTGATGTTGTTAGTGAATTTCTTGACATATTCCCTGAAGAACTTCCCGATCTATTCCCAGAATATGAAGTTAAATTCTTTATTGACCTTGAACCTGATACAAAGCCCATTTCAAAAATTCCATATCGAATGGCTCCTATTGAACTTCAGGAGTTAAAGGTCCAACTACAAAAGTTGTTGGACATCGGTTTCATTCATCCTAGTACAACTCCTTGGGGTGCTCCTATTTTATTCGTAAAGAAGAAAGATGGTAGCATGCGACTTTTTATTGACTACCAAGAATTGAACTACGTCACCATCAAGAATAGGTATCCGTTACCTCGCATTGAAGACTTGTTTGACCAGTTGCAAGGAGTACAATTCTTTTCAAAAATTAATCTTCGCTCTAGATATCATCAGCTGAAGATTAAAACTGAGGAAATTCGGAAGAGTTCCTTCAAAACTCAGTACGGGCATTATGAATTCTTAGTCATGTCTTTTGGATTGACTAATGCTCCTGCTGCTTTCATGGATATGATGAACCGTGTGTTCAAAGAATATTTGGATCAGGTCGTTGTTGTCTTTATTGATGACATCCTCATCAATTCCAAAAGCCGTGAAGATCATGAGCGCCATTTGAAGCTGGTACTTGAAAGGCTTCGTGAAAGTAAACTATATGCCAAACTAAAGAAATGCGAGTTCTGGCTTGAGGAAATAGCATTCCTTGGGCACGTGGTGTCAAAACATGGAGTATCTGTTGACCCGACAAAGATTGAAGCAATACAAAGTTGAGAGTAACCAAAGTCGGTGATCGAGGTACGTAGCTTCCTGGGCTTAGCTGGTTATTATCAGAGATTCATGGAAGGATTTTCTCGAATTGCTACTCCGTTAACTCAGCTGACTCGGAAAGATAAAAAATTCGTATGGAGCGAGGAATGCGAGAAGAGTTTCCAAGAGCTTAAGAGGAGACTCATTTCG
The DNA here is from genome assembly GCA_016801055.1 of Panax notoginseng. Lineage (NCBI taxonomy): Eukaryota > Viridiplantae > Streptophyta > Magnoliopsida > Apiales > Araliaceae > Panax > Panax notoginseng. The sequence goes on from CM029019.1 coordinate 128,423,402, forward strand.
GCACCTGTTCTGACAATACCATCTAGTTCGGATGGATTTGTTATCTACAGCGATGCTTCAAGCAAAGGGTTAGGATGTGTTCTCATGCAATATAGGAAACTCATACCCTATGCCTCGTGACAACTCAATGAATATGAGAGGAATTATCCTACTTATGATATAGAGTTAGCAGCAGTCATTTTCGCGTTAAAAATCTGGAGGCACTACCTGTATGGAGAGAAAGTGGAGATTTATACGGATCATAAAAGCCTCAAATATTTCTTCACCCAAAAGGAACTCAACATGCGGCAACGACGTTGGCTCGAGCTGTTGAAAGATTACGACCATAGCATTCAATATCATCTTAGAAAAGTAAACGTGGTAGCTGACGCATTGAGTAGAGGATCGTATGCAGGTACGAGTGCGATGTTGTTAACGCAAAGACCTATTTTGTACGCCTTACAAAGGATGGAGATAGAGTTAAGGGCTCCAAGTACCCACGTGATGATATCAAACATACGAGTAGAACTGACTTTAATCGATAAAGTTAAAGATGCTGAAGCCACATACCAAGAGCTGATACGTATGAAGAAGAAAGTACAAGAAGGTGTTATTCTAGAAGCAAGAATCGATGAAGAAGGAATACTTCGAGTCAATTCCAGACTTTGTGTTCCTAACGATTCTAACTTAAAACATAGAATCTTGATGGAGGCATACAACACACCGTTTGCAATCCATCTTGGAAGTACTACAATGTATCGTGATCTTCAACATACATTTTGGTGGAGCAATATGAAGAGAGAGATTGCAGAGTTTATCTCAAGGTGTTTAACCTGTCAACGTGTCAAGGCGAAGCATCAAGTACCAAAAGGTGCATTGCAACTACTTGAAATTCCAGAATGGAAGTGGGAACACATTACCATGGATTTCGTTACGAGTCTTCCCAAGGTTTCTTAAGGCATATATGCGATTTGGGTTATTGTTGATAGATTAACCAAGTCTGCTCATTTCTTGCCGATACGGGAGACTTATTTCCTTAAACGTCTTGCTCGTATATACGTGAATGAAAGTGTGAGATTGCATAGCATGCTAGTATCCATAGTTTCAGATCGTAACCCAAGATTTACTTCATAATTTTGGGTTAGCTTGCAGAAAGCTATGGGCACGAATTTACGATTTAGTTCGGCATACCATCCTCAAACGGATGGGCAATCAGAAAAGACTATTCAAACTCCTGAAGATCTATTAGGACTTTGTGTCCTTGTTTTCAAAGGAAGTTAGGATAAGTATTTGTCATTGGTAGAATTCTCCTATAACAACAGTTATCAAGCAAGTATAGGCATGGCTCCATTCGAGGCGTTGTATGGACGAAAATGTCGTTCTCCAGTATGTTGGGACGAGGTAGGTGAAGCAACATTGTTGGGACCGAAATTGGTACGCATGACTACAGAAAAGATCCAAATAATTTTGTAACGTATTCAAACCTCACAAGATCAACAAAAGAGTTATGCGAATCTTCGTCGAAAGGACGTGAAATTTAATGTTGGGGATCATGTATTGTTACGTATTCCTCCATGGAAAGGAGTTACAAAATTTGGGAAGAGAGGAAAGCTTAATCCACAATTTGTTGGTCTATTTGAGATTCTTGATTGAATAAGAAATGTGGCCTATAGACTCGCATTACCTCCAAGCATGTCTCGTGCTCATAATGTTTTTCACATATCTATGCTTCGTAAATATGTGAAAGACCCGAACCACATCATTCAGTTAGAACTAGACGAGATAGCCGAAGATTTAACATACGAGGAGGTACCTGTTAAGATCTTGGATAGGAAAGAGCATGTCCTACGCACAAAGGTTATACCATAAGTCAAGGTTTTGTGGAGAAACCATGCTATTGAGGAAATGACCTGGAAGTTGGAATCAGAAATAAAAACAAGGTATCCGCACCTTTTCGAAATACTAGGTACGTATGCCAATTTCGAGGATGAAATTTCATAAGGAGGGAAAGTTGTAAGACCCCAACTTTTTATAAATAAAATTGAATTTCATCTACTCATTATTTTAAATTAAAATGTTAATTTGATATAATGCTTTGGTTATGGGTGAAATATGCATATTTTGCAAAATAAGCAAGTGGTTGTAAAATATTCATTGTTGTCGGGGAATATTCGTTTGGTCGTGGAATATTCTTATTGTCGGGGAATATTCGTACGACGGCACAGCCATTTGTGGGCCCCATAACGAAAAATGGTCAGATGAAGAAAACGACAAGTATGAATTTTTATAAATAACGACGTAATTGTTACCGTTAACACTGTTGGAATACCCGGTGGTTAAAATACAGTAATACGCGTGGTTGCACAGTAGCACACAGTATTGTACAGTATTTTTGAATTATTGATTCTTACGTAAGGAGGCACTACTCAATAATTATTACAGTAATTACTGTTCAATATTTTATTTTATTGGTTCAATAATTGTTGCGTTGATATTTTATATTATTGTTGTTTCAATAATTGTCACTGCACAGTATTTCCCATTATCAGATTAATAATTTATATTATTTGAATAATATTATTAGATAGCATTCTTGGCAATGTCTAAGAAAGTTCTGTTTAAGGAGAGGTTTGGTCACCTAATTGTGCGCCAGTAAGGAGAAATCCTTATCAGAAAGCCCCATCTTTCCTGGAAACGGCCTGACTGTCATTATTGTGATTCTGTAATATTATTGGTAAATAATTAATTATTGATTTATATGATAAGAAAATAATTATTTTATGTGGATATAAATGGAGGAATTTTAAAAAAAGTGACAATTGTTGAAAATTAATATTTTATCTTTTCTGATAAAATAATTTATTCAAATATATTATTATAATATTAAATTATAATAGTATAATGTGATAATATAATAGTATAATTTTTATAATTTAAATGGTAATATTATTATATTTTTTTGGCATGTGAATTAAATGGAGTAAAGATTATCAAATTGAATTAGTTTTCAAATTGAATTTGAATTCTTTTATTTTCTTCAAAAACATGTGATAAATGGGGTGGGTGAGCAAAGTTAGAAAAGCTTGATTCAAGTTAGGTGTGCTGGGAGAAAAAATCACCCGTATGAAAGATTTGTGAGGAATGGTGGGCCAACATTTCCCTATAAATAGGGTGCTTAGTTACAAATAAAAATCACATCAGAAACATAGGTTTTCTCTCTATATTATCCAGCGTATTATTGTGAGTATTTTTCTTGAGTATAAGAATACTTTGAGCGTAGTTTTTCTGCAAGATTTTCTCATAATAATATCCGATATTCCAGTCAAATCTAATTTCTACTAAGGTAAAAGATATTATTTTATTACTTCTATAATTCTTGAAATGATTAAAAATTTTGTTTCATCTAATATCATTTCATATGAATATTGGTCTGAACTTTTTATCAAATTTAGAATTTTTCATGACGGGTACGGTTCACGGGTACTGTTCATACGGTACTGTTCACGGGTATTGTTCACAAAAGAAAAAAAAATTATTTTTTTCCCTCCTTCCAAGTTATCTGTTGTGACCCTTATTCTTGAAATTTAATCCATGTTTTGATCTTCATTCTTGAATTTTACTCTACTATGGTTTATTATGGAGTATTTTTGGAACTTAGATAAACTGTAGTATGAATCCCTAATATTTGTCTCACTGGATTCGTTTTCTTTAATATATTTTTCATCATCCCCCGTCCTAAATAATGATATTACTGAATATCTTTGGCATGTAGTGCAAAGATGAATGATTAACTGATGAATATCTTTGGCCCGTAGTGCAAAGATGAAAAGGTATTAAGATGAACATAACCAACTGGTGATATAAATGAATATCTTTGGCCTGTAGTGCAAAGATGAATATTTGATTCAAGATGTATATTGATTGATGTTACAGGGATAAAATATTGATGACGAACTTTTAAATAATAGAAGATAGTAGAATTCATTCTCTACTTGACTATTCTAATGGATTGTTGTTTTCGCTGCAGTTATTGATCTAAAACTTGTTGCCTATTATATTCTATTAGATTTTTTCCTTGTTGAAGACTAATGATAATTTGTTGTATATTATCTTAGTCATAATATTATTTACTGGGCTAGTTAAGCTCACCCTTTTCCTTTTTTGTTCCATTTTTCTTCTTAGGAGGTGAGAACACAGCAGGAACTAGCCGAGGTATGGAGTGATGGTTCAGAATAGTTGTTTTAGTAGTCCTCACTATTTTGTAAAATAGTGTATCAATAATTGTAATGAGGACTCCTTTTGAGTTTGAATACTGTTTATTAGATAATATTTGTATTTAAACTCACAGTATATGTGTTGTCATATTTTGCACGACAATTGTATTAATGAAGTTATATTTGTTTTTGTACCATGTATTTGGCGACTTAGAATGGGCGATGTATACCTATTTTGGGGGAGTCACAGTTGGTATCAGAGCTTAGGGATATGGTCTCTGGCAGAAATCGGGAAATAGAACTAGGAGGGGAGAGACGAGTAAATCCTTCACTAGTGTGTCCTACCTAAGCTTATTTGTTGGTCGGTCATAATATAGGGATATTATGTGATATGTTAATTTATTTAATTAACCCTTATTTTATGGCAGTATTTAAGAATGGCAGCTGAGAACTTTAACAATGGAGCGTATGAGACTGTGGAAACACCTTTAATCACAAACCAGGAGAACGTGCAACAGGAATGCAATATTCCCCCTATAAACAACACTACCAAACAAACGATGAATGATGGTATGTTTAGAAGCTTTTTGCAGTTCATGCAAAATCAGACGTGGGAGACCCGTGTATAAAATACGAGTAGAAATGATAGCAACGCGCGGTTTGTCACAACTAAGCAGTTTAAAGAGTTGGGACCACCAGAATTCTGGGGAAAGCCAGATCCAATCATAGCAGAAACGTGGGTCAAGCAAATTACCAAGATATTTGATGTCTTGGGCTGCACAGAGGAATAGAAAGTTCCATTCGCCACCTTTATGTTCCGTGGTGAGGCAGATTACTGGTGGGAATCTGTGAAGCGTACCCAGCCTGCCGCACTCAACATGTCTTAGGAAACATTTTAGAAAATATTTAATGACAAGTATTTTCCTGAAAGTATTCGTCATATAAAGGAGAAAGAGTTTATTAGACTATAACAAAACAACATGATGGTGTGCCAGTACGAGGCAAAGTTCGCAGAGTTATCCAGGTTTGCACCTCATTTGGTAGAGAATGAGGAACGTATGACGCGGATGATTCTTAGAGGTCTAAAACTCGATATTCGACAATATCTTATCTCTCATAAATTTTCCTTATATTCAGATGTTGTAAACAGGGCTCAATTATTAGAAAGAGATAATGAGTATGTTCAACCACGGGACCACAACCAGGGTCATACCGGTGGCAGCAGCCATCAAAGCAATGATAACCAGTGGGGAGGAAAGAATATAGACAAAAGTGATAACCACTCTGGTGGTAATCGTGGCCATGATAATAGAAGAAGCGAGTCAGGAGGAGATTTCAAGAAGAGAAGGTACAACAATGACAACGTGAAGACGTCAGCACCAACATCAACTGTTTCTAGGGGAGGAGAACGACCACCGATCGTATGTTACAAATGCGGGACAGAGGGATATATCTGCCCAAACTGCCCACAACAATCCAATGTATGTTATAACTATGTAAAGGAAGGTCATATAGCTCGAGATTGTTCTATAGAGAAACCAAGTCTAGCAGGGATGGTAACTCCAAAAGCTATCCCGGACAAGTCAAAATCAGCGGTTCTTGAAAGAGTGTTTGTCGTGATTGGCCAAAACACGAGAAACCCGAACGAGGTGATCACGAGTAAGCTAATCATAAACTCTTGCAAAGTTTATACCTTATTAGATACCGGTTCTACCCATTCTTTTAACTCTCCTACTTGTGCTCCACGTTTGAACTTGACTCCAAAGAAATTGGACTTTGACTTATCTGTTGAGACTCCGTTAAGAGAAACTTTCATTACATCCACTATTTATAAATTTTACTTGATCCAAGTTGGCACCATTACATTACCTGTTGATCTTATCTCTTTAAAGATATTTGCATTTGATGTGAATTTAGGGATTGATTGGTTAACCACTCATCATGCCAAAATTGATTGTTTTCGTAAGGTTGTTAGTTTTCATATTCCTAACCAACCTGTTATGCGAATTCAAGCAACTAAACCACTAAAATCAATCACTATCTTATCAAGCCATAAAGCCATTCATTTATTGAAAAACAGATGTCAAGCTTTCTTAGCCCATGTTATGGACTTGAACAAAAACACATCAGATTTCAATAATATTGTTGTTGTTAGTGAATTTCCTGACGTATTTCCTGAAGAACTTCCCGGTCTACCCCCAGAACGTGAAGTTGAATTTTTTATTGACCTTGAACCTGGTACAAAGCCCATTTCTAAAATCCCATATAGAATGACTCCTATTGAACTTCAAGAGTTAAAGGTTCAATTACAGGAGTTGTTGGACATCGGTTTTATTCGTCCTAGTACATCTCCTTGGGGTGCTCCTATTTTATTCGTAAAGAAGAAAGATGGTAGTATACAACTTTGTATTGACTACCGAGAATTGAACCACGTCACCATCAAGAATAGGTATCTGTTACCTCGCATTGATGACTTGTTTGACCAGTTGCAAGGAGCACAATTCTTTTCAAAAATTGATCTTCGTGCTGGATATCATCAGCTGAAGATTAAAACTGAGGATATTCCGAAGACTCCCTTCAAAACTCGGTACGGGCATTATAAATTCTTAGACATGTCTTTTAGATTAATTAATCCTTCTGCTGCTTTCATAGATATGATGAATCGTGTGTTCAAAGAATATTTGGATCAAATCATTGTCGTCTTAATTTATGACATCCTCATATATTTCAAAAGCCGTGAAGATCACGAGCGCCTTTTGAAGCTGGTTTTTGAAAGGCTTCGTGAAAGCAAACTATATGCCAGGCTAAAGAAATGCGAGTTTTGGCTTGAGAAAGTAGCATTCCTTGGGCACGTGGTGTCAAAATATGGAGTATCTATTGACCTAGTGAAGATTGAAGCAATACAAAGTTAGGAGCAACCGAGTCGGTGACTGAGGTACATAGCTTTCTGGGCTTAGCTGGTTATTATCGGAGATTCGTGGAAGGATTTTCTAGAATCGCTACTCCGTTAACTCAGCTAACTCGAAAAGATACAAAATTCGTATGGAGCGAGGAATGCGAGAAGAGTTTCCAAGAGCTTAAGAGGAGACTCATTTTGGCACCTGTTCTGACAATACCATCTGGTTCAGATGGATTTGTTATCTACAATGATGCTTCAGGCAAAGGGTTAGGATGTGTTCTCATGCAACATGGGAAAGTCATACCCTATGCCTCGCAATAACTCAAAGAATATGACAGGAATTATCCTACTCATGATCTGGAGTTGGCAGCAGTCATTTTCGCGTTGAAAATCTGGAGGCACTACCTGTATGGAGAGAAAGTGGAGATTTATACGAATCATAAAAGCCTCAAATAATTTTTCACCCAAAAGGAACTCAATATGGGTAATGACGTTGGCTCGAGCTGTTGAAAGATTACGACCATAGCATTCAATATCATCCAAGAAAAGTAAACGTGGTAGCTGACGCATTGAGTAGAGGATCGTATGCAGGTACGAGTGCGATGTTGTTAATGCAAAGACCCATTTTGTACGACTTACAAAGGATGGAGATAGAGTTAAGGGCTCCAAGTACCCACGTGATGATATCAAACGTACGAGTAGAGCTGACGTTAATCGATAAAGTTAAAGCTGCTTAAGCCACATACCAAGAGCTGATACGTATGAAGAAAAAAGTACAAGAAGGTGTTATTCTAGAAGCAAAAATTAATGAAGAAGGAATACTTTGAGTCAATTCCAGACTGTGTTCCTAACGATTCTGACTTGAAACATAGAATCATGATGGAGGCACACAACACACCATTTGCAATCCATCCTGGAAGTACTATAACGTATCGTGATCTTCGACATACATTTTGGTGGAGAAATATGAAGAGAAAGATTGTAGAGTTTATCTCAAGGTGTTTAACCTGTCAACGTTTCAAGGCGGAGCATCAAGTACCGAAAGGTCCATTGCAACCACTTGAAATTCTAGAATGGATGTGGAAACACATTACCATGGATTTCGTTACGGGTCTTCCCAAGGTTTCTCAAGGCATAGATGCGATTTGGGTTATTATTGATAGATTAACCAAGTCTGCTCATTTCTTGCCGATACGAGAGACTTATTCCCTTGAACGTCTTGCTCGTATGTACGTGAATGAAATTGTGAGATTGCATGGCATGCCAGGATCCATAGTTTCAGATCGTGACCCAAGATTTACTTCACGATTTTGGGTTAGCTTAGAGAAAGCTATGGGCACGGATTTATGATTTAGTTCGGCATACCATCCTCAAATGAACGGGCAATCCGAAAGGACTATTCAAACTCTTGAAGATCTATTAAGACTCTGTGTCCTTGATTTGAAAGGAAGTCGGGATAAGTATTTGTTATTGGTGAAATTCTCCTACAACAACAGTTATCAGGAAAGTATAGGCATGGCTCCATTCGAGGCGTTGTATGGACGAAAATGTCGTTCTCTAGTATACTGGGACAATGTGAGTGAAGCAACATTGTTGGGACCGAAATTGTTACGCATGACTACAGAAAAGATCCAAATGATTCGGCAATGCATTCAAACCTCACAAGATCAACAAAAGAGTTATGCGGATCTTCATCGAAAGGATGTGGAATTTTATATCGGGGATCATGTATTGTTACGTATTGCTCCATGGAAGGGAGTTACAAGGTTTGGGAAGAAAAGAAAGCTTAATCCAAGATTTGTTGGTCCGTTTAAGATTCTTGATCGAATAGGAAATGTTGCCTATAGACTCGCATTACCTCCAAGCATGTCTCGTGTTCATAATATTTTTCACATATCTATGCTTCGTAAATAATTGAAAGACCTGAACCACATTATTGAGTTAGAACCAGACGAGATAGCCGAAGATTAAACGTACGAGGAGGTACATGTTAAGATCTTAGACAGGAAAGAGCATGTCCTACGCACAAAGGTTATACCACAAGTCAAGGTTTTGTGGACAAACCGTGCTATTGAGGAAATGATCTAGGAGTTGGAATCGAAAATGAAAACAAGGTATCCGCACCTTTTTGAAACACCAGGTATGTACGTCAATTTTGAGGACGAAATTTCTTAAGGAGGGGAGGTTGTAAGACCCCAACTTTTTATAAATAAAATTGAATTTCTTCTATTCATTATTTTAAATTAATAAAGTGTTAATTTGATATAATGCTTTGGTTATGGGTGAAATGTGCAAATTTTGCAAAATAAGCAAGTGGTTATAAAATATTCATTGTTGTCAGGGAATATTCGTTTGCTCGTAGAATATTCTTGTTGTCGGAAAATATTCGTACGATGGTGCAGCCATTTGTGGGCCCCATAACGGAAAACGGTCGGATGAAAAAAATGACAAGCATGAGTTTTTATAAATAACGAGGTAATTATTACCTTTAACACTGTTGGAATACCCGGTAGTTAAAATACAGTAATACGCGCAGTTGCACAGTAGCACACGGTATTGCACAGTATTTTTGAAATACTGATTCTTACGTAAGAAGGCACTACTCAATAATTGTTACAGTAATTACTGTTCAATATTTTATTTTATTGGTTCAATAATTGTTGCGTTGATATTTTATATTATTATTGTTTCAATAATTGTTACTGCATAGTATTTCCCATTATCAGATCAATAATTCATATTATTTGAATAATGTTATTAGATAGCATTATTGGCAATGTCTAAGGAAGTTCTATCTAAGGAGAGGTTTGGTCACCTAATTGTGCGCCAGTAAGGAGAAATCCTTATCGGAAAGCCCACTCTTTCTTGGGAACGACCTGGTTGTCATTATTTATGATTATGTAATATTATTGGTGAATAATTAATTATTTATTTATATGATAAGGAAATATTTATTTTATGTGGATATAAATGGAGGAATTTTTAGAAAAGTGACAATTGTTGAAAATTGATATTTTATCTTTTCTGAAAAAATAATTTATTCAAATATATTATTATAATAGTATAATGTGATAATATAATAGTATAATTTTTATAATTTAAATGGTAATATTTTTATATTTTTTGGCATGTGAATTAAATGGAGTAAAGATGATCAAATTGAAATAGTTTTCAAATTGAATTTGAATTCTTTTATTTTCTTCAAAAACATGTGATAAATGGGGTGGGTGAGCAAAGTTGGAAAAGCTTGATTCAAGCTAGGTGTGCTGGGAGAAAAAATCACCCGTATGAAAGATTTGTCAGGAATGGTGGGCTAACATTTCCCTATAAATAGGGTGCTTATTTAAAAATAAAAATCACACTAGAAACATAAGTTTTCTCTCTATATATTATCGAGCGTATTATTGTGAGTATTTTTCTTGAGTATAAGAATACCTTAAGCTTAGTTTTTCTGCAATATTTTCTCAGAATAATATACGATATTCCAGTCAAATCCAGTTTCTACTAAGGTAAATGATATTATTTTATTGCTTCTATAATTCCTGAAATGATTAGAAATTTCGTTTCATCTAATATCATTTCATAAGAATATTAGTCTGAATTTTTTTATCAAATTTTGAGCTTTTCATGACGGGTACTGTTCACGGGTACGGTTCACAAAAGAAAAAAAAATTATTTTTTTCCCTCCTTCCAAGTTATCTGTTGTGACCCTTATTCATAAAATTTAATCCATGTTTTGATCTTCATTCTTGAATTTTACTCCACTATGGTTTATTATGGAGTATTTTTGGAACTTGGATAAACTATAGTACGAATCTCTAATATTTGTCCATTTATCTCACTGGATTCATTTTCTTTAATATATCTTTCATCATCCTCAGTCCTAAATAATGATATTACATAATATCTTTGGCATGTAGTGCAAAGATGAATGATTAACTGATGAATATCTTTGGTCCGTAGTGCAAAGATGAACAGGTGTTGAGATGAACATGACCAACTGGTGATATAAATGAATATCTTTGACCAACTGGTGATGATGAACATGCATTTGATTCAAGATGTATATTGATTGATGTTACAGGGATAAAATATTGATGACGAACTTTTAAATAATAGAAGATAGTAGAATTCATTCTCTACTTGACTTTTCTAATGGATTGTTATTTTCGCTGCAGTTATTGATCTAAACCTTGTTGCCTATTATATTCTATCAGATTTTTTTCCTGTTGAAGACTAATGATAATTTTTTGTATATTATCCTAGTCATAATATTCTTTACTGGGCTAGTTGAGCTCACCCTTTTCCTTTTTGTTCCATTTTTCTTCGCATGAGGTAAGAACATAGCAGGAACTAGCCGGGGTATGGAGTGATGGTTCAGAATAGTTATTTTAGTAGTCCTCACGATTTTGTAAAATAGTGTATCAATAATTGTAATGAGGACTCCTTTTGAGTTTGAATACTGTCTATTAGACAATATTTGTATTTAAACTCATAGTATATGTGTTGTCGTAATTTGCACGATAATTGTATTAATGAAGTTGTATTTATTTCTGTACCATGTATTTGGCGACTCAGAATGGGTGATGTATACCTATTTTGGGGACGTCACAACCATGCTACATTAGAGCAAAAAGATGAGACGATTAAAGATCTTACCACACGTTTTGCAAAGGTGAAACAGAAGTTGGATCAGGCAGAGAACCACAAAGGTAAACTTTTGGCTGAGAATGAGAACGTGTAGGATGACTTGAAGGTGGATTCAATGAAAAGGGTAAGAGCCGAGAATGTGTGGTTGAAGGCTTCTCAATGTAAATATCTTGTTGAAGATGAGGACCGAGCAAAGAAATCCAAGATTGATGAGCGATTGATAGGGCTCAGGACCGAGTCTTTTATTATCCAGTTTAGTTCGAAGATTTTTCATGGTATATGATGGATCGGAGGATAATTTTTTGAATCATGGAGGAAGAGCACAGAGAAGTTGTACGACGTTGAATGTCTTAGTTAGTTATGATAAGAAGAATAATATGCTATGTGCGTAACTATAAGAGAGCTAATAAGAAGTAAATCCCAAATCTTTATATAAATAATGGGATATGATTATGTAATCCTAAAGTTTTATTTATTTCGGGATAGATGATGTAATAGCAATGATGCTAAGTTTGAAAGCAATAAATGAATAAAAATCAAAGTTTATTGGATGTGTTACGTGTTCTTTAAAAAATTTTAAACAAATTGAGTAATGACCTAATAATGCGAATTCTTAAACAAAACGATGTCGCCTAGAAGAAGACAAACTCGTCAACAGACCCATGAGGGATCAACTATAACAATAATGAAGTCATTGCTAATCCAGTTCAACAACTGGAAAATTTGTTAACAGGAGCTTTTGCAAATCAACCACAAGCTCAGACTACAACATTTAAAGATTTCAAAACTGTGGGACCACCAAAATTTCTAGGGTCCATGAATCCAGTCGAAGCCCAATCCTAGGTTATGGAAATGGAGAAAGTTTTTGACGTTGTCAACGATGACTAGAAGATCGCCTTCACGACATTTATGTTAAAGTCGGAAGCTAGCTACTGGTGGCAGGCGAATAAGTGCTGAGGGGACAAGGAATAACACCTTAGGATAGGTTTAAGGAGTTGTTCTACGAGATGAATTTCCCACCAAGCTCGCAAAATTAAATAGAGGTTCAATTCCTAGAGTTAAAGCAAGGTACGATGACAGCGCCTGAATATGATGCGAAGTTAAATAAGTTGGCGAGTTTTGCGCCATATCAAGTCAACACTGACAAAAGGAAGGCGTGGAGATTCAAGCAAGGAGTGAAGCCTTGGCTATATAGCCAAGTTTCTATGTTCCAACCAAAGTCATTTGCGATTGTGTTGGAGAAGGAAATTATAGCAGAAGGAGGGAGTGATGCCCTGAGCAAGTATAATCAGAAATAGAAGAAGAAGAATAAGAATGAAAATGAGAACAATACTGGTGGTAGCTATAGTGGTGGCAGCAGTCAGAAGTGGAAATGGAATGACAAAGTTTCTACTTGGAATCAACAGGGAATCAATAGAAGATAATTTAAGCTTGTGCCACTTTTGGAAAGAATTATGTAGGATCGTGCATGAAAGGGGGAAAAGTATGTTACAATTGTGGTCAAGAGGGACACATTGCACCAAATTGTCCTAGCCTAAAGAAGGGAGCTTGTTTCACTTGCGGGTCAAAGAATCACTTAGCTCGTGATTGTCCTAAGAAGGTAGTTGGAAGATCAACTGGAGATAGGGGAAACAACAATGGTGGCAACTTGACTATCATTGGACCAACGTCATCAAATCGACCAACTACTCGTACTTTTAACATAAAAGTTAGAGATACAATGCAATATAAGGATGTAATAACATGTATCATTATGATCAACAATTTAAATGCATATGTATTATTTGACTTAGGTGCTATATGTTCATTTATATCCGATGATTTTGCTAAGAAGCTAGATTTACCTCAAGAGGAGTTAGATTACCCTTTAAACATAGATATTGTGAATAGGGAAGTGATTCATGTTAGTTTTGTACCCAAGAACTGCAGCGTAGATATTAAGGGACATTTGATGATGGTAAACTTAATTCCGATTAAACTTATGGAATTTGACTTTATTTTGGGAACGGATTTATTGTTAAGCCATGGGGCGATAATTAACTGCCAAAAGAAGTGTGTAAATCTTATGACTCCGTCATATGTAGTATTTTATGGCAGCAAGTCGCCTAGACAAGTGAGTTATCTGACAATGATGCAAGCCAAGAAGTTACTAAAACAAGGTTGTGTAGGATATTTAGCCTACATAGTCGATACTCGGAAGGTGGGTTCAAAGCTGGAAGATATATCGGTCGTTAGTGACTTTGTTGATGTATTTTCGGACGATTTGCAAGACTTTTGGTTGACAGAGAGATTGAATTTGTGATGGATTTAGCACCAGGGACTGCTCCTATATCGAAGGCCCCGTATCGAATGGTTCAGGTGTAGATGAAGGAATTGATGGTGTGTAGCGTCCCTAAATTCGGATCCCTTGAACCTCAGACCTAGTGTGTCACGATACATCATTTTCTTACACATTCTATAATAAACGCATAATATATAAACATACATTGTTTATTTCAAATGATTCTATAATATTTCATAAGGTCTGTCAACCATAACTGAATACATATACCTTAATTACCCAAAAGGTTTACATACAAATTTGCATAGGCAACAACGTAGTTAAACGTATATTAAGCTACCTTTGAATTCTTCATTTTCCTTTGCCCTTCTTGAAGTACTCGGGCTTAACTGAAATAAATATCATGATAAAGCAAGGATGAGCAACTACTTTGCTCAACAAGGTTAAATACAAGAAAGATATATCATGATTGAGAAAGAATAAGCTTCTGAGTTTTCAACAATATATAAAAATTATGAAAGAACATGAATCAAGTTTCACTAAATGAATAATTAAATCAATAATGTTGAGTGGCTAACAATGACCATTAACAAATTTGGTAATCAAGATGATCAGCCTTTCATACCAGTTGAACATATGTAATTTGCATAAAGTGCAAATAACAGTAATCGTAGATGTGAGAGCCTCGAATCCGGGTCCCAAATCACCGCGGATCCGGTACAATCATTCTATCACTATTTGCAGAAGATATAAACATAAATTATTTATATAATAAACGTACACATTATTTTCCCAAAATCGAGTAACCTTAACTTATACACAATTCATAAACTATCAGACATATAACATATTTATTAAACTATTCTATTACAAATTAGTTGCACATTTTATCCTAAGCTAAACTTGGCTTTAACCCTTTTCCTGTATCCAAACGCATTCGCCTTATCTGCAATATTTATCATGATATAGCAAGGGTGAGCATGAAAGTTGCCCAGCAAGTTTAAATTTATTAAGATATATCATGACTGAAAGAGTCTAAATAATAAGCTGGCTATAATTCATCAATATAGTTGTGAATTAGCACGAATAAAATTTTGACTGAACAAGTATTAAACATGAACAAATATATCTGGACCAACTGGTAATGAAGGTGATCAGCCTTTCATACCCGACTTATATATGCAATATGTACAGAATACAATTCTACAGTGGCAATCAGCAATGATTAACCATAAGCATATCTGAATGAAACAACTCTTAGTAGAGTTATGTAAAACTTGCCTGAACCGTTGATTACTGCTACGCAATTTAATAAGCTTTGTCTGAACCTAATATATAAATAATATCAAAATATAAATTAGAATAATATCATCACAATATTTAAAATAACCTAAACACATTATCACATAATCCTATTAGTCTATACAACACATAAAACCTAGTATCAAATCAAACTATTTCAGTCTGACTTGAACCCGACACAATTCTGACATCCCGACGGTCTAGTCAGACAATCGTCGAGTTTAAGTTCAATTAAACTCTGATTAACCCCTAACAATTATCTTAGAAAATCATATTATCAGTCTAAATAATTTTCATAAGCTCAAAATTTTTTCTAGATAATTAATATCATTTATCATAAATTTTCAATCATTAACTCGTATTTAAATGAATTAAATACCCCAATATTCTATTATCATTAATATTAATTTATTATCAAATATTAATGAAATATCTGTCATAATATTATAATATATTTATAATGTCACAAAGTATTTTTAATACTTTAAAATCATATTTATATGATTTTTAAACAGTTAAATTCATTATCTGATAATTGCTATTAATATTAAAATATTAATATTTTCATGATAAAATATCAAAAGTTATATTTTATAACTTAAAATATTTTTATAACACTTAAATCATTTTTATATAATTTTTAAATCATTAATTCTATTTTTCTATAATTTATTTAATACATTTAGTAAATAAACTAATTATCATTAATATTGATTAATTAATGAAATTCCTCACAAAATATTAAAAGTCACTAAAAATAACTTAAAATATTTTCTTATACCATATTATAATTTTTCATGATTTTTTACATAAAAAATCATTTTTAAATAATTTATTTTAAATAAATTAAATACCATTTATATTCCAAAAATATTAAATATTTATGAAATATACTCAAAATAATTAAAAACTAATTTTCGGACTTTAAAATAATTTTTAGGAATTTATTTTGTATTCTTAATAATTAAAAACCATTTTTATCTATTTTTAAATAATTTCAGGAAAATCAGAAATTCAAAATTAATAAAACCGTCGCTAAAGGGCCCTATAGCGACAGACCCGTCGCTATAGGTGTTCTTGGTGTTCTTGGGCCAACCCAGAACTTCATCGCCAGTTACCAGGGTACCATGTTTGACCGGTTCTGGGTTCATGATCGTGTTGATTCAGGGCTGGTAATTGTTTTAATATTATAATATGTATGTAATACTACAACTAAAATTTGATTTCCTGACCAAACAGTAACACAAATGAGAGATTTAAGCTTCACAAATATTGTCAGACGCTGTTCTTCAATTTTTGGGTTTTCTAGAAATTAAAGAACAGTTGAGGTTCCTTATTTGAGCCCTTTAATCTTAGCTTTCTTAGCTCGGTATATGTGATATAAAGGTTCAAGTATGTAATATATATCAGTGTACAATGCTATAACAACCAATCATCATAACAACAACAATTAAATGAGATCTAGACGGTCAAAGTTCTGACAAAAAAATCATACATGAAGTTTTCTGGGTTTTTCAGAAATCTTCAAGAACAGCCGGTCAACCCTACATTGACCCTTCTTATCTTTGATTATATACATGATCTGTGAGTTCTATAAGCATTAACATGAAGCCTACACGTCAGTATACAAGATCAAAACAACATTATAGCCAAACTAACCAAAAACCATTAAGATCCGAAGCCACAAAATATTGTCAGACCTATTGTTGGCAAATTTAGGTTACCCAGAACTTCTAGTCAATGTCGGTCAACGTTGTTTGACCCTTAATAACTTTTGATTTACACTTGATCTGGACTTGATTCAATTTCCAAATCAAAGTCCATACTACACATAACAAGTTCAAACTCTTAAAACACAAAAACACTTAACAAGAAAAGATATATGAGCCATGACATTCAGCTATCAGGCCATGTTTTAGGGTTCATAGATCAGTTCTAAAAACTTTGATTTCGAGCATCAAAATAATATGGATTTAGGTTTTGACAACCCAGATCATCAAATGACACCCTCTAACACATATCTAAACAACAAATCCTAACATCTAACACCAGATCATCAAATTTCTAGAATTAGGGTTTTATACCTTTAAAACTTTGATCTTGGTTTTCTGTCTTCTGATTCTGAGGTTAGCTTGCTAGAAACTGATTATGGCTCACCATCTCCATCTCTCTCCTTCTAAATCTCGAATTATAGGGAGATAAAAGACATGGACAAGTTTGCTTAGGAAAATAAGTAATGTTTTCTTACTTTAATTTTTTTATTTGTTTGATTCATTGTATCTAGTGGGTATAGGTGGCACAAAAATCAGATTTGGGATAGATTTGAGCACATGTTGTATATCTAAATAGATGAGTCACCAAGATTTGGACATATCATTTACTTAATGTGTAAAAAAAGGGGTAAATGGGTCATTTCCTTTTTATTTTTAATGGCATTCAAGTAAATGGCCAAACCCTTAGGATTTAGGGTTTAGGGTTTGAACCCTTAGGGTTTAGGGTTTAATGCTAAAATATTCGAAATTAAATTTCTAGGATTTCTAAATTTCGGTTTTCGAAATAGAAAATTAATATTTCAAAATTATAATTAGGATTCTCTAATTATATTAAAATTTACTAATCATAAATCAAGCTTGCTAATTAGGATTAATATTTCCTAATTAAAATTACTAATTTAGCAATTTGGTCTGTTAAGGTTTCAAACGGAACAATTAGAGTTTTAAACTTATAAAATAGGGTTTCTAAATTATTAGAAAATCTAATTAATCATTAGGGTTATCCTAAATTAGGTTTGTAAGTAAAATACAAAAACCTTATACATAACATTTAAATTCCCAAATTAGGATTCTAATATCCGAATTAGGGTTTCAAATTCTAGGAACTGAAGTTAGGGTTTCTAGAACCGGTTTCTAGGGTTTCTTATCAGACGTTAGGGTTTTCTAACTGAACGTTAATGTTCTAAATATATACATAGGTGTTGGACACTGATATAGTTATCTGGTCAACCCATGACCCTTAACTACATTCTGCTCACATATAATACCATATACACAGAACATATTCACTTATACCCTTGATCCTGAATAATTCACCACAAAGATTTTTGAATCCAAAAATTTCTTTTGAGAAATATCAAATTCATACACTTATTTTCTGTCTAGGTTCATTATTTAACCTTTATTCAATATTTTAAGACTTAAATAATTTTCTAAATTCTTGGGTCGTCACAATAGATGTGAAATAATTGTCAATAATTAAACCACTAGCATGCTTGAAGCATAATAACTTAAGTTTGAGTTAGTAAACTTTCCCTGTTTGACTACTATTGGTACACAATTTAATATAAGCTCTTATAGAAAGACCTATCATTTATAAGATTGATCTTTCAATCAGCATATCACATCATACCTCATAATACTATTTTTATATAAATAAATTATGTAACATTTAGTCACAAAATTAAACATCAGATAACCTCTTGAACCATCAACAATATTATCGTCCTTTGATAATATTGTTATCACTTAATTAGCATTTTAAACTCTTGTCTAATATTTTTAATCACTTAATAATATTTTATTCACTTTTTAATATTATTAACCATTGAATAATATTTTATTCACCTTCTAATATTATTAACCATTTAATAATTTTATCAATCATTTAATAATATTATTAATCATTTAACAATATCTTATTCACCTCATAATATTATTATTCAAATCATACTTTAATACTATTAATCATTTAATAATATCTTATTCATCTCATAATATTATTATTCATTTAATAATATTTAAATTATTTACTAATATTATTAATCATTTGATAATATTTTTATCATTTAATAATACTTTAATCTAATATTATTCACATACTAATTAGTCACTGAATGATGCTCAAATTAGTTTACAAATATTAATTCTTATTTCATCTTGTTCGCGCATTATAGTTTTAATTAGCGTGACCATCATCAAAACATATGTAGGCGTCACGACGTTCATAAACGTCACGACCCTCATAACCATCCATCCTTATTAGTTAATATAAACCTCATCACATATCTTATAATGTTCTTTTCATTAAAATTAGAACACTTTTTAAGTTCATTAATACTTAACACAACATTTCGACGTTCATACATCACACGACAGATTCGCCTTGTTTACAAATGTTTAGCATGCTCATATACTTATCTAATTCGTCATTGATTAATGTTAAATATCATTATATTTCATAATATTCATGTTTTACAACTTAGAACAACATCCTTTATCGTTGAAAGCATTACATGTTGTATACGTGCATGCCCGACGCTCTCCGATTGCCTCCAAATGCACATTAGTTCCAAAAATGGCTAATTTAGCCCATGTTACAGAAAAAAAAAATTTAAAAACTTAAAGAATGAAAGTTTTAGGGCTACACGTTATCTTTTTGAATCATCTTGAATCAACTCAATCGGAGTTCGTATGAAAACGTTATGCCCAATTTACTAAAGGACATCAAAACTGACTTTCACAACTTTTGGGCCAGTGCCCCAGCGCCTATTTTACCCTATTTCCAACGCCCGACGCTGGTGGACAGAATTATTTGATCGACCACTTTGCCTAAAATTTCCATATTTCCAGATTTTGTCTATTTTGACACATATATTTCAAATCTTCCAAAATTAGTCATACGTTGTCGGAATAAAGTCATTCTTGTTGCTATAGATAGCTTGTAACTGAAAGTAGTATGCACACAAGCCAATCATGTTTGATGATAAAGCATATACTTTGTAACAAATCTTATTCATTTATTAATAAAAAGTATTAATTTATTAAAGGCTTTTAATTATCTACATGATGCTGCTTTATAATATGTGATAAACCCATAGTTTTAAGCAATGCTTTTAGAATAATGATGATGATCATTCTAATGAGATTTAAATTCTTAGAAAACTTAAAACTAAAATAGTTCCCAATCGTTAGATTGCTAAATTGGGGATTAGTGAATCCAGATAGATTGGTACATACGTTGCTTGCTCATTGGATGATGATAATTGATCTCATGACCATTTGTGTGGAGACACTAAAGCAAGTATGTAGGTGCTTATTAGAGAATAAGTTCACTGAACGTGACTCGCTAAGGAATACCTAATGGAGTTTTACTTGCCTGTCAATAGGAATTTCTATAGTGATAGTAGTACAACTGATCCTTGGACTTGAGATCATCATAGTATCTTGTGTATGATGAGTTATATTTTGACTTATTCCTTAAGACCCTTAGGGTATAACAAAGGGTATGCTTGGGTATAATAAGTTGTACATGGAGATAATGTATGATCAATAAAGAATCTACCACTTAAAGTAAAAGAAGAGAAATGTCCTATGTGATTCGATAAATGACAACCCAGTAGTCCTTGGCCAAGGTAAAATGAAATTAGAAAGGAGTTTTTAATTTGTATTATTTGGTGTTGTGCATTTAAGAGTCGAAATACATATATTTAAATAAATAAGACTTGACAGTAATTCCATATCTTATATTTAATTGGTACATTGTATGGTGGAAGGATTGAATTGTACGGTAACTATTTACTCAAAGGTTCTTTTATGATTAATGTTGAAATCTATATTATCTGAAAAGTCGTTGATCGCTAGGGAGGCTTATCCCTATTGTAGAATAAATATTATTTATTTAAATAAATTAATAATTTAATTTATTTATTTAAAGAAGATTAGAATTGTTCTAATTGATTTATTCACAATCGATTTAATATGGAGAACCTAAATGGTCACACCATAAAAGGAAGAATAATTATTTAAGAAGCAAATGGCATAATCGTAATAATAAGTTAAGTATATTTAATTTAATTATGGTGATAGAATAAATTAAATAGCTTAATATTTATTATTTAATATTTTAGAAATATTAAATATAAATTAATAAGAGGAGTCTTATTATTATTATTACTATTATTATTATTTAATTACTAAAAGAGTTTGAGAATTAATTAATAAAAGTACTCTCTAATTAATTAAAAGTATAATTAATTATTCCTAATAAGATTAGGAGCCTAATTAATTAAAAGAGTTTAATTAATTAAAATAAAGCTCAATTCCTTAATTATTAAGGAGGGTTGCCTACATCTATAAATAAGAAGAGTCTTATTATGGGTGGAGAGTTGTTGTTGACTTTTTCACAACAGACGTGATTCCAATTGTTGGAGAGTACGTTATTTTTCTATAGAGATAGAAAACTAGGGTTTAGCCAACCATCCTTCTTTTTGAATTTTTGTTCTTCCTTGGTGGATCACCTCTAGAGGCCAAACACTTGGGTGGCTAACGTTGATCAAAGGAATGAACCAAATCCTGTGGATTCAAGTTGAACGCGAAAAAGATTGGAGGTGAACTTGTACCTGAGGAAGCTCGAATCTTCAAGGGTATGATTCTTGTTCTTCATATTTTCATTTAATTAATAATTGTGCATAAAGGGTGATCTGGGTATATGGTTTGTAAAATTTTAAAACTCTTATTTATCACGTTTTCGCTTATTTTGTATAATTTAATTGCGTTCTTGAATATTACAAACCTAACATTGGCATCAGAGCCAAACCTTTATGCAAATTATTAATTGTTTTAATTTGATATTATATTGATATGTGTTTAGAACAATTTAATTGTGCATAATTTGTTGAATAAAATTTATTAAAAAAAAAGGAATATCGCGAACTGATTTTATCCGCGTGGTTCAATTTTTTTTTCCGAAATCTTGATTATGTTCAGTATTTGCGTTGGCATGATTTATATATATATGATATATATATAAAGTGAATCAACTAAAGCTAGCATGATCACTTTATTAATGGTACAAGAGTCTTCCAAAAGGTAAGTGCAGTTATTACATATGACTATTATATATATATATATATATATATATATATATATATATATATATATATATATATATATTCTTAATAATTTTATAATAAAAATAAAAGTTTATTTTAATTTTAAAATAAAAAGTTTATTTTAATTATAAAATTAGATTTCATGCTAAGTAATTAGAGTTAGAATTGGATTTCATGATAACTAATTGGAGTTGAAATTAGATTCCATGTTTCCTTAAATAAAGGAGTTTATTTATATATGAAGTTAGATTTCATATTAGTCAAAATAAAAGAGTTTATTTGTGAATAAGAAAGAGAATCCATGTTTTCTTAAATAAAGGAGTTTATTTAGATATGAAATAAGATTTCATATTATTCAAAATAAAAGAGTTTATTTGTGAATAGGAAAGAGAATTCGTGTTTCCTTTAATAAAGGAGTTTTTTTTTACTTGGAATTGGATTCCATAATTAATTAAAATAAAGGAGTTTATTCTGATTAATGATTTTGATTAAAATAAAATAGTTTATTTTATTTAAAATTGGATAAATTAAAATAAAAGAGTTTATTTTGATTTAATTTTGGATTAAAATAAAAGAGTTTATTTTGATTCAAAATTAGATTTTATACTAACTAAAATTTTCCATTAAATGATATCAATATATATATTGAATGTTTATTATTCATGAGATGAATGTTATTTATTGATGCATGTGGTGATGTGTATGACAATAAATGAGATTGATTATGGACTATAGACCAATGTGATTGAATTTTATTTTAGTTGGATGCATGAATGTATGGGTTTTATTAAATGGGGTATGCGTACCTCGTCTTCTCTAATTCTTTCTTAATGCAAATTCTATCTCCCTCCTATGTACTTCCCCTTGACTGCTGATTAAGGTTTCTATTTATTTCAAATAGTTTTGTAATAGGAATAGCTATAATTAATTTTGAAGAATTGGAGATCAAGGATCAAGGAGCGCTTGAAGACCCGTTTGTAATGAAACCCGAGTTTAAATGTAATAGTTACATTTAAATATTAATTCTTGCACCCCCTAAGTTTGACCTTTTGGTTCACTTGGTGGCTCTAGTGAACCAAACTAGAATAAAAATTCATAATCAATCCGGGTAGAATATAATATTCTATATGTGCATGCTTATACTATATATATATATTATATTATGAAAACATGCTTCGCATATTAATTAATATGACGCGTATTTTATATATATATATATGTGCATGCGCGTTAAACAATATGAGACAAATTAATTACATGCAAACCCCTCAAATTTTTTATATTAAGTTCTAAGCGTTCAAAGATATTTGAAATATCGAACGTCGCCTTCTAGCATGATAAAAATAATAGAGTATCAATTAATTATTATAAGTTTGTTGTGTCACCACAAGGCTTATCTTAATTCTTTGAGGTGTTAATTTTATCACATTTGATGCTTATAAAGAAAATTGAACAATATTATTTTGTTGTGTCACCACAAGGATAATATTTTTGTTTTTTGAATATATGGAGTGATAGGTTGGACTTAACTTAAATCATTTTAGTTCGGATGTTCACACACTTTGACCATTATGATTTAAGAGGCAAAATACAAGGAGTTACATAGTTGATGTAATTGACAAGAGTGATCTACCTATTTATTTATATATAGTTTGTTGTGTTACCACAAGGCTATATACATTTGAAATGGGATCCTTATTCTCACTAGCATATCTTTAATTAGATTTTGCCGAACTATATAAGTGAGGATAATATAGTTTAAAAAAAATAGTGGGAGATACCAATTTAAAATAAGACCTAATTTATTTTGGTAATGAATAAAAGAATGTATGCTAAAATGTTGTTAATTACAAATTCATTTATAGAATTTTACAAAGTCTAAATTACTATTATTGTGAACCATATTAGATGATATTTAACCGAACCGAATTAAACGGATTGGTTAAGGAAATTGAGAATAGTTCTCACGGCTGAAAAGCTATCTTATGTCCTTAATACGCCTATCCCTGCAATTGTTGCAGACAATGCCTCTAAGGAAGAGATTGCTACTTTTAGAAAGTGGCAAGATGATGCACAGTTGGCTCAATGTATCATGCTCGCATCCATGAGTAACGAGCTTCAGCGTCAGCATGAAACTATGGATGCTCCTACTATACTCCTGCACATCAAGTAGTTGATGGTGAGGAAAGTAAGACTGATAGATATAAGATATCTAAGAAGCTCTTCCGATCTAGAATGACCGATGACACTACAGTACATATAAAAGTCCTTAACATAATCAATTTGATTGATCAATTAAGATAACTGGTTTTGTCATGGATGGAGAGTTAGGTCAAGATTTTATCTTGCACTCACTCCTGGACTCCTTTCACAATTGTTGTGAATTTTTTATATGAACAAGCTGGATATCAGCCTCGCTGATTTGCTTAACATGTTGAAAAATGTTGAGAGTCACTTTTCAACTAAGAAAGACCATGTCTTACTGATAGGGGCCAAAAGATCTTTTGAAAAGAAGGACGATTTAAAGAAGGTAAATAGCAAGGCAAAAATAAAGGATAATAAGAACAGAACTGATACGGATAGCAAAGGAGTTTGCTTCCACTGCAATAAGCCTGGACACTTGAAAGAAACTGCGAGAAGCATCTTGCAGAGGCTAACCAAAGAAGCTTAGTGAAGTTTATTACAAATACAAATTTGTTCATGATTTAAAATAATTTTTTCTTTAATTCAAGGTTCTACTTGGGTATTGGATACTGACTTTGGTTATCATAAATATAGATTTATGAAGGGACCAAGCAGAAATAGAAAGCTAAACAAATATAAGTAATCCTATGTGTGAAAAATTAAGCAAAGGTTGCCACATTAGCCATAGAAACTTATAGTTTAGCAATGCCTACGGGCAAATCTATTAAGTCAATAAGTTGTTATTGTATTATAGTTCTTGTTAGAAATATTATTTATATTTTTTTGTTGGATAATTAAATCTTTGGTATTATAATTAAGAATAATTGTTGTTCTATTTATAATAATAATATTTTGTATAGAACTGGAATATAACTTAATGGATTTTTTATACTTGACTTACGTGAAAATAATTTTACAAATTGAACAAACTAGTATAAGAAAAGGAGATGATCGTTCAAAAGGTTGAACGTGTGTATTTGCTGAAATACAATTGTGAATTATTTAAAAGGTTCAAAGAATTCAAAGTGAAATTAATTTGAAAAGTATTAAGATTCTTTGATTGAATCAAGGAAGGAATACTTGTGCAATGAGTTTCTAAATCATCTCAAATGGTTTTCTCACAATGGATGCCTCCTGATACACAATAATTGATTGATGTATCTGAAAGGAAAAATCGTACCTTGTTGGACATGGTATGGTCCATAATAATTTTACTGACATTTCAGTATCCCTCTGGGGTCATGTATCTACAAAAAGGTAACCTCAAAATCCAGCCCCAAGACTCTATAAGAGTTATGGACAAGGAGGATTCCTAATCTTAAGTATGTTAAGATAAGGGGTTGTCCAGCTTATGTGAAAAAGGTTTCAAAGGATAAACTTAGGACAAGATTTGACAAGTGTAGATTTGTGGGACATCCTAAAGTAAGTTTAGAGTATATGTTCTATAATCCTACTTAGCAAAAGGTGTTTGTTGTGAAACACACTACCTTCTAAGATAAAGGTGTTTATCAATGAAGGAGCTAGTGGGAGGATAATAGATCTTGAAGAGTTTAACCACAAATCACTATAAGTTAAATAAGAGAAACCTGTAGATAGACCTATTGTACCACAACCGAATCGTAAATCTGGAATAGTACCAAAGATTCCTGGGAGGTATGGACTCATCATAGATGATGATTAGGTACGCGTCATAGAAGATGATGATTCAGTTACATACGATGAGGTAAGAGTTCTAGTGTGTACAAAAGGGTTAGTGGGAGCGCCGTGACATTCCTAATATTATATGTTGATATACTATGGATAAGGAATGACATACTAATGCTACAATCAGTAATGATAAAGTTGTCTAAACATTCCTCCATGAATGATTTGGGAAGAGTATCTTAATTGGGAATAAATCTATATAGATAGATTCAAGATGATGCTCGACTTAACCCAAGAAATGTATATTCATTTGATGCTAAAGTCGTTTAGCATGGCAAACTCCAAAAGATGTCTCATATTGATGAGCCTTGGAGTGAATCTCTTTTAATAGTCCCAAAAGACTCCTAAAGGAGAGATCACATGAGTAACAATCATGTATATGATGAAATATACGAGACATGATGTTAATCGGTCAAATTCTGGAGAAGATCACTGTAAGATAGTGAAAAACATCTTAAAGTACTTATCGGCACTAAGGATGTGATCATGTTTATGACAGAAAATCCACTTTAAGGTGAAACGTTACCTTGAACGGTGGTGCAGTGAAATTGGAAAGGTTCCAAACAGCAAAGAGTTATTGGTTTAGTGATAAAGAAAAAGTATATAACTGTAAATGAAGTTGCAAGTTGATTGTTTGGATGAAAAGTTTATTATAGAACTAGGAATAGTTCCTAAGTCTCATCTTGGATATAAACATGTGTTGTGGCACTTTCACTTGATTATAAGAATCATTGAAAGATGGAAAATCACTATAGAGATAGTGGACTCTCAAGAACAACATTACATATCCATTTACTGAAGCTTATCCAACAGCAGGATAATCGTCACTTAGAGAAGAAGAGTATGAGATACCATGACGATTGGCTTTAGTGCAAGTGGGAGATTGAAAGTAGTATGCGCACAAGCCAATCATGTTTGATGATAAAGCATATACTTTGTAACAATATTATTCATTTATTAATAAAAAGTATTAATTTATTAAAGGCTTTTAATTATCTACATGATGCTGCTTTATAATATGTGATAAACTCATAGTTTTAAGCAATGCTTTTAGAATAATGATGATGATCATTCTAATGAGATCTAAATTCTTTGAAAGCTTAAAACTAAAATAGTTCCCAATCGTTGGATTGCTAAACTGGAGATTAGTGAATCCAAATAGATTGGTACATACGTTGCTTGCTCATTGGATAAGAATGATTGATCTCATGACCATTTGTGTGGAGACACTAAAGCAAGTATGTAGGTTCTTATTAGAGAATAAGTTCACTGAACGTGACTCGCTAAGGAATACCTAATGGAGTTTTAGTTGCTTGTCAATAGGAATTCCTGTAGTGATAGTAGTACAACTGATCATTGGACTTGAGATCATCATAGTATCTTGTGTATGATGAGTTATACTTGGACTTGTTCCTTAAGACCCTTAGGGTATGCTTAGGTATAATAAGTTGTACATGGAGATAATGTATGATCAATAAAGAATCTACCACTTAGAGTAAAAGAAGAGAAATGTCCTATGTGATTCGATAAATGACAACCCAGTAGACCTTGGCCAAGACAAAATGAAATTAGAAAGGAGTTTTTAATTTGTATTATTTGGTGTTGTGCATTTAAGAGTCGAAATACATATAATTAAATAAATAAGACTTGACAGTAATTTCATATCTTATATTTAATTGGTACATGTATGGTGGAAGGATTGAATTGTACGGTAACTATTTACTCAAAGGTTCTTTTATAATTAATGTTGAAATCTATATTATCTGAAAAGTCGTTGATCGCTAGGGAGGCTTATCCCTATTGTAGAATAAATATTATTTATTTAAATAAATTAATAGTTTAATTTATTTATTTAAAGAATATTAGAATTGTTCTAATTGATTTATTCACAAGCGATTTAATATGGAGAACCTAAATGGTCACACCATAAAAGGAAGAATAATTATTTAAGAAGCAAATTGCATAATCGTAATAATAAGTTAAGTATATTTAATTTAATTTATGGTGATAGAATAAATTAAATAGCTTAATATTTATTATTTAATATTTTAGAAATATTAAATATAAATTAATAAGAGGAGTCTTATTATTATTATTACTATTATTATTATTTAATTACTAAAAGAGTTTGAGAATTAATTAATAAAAGTACTCTCTAATTAATTAAAAGTATAATTAATTATTCCTAATAAGATTAGGAGCCTAATTAATTAAAAGAGTTTAATTAATTAAAATAAAGCTCAATTCCTTAATTATTAAGGAGGGTTGCCTACATCTATAAATAAGAGGAGTCTTATTATGGGTGGAGAGTTGTTGTTGACTTTTTCACAACAGACGTGATTCCAATTGTTGGAGAGTACGTTCTTTTTCTATAAAGATAGAAAACTAGGGTTTAGCCAACCATCCTTCTTCTTGAATTTTTGTTCTTCCTTGGTAGATCACCTCTAGAGGCTAAACACTTGGGTGGCTAACGTTGATCAAAGGAAGGAACCAAACCCGGTAGATTCAAGTTGAACGTGAAAAAGATTGGAGGTGAACTTGTACCTGAGGAAGCTCGAATCTTCAAGGGTATGATTCTTGTTCTTCATATTTTCGTTTAATTAATAATTGTGCATATAGGATGATCCGGGTATATGGTTTGTAAAATTTTAAAACTCTTGTTTATCACGTTTTCGCTTATTTTGTGCAATTTGATTGCGTTCTTGAATATTAC
Source organism: Panax notoginseng (assembly GCA_016801055.1). NCBI lineage: Eukaryota > Viridiplantae > Streptophyta > Magnoliopsida > Apiales > Araliaceae > Panax > Panax notoginseng. The sequence continues at coordinate 128,452,214 of CM029019.1, forward strand.
AAACCTAATAGTAACATGCTCTACAAAACCCCCATGAATTCATAATTTTTCTGATTCATTAACTTGTCAGGAAATTAGCTCAAAAGTCCATTGAGACTAAGATTTTAGAATTTTTTAACATATTTTACGAAAACTTTCACCACAAATTCGTTTTAACTCGGTTTTAGTCCGCTCCACTTGGATTATTTCCATAAATTCCTTATCTATAAATTATTATTCTTGGATTCCACAAATAAATCCATTAATAACACTTTTACAAGTTCTATTTAAGTACTCTACGTAGTTTTTTCCATTCTTTATGCTTAGTCTTATGATTTTTAACCCTAGATTCGATTAGAACATGGATTAATCATGAAATCTAACTCATTTCCTTCCTTATACTTTGGATCTATCACAATCCCCAATTAAACAACCACCATCAACTATTAAAATTGATGATTCAAAAGAAAATATCTTTAAAAACTAAAAGTTTAGGATTTAATTCTTACCCCTCTTAATGATCCTGGATCTTCTCATTCTCCTTCTCCTTTGTGACGCCCCCAAAATTAGGTATACATCACCCATTTTGGGTCGTCAGATACATAGTACAGAATACAAATACAACTTACTAATACAACTGTTGTGTACAATACGACAAAACATAAACTGTGAGTTTGAATACAAATATTATCTTCTAGAGAGTATTCATACTCAAAAGGAGTTCTTATTACATTTATTAACACACCATTACCTAGAATAGTGAGGACTACTAACTAATACTATCATTCGGACCATCACTCCGTTCCCCGACTTGCCCCAGCTACGTTCTCATTTCTTGAAGAGAACAATGAAAGAAAGGGTGAGCTCAACTAGCCCAGTAAGAAATATTATGACTAAGATAATGCAGAATAAATTATCATTAGCCTTCAACAATGTTAAACTGATAAAATATAATAGACATCAAGTTTAACTGCAGCGGAACAAGTAATCCATTAAAAGAGTCAAGTAGAAAATAAACTCTACTATCTTTTATGATTTAAAAGGTTTTTTCAACACTGTGATCGCTGGGACTCAGCTTAATTAAATAATCCACATCATCGAATCACCCCTGCACTACGGCTAAGGATATTCGTGTATTCATTAATGGTCATGATCATGCCAACAACTGTCCATCAATGTACTACGTGCCAATGAGGACTTTTACCACATCATTTGTAACATTACGGTCACGATTATACTGAATAATCTCTGGTCATAATCATACCAAGTCCATCTATGCACTACAGGCCACAGATGACTTTTAACATTTTATAAACATGAGGATGATGACAATGATATAAGAATTTAATAAAACAAGTTCAAGAATTAATTTATCCAAGAATTAACAACGTCCAAATTGTCAACATGATACTGCTTTGCGGAGTAAAATTCAAGAATGCTTAGAAGAATATTTTCATGAAAAGATACTGGATGAAACGCAATTATCAAGGATATTCCATAAATTTCATGGAGTATAGAAGTCAAAACTTAACCAACTGAGTATATTAAAGAATGGAATAACAAAAGAAATCACCATGCATGCGATAGACCACACAGACAGGTTATTCCCACAAAATAATAAATAATGGAACTAGGTCCGGCGTAAAACGCACAGACATGATATTACAACAGAACAATAATAAAGACGGAACCAGGTCCGGTGTAAAATACACAGACAGGATGTTCCAACAGAATAATAATAAAAACGGAACCAGGTCCGTTGTAAAACACACAGACAGGATGTTCCAACAGAATAATAGAAGAATGTCACCAAGTATAGGGTAGACCGCGTATACAGGTTATTCCAACAGAATAATAAGAAATGGAATAACAACAGTTCTCTTCATGAATAAGAAAGAATAACACCCCTTACCGTTTTAAAGAAGAGCTAAAATAAGGAAGTAGTTAAGTAGCAGAATACTCTTCTTCTCTCTCTCTATAGTTTCTCACTATAGTTTCTCTCTCTAGAGTTCAGTGAATTCGTAAGAAATAATGAAGGAATGAGCTACTATTTATAAAAAAATAGAATGCATCGTAACTAATCCATGAACGGTCCAGATTGATTACTGTAATCCGACGGTCCATATTTAAAGAAAAATCTTTTAAATAAAATAAAATATATTCTATTTATAGAATAACTTTAATAAAGTATTCTGTTTTATATAAAAAGATGTTTCTGTTTTATTACGTTAATAATACGAATAAAACAAAACGTCATTATCGCTAAATAATTCATATTATTAACTGATAATAATTGAATCAAAATGAGTGACTTCTCACATAAGTATTAATAATCAATACCTTGTGCTACTATGCAACCACACGTATTTTTGTACTTTTACTACCGAGTAGTTCAACAGTATCAATGGTAAAACTTCTGCCGTTATTTTTAATAAAATATTTTTGTCGTTTTCTCAATCCGACAATAATTCTGTTGTGTGTTCCACCAATGATTGTACCGTTGTTCGAATATTCCCTGTTAAAACGAATATTCCCCGACCAATCGAATATTATATAACAACTTGCGTACTTTGCAAAATTTATAAGTATTACCCACAACTATAACATTATATCAAATTAACTCCATAATATTCAAAAATGATATTTATAGAAAATTCATCTTTATTTATAAAAGTTGGGGTCTTACAACCTCCCCTTCTTATGAAATTTCGCCCACGAAATTAGGGTACGTACCTAGTATGTCGAAGAAGTAAGGATACCTTGATTTCATTTCAGATTCTAACTCCCAAGTCATTTCCTCAACATCGTGGTTTCTCCACAAAACTTCGACTTGAGGTATAACCTTGGAGCGTAGAATATGTTCCTTCTTATTCAAGCTTTGAACAGGAACTTCTTCATACATCAAATCCTCCGTTATTTCGTCCGGTTCTAACTCAATAATGTGGTTTGGGTCTTCCAAATATTTACGTAACATGGATATGTGAAAAACGTTATGAACACGAGACATACTTGGCGGTAAAGCGAGTCTATAAGCCACAGTTCCTACTCGATCGAGGATTAAAAATGGACCGATAAATCGAGGATTAAGCTTTCCTCTTTTTCCAAATCTCGTAACTCCTTTCCATGGAGCAACACGTAAGAACACATGATCTCCTATATCAAATTCCACGTCCTTTCGATGAAGATCAACATAACTCTTTTATAGATCTTGTGAGGTTTTTATACGTTGTCAGATCGTTTGAATCTTTTTTGTAGTCATACGTACGAACTCTGGTCCCAACAACATTGCTTCACCCACCTCATCCCAGCATACTGGAGAACGACATTTTCTTCCATATAATGCTTCGAATGGAGCCATGCCAATACTTGCTTGATAACTGTTGTTGTAGGAAAACATCACCAATGGTAAGAACTTGTCCCAACTTCCCTTGAAGTCAAAGACACAGAGTCTTAATAAATCTTCTAGAGTTTGAATAGTCCTCTCTGATTGTCCGTCCGTCTGAGGATGATATCCCAAACTAGATCGTAAATCTGTGCCTATAGCTTTTTGTAAACTAACCCAAAATCGTGAAGTGAATCTTGGGTCTCGATCAAAAACTATGGATACTGGCATACCATGCAGTCTTACAAACTCGTTTATGTATATACGAGCAAGACGTTCAAGCGTAAAAGTTTCTCGTATCGGTAAGAAATGAGCAGACTTGGTCAATCTATCAACAATAACCCAAATCACATTTATACCTTGAGAAACCTTAGGAAGACCGGTAACGAAATCCATGGTAATGTGCTCCCACTTCCATTCTGGAATTTCAGGTGGTTGCAATGGACCTTTTCGTACTTGATGCTCCGCTTTGACTCGTTGACAAGTTAGACACCTTGAGATAAACAACGCTATCTCTCTCTTCATATTGCTCCACCAAAATGTATGACGAAGATCATGATACATTTTGGTACTTCCAGGATGGATTGCAAACGGTGTGTTGTGCGCTTCCATCATGATTTCATACTTTAAATCAGGGTTGTTAGGAACACAAAGTCTGGAGTTGACTCGAAGTATTCCTTCTTCATCGATTATTGCTTCTGGCATAGCACCTTCTTGCACTTTCTTCCTCATACGCATCAGCTCCAGGTCTGTAGCTTGAGCAGCTTTAACTTTATCGATTAAAGTTGGTTCTACTCGTATATTTGCCATCATCACATGGGTCCCTGGAGTCTTTAACTCTTTCTCCATCCTTTGCAAGTCAAACAAAATGGGCCTTTATGTTGACAATATTGCACTCGTACTTGCATATGATCTTTTACTCAATGCATCAGCTACCACGTTCGCTTTTCTAGGATGGTATTGAATGGTATGCTCATAATCTTTCAATAGTTCAAGCCAACGTCGTTGTCGCATGTTGAGTTCCTTTTGAGTGAAGAAATATTTGAGGCTTTTATGATCCGTAAAGATCTCCACCTTTTCCCCATACAAGTAATGCTTTCAAATTTTAAGTGAAAAGACAACAACTACCAAATCTAGATCATGAGTAGGATAATTCCTCTCATATTTCTTGAGTTGTCTTGATGCATAGGCTATGATTTTTCTATGTTGCACGAGAACGCATCCCAACCCTTTGCTCGAAGCATCACTGTAGATGACAAATCCCTCCGAGCTAGATGGTATTGTTAGAACAGGTGCTGAAATGAGTCTCCTCTTGAGTTCTTGAAAACTCTGCTCACATTCTTCGCTCCAACCGAACTTTGTATCTTTCCGAGTCAGCTGAGTTAATGGAGTAGCGATTCGAGAAAATCTTTCCACGAATCTCCGATAATAACCAGCTAAACCAAGAAAGCTACGTACTTCGGTCACTAATTTAGGTTGCTCCCAGCTTTGAATAGCTTCAATCTTTGCCGGGTCAACTGATATTCCACGACTTGATACTACGTTCCCAAGGAATGCTACCTCCTCCAGCCAGAACTCGCATTTCTTTAACTTGGCATAAAGTTTGTATTCACGAAGCTTTTGGAGTACCAGCCTCAAGTGTTGCTCATTATCTTCACGGCTTTTGGAATAAATAAGGATGTCATCAATAAAGACGACCACAAAGTGATCCAAATATTCCTTGAATACCCGGTTCATCATATCCACGAAGGCAGCAGGAGCATTAGTCAATCCAAAGGACATGACTAGGAATTTATAATGCCCGTACTGAGTTCTAAAAGCCGTCTTTGGAATATCCTTAGTTCTAACCTTCAGCTGATGATATCCAGAACGAAGATCGATCTTTGAAAAGAATTGTGCTCCTTGCAACTGGTCAAACAGGTCATCAATACGTTGCAATGGGTACATATTTTTGATGGTGACATGATTCAACTCCCGATAATCAATACAAAGTTGCAACAGAATAATAATAAAAACGAAACCAGGTCCGGTGTAAAACACACAGACAGGATGTTCCAACATAATAATAGAAGAATGTCACCAAGTATAGGGTAGACCGCGTATACAGGTTATTCCAATAGAATAATAAGAAATGGAATAATAATAGTTCTCTTCATGAATAAGAAAGAATAACACCCCTTACCGTTTTAAAGAAGAGCTGAAATAAGGAAGTAGTTAAGTAGCAGAATACTCTTCTTCTCTCTCTCTATAGTTTCTCTCTATAGTTTCTCTCTCTAGAGTTCAGTGAATTCATAAGAAATAATGAAGGAATGAGCTGCTATTTATAGAAAAATAGAATGCATCGTAACTAATCCATGAACGGTCCAGATTGATTACTTTAATCTGACGGTCCATATTTAAGAAAAAATCTTTTAAATAAAATATAATATATTCTATTTATAGAATAACTTTAATAAAGTATTCTGTTTTATATAAAAAGATGTTTCTGTTTTATTACGTTAATAATACGAATAAAACAAAACGTCATTATCGCTAAATAGTTCATATTATTAACTGACAATAATTGAATCAAAATGAGTGACTTCTCACATAAGCATTAATAATCAATATCGTGTGCTACTATGCAACCACACGTATTACTGTGCTTTTACTACCGAGTAGTTCAATAGTATCAATGGTAAAACTTCCGCCGTTATTTTTAATAAAATATTTTTGTCATTTTCTCAATTCGACAATAATTCCGTTATGGGGTCCACCAACGATTGTGCCATTGTACGAATATTCTCTGTTAAAACGAATATTCCCCGACCAATCGAATATTATATAACAACTTGCGTACTTTGCAAAATTTATAAGTATTACCCACAACTATAACGTTATATCAAATTAACTCATAATATTCAAAAATGATATTTATAGAAAATTCATCTTTATTTATAAAAGTTGGGGTCTTACATCCTTCTTTGTTAGAAGATTGATCCAAACTAGGTTCTTCCTTCTTATTTTCCTTCCTCATCTGTGCCTCCTCTTCTTCTCTCTCTCTCTCTCTCTTGTTTTCTCTTTTTGTTCTTAGATTTCTCTCTCATATCTCTTGAAATCCATTTTGGTCTTTGAGGTAGCTTGCAAATCTAGTAAATTAATTTAATCACATGTCTTAAAATTCTCCCTCCTTGCCCGGGTACAATAGACCAAATATTGCCCAATATCTTGTATCTTGCTTGCAAATATAGCTTTGGTGATTTTGATTTAATGAAGCTACTAAGATAGGGGGACATATGGCTTGGAGTAAAAAAAAGCATGTGCTTTCTTTCTCTCTTTAGGGCCTGTAACATCCCAAAATCTAGGTACTAATCACCACGAACCTGGTACACCAATTCTATAACTAATACGGAAGATATAATAATAAATTGTTTATACGCTAACATTTACACATAACCCCCAAAGTTGATAACCTAAAATTATTACCTGAATTCAATATCCTACTCGACATACAATGTAATTTGCCTTTGCTTGTATCCAAAGTATTCGTCTTAATCTGCAATGTTTATCATGATATAGCAAGGGTGAGCAACAAGTTTGCCCAGGAAGTTTAAGTTCAAGGAAAGATATATCATGATTGAAAGAATGAATAATAAGCTGACAAACTTTCAACAATATAATAATTGTGAAAGAACATGAATCAATTTTCATAACTGAATGATCGAGACAATAAAAATGAATGGCCAACAATGAACATGAACAACTATAACTGAACCAAATAGTAATGAAGGTAATCAGCCTTTCATACCTGATGAACATATGCAATAAGCACAACATGCGCATCAATAACTCATAGATGTGGTATAATCATAAATAATTATCCACTACTGCGCTTGAAAAATAATAACTCGAATCTGAGTTAGAGAACTTACTTGTACCATTGACTACTACTACGCAATCTATTTTAGCTTCATCTGAAGACCTAAAATTGATAATATCGATCTCCCAATTAGAATAATATCATCACATTAACTACTGCTAATTACGGTTATAAATTCACCTAAACACATTATCACATAATCCTAACAGTCAATAAAACACGTAAGACCTAATATCAAGTCAAATTATTTCAGTCTAAGTTGAGTTCGGTACTATTTCGACATCCTGATTGCCTAATCAGATAATTATCGAGCCTATTATCACTAAGACTCTACTTAAATGCATCAATATTATCTTAGATAATTTATTATTTAATCAAAAAAATTTCAAAAGCTCATAATAATTTTTTAATCATTAATATCATTTTTATATAATTTAAATACTACATAATTCCATTATTATTAATATTTAATTAATTTAAAATATTAATAAAATACTTGACAAAATATTATAAGTTATTTATAATATCTCAAATTATTTTTAATATCATAGTATCACCTTTAAAAGATTTTAAAACATTTAAAACTATTTTTAAATAACTGCCATTAATATTAAAATATTAATGTATTTTATGACAAAGTATTAAAAGTTATATTTTATAACATACACCATTTTTAAAACCTTTAAATCATTTTTATATGATTTTTAAAACATAAAAACTATTTTTTCATAATTTATTTAATACATTTATTAAATAAATTAATTATCATTAATATTAATTATTAATGAAACACTTCCTAAAATATTAAAAGTCATTAAAAATAACTTAAAATATTTTCTAACACTTTAATATAATTTTAAATTATTATTAAAATATTCAAATCATTTTTAAGTAATTTATGTAATATAACTATTAAATAAATTAAATATCATTAATAATTAAATAAATTAAAATATTAATGAAATATATCTCAAATTATTAAAAATCAATCTTTCAGGCATTAAAAAACTTTTTACAAATTAATTATGAATTTTTCATTATTATTTTCCATTTTATTATAATTATTTAAATTAAATAATTAATTTTTTATTAAATCTACAGCTAAAGAGGCCTATTGCGACAAAACTGTCGCTATAGGTGTTCTTGAGCCCTTAAGAACATTTATGTTCAGTGTGCCTACTTTGACCACTTACAATCCTTGATCTTGATGTTTCTTGGCATGTAGGTGTATTAGTGATGTAGTATTGATGTAATATTATAAGCACAAATAAGTTTCAGAGCCAAACTACATCACAACATGAAGTTATAAGCCATTAAAGTGGCTGTCAGAGGTGTTCTTCAGTTTTTGAAAATTCCAAAAAATGAAACCAGTGTCAGGGTCCTACTTTGGACCTTAATAACTTGGATTCTATGCTTTGTTTGTGTGTTTAAGTGTAACACTAATGAAGTAGGTATGTCAAGGTACAAAAGTAATACACTTTTGTAGCTTAACAACATCACAGATGAAAGATATAGGTCAGTCAAAGCTTGTCAGAAACCTGTTCTTGAAGAAATCTGGGTTTTCCAGAATTCTTTCTAGTCAGTTGGTTAACCCAGTTTTGACCATCATTATCTTTGATCCAGTTAATGATCTAAGTGTTCTAGTGTCATAGATTATGTAGACACTCGAAATTTCGTTTTCCTGCTACTAACTATGCAGGAGAACAAAAGAGTCTTTTTCACACTCCAGAGATAACCCTGGAGGACCACAACATCAATTTTCACCCCAGAGATAGCCTCGGGAGATCCAATTTCCAACCCCGGAGATAACCCCGAGAAATCAGTTTCTAAGCTCGGAGATAACCCCGAGAAAGTAAGTTCTAACCCCGGAGATAACCCCAGGAGATCAAGTATAATGCCCGGAGTCAACCCCGGGAGGTCAAGCCAACCTCAGAGATGACCTTGAGGACATTCAGAGTCAACAAAATGACAATCTCAAAGATAACCCTGGGAAAAACCTGCTACAACTGTGCAAAAACTGGAGATAACCCAGGCAGGGACAAAATGGTCATTTTGTCAACTCAAGTCAAATACACTCATTTCAACTCAAATTACTTCAAAAGAAGTCCCACAAGAACCATATCTTAACTACCGAGCGCAAACAACGCAAAACAGCTCAACGGACTGCCTGATGGAAACTCGAAAATGCCATTTCGGTCATGGACCCATCTTCCCGAAATCAAAAAAGAGTAAATCCTATGTCATTGCATAGCTCTCGGAAAGAGCTTTCTAGAATGGTATGGCACACTTCCATCAAACTCCTGGATTGAAAGTTATGAAAGTTAGAGCGAACAGTGCGTTGTTCGAGTGTACGTACGTCAAGACAGTGGGACCCACATTGCCCCGGGCACCCCGGGTAGCCGCATATATACCTACTGCTGCCTCAGGTACACATGCGGCTCCCCCTTCTATAAATAGAGGGCTTGGGGTGGCCATATTTGCAAGAGAAAAGGCGAGGAAGCCCTGTCCAATTTGCTTTGTACACACTATAAACTGAGTGCTTTCTCATTTTAAACACTTGTGAGCTTATATATTGTTATATTTTTACCGGCGGGAGCCAAGTGTTCATCCATTTAAAGTCATTAAAGTCTTCTTTGGTAGTCTATTGTAAGCCTTCTTGTAAGACCCCGAATTTTATGAAATAAAATTATTCAATTTTTCTATTTAGTAAATGGTTAAATTGATAACAAGTTTAAAGTTATGGGTGAAATATGAATTTTTTTTAAAATAAGCAAGTGGTTATAAAATAATCATTGTTGTCGGGGAATATTCGTTTGGTCGTGGAATATTCTTTCTGTCGGGGAATATTCGTACGACGGCGCAACTATTTGTGGGCCCCATAACGAATAACTGTCGGGTGAAGGAAAAACGACAAATTTGAGTTTTTACAAATAACGGCGTAGTTGTTACCGTTAACACTGTTGAAATACCCGGTGGTTAAAATACAGTAATACGCGTTATTGCACAGTAGCACACGGTATTGCATAGTATTTTTGAAATTATTGATTCTTACGTAAGAAGGCACTACTCAATAATTGTTACAGTAATTACTGTTCAATATTTTATTTTATTGATTCAATAATTGCTACGTTGAAATTTTATATTATTGTTGTGCAATAATTGTCACTGCACAGTATTTCTCCATTATCAGATCAATAATTCATATTATTTAAATAATATTATTAGATAGCATTATTGACAATGTCTAGAAAGTTCTGTCTAAAGAGAGGTTTGGTCATTTAATTGCGCGCCAGTAAGGAGAAATTCTTATTGGAAAGCCCCCTCTTTCCTGGGAACGGCCTGGTTGTCATAAATGTGATTCTGTAATATTATTTGTGAATAATTAATTATTGATTTATATGATAAGAAAATATTTATTTTATGTGAATATAAATGAGGGATATATTTATGTGGTTATAAATGAAGGAATTAATGTTGAGATGTTTTATCAGTATTTTGTCGGAATGGAGGTATTAAAAATCAATCAGGGTTTTTGAGATATATTGCGGGGGTTATAATTTTTAATCCGACCGTTGGATCGTTGTGATTTTTGGATATGTTATACATATATAAGTTGAGTATATGTCCATAAATTTTGAACCGTTAAAAATGAACGTATGATTTATTATGAATTTTACGAGATGACTGGTTCAGAAATTGTTGAATTTTCGGAGTTTATCATTTTGGTGGAAAATTCTAGAATTGGTGGGCCCCACTTGTGGTTGGTGAAGAAATGTGCTGAATTATATTTCAAATGTGGTAGGTGGGAATAGTAGCAGGTAAAGCCATCAGGTTGCAGGTCAAACCTACCAAAATTTTCCTATAAATAGAGGGCTAAGTTAGAATTGAAAATCACACCAGAAACAAGTTTTCTCTCTTTCTCTCTCTATATTATGAAGCATATTTTGTGAGTATTTAGATACTTTGAGAGTTGCTATTCAGTGCAAGTTTCCTTCGGCTTTGCATACCGATCAGAAGTACTGCTCTTTTGAGGTAAGGGATAGTAAGGGATAGTAAGGGATATTAAGGGATTTTAAGGGTTGTTATGATTTTCAGTTTCGTAATTTTTCTGATCTTCAAAAATTCTGGAAAAATTTGAAATGATATTTTGATGAGTTTTATTGATTGTGCCCAAAAATGGTGATTTTTGGATGTATAGATTGAGAGTTATGAATTTTATGAGAAAAGACTATTTTAAAAGTAACCGCTTATAATTCCTTGTGGTTAACTCCAAAATTGATGAAATTTTTATTGGGAGTACATGTATATGATAGAAGTATACTCTGTAAATTTCAGAATTTTTAGACAAAAGTACAATTTTTGACAAATGTCTAAATATTCGGCTATTTTGGCCATATGAAAAATAGTAAATGACTTTTAAAAATTCTGAGAAAAATATATGTTCACTATGGGACTATATTATGCTAAATCCCAGAAAAGAAATATTTTTGGAACTGATTTGATATTTTTCATGAAAATGGTCTAGTTATGAGTAAATGAATTAAATATGTTTTGTGAAGAAAGAAAATTGGAAAATAGGATTTTATGGCTTGAGAATCCTATATGAGGTATATACAGATTTTTTATGAGGGTTTTGGTTATTGATGATGAAATTGTAAGAGTTGGCATTTTATGATGATTAAATGCATTAATTAGTAAAGTGTAAACAATTAAAATAAATTGTTTATAAATTTAAGTAATATTATTCTTTCAATATCATTATACCGAAATATTGGTATGAATTTTATTGTAGAATTTCTATCTTTTGTGTCGGGGTTACTATTCATGAGTTACGAATATTACTCTTGAGATTAAAACTATATGTTGATCATATTATGTTTATCATCATATATAACATTTTTATAACCCTGATGTTGAAATTCTCTTTCACTTGGAGTGTAAAGATGGGTAAATTATTGGTATGATCATGACTAGGGTTCTCTTTGGCCTGTAGTGCAAAGTTGAATTGTGACTGGTATGATCATGACCATTGAATTTATAATTGAATATCTTAAGCTTAAGTGCAAAGGTGAATTGATCAACATGGTTATAATTATTGTTTATATAAATTCTGAAATGATTATATATTTCTTTGAGATATGAATATATTTGGCCTGTAGTGCAAATATGAATTGTTGATGAATATCTTTGGCCTGTAGTGCAAAGATGAACTGTTGTTGAATATCTTTGGCCTGTAGTGCAAAGATGAACTGTTGTTGAATATCTTTGGCCCGTAGTGCAAAGATGGTTTGTTGATGAATATCTTTGGCCCGTAGTGCAAAGATGGATTTGTTAGTATGATTATAAACAGGAATTGTGATTTGGTATAACCATGATCTTTGATGTTTCAGGTAAAGACAGGTGATGAAAATATTCTTCGTCCTGGGTGCGAAGAAAAATTTATAGTCACAATTATGATTATGAGTTATTCATATGATTGTGGAAAGGAACTGTTGAGTGATGTTACATGGATAAAATATTGTTGGTGGATTTTTAACATGGAGAAGATAATAGACTTTATAGTCTATTTGACTCTTCTAATGGATTGCTCGTTCCGCTGCAACTATGGTTGAAATTTTTATCATTTACCATATGTTCTAAATCTCTGATTTATTGTTGATGAAGGCTATGATAATTGAATTATCTTTAGTCATGATATTCTTTACTGAGCTAGTTGTGCTCACCCTTTTGCTTCACAATTCCTTTCAGGTAATAAGAGTGTAGCTGGGTCGAGCGAGGGTAACGGGGAAATAGAACGGTGGTCTCTAGCTGTGGATGTTCTCCCAAGCAGTATAGAAAAGTTCATTTAGTAGTTATATTTGGTGAATCCAATAGGGTAAGGTGTACCCAACGTTGGAAGGGTGGTTTGCCACTATCATACAAGATGTCTAACGACATACAACCTCGTGTCATCATAAGACAGGGATGTGCTCATCCACTTGCTGAGTATATATACGAGCACTACCTATATAATCTTGGTGTTTGTTTAAAGTATAATTCTCAATTAGAGATAGTAGAGATAATGATATGTCAAGAGAAGACTCACCATTGGGAAGAATATGATAGTAATCTTCTCGTTTTTCTTTGGGGTCTATTGGGTAAACCAAGGATAATTCTGTGGCCATATGATATCTATCATAACCTAGATGCATGGCCTCCCATGTACGAAGGTTTCCTTGAGCACTTCCCAAAGATTCTAATTTCTAAAACAATTTTTGACTATACCTTTATGTAAGGTGTCATTGTGAGGTGATGTCCACGGTTGGAACATGAGTCACATTTGGTATATATTTATATCCAAACTCACAGCATATGTGTTGTTGTATTTTGCACGACAATTGTTGTAATAAAGTTGTAGTTGTTTTCTGTACCATGTATTTGACGACTCAGAATGGGTTGGGTGGAATGGACCTATTTTGGGGTTGTCACAGGTGGTATCAGAGCTTAGGGATATGATCTCTGGCGGAGATCGGGGAATACAACTAGGAGGGGAGAGATGAGTAAATCCTTCGCTAGTGTGTCTTACCTAAGCTTATTTGTTGGTCAGTCATAATATCGGAATATTATGTGATATGTTAATTTATTAAATTAACCCTTGTTTTGAAGCTGTATTCTAGAATGATATTTGAAATACAGGAGATGAGCAATGGAGAAATCATGATGACAGGAAAGATGGAATCTGAAATGAAAGCAAGGTACTCTCAACTCTTTGAATTACCAGGTACGTAAATTTCGGGGACGAAATTTCATAAGGAGGGGAGATTGTAAGACCCCGAATTTTATGAAATAAAATTATTCAATTTTTCTATTTAGTAAATGGTTAAATTGATAACAAGTTTAAAGTTATGGGTGAAATATGAATTTTTTTTAAAATAAGCAAGTGGTTATAAAATAATCATTGTTGTCGGGGAATATTCGTTTGGTCGTGGAATATTCTTTCTGTCGGGGAATATTCGTACGACGGCGCAACTATTTGTGGGCCCCATAACGAATAACTGTCGGGTGAAGGAAAAACGACAAATTTGAGTTTTTACAAATAACGGCGTAGTTGTTACCGTTAACACTGTTGGAATACCCGGTGGTTAAAATACAGTAATACGCGTTATTGCACAGTAGCACACGGTATTGCATAGTATTTTTGAAATTATTGATTCTTACGTAAGAAGGCACTACTCAATAATTGTTACAGTAATTACTGTTCAATATTTTATTTTATTGATTCAATAATTGCTACGTTGAAATTTTATATTATTGTTGTGCAATAATTGTCACTGCACAGTATTTCTCCATTATCAGATCAATAATTCATATTATTTAAATAATATTATTAGATAGCATTATTGACAATGTCTAGAAAGTTCTGTCTAAAGAGAGGTTTGGTCATTTAATTGCGCGCCAGTAAGGAGAAATTCTTATTGGAAAGCCCCCTCTTTCCTGGGAACGGCCTGGTTGTCATAAATGTGATTCTGTAATATTATTTGTGAATAATTAATTATTGATTTATATGATAAGAAAATATTTATTTTATGTGAATATAAATGAGGGATATATTTATGTGGTTATAAATGAAGGAATTAATGTTGAGATGTTTTATCAGTATTTTGTCGGAATGGAGGTATTAAAAATCAATCAGGGTTTTTGAGATATATTGCGGGGGTTATAATTTTTAATCCGACCGTTGGATCGTTGTGATTTTTGGATATGTTATACATATATAAGTTGAGTATATGTCCATAAATTTTGAACCGTTAAAAATGAACGTATGATTTATTATGAATTTTACGAGATGACTGGTTCAGAAATTGTTGAATTTTCGGAGTTTATCATTTTGGTGGAAAATTCTAGAATTGGTGGGCCCCACTTGTGGTTGGTGAAGAAATGTGCTGAATTATATTTCAAATGTGGTAGGTGGGAATAGTAGCAGGTAAAGCCATCAGGTTGCAGGTCAAACCTACCAAAATTTTCCTATAAATAGAGGGCTAAGTTAGAATTGAAAATCACACCAGAAACAAGTTTTCTCTCTTTCTCTCTCTATATTATGAAGCATATTTTGTGAGTATTTAGATACTTTGAGAGTTGCTATTCAGTGCAAGTTTCCTTCGGCTTTGCATACCGATCAGAAGTACTGCTCTTTTGAGGTACGGGATAGTAAGGGATAGTAAGGGATATTAAGGGATTTTAAGGGTTGTTATGATTTTCAGTTTCGTAATTTTTCTGATCTTCAAAAATTCTGGAAAAATTTGAAATGATATTTTGATGAGTTTTATTGATTGTGCCCAAAAATGGTGATTTTTGGATGTATAGATTGAGAGTTATGAATTTTATGAGAAAAGACTATTTTAAAAGTAACCGCTTATAATTCCTTGTGGTTAACTCCAAAATTGATGAAATTTTTATTGGGAGTACATGTATATGATAGAAGTATACTCTGTAAATTTCAGAATTTTTAGACAAAAGTACAATTTTTGACAAATGTCTAAATATTCGGCTATTTTGGCCATATGAAAAATAGTAAATGACTTTTAAAAATTCTGAGAAAAATATATGTTCACTATGGGACTATATTATGCTAAATCCCAGAAAAGAAATATTTTTGGAACTGATTTGATATTTTTCATGAAAATGGTCTAGTTATGAGTAAATGAATTAAATATGTTTTGTGAAGAAAGAAAATTGGAAAATAGGATTTTATGGCTTGAGAATCCTATATGAGGTATATACAGATTTTTTATGAGGGTTTTGGTTATTGATGATGAAATTGTAAGAGTTGGCATTTTATGATGATTAAATGCATTAATTAGTAAAGTGTAAACAATTAAAATAAATTGTTTATAAATTTAAGTAATGTTATTCTTTCAATATCATTATACCGAAATATTGGTATGAATTTTATTGTAGAATTTCTATCTTTTGTGTCGGGGTTACTATTCATGAGTTACGAATATTACTCTTGAGATTAAAACTATATGTTGATCATATTATGTTTATCATCATATATAACATTTTTATAACCCTGATGTTGAAATTCTCTTTCACTTGGAGTGTAAAGATGGGTAAATTATTGGTATGATCATGACTAGGGTTCTCTTTGGCCTGTAGTGCAAAGTTGAATTGTGACTGGTATGATCATGACCATTGAATTTATAATTGAATATCTTAAGCTTAAGTGCAAAGGTGAATTGATCAACATGGTTATAATTATTGTTTATATAAATTCTGAAATGATTATATATTTCTTTGAGATATGAATATATTTGGCCTGTAGTGCAAATATGAATTGTTGATGAATATCTTTGGCCTGTAGTGCAAAGATGAACTGTTGTTGAATATCTTTGGCCTGTAGTGCAAAGATGAACTGTTGTTGAATATCTTTGGCCCGTAGTGCAAAGATGGTTTGTTGATGAATATCTTTGGCCCGTAGTGCAAAGATGGATTTGTTAGTATGATTATAAACAGGAATTGTGATTTGGTATAACCATGATCTTTGATGTTTCAGGTAAAGACAGGTGATGAAAATATTCTTCGTCCTGGGTGCGAAGAAAAATTTATAGTCACAATTATGATTATGAGTTATTCATATGATTGTGGAAAGGAACTGTTGAGTGATGTTACATGGATAAAATATTGTTGGTGGATTTTTAACATGGAGAAGATAATAGACTTTATAGTCTATTTGACTCTTCTAATGGATTGCTCGTTCCGCTGCAACTATGGTTGAAATTTTTATCATTTACCATATGTTCTAAATCTCTGATTTATTGTTGATGAAGGCTATGATAATTGAATTATCTTTAGTCATGATATTCTTTACTGAGCTAGTTGTGCTCACCCTTTTGCTTCACAATTCCTTTCAGGTAATAAGAGTGTAGCTGGGTCGAGCGAGGGTAACGGGGAAATAGAACGGTGGTCTCTAGCTGTGGATGTTCTCCCGAAGCAGTATAGAAAAGTTCATTTAGTAGTTATATTTGGTGAATCCAATAGGGTAAGGTGTACCCAACGTTGGAAGGGTGGTTTGCCACTATCATACAAGATGTCTAACGACATACAACCTCGTGTCATCATAAGATAGGGATGTGCTCATCCACTTGCTGAGTATATATACGAGCACTACCTATATAATCTTGGTGTTTGTTTAAAGTATAATTCTCAATTAGAGATAGTAGAGATAATGATATGTCAAGAGAAGACTCACCATTGGGAAGAATATGATAGTAATCTTCTCGTTTTTCTTTGGGGTCTATTGGGTAAACCAAGGATAATTCTGTGGCCATATGATATCTATCATAACCTAGATGCATGGCCTCCCATGTACGAAGGTTTCCTTGAGCACTTCCCAAAGATTCTAATTTCTAAAACAATTTTTGACTATACCTTTATGTAAGGTGTCATTGTGAGGTGATGTCCACGGTTGGAACATGAGTCACATTTGGTATATATTTATATCCAAACTCACAGCATATGTGTTGTTGTATTTTGCACGACAATTGTTGTAATAAAGTTGTAGTTGTTTTCTGTACCATGTATTTGACGACTCAGAATGGGTTGGGTAGAATGAACCTATTTTGGGGTTGTCACACTTCTTACACTTTCTAAAGCCTTTCTCCACTACTGTCCATACACAGTTCTGCACATTGAGAGTCGTGTTGCATGTGTATGCCCGGACTTCAGTCCGTGGCTTTTATTTCTTCTTGTATATATATATATATATATATATATATATATATATATATATATATATATATATTTATATATATATATTTATATATAAACTGTTGTCGAACTTTGTTCGATGAGCCTGGATTTTACATCCGAAGAGTTTACTATTTATATATATATACGTATATATATATGTATATATATATATATATGAACTGTTGTCGGACTCTGTTCGATGAGCCTGGATTTTACATCCGGTGCGCTTACTGGTTATATATATATATAGCGACAAATCGCTGAAATGATAAACCAAGCCAGGATCGATATATATCCTGTGTGTTTATCGCTTTATATATATATATATATATATATATATATATATATATATATATATATATATTTTTGTCAGGCCTGTAGTTTACTTCGTGGCCTTTTAAAACTTTCTTTACATTTCGTTCCGCTTGGAGTTTACTTCGTGGCGGTTGATCGTTTTTACTGCTTTCTTTATATTTTGACCCACCTGGAGTTTACTTCGTGGCGGTTGATCATCTTTACTACTTTATTTACATTTCTGATCCCACACAGAGGTGCTTCGTGGTGGTTGATCATGTCTCTATATATTTATTTACCGCTTTTATATATTTACATTTTCGATCCCCCACAGAAGTGCTTCGTGGTGGTTGATCATGTCTCTATATATATATTTACCGCTTTTATATATTTACATTTCTGATCCCCCATGGAGGTGCTTCGTGGTGGTTGATTATGTCTGTATATATATATTTATAACTTTTATATAGATAACTGCTTACAGCTTTCATATAAATTGCGGCATCATGTGAGCCTAGGAATCATGTGATCACAGATTCAGTCTACTAAATCTAGATTCGGTTCCCGTGATGAACATTTTCAGCTGCACACGGCTTGTAAATTATTCGTGTTGTTCGAATTTTCTTAGATGGCTCTCATGCCCATAAGGAGTTCGGCACTGCTATGTATATTATATTCTCGAAGATGCTTCGCATCTCGAAAATAAAAACAATCAAGCCGAACACATAATAAAATGGAAGTATCAAATGCCTCAATTACTATTGAGCACAAGGGTTTGAAAAACCTCTTTTTTACAAAACATCACTGCTATATCTTGTTAAAACTGAATTTTATACAGAAATTCAAACCCTTTGTATATAGGAGCGAACGAGGCATAACACTACTTCCAGATAATTGCACATTGATCCACACACACACACACATTCATATAACAGTTTAAATTGAAAAGTGGTGATCACTATGGCAACACGGATGTCGGGGGGTGCCCAACACCTTCCCTCCGCATAACCAAGTACCCAAACCCTAATGAATCTCGGTTTCACAGACCTGTTAAGCAGTGTCACATAACTGGGTCAATGTGCAAATCTTTTCACAGTTGTGTTAGTACAACCATTTAAAAAACCAACTGGCGACTCTTATAGTCCAATCGTCGACATATACATGTCGTACCTTTTCACAACTTATTTTTTCAAACAAATCTCACCTAACATGAGAACACCAAAAGATAAGAACAAAAAGGGACAAAGTAAAATCCCGACGTCGACAGGTGGCGACTCTGCTGGGGACTTCCAGTAAGAGGGCTTAAGTTGCTACTACAAACTTTTCAAAACTATTATCTGTTTGTGCGTGGATATTGCATTTACATTTGAATGAATGTGTACGAATGCATTTACTTATTGCACTTAGTGCTTCGCACCATATCTGCTTGTGATATTAGTGCTTCGCACATGTCATCATTTCCATATGGTGAGACACGTTGTCTGTGAATGTATGTTGTGTGGTTCCTCCGCCAAGAGGCTATCTTGTCAGTGTTTGTTTACTGGACTCGTAGGAAGACTAATTCCAACGAGGCTCAGGAAAGGCACCACAAAAATTCGCTCCAATTGAAAGGCCGGATTAACTTCCCGTCAAGTAAATTGCGATGATTTGGGAACCTTCATGCCAAAAAGCCGTGAGAGTAGCCTAAGATAGGTCAGCCTCTGTTAAACCAAACGCGAAGGAAAGTCTCTTCATACTTTCCCATTTAAATTAGTTGTAATTACAATTACTTGTAATTTCATTTCTATGTCAATCTCAATGTAATGAAAAATATAAAGGAATATGTGTACATGCATTCCCTTTCATATCAAAACTTGCCATGCTATCTAGTCAACTAACATCCATTTCACAGGATAATACTCCTAAACGGACCCATTAAGTGGCATGTAATATTCCTACATTCACTAAGACTAAATTACCACTTCTTTTGTAGGGAAGTAATCGGTCCCGTTACCCGTTTAAAGTCCAAAAAGGCACTAAGCCTACCGTCAGACATGACTACAAGTGCCCAGCCTGATCCTACTCCTATTTCTCTAGAGGAGTTTGAAGAATTAAGGAATCAGATAGCAGAATTGGTTATCTTTCTAAAAGGACAAAGTAAAGACACTCGAGGCCAGACAATGCCTACTCAACCAGAGTCATTCACACGAGGGGGCAGTTAGGATATTGGCAAAAAGATGGAAACCCAGATAACTGAACCTCATTCCAATAAAGGAACCAACAAAACCCCTAAAATCACAAAACTCAGGGATGATCGAGAAACTGGGGATATAAGAGAGAAAGTCCAACAAATGGAGGAAACCATCCGATCAATCAAAGGGGCTGGAAACTATGGAAGTGTCACCTATTCATATCTTTGCATATTCCCAGGGGCTCGATATCCTGACAAATTTAAAATCCCAGAGTTTGAAAAATACAATGGGGTAGGCGATCCTTATACACACCTAAAAGTGTACATTGGCGAATTGGGGTCTTATGTTGAAGATGAAAGCCTTAGAATGCAACTTTTTCAAAAGAGTCTAACTGGAGAGGCTAAAGCCTTGTATGCCCGACTTGACAATGCCAAAATACACAACTGGGAAGAATTGGCCCATGCCTTTCTAAATCAGAACAGTTTTTAGTCACAAATGGCACTGGATCGATACCAAGTGACTAAAGTCAAAAAGTAAAGTACTGAGTTTTTTTGAGAATATGCCCAAAGGTGGAGACATCTGGCAGCGCAAGTCATTCCATCAATGACAGAAACTAAGATGGTAATGACGTTTATTGATATCCAAGAGGCTCCTTACTATGAGAGGATCCTAACAGGCAAAGGAAAGCCATTCTCGGAAATGATCAAACACGGCGAAATGGCAGAGATGGGCCTGAAGGCAGGAAAGATTAAAGACTTTACTGCCTTGGAAGCAGTCGCCAAACATATACAGACTTGCAAGTATGTGAGCGATATCAAAGGGGTACCCGATAAAGGCGATGAAGATGTATCCCTTCTTGTACAAGGGCAAGCTAGGATACCAAACTATAGCCCCCCTATTTGGAAAAAGCAAGACAATCTGCCATCTCAACAACAAGCTGCATTCAACAAATGCCAGGATAGAAAAAGAAAATTTGAAAGAATGAAAAATCGGGTGTTCACTCCACTAGGCGATTCCCTTGAAAATGTCTTGGCGATATTAATAGATCACAAGAAAATTATCGAACTTGCTCTACCACTGAAGCTAGGGAGCAAAAGATACATCCGAGCCAGAGATGTGCTTACCACTCAGGGTCTCCATGACACGATACACAAGATTGTTGGTCCTTAAAGCATAAGATTTAAAATCTGATCGAAAGTGGCAGTAGTATGGTCCAACAACTCGATCAACAAAATGTCAACACCAACCCTCTATTGCAGCATGATACAGAGGAAGTAAACATGATCGGGTCAGGAAGCGCTGAAATGTATCCAAATCGTAAGTACATACGAAGGGTGGAGGAATACCCCCAAAGGCACATAACAAATTTCATAGAGTGGGAAAACTCGGAGGATGGTATGCCAGTAATGCACAAATTAGAGACGATCCAGAATCAAGTAAATCTGCTAGCTAAGCTGATAGTACACCAACATCAGGAAATGAGGTATTTTTCACTCAACTATCAAAAAGCTAAGAGAAAAAGGAGGTTAACCATAGTGTAAGCCCATATCTCTTTATGATGAGCCAGCTAAATGAAGAATATCGAAGCAGGCTGAAAGTACAAGAAAAGTGGGATGACAAAATTGCTAGAAGATCTCGCCAGTGAAAAAATCGCTAAGGGGAATGCGATTTCCCAAAGAAGAAAGATAAAACAACCTCCCAAAAGGCCCAAAAATTCACCCCTCTCAGTAAATCAGATGAAGAAATGCTACACTTTCTGATAAGTGAAGGAAGGATTACTGAGTTGCTGCCTCCTATAAATTCCAAGATAAAGAGTTATGATTCCACCAAGATATGCCTCTATCATTCTAACTCCCTTGGACATGCGACTGAGGATGTTGGTCTTTGCGACATAAAATCCAGGATCTTATTAAAAATTGAGAGCTGGAGATAGAATTCCCATGACCAAAAAAGGCGAAAAGGAAAGCTTAAGATGTCCCTTCGAGACAGGCAGTTCAAAGGAGGTGAAGGCTATGAGCGCCAATTCTGGTAGAACACAAGGTGGACTGATCCCAATGCAAGGAATGACAGAGGAAAGAAGGGAATCCCCAAAGGAGATTCCTCTGCCAACATCAAACATCTTGTGGTCCAAAGATATCAACCACGCTCCTAATTTTATCACCTTGGATGATGAGGAGGAAATACTAATCCTTTCCAAGGAAGGAAAAGCCAAAAAGGAAAGTTCCTTACGAGAAATACAACAACAATTCGAGGGAGATTTCATGGTCGAATCCTCCCAAGCCCAAGAAAAAGGTGAAGGAACAGATGAAGAAAAAGGTGGTGACGTTGTCGAGGAAACTAACCAATCAAAGAATCAGGAGTTCATACCTTTGTGCGATGGGTCCAGTTCAAGCATCCCTGAGGAATGTACTGAATCAAGAAGTGATCAAGTTATGGCTATAAGTGAAGATATTCAGAATTAAGAGGCAACCTCTATCGCGAGCCCTGAAGGCAACATAACCAATGACAACTGGACTATCATGCCTCAGTTAGCCAAGAAGATGCAGATCTAGAGGATATAGTTATGAGTTCCAGGAGATGTTGGGACGATATCACTTTCTTTGTAGTATGCCATTTATTTTCCATGAATGTAAAAATAATAATAATAATAATAATAAAAACAAAAAACAAAAAACAAAAAATAACAAAAAAAAGTGTAAGAAAAAGAAAAAAACAAAAAAGAAAAAGAAAAAGAAAAAGAAAAAGAAAAGACAAGAAAAAAAAAAAAAACAAAAACAAAAACAAAGACATCTCTACACCCTTCTCACCACTTACCACTTTGAACCTTTTCAAAAAAAAGTTGGAACTACGCAGACCTGATCTCCCCTCATCAATGGGAGTACGTAGGCAGCCGTGTACGGTGCGGTCTAACCAGTACAAAAATTGAAAAACCCCTTCAACCAAGCTTAAACTCCCATAAATATTTTTAGCCTTTCAAACCACAGCCTGAACTACAAAACTCCTGATCTCCCTTCGTCAATGGGAGTACGTAGGCAACCATTTATGGTGCGGTCAAACTAAACAAAAAATCCAAAACCCCCCAAACAAACACTTCTCAAACTGTTTATCTTATCAAGCAGGAACTACGCAGACCTGATCTCTCCTCATCAATGGGAGTACATTGGCAGCCATTAGTGGTACGGTCGGACCCTCAAAAGAAATATCTAAACCCAAATATCAATCCCAAGACATCAAATAACAACCTTCCAAGTCAGTGACCCATGTTGAGACGACCCAACAACACTTCAATGTCATCCCATTAAATCTGGCACAAATTCTAGAAAGGAAGAGACAACGATACAACCAGCAGCGATGACCTTCAAAGAGCTGACACCCTTAATCACAAGTCTTCATCAAATCAGAAGAAAACCATCAATGCCGATTGCGAGAACAAGTTAGGAACAATGATTGAGGGCATCAAAGCCCAAATCCACTACATGTTCACCATCTGGTACAGAAGTAAAAGCCTCTTGCGATCTCGGCGTCTTATCAACTCATCTATCAAAGCAATTATCCTAGACAACAAGCAATGTTGGGGAAATTTCAAAATTGGCGACAACCCGATATTGAAACCCTTACAAAAAGACTGGAGCAATCTATAAAATAATGACAACTCAACACTAGGGTATTTATCAACCCTCCTAAAGAGGAAAATGCGCCAGTCAACACCATCAGCATGGTACATCATCATCACAGCTTCCCTCACACCATCTCACTGGCGATTTGGATATTACTCACTTGCGACTTCATCAACAAAGAGAGTTTCTCATATGAACCCTCGGCATCAACATGAGAAAGGACTGGGTTATTGTCCAATTCCAAGTAATGGAAGGAGCTTAAGGTGGGATCAAGCCTCTCATCAAAAGAAAGGGGAGAACTCCTAAAAGAAATCATGACGACTTTAGCTTGCCCTTACAGAAGAAGGGGAAATTTCTCAAAAAAGTCCTTAACTCAAGAACATCATCATCAAATGTGCCAATCGACTTCGAGTCCTCACAAGTCGAAGCCTTTACACCGAAGTTCAAATCTGGGAAGCAAAATAAGGAGTTACACCCTCTAGGGATGTCAACGGCATTCAGGTCATCAGTTCAGCCGGGTTGCGAATCAAACACTCAAGAAAATGAGGCATAAGCACCCAACAGTGAAAGGAAACTCCAAAACACCTCAAAAAGGGTGAGCGTAGCATCACACAGAGTATGGTGAAGCAAAATGTGGGATATTACTTCAGCGAAGGTATCAGATGATCCAATATTCTAAACTATTGGCATCAATTCAGCGCAACATCAAAATAGTTCAGCGATGAAAGCTTCGTATACCACCGTTCGAGTGGGAACCGAAACAGTTTGGCGATCAGCAGGGTAGGCATCGTTACAAACTACCATCGTATGCATTGGGAAGGTCCGGTGATTTTAGAACTTCATCCCCAACAAAGATGTAGAAAACATCTCAACTTATCTTCATCAAACAAGCATCGGCGACACCGACAAAAAGCCAAATCGTTGGATTCAACACTAGCATAGTCATCAATAATGATCGGTAAAGGTAAAGCAATTTGTGAAAATATTTTAACATTCATCATAACATTCATTATATTGCGATTTGCAAAACGCGAAAAGCGAAATGCAAAGTGCGAGTAGCGAAGTGTGAAGTGCGAGTTGCGAAGTGCGATTGGCCAAATGCGAAAAGCGAAGTGTGAAATGCGAAATGCGATGTGCGATTTATGAACTATAATTTACGAAAATATTTTAACATTCATCATAACCTGCATTACATTGCGATTTGCATCATTAGAAATGCCTTGTCATAATTTCAAGTGTCTAGCAATCTTTATCAGGTCCATTCCATTGCATTACATGAATATGATAAAGAGGGGCATCTGTAGACACTCAAAATTTTGTTTTCCTGTTACTAACTATGCAGGAGGACAAAAGCATCTTTTTCACACTCCAAAGATAACACTGGAGGACAACAACATCAATTTTAACCCCGAAGATAGCCCCGGGAGATCCAATTTCCAACCCCGGAGATAACCCCGAGAAATCAGTTTCTAACCCCGGAGATAACCCCGAGAAAGTAAGTTCCAACCCCAAAGATAACCCCGGGAGATCAAGTATAATGCTCGGAGTCAACCTCGAGAGGTCAAGCCGACCTCAGAGATGACCCTGAGGACATTCAGAGTAAAAAAAATGATAATCTCAAAGATAACCCTGGGAAAAAGCCGCTACAACTGTGCGAAAACCGGAGATAACCCCAGGAGAATACACTCATTTCAACTCAAATTACTTCAACTCAAATCAAATACACTCATCTCAACTCAAATTACTTCAAAAGAAGTCCCACGAGAACCATATCTTAACTTCCGAGCATAAACTACGCAAAACGGCTCAACGAACTGCCTGACAAAAACCTGGAAATGCCATTTCGGTCATGGACCCATCTTTTCAGAATAAAAAAATATCAGATCACATTTTATTGCATAGCTCTAGGAAAGAGCTTTCTGGACTGGTATGGCATGATTCCATCGGACTCCCGAATTGGAAGTTATGAAGGTTCGAGTGAACAACGCGTTGTCCGAGTGCACGTACATCGAGATAGCGGGACCCACATTACCCAGGGGTAGCCGTAGGTACACCTACTACTACTGTAGGTACACCTGCGGCTCCCTCCTCTATAAATAGAGGGCTTGGTGTGGCCATATTTGCAAGAAAAAAGGCGAGGAAGCCCTCTCTAATTTGCTCTGTACACACTATAAACTAAGTGATTTCTCATTTTAAACACTTGTGAGCTTATATATTGTTATATTTTTACCGGCGGGAGTCGAGTGTTCATCCATTTAAAGTCATTGAAGTCTTCTTTGGCAGTCCACTGTAAGCCTTCTTACACTTTCTAAAGCCTTTCTCCACTACTGTGGACACACAGTTCTACGCGTTGAGAGTCGTGTTGCATATGTATGCCCGGACTTCGGTCCGAGGCTTTTATTTCTTTTTGTATATATATTATACATATGGACTAACGTTATCGAGACATTCCTCGATTGAGCCTGGACTCACGTCCGGAGCGTTTATTTTTCTTATATATATATATATATATATATATATATATATATATATATATATATAAACTGTTGTCAAACTTTGTTCGATGATCATGGATTTTACATCCGGAGCGTTTACTATTTATATATATAAATCCAGGCTCATCGAATAGAGTTCGACAACAGTTCATATATATATATATATATATATATATATATATATATATATATATGGGGAGGATCTAAATCAGACCAAATAAGCGGACCAAAGAATGGACCAAGGCAGAAACACGCAGGTTTCAGGGTCCGGGTTGGACCAACCCGCGGGTTGACCCTGAAACCCGCGTGTTTTTGCCTTGGTCCGTTCTTTGGTCCGCTTATTTGGTCTGCTTTAGATCCTCTCCGTATATATATATATATATATATATATATATATATATATATATATATATATATATATATATATATATATATATATATATATATATATTTGTCAGGCCTGGAGTTTAGTTCATGGCCTTTTACAGCTTTCTTTATATTTCGTCCCGCCTGGAGTTTACTTCGTTGCGGTTGATCGTCTTTACTGCTTTATTTACATCTCTGATCCTCCATGGAGGTGCTTCGTGGTGGTTGATCATGTCTCTATATATATATTTACATTTTCGATCTCCCATGGAGGTGCTTCGTGGTGGTTGATCATGTCTGTATATATATATATATATATATATATAACTTTTATATATATAACTGCTTACAACTTTCATATAAATTGCGGCGTCGTGTGAGCCTAGGAATCGTGTGATCACAGATTCAGTCTACCTAATCTAGATTCGGTTCCCGCGATGGACATTTTCAGCTGTACACAGCTTGTAAATTATTCGCGTTGTTCGAATTTCCTTAGATGGCTCTCATGCCCATAAGGAGTTCGACACTGCTATGTATATTATCTTCGAAAATAAAAGCAATCAAGCCGAACACATAAGAAAATGGAAGTATCAAAGGCTTTAATTACTATTGAGAACAAGGGTTTGAAAAATCACTTTTTTACAAAACATCACTGCTATATCTTGTTAAAACTAAATTTTATACAGAAATTCATGCCCTTTGTATATAGGTGCGAACGAGGAATAGCACTACTTCTTGATAAAGGCACATTGATCCACACACAGACACACGCATATTCATATAACAGTTTAAATTAAA
Organism: Panax notoginseng; assembly: GCA_016801055.1. Lineage (NCBI taxonomy): Eukaryota > Viridiplantae > Streptophyta > Magnoliopsida > Apiales > Araliaceae > Panax > Panax notoginseng. The sequence goes on from CM029019.1 coordinate 128,479,906, forward strand.
AAGTGGCGGTCACCGTGGCAACACGGATGTCGGGGGGTGCCTAACACCTTCCCTCCGCATAACCAATTCTCCGGACCCTAATGAATCTCGGTTTCACAGACCCGTTAAGCGATGTCACATCACTGAGTCAATATGCAAATCTTTTCTCGGTTGTGTGGTACAACCCTTTAAAAAACCAACTGGCGACTCTTATAGTCCAATCGTCGACATATACATGTTGGACCTTTTCACAACTTATTTTTTCAAAAAAATCTCACCTAACATCAGACTACAAAAAGCTATACACTTACATAGCCTAACTACTTAACCATTGCAAGATCAAATCCCTGTAAAATGGATGTCAGACATTCTGGAAAATCAGGGTTTTCCAGAAATCAGTTTTCATGACTGGTCAACCATGTTTGACCATTAATAACTTGAGATCTAGACATGGTCTGGTCTTGATTTCACTTTCAGTCTACTCAGCTCATGACATAGAATATCAATGATACATTTAGCCATCCTAACATCTAACACACAATGATCTATGACCTCTGACATTAGGTTATCAGGCCATATTTTTAGGATTCATATTCAGTTGCTAAAATCCCATTTTCATGCACTTAAATGTTATGGATCTATGATATAACATCATAGATCACTAAATAACATCTTATAACACTACTCTAAACAACAAATCACATAAATTACATAAATCATAAGGATCTAGAAAGGCTTTAGGGTTTATGCCTTTTGTGCTTCAATTCTTGATTCTGCCCTTTGAATCTAATATTGGATTATGTATGAGATGATATGGGCTTAACTTATCACTTATTTCCTCTCAAATTTTTGAGAGTTAAGAGAGAGAATGGTCTTCGCTAATGAAAAACTAAAGTGAGATAGTTTCTTACTTTAATCTTTTAATCTTTGAATCCATGGTTATAAATGTTGCTAAGTGGCAACAATTGGCTGATTGGTGTCAATTTAGAGCACGTGGAAATCTTAATTTGATGACTCGCCAAGATTTGGTGAAATCTTTTATGTAGACATTAAGTAAAAGGGCATTTTAGTCATTTCGCACCTACTAAGGGTATTTTGGTCATTTCCTCTACAATTTGAAGGGTAATTTGGTCTTTTCAAATATATTCCACATCTTTTAATCCTTAAGTCTTAATACTTAATATTAGGGTTCCCAAATTAGGGTTTTGAAATTCCTAATTAGGGTTTAGGATTCCAAGAACTAAAATTAGGGTTTTCAAAACTAGAATTAGGATTTCTAACCAATCATTAGAGTTTCTCAACTGAACATCGTAGTTCTTAACATATCATTAGGGTTTGTCATTGATATAACTTATCTGATCAACAATTGACCCTTAATCATACATTATACACACATATAAGCATATACACAAACCCTATACCTTGTTATCAGATATTAATTTACAGTTTGTTATTCACACAAATCCTTCAAAAAAATTTTCAAATCCATACACTATTTACGGTCTAGGTCTTAGTATTCAACCTATTAAGATTTTATAAATCCTATGAATTCTTGGGTTGTCACATTCACCCCTTCTTCTAAGAATTTCGTCCCCGAAACTACAGCCTACTACATTCTACTCCTTTCATTCAACAAAACTAGGTTTTCAATACAACCTTTATTTAATCATCACACACTACCCAACACATCACTCTAAAGAGTAAAAATTTACAAATCATGTTGAGGAGTCATATAGACCATGAACTTTCACTTTTAATTTTCGAAAAGGTTATACAGAAATTCATCCACAAACCGTCATGACTTACGACCACAGAGGGTGATTAGCCCGTTATGCCCTGTACTGATCAGGTACAACATGTTAGAATGATTTTTCCATTCATTATATCTGCCTGGGGCGCACAATTTTTTTTCCAATTTTGGGATGTTCACCTCAGTCTTGTCATAGGATTCCACACCAAAACAATTTGGTTCGAGAAAAATTTCAAAGAATACTTAGAATTTTCATAAACTTTGGTCTAGCTAAATCAAATAGCTTAGACTCATACCAATAATTTAATTTTAATTGAAACATTTATGGCCAAACCCCGTTGGCAATAATTTATCTTTAAAATTCTAAAAATAGTTTTATGATGTCATGATACCGTATTGTGTTTACAGTCTGTTTGAGGATTCAGTCATTGTGTGACTTTGTCATAATACATTATACTATAGTGGGCTGACGATCTTTCTATCACATCCAACACTAAGTAATTATGCATTGATAACTCCATCAGTTTTTATCATCTTTGCACCAGGTTACATAATGCATTAATGATACAAAATACATTTTGATATCTTCAAATCATTTTCATCTAGCCGAAACAAGTAGCATAGACTATTCTTTAAACAGTTCAAAAACCTTTGTAAATCTTTTTAATGATATCATATCTTAACAGGTAACGATGTGTCAGTGTCCCGAAGTCCACAAATACACAATGGTCACCATGCGTTGAGAGTAAAAATTCATTTTTAAAAAGGCACATAGTGCATATTTAACTTGATGCCAAAAATTTCGAAGTCTAGCATAGCTAGAAGATTTGGAAAACCTATGTCTCCACCACCAACTCCACTTTCTATACTGATCCATTGCTTAATAATTCTATCTATTCCTATCATCCTCAATACTTCATTCATAACTTAGATATACCCCAGTTCATCAAACTTACCACACGTTATGAGTTCAGGAACTTTTCACAATAATATGAGTTTCAGAACTTATCCCAGCAATACGTAGTTCAAGAACGAATTAGGAACTGTCCATATGCTTAGGGGTTCAAAAACATACCATATGATTATGAGTCACGAACTTACTATAAGTATGCATTTTAAGAACTCACGCCTAATCTTATATTCTCTACCTATATGTTATACCCATGAGAAAATAATCACCTTCTCAATATGTATATAGAAAATAGCGCGATACAAACATTTAAATAATTATCATTACCAGAAGCTAATTAAGTGGTTGTCGAACCAAACATAATCCCCTGCCCATACAAAGAATTAGTAAACTCAGTCACTAATCAATATAGGAATCTAAGCGGTTGTTACACCAAGGACAATTCCCCGCCCATACAAAGAATTATTCAACTCAACCACTATATCGATATAGGAATCTAAGTTATTCTAAAACCAAGTACAAATTTCTCACCCATACAAGGAATCATACAACTTAGCTACTGACATGAGTCCTCAATTGAAATCCTACATAATCCTAGCTCCATACGAATTTAGTTTAATCCATATTTCATCACTCCCAACCCCTTTTCTGAGTTGGCATAGTACCAATTTATAGTACCATTGACACACATCAATTTTACCATAAAATTTTCAATCATATGATTGATCCTCCTCCCCACTATGACCTTATCAGATCACAATGTGATCCCATCAAATTATATTATGATTCACTTCTATACTATTTTACAATCTCATTTCCCCGTATACTTTTAGTCTTTTAGACTCTATCTATTCTTTACAACAGTTCATCTTTATTATCAGAGTTAGGTAACTCCGTATTTTTATCACTTGTCGAGATTCGTCTTTGAATCTTAATGACGCACTAACTCTATTTGAGTTAGTCTGTATCCTTATCACTGCGGTTATTAGCCTAAAGTAACCCTACCTAAGGTTTATAACCTACAGCTTTGATACCAAGTGTAACATTGATGAGTGGGTTTTATACCTACGAATCGGCCTCTAATTCAAGCTTAAACTGTGTTAACTATTTATATTTATAATTTATTTTACTGGTTTACTGTTGTTTTATGCTTAGGTGTGGTGGCATAGCATTTGGACTTAATAGGAGGGTTCGTGACGAAACTTAGCAAGAAAAGGTGCAACAATTGGACTTCTACAGAAAGACCCCCCGCTGGGGTGGACTTTATAGAGGCAAAACCCCACCGGGGCGGGGGTACCTCGTCAAAAATTAGTAGCACCCCCACCGGGACAGGCTCTTATAGAAGAAAAACCCCCGCCGGGATGGGGGTACGGGAAAGATTCTAAGTCCTATTTCTCTTGTACTGATGTAGAGGCGTGAATGATAGTAGTTGATATGGTTTGGAACTGTATTAGGAGTTGAATTATAAACAGAATATGTGTCCTAGGCTGGATATTAACAGGAAACAACAAGGGAGATAAAGGAAGAAGAATCAATTAGCAATTTGGAAGCCCTAATTTGAGCAAAAGCATTGGAGGAAGGATTGAAGGTTTAAGTCACGATAATTGCAAATTGGAGCTAAGGAGAAGGGTGGTTCTGGATTCATTCTACTTCTTTTAATTTAATAATTGTAATTGGGATTATGATTACTTTGATAATTTTAATTTTTAATTCATTTGTGATGAACTAATTTACTTGTTAGGCTTATGACGGATCTTAACAGTTGAACGATGATTAGGTAGTCCTTAATTTCAGTTTAATAATCTATCTTTCAGTTTATCTATAGTGATTTGTGCTTTAATTTATGAATTGTTTGATCACTAATTCCAAGTGGATTTGTATGGATTAGAGAGAGGAAATATGAATCTAGACTTAGTTACTATAGCATGTGTTATTGAATTCTATGATTGAATGGAATCTTGATGATTGTTACGATAGAGATATGGCTAGCATCACATGTAATCGGATAGAGAACTTGAACTTAAACCTTATTTGATTATAATTCACATAGAGATATAGTAAGTTAGTTGATTAAGGTGTTTAGCTTAATTTTATCTAATTTATGGATTTAAGTTAATATGGTATTAGTGCATCGAGAGGTGGCTAGTTCTATTTGAGTGTTCTTGATTAATAAACTGGGATAGTAAATTGAACTGAAAAAGGTGTAATAATCAGAGTGATACTTAAAGTGAAGTTGTAAGCCTAATTCTCTAATATTTGTTTGAAATTACAATTTTTAAGTTTGTTGATTGCTTAGTATTTTAAACATTTTTAGTTTTCTTAGTTATAATCATTGAGTTGGATATTTTAATAAAATTTGGATTAATATAAAGCTGGTAATTGTTAGAATTAATTTCATACGAAGTCTCTATGGGAACGATACACTACGAAAAAATGCAATACTAGAAAAATAAGAAATATGTGATGAAATTTTGTGACAGTTTCTAAAAACAATCATAAAAGATAGTATTTTGTGATGGACTTTTTAAGCAATTACAAAATAATAGTATATATGATGGCTCTTAGTGATGACTAATTTTGTTAACAATGTATTATAATTGTTATGACCATATCAATCACCAAAATTTTCACGCAAAATAAATTTTCTTTTCGTGACGCACTAAGCTATCACTTATAGATATACCCTTTTCGTGATTGCATTTAAGCTATCACTAATATTTTAATGTAAGAAATAATCAAAATAATATTTTATGATGGCAATGACAATCATTAAAAAAGATAGATTTTTATGACGACTTTTATTTGCAATTACAAAAATAAGGTATTTTATGATGGAATTTTCAAGCCATCACAAAAAATAAAATATTTGATGGCTCTCAGTGATGGCTAACTTTACCATCATTATAGAGTATTTGTGACTGCCACTGCAATAACCAAATTTTATGTGGAAGTAATCCTGTTTCGTAAGTCAACTCACATATATTTCCTTTTATATTTTGTTTTAAAATTATAATCATGATCTGGGCTTTGTTGTAGTGGTAATACTCGTTATTTAGTTTGCAAATGGGATGATGGTTCAAATCCTACAAGTATCATTTGATACAATTAATATAGTGAAATAAATTGTCAGTAAATAAAAATTCACGTTCTTACTTTTGATCCCTAAAGTCGTGTTTTTTTTTGTGATGACTTTTACAATCACAATAGATTATGCGTTAATGTGATTGTATTAATCATCACAAAAGCACTAAGCGTTTGCGTGATTGTCAAAACCATCATATAAACCCTTTCATGATGGGCGTATACAAAACGGCCATTGTGATGCTTAAAGCCATCACGTAAACCTTTTATGATGGTTTTTCTAGTTTTTCTGATGGATTTTGGCCATCATAAATGACCATTTTTTCAGTAGTGATGGTGATTTTACAACAAACATTTTTCATTGCTAAATGTGTGAAATTTCGTTGCCAAATGCCATTTGCAACGATTTTTTGGTCGTTGGACATTTCGTTGCGCAATAAGCGTTGCTAATTGTTTAGCAACGAATTTTTTTTTCGTTGCAGAAAGTAATATATTTCGCAACGAAATTTTATTTTCGTGTAAAATCATAAACCATTTAGTAAAGAAATATTTTGTAGCAAATTTATTAAGAAATTGTTACTGAAAAAAAATTTCATTGCAAAATATTCCTAATTGGCAACGAAAAAAATCTTTTTACTTTTCAACGAAGATAAAATTCGTTACATTTGATACACATTTGCCAACGAAATTTACCGTTACTGCATAATATAAAAATTGTTGTCTTAATTTATTTTCGTTGCTAATTATGTACTTTTTGGTAACGATGTTTGTTGCTAAATGTACAAAATAAACCAGTTATATATTAATTTGTAACGAAATTTTGCGTTGTCGTTGATTTTTTTATAGATAATTATAATGAATTAGCAATGATACTATTCGAAGGTGATTGTTTTTAGAGAGCAACAAAAGTTATTGTCAATTAGCAACGATACTATACGTTATCGTTTACTTTTCATGTGCAACGAAATTTGTTATGATTTGCAACAATATAAATATTGGCTTTTCTTTTGTTATGTAACAAATGTCAAAATTATTTTATAAACAAAAAAAATTACGTCTTAATAACCCCATAACAAATTATGATAGAAATACAAAAAAACTAAAATATTATTAATGCAATAAAATCATTTGATACATGATCATTGATCATCTTTACAATCAAACTTCGTACGACTGAAAACTACAAAGCCCGTCTTAGTTGACACTATCTGTCATCAAGAGGTTAACACTAGTTCCATATATGAAAAAAAAATCAAGAAAGAAATGTTTATAATAGGAAACAATACTTAAGCTTACACAAGAGTTTCAACCATGGTTCATCCTCCAGGTATTCTGCCAATATTAAAACAGCATCAGTCACTACACCAATTGTGACGCCCCCAAAATAGGTATACAACACCCATTCTGAGTCGCCAAATACATGGTACAGAAAGCAAACTACAACTTCAATAATACAATTGTCGTGCAAAATACGACAACACATACTGTGAGTTTAAATACAAATATTGTCTTCTAGACAATATCCACACTCAAAAAAATCCTCATTACAATTATTCAAACACTATTTTACAGAAATAGTGAGGACTGCTAAAACATCTTTCTAGAACCATCACTCCATACCCCGACTAGATCCTGCTATGTTCTCACCTCATGAGAAGAAAAATGGAACAAAAAGGAAAAGGGTGAGCTCAACTAGCCCAGTAAAGAATATTATGACTAAGATAATATACAAACAAATTATCGTTAGTCTTCAACAGGGAAAAATCTAATAGAATATAATCGACAACAAGTTTTAGATCAACAACTGCAGCGAAAATAGCAAACCATTAGAAGAGTCAAGTAGAGAAAGAATTCTATTATCTTCTAAGATTTAAAAGTCCATCATCAATATTTTATCCCTGTAACATCAATTAATAATAATCTTTATCCAAATATTCATCTTTGCACTACAGGCCAAAGATATTCATTTGTATCACCTGTCAGTCATGTTCATCTCAACACCTGTTCATCTTTGCACTACAGGCCAAAGATATTCATCAAGTAATCATACATCTTTGCACTACAGGCCAAAGATATTCAGTAATATCATCATTTAGGACTGAGGATGATGAAAAATATCTTAAAGAGAACGAATCCAATGAGACAGAAGGACAAATAGTAGGGATTCGTATAACAGTTTATCCAAGATCAATAATACTTCATAATAATCAATTGTGAAGCAGAATTCAAAAATAAAGATCAAAACATGGATACAATCAAAGATAGTAACCATAATAGACATCTTGGAAAAAAAGGAAAAATTTTATTTTTCGGTGAATAGTGCCGTTTTCGTGAATAATGCCGTATACGTGAATAGTGCCGTATACGTGAATAGTAATCCCGACACAAAAAGTTCCAATTTTGATAAAAACTCATATCAATATTTCAGCATAATGATATTGAAGAAAATAATATCATTTAAGAAGAAAATAATATCCCTTACCTCAAGATATCAGTACTTCTGGTCGGAATACCGGTATAAGACTGAAAGAAACTTGCTCTGATGAATAGAAACTCTCAAAGTATCTAAATACTCACAAAATACACTCAATAATCTAGAGAGAGAAAGAGAGAAAACTTGTTTCTGGTGTGATTTTCAATTCTAACTTAGCACTCTATTTATAGGAAAATTTTAGTAGGTTTGACCTGCAACCTGATGGCTTTACCTGTTACTATTCCCACCCACCACATTTGAAATATAATTCAGCACATTTCTTCACCAACCACAAGTGGGGCCCACCAATTCTAGAATTTTCCATCAAAATGATAAACTCTGAAAATTCAATAATTTCTGAACCAGTCATCTCGTAAAATTCATAATAAATCGTACGTTCATTTTTAACGGTTCAAAATTTGTGGACATATACTCAACTTATATATGTATAACATATCCAAAAATTACCACGATCCAACGGTCGGATTAAAAATTATAACACCCGCAATATTTCTCAAAAACCCTGATTTGATTTTTAATACCTCCATTCCGATAAAAATACTGATAAAACACCTCAACATTAACTCCTTCATTTTTAACCACAAAAATATATCCCTCATTTATATCCACATAAAATAAATATTTCCTTATCATATGAATCAATAATTAATTATTCACAAATAATATTACAGAATCACATTTATGACAACCAGGCCGTTCCCAGGAAAGAGGGGGCTATCCAATAAGGATTTCTCCTTACTGGCGCGCAATTAGATGACCAAACCTCTCCTTAGACAGAACTTTCTAGACATTGTCAATAATATTATCTAATAATATTATTCAAATAATATGAATTATTGATCTGATAATGGAAAATACTATGCAGCAACAATTATTGAAACAACAATAATATAAAATATCAATGCAATAATTATTGAATCAATTAAATAAAATATTAAACAATAACTACTGTAACAATTATTGAGTAGTGCCTTCTTACGTAAGAATCAATAATTAGTGCAATACCGTGTGCTACTGTATTTTAATCACCGGGTATTCCAACAGTATTAACGATAACAACTAAGCCGTTATTTATAAATAACTTATACTTATCATTTTCTTCATCCAATCGCTTTTCGTTATGGGGCCCACACAAGGTTGCGCCGTCGTACGAATATTCCCCGACAGCAAGAATATTCCACGACCAAACGAATATTCCCCGACAAAATGAATATTTTATAACCACTTGCTTATTTTGCAAAATTTGCACATTTCACCCATAACCAAAGTATTATATCAAATTAGCCCCTTATTATTCACAATAATATTTAGAGAAAATTTGATTTTATTCATTAATAAGTTGGGGTCTTACAACCTCCCCTCCTTATGAAATTTCGTCCTCGAAATTGACGTACATACTTGATGTTTCAAAAAGGTGAGGATACCTCGCTTTCATTTCTGATTCCAACTCCCAGGTCATTTCTTCAATAGCATGGTTTCTTCATAAAACCTTAACTTGTGATATAACCTTCGTGCGTAGGACATGCTCTTTCCTATCCAAGATCTTAACAGGTACCTCCTCGTACGTTAAATCTTCAGCTATCTCGTCTGGTTCTAACTCAATAATGTGGTTCGGGTCTTTAACATATTTACGAAGCATAGATATGTGAAAAACATTATGAACACGAGACATGTTTGGAGGTAATGCGAGTCTATATGCCACATTTCCTATTCGCTCAAGAATCTCAAATGGACCAATAAATCTTGGATTGAGCTTTCCTCTCTTCCCAAATCTTGTAACTCCCTTCCATGGTGCAACACGTAATAATACATGATCCCCAATATTAAATTCCACGTCCTTCCGATGAAGATCCGCATAACTCTTTTGTCGATCCTGTGCCGTTTGTATACGTTGTCGAATCGTTTGGATCTTTTCTGTAGTAATGCGTACCAACTCTGGTCCCAACAATGTTGCTTCACCCACCTCGTCCCAGCATACTGGAGAATGACATTTTCTTCCATACAACGCCTCGAATGGAGCCACACCTATGCTCGCCTGATAACTGTTGTTGTAGGAGAATTCCACCAATGGTAGGTACTTATCCCAACTCCCTTTGAGATCTAGGACACAAAGTCTTAATAGATCTTCAAGAGTTTGAATAGTCCTCTCTGATTGTCCGTCCGTTTGAGGATGGTATGCCGAACTGAATCGTAAATTCGTGCCCATAGCTTTCTGCAAGCTAACCCAAAATCGTGAAGTGAATCTTGGGTCACGATCCGAAACTATGGATACTGGCATGCCATGCAATCTCACAATCTCATTCACGTACATACTAGCAAGACGTTCAAGGGAATAAGTCTCACGTATCGGCAAGAAATGAGCGGACTTGGTTAATCTATCAACAATAACCCAAATCGCATCTATGCCTTGAGAAACCTTGGGAAGACCCGTAACAAAATCCATAGTAATGTGTTCCCACTTCCATTTCGGAATCTCAAGTGGTTGCAATGGACCCTTTGGTACTTGATGCTCCGCTTTTACACGTTGACAAGTTAAACATCTCGAGATAAACTTCGCGATCTCTCTTTTCATATTGCTCCACCAAAATGTATGTCGAAGATCGTGATACATTTTGGTACTCTCAGGATGGATTGCAAACGGCGTGTTGTATGCCTCCATCATTATTCTATGCTTCAAGTCAAAATCGTTAGGAACACAAAGTCTGGAGTTGACTCGAAGTATTCCTTCTTCATCGATTCTTGCTTCTGGAATAGCACCTTCTTGCACTTTCTTTTTCATACGCATCAGCTCCATGTCTGTAGCTTGAGCAGCTTTAACTTTATCGATTAAAGTCGGTTCTACTCGTATATTTGATATCATCATGTGGATACTTGGAGCCTTCATCTCTATCTCCATCCTTTGTAAGTCATACAAAATGGGCCTTTGTGTTAACAATATTGCACTCGTACCCGCATATGATCTTCTACTCAATGCGGCAGCTACTACGTTTGCTTTTCCAAGATGATATTGGATGGTATGATCGTAATCTTTCAACAGCTCGAGCCAACGTCGCTGCCGCATGTTGAGTTCCTTTTGGGTGAAGAAATATTTGAGGCGTTTATGATCTGTATAGATCTCCACTTTCTCCCCATACAGGTAGTGTCTCCAGATCTTCAACGCAAAAACGACTGCTGCCAACTCCAAATCATGAGTAGGATAATTCCTCTCATATTCTTTGAGTTGTCGTGAGGCATAGGCTATGACTTTCCCATGTTGCATGAGAACACATCCTAACCCTTTGCCTGAAGCATCGCTGTAGATAACAAATCCATCTGAACCAGATGGTATTGTCAGAATAGGTGCCGAAATGAGTCTCCTCTTGAGTTCTTGGAAACTCTTCTCGCATTTCTCACTCCATACGAATTTTGTATCTTTTCGAGTCAGCTAAGTTAACGGAGTAGCGATTCGAGAAAATCCTTCCACGAATCTCCGATAGTAACCAGTTAAGCCCAGAAAGCTAGGTATTTCGATTACTAACTTAGGTTGCTCTCAACTGTGACTCATATCCCAATCTTGGATAGCACGTCACAATGACACCTATCAATTTACTACCGCACGAATATGGCGTCCCCTACGGAGAGTCTGGCTTCGGTGCATTCCACAAAGGAAGTCACCAGATAGAGGCTCGGGTACAAACTTCTACAGTTAGGTTTTTAACTCCTGAAGTTCAATAGGAGCTATTCGATATGAGATTTTAGAAGTGAGTTTTGTACCAGATTCAAAGATGACACAAAATTCAATATCACGCGTAGGCCAAGAAATTCTTCAGGAAATACGTCAGGAAATTAACTAACAACAGAAATATCATTCAAATCTGATGTATTTTTGTTTAAGTCCATGACATGGCTAAGAAAGCTTGATATCCATTTTTCAATAAACGAATGACTTTACGGCTTGATATGAAAGAGTTTGACTTCAATGGTTTGGTTGCTTGAATTTGAATAACAGGTTGCTTAGGAATATGAAAACTAACAACCTTACGAAAGCAATCAATTTTGGCATGATGAGTGGTTAACCAATCAATTCCTAAAATCAAATCAAAAGCAAGTATCTTTAAAGAAATAAGATCAACAGGTAATGTGATGGTGCCAACTTGGATCAAACAAGATTTATAAACAGTGGATGTAACGAAAGTTTCTCCTAACGGAGTTTCAACGGATAAGTCAAAGTCTAATTTCTCCGGTGTCAAGTTTAAACGTTGAGCACAAGCAGGAGAGATAAAAGAATGGGTAGAACCGGTATCTAGTAAAGTATAAACTTCGCAAGAATTCAAGATTAGCTTACCCGTGATCACCTCGTTCGGATTTCTCGCATTTTGGCCAGTAACGACAAACGCCCTTCCAGGAACCGCTGATCTCGACTTATCCAGGACAGCTTTTGGAGTCACCATCCCCGCTGAACTTGGTTTTGCTACAGAACACTCTCAAGCTATATGATCCTCCTTTCCACAGTTATAACATACCTTGGATTGTTGTGGGCAGTTTGGGCTGCTATGTCCCTCTTTCCCACATTTGTAACATACGACCGGTGGTCGTTCTCCTCCCCTAGAAACAGTTGATGTTTGTGCTGACGTCTTCACGTTATCATTGTTGTACCTTCTCTTCTTGAAATCTCCTCCCGACTCGCTCCTTCTATTATCATGACCACGATTACCACTAGAGTGGTTACCGCTTTTGTCCGAATGTTTTCCTCCCTGCTGGTTTTCATTGCTTCGATGACTGCCGCCACCGGTATGACCCTGGTTGTGGTCCCTCGGTTGCACATACTCATTATCTCGCTCTAATAATTGAGCCCTATTTACAACATCTGAATATAAAAAAAAATTATGAGAGATAAGATATTGTCGAATCTCGGGTTTTAGATCTCTCAGAAACATCCTTGTCATTCGTTCCTCATTTTCGACCAAATGAGGTGCAAACCTGGATAACTCTGCAAACTTCACCTCGTACTGGGACACCGTCATGTTGTTTTGTTCCAGTCTGATAAACTCTACCTCCTTAATATGACGAATACTTTCAGGAAAGTACTTGTCATTGAACAGTTTTTGAAATATTTCCCAGGACATGTTGAGTGCGTCAGGCTGGGTACGCTTCACAGACTCTCACCAGTAGTCTGCCTCACCGCGAAACATAAAGGTGGCGAATGGAACCTTCTGTTCCTCCGTGCATCCCAAGACATCGAATATCTTGGTAATTTACTTGACCCACGTTTCCGCCATGATCGGATCCGGCTTTCCCATAAATTCTGGTGGTCCCAATTCTTTGAACTACTTAGCTATGACAAACCGCGCGTTATCATTTCCACCCGTATTTTGCACACGAGTCTCCCTCGTCTGATTTTGCATGAACTGCAAAAAGCTCCTAAACATTCCATCATTCATCGTTTGCTCGGTAACGTTGTTTACAGGAGGAATATTGCCTTCCTGTTGCACGTTCCCCTGGGTGGTGATCAAAGGTGTCTCCACGGTCTGATTTACTCCATTATTAACGTTCTCAGCTGCCATTCTTAAATACTGCCATAAAATAAGGGTTAATAGTCATGTCATATATTATCCCTATACTCTGACCGACCAAATAAACACCAAATAAACTTAGTCAAATCATACTAGCGAAGGAATTTCCCGTCTCTCCCCTCCTAGTTCTTGTCTCACATCTCAGCCAAGGATCATATCCCTAAGCTCTGATACCAACTGTGATGCCCCCAAAATAGGTATACAACACCCATTCTGAGTCGCCAAATACATGGTACAAAAAGCAAACTACAACTTCAATAATACAATTGTCGTGCAAAATACGACAACACATACTGTGAGTTTAAATACAAATATTGTCTTCTAGACAATATCCACACTCAAAAAAATCCTCATTACAATTATTCAAACACTATTTTACAAAAATAGTGAGGACTGCTAAAACATCTTTCTAGAACCATCACTCCATACCCCGACTAGATCCTGCTATGTTCTCACCTCCTGAGAAGAAAAATGGAACAAAAAGGAAAAGGGTGAGCTCAACTAGCCCAGTAAAGAATATTATGACTAAGATAATATACAAACAAATTATCGTTAGTCTTCAACAGGAAAAAATCTGATAGAATATAATCGACAACAAGTTTTAGATCAACAACTGCAGCGGAAACAGCAAACCATTAGAAGAGTCAAGTAGAGAAAGAATTCTACTATCTTATAAGATTTAAAAGTCCATCATCAATATTTTATCCCTGTAACATCAATTAATAATCATCTTTATCCAAATATTCATCTTTGCACTACAGGCCAAAGATATTCATTTGTATCACCTGTAAATCATGTTCATCTCAACACCTGTTCATCTTTGCACTACAGGCCAAAGATATTCATCAAGTAATCATACATCTTTGCACTACAGGCCAAAGATATTCAGTAATATCATCATTTAGGACTGAGGATGATGAAAAATATCTTAAAGAGAACGAATCCAATGAGACAGAAGGACAAATAGTAGGGATTCGTATAACAGTTTATCCAAGATCAATAATACTTCATAATAATCAATTGTGAAGCAGAATTCAAAAATAAAGATCAAAATATGGATACAATCAAAGATAGTAACCATAATAGACATCTTGGACAAAAAGGAAAAAAATTATTTTTCGGTGAATAGTGCCGTATTCGTGAATAATGCCGTATACGTAAATAGTGCCGTGTACGTGAATAGTAACCCCGACACAAAAAGTTCAAAATTTGATAAAAACTCATATCAATATTTCAGCATAATGATATTGAAGAAAATAATATCATTTAAGAAGAAAATAATATCCCTTACCTCAAGATATCAGTACTTCTGGTCAGAATACCGGTATAAGGCTGAAAGAAACTTGCTCTGATGAATAGACACTCTCAAAGTATCTAAATACTCACAAAATACACTCAATAATTTAGAGAGAGAAAGAGAGAAAACTTGTTTCTGGTGTGATTTTTAATTCTAACTTAGCCCTCTATTTATAGGAAAATTTTAGTAGGTTTGACCTGCAACCTGATGGCTTTACCTGCTACTATTCCCACCCACCACATTTGAAATATAATTCAGCACATTTCTTCACCAACCACAAGTGGGGCCCACCAAATCTAGAATTTTCCATCAAAATGATAAACTCTGAAAATTCAACAATTTCTGAACCAGTCATCTCGTAAAATTCATAATAAATCATACGCTCTTTTTTAACGGTTCAAAATTTGTGGACATATACTCAACTTATATATGTATAACATATCCAAAAATTACCACGATCCAACGGTCGGATTAAAAATTATAACACCCGCAATATTTCTCAAAAACCCTGATTTGATTTTTAATACCTCCATTCCGATAAAAATACTGATAAAACACCTCAACATTAACTCCTTCATTTTTAACCACAAAAATATATCCCTCATTTATATCCACATAAAATAAAAATTTCCTTATCATATGAATCAATAATTAATTATTCACAAATAATATTACAGAATCACATTTATGACAACCAGGCCGTTCCCAGGAAAGAGGGGGCTTTCCAATAAGGATTTCTCCTTACTGGCGCGCAATTAGATGACCAAACCTCTCCTTAGACAGAACTTTTTAGACATTGTCAATAATGTTATCTAATAATATTATTCAAATAATATGAATTATTGATCTGATAATGGAAAATACTGTGCAGCAACAATTATTGAAACAACAATAATATAAAATATCAACGCAACAATTATTGAATCAATAAAATAAAATATTGAACAATAACTACTGTAACAATTATTGAGTAGTGCCTTCTTACGTAAGAATCAATAATTAGTGCAATACCGTGTGCTACTGTATTTTAATCACCGGGTATTCCAACAGTATTAACGGTAACAACTACGCCGTTATTTATAAATAACTTATACTTGTCATTTTCTTCATCCAATCGCTTTTCGTTATGGGGCCCACACAAGGCTGCGCCGTCGTACGAATATTCCCCGACAGCAAGAATATTCCACGACCAAACGAATATTCCCCGACAAAATGAATATTTTATAACCACTTGCTTATTTTGCAAAATTTGCACATTTCACCCATAACCAAAGTATTATATCAAATTAGCCCCTTATTATTCACAATAATATTTAGAGAAAATTTGATTTTATTCATTAATAAGTTGGGGTCTTACACCAATAAAGAGGATAATTAAGGAATTTAAAGATATAATAAACTATAAACAACGACAAGTTAGCTACAATATATCAAAACTTACCTCTCCTTTTCTTAAACTTATCCTGGTACCGCTTAAAGTATGCCCTTGGCTTTACAGCTTTGGCAAAGACATGAAGTAACAAAATCATAAGATAAGCTTCTAAAAGGTAGGAGCAAATTGAAAAACTGCACTTCACAAATTCAAATTATAAAGGGACCCGTGGAAAAGTGAGAAGTAAAAAATGATCAAGATATCCTAAAACATAAATGACTTCCCAATCAAACTCTTCATCATATGGTAAAACAAGTAAATATCAATTTCATTTATTAGATGTATTTTGCATATTAAATTTGCTCAAATAGAGCACATACAAAATCAACCAAAAATAAAAAATTAACATAGAAAATTTGTACTCGTCTCAAACATTGTAGCATACTAGCAGACGTCCAATACCATGAACACTGTACTAATAGCCCAACTTAGGGAAGACGTTACAACAAATAAAAATTAATTAGGACGTAAAGATAATAAAATTTAGATACCCATAAGAATTTTCTATATGAATCAATCTGAGTTAATCATCATCATCAAGAACACTCCGTCGCCTCTGGATCTGAGATAGAATAGCAATACATAAAAATGAATGAGTAAAAAACCAAATTCATGCAGATAATAAGCAAGCATATTCAATTCATAACAAGCCTGAATCATTGTTTAGACTTCACATGAGAGAACTGAGACCAAGAATAAAGGCTACAAGGGGAGGATAAACAACAGATATAACAAAATGAAATCATGAGTCAAACAGTTTGCTTTCAAGGCATAGTGCCTTTTTGGGATGCTTTCTAGTCTATTAGTTATGTTCTAGAGTCGTAATTTATGCTCTTTATATTTGTCATCAAAACATTTGCTGTTTAAAGTTTCTTTGGGAGTAAGTGACATTGTGTCTTACCATATATCTACCGTAAGCCACTAGATGTGTTATAGTCTATTAGTTATATAGCAGAGTCATAATTTGTAATCTTGGTAGTTGTCTTTTAAACACAAATTACAGTTTATAGATTCTTTGCAGTTTGGTGGCAGTGCCCGTCTGAACAAATTAACAACTAGGATGGATCTTTAGTTTTGGGCTTAGAATCAAGCTTGGTCAAACTATATGGGTTGTTTGAAGTTAGAGTTTTAGTCACTTAACTCCGACATTTTACTGACCCATTGCAAATTCCTTCACATTTATGAGCAAAAATTTAAAAAGAAAAACAAGTAGGAAATTACTATCACATTTCGAGGACGTCTCCCCAACATTTCCAGAGTGCTTCTCACTCTACAACATCCTCGTAGCATGATTCAAAACCTTTTAACAATGTCTTGTATTAGGTTGTTAAAGTATGAAGTTTTCTTACGTAAATGTTTCATCACATTTTGGACAATTCCTGCATGATTTCTTACTAAGCTTTTCAATCCACACATTTCATGCTTATATTAACACCAACAGTTAAAAGATAAAGAGTTTCGTAGTACGTCCTGTATGTAGGATTGCACCCAGCTAGTCCATGCCTCCTTCCTCTCCTTGCCAATATCTAACAAAACAACCTTCAGTGGCACCATCAAATCATCTTTTGGAATGTTAGGATCAGATTTGATATTGGAAAGCAAGCGAAATAAATTTTCGTTATAGTGAACAATAGCTGTATTGTCGATTTCTGTCCTATCAACGCTTGGATTATAACCTAAACCAAGCACATGCCATGATTTCTCAAGTGGATGTTTAAGCCCATAAAATGTCATAAGTCTAGGAGGCAAAGTTCTAATCTTCCATAAAGAATCTTGGGGCCAAATAAACTGCTGCAGCTGGGTTTTGCAATGCTGAAGATGGCATAACTGACGAAAATGGCATCATGGGCCGGTTCATCCCCATTCCCATGCCCATCCCCATTGGCGACATGTATTGCTGAACACTGGGAAACATCACAGGTACCACGCCGTATCCCATAGACATTATATGTTGAGAGTTATAGCTTGGTTTTAGCCTTTGAAATGAATACATTAACACTAAAATTTATTAAGGTGACTGTTGGAGTGTGATTATTTGGGTAGTGAGAGAGTCCTTATTAAAGTAAGATTGTATTTTCTTATTTGGTGGGATAAGGAGGTTTAATTTGGAAAGGAATCTATTAGCCATTAATTGCAGTTATAAGGTGATTCTGAAAAGGACTCATACTCCTATCTATAAATACATCAATATGCAAGGGATTGAAGGAGGAAGGACACAAGAGATACAACACAAATACACAACTTGTACTCTCAATATTATTATAGTGGATTACTCTCTCTCTCTCTCTCTGTGGTTTTTCCCCAATTGGGTTTCCACGTAATTCTTGTGTTCATACTTATATCTCTTTATTTATGTTTATGTGAGTGTATTTTGTGAGTTTGATTTCACAACAATTAGTCCATCAACCGTTGGCGCTATTTTTGCCTGCTGTTTTGGTGATTTCGTCAGGCGTACAAAATTTGGCGTTAACATTGGCGCCGTCTGTGGGAACAAGACACTTGTTCTAGTGTCAATTTAAAATCACCGATTCACCGAAGGAGATAAGTGATTATTTTTTATTAAAATAAACATATATGTGTACGTGTGTGTATATATATTATATCAATAGCAATTGAAGCATGATCGTAATTGATTATTGATACAATTTTACATATTCTCTAACTTATATTATGCATGTAGTGGTAGTATTCACATGATGTATGTGAAATCTAAACATTAACACTTTGGTCCAGGTGATGATAAATTGGTACTGAGTCACCGCACCAGTAATGAATTCAGCCAGCGCAGAGATAAAAGTTTAAGCTTTTATATCATTGAAGTGCTTTAAAGGCGGCTTCGGTTTCATCATCAACCACAGACTGAAGAAAATTCGGATGATAAAAATCCCGAGGATAAAAATTCAGCGAATAAAAATCCAGCGGATATAAATCTAGCGGATATAAATCCCGAGGATAAAAATTCCGAGTAGACTTTTTGTATACTCTCTTATTTTAAGTTCCTTGTAAATAAGAGACTGGGGGGGCAATGTTGGAGTGTGATTATTTGGGTAGTGAGAGAGTCCTTATTAAAGTAAGATTGTATTTTCTTATTTGGTGGGATAAGGAGGTTTAATTTGGGAAGGAATCTATTAGCCATTAATTACAGTTATAAGGTGATTCTGAAAAGGACTCCTACTCATATCTATAAATACATCAATATGCAAGGGATTGAAGGAGGAATGACAGAATAGATACAACACAAATACACAACTTGTACTCTCAATATTATTATAGTGGATTACTCTCTCTCTCCGTGATTTTTCCCCAATTGGGTTTCCACGTAATTCTTGTGTTCATACTTATATCTCTTTATTTATGTTTATGTGAGTGTATTTTGTGAGTTTGATTTCACAACAATTACTCCATCAACCGTTGGCGCTATTTTGGCCTGCTATTTTGGTGATTTCGTCAGGTGTACAAAATTCGGCGTTAACATTATTTGGGTAGTGAGAGAGTCCTTATTAAAGTAAGATTGTATTTTCTTATTTGGTGGGATAAGGAGGTTTAATTTGGGAAGAAATCTATTAGCCATTAATTGCAGTTATAAGGTGATTCTGAAAAGGACTCCTACTCCTATCTATTAATACATCAATATGCAAGGGATTGAAGGACAAGAACATAAATATACAGCTTGTACTCCCAATATTATTATAGTGAATTACTCTCTCTCTACGTGGTTTTTCCCCAATTGGGTTTCCACGTAATTGTTGTATTCATACTTTATATTTCTTTATTTATGTTTATGTGAGTGTATTTCATGAGTTTGATTTCACAACAATTACTCCATCAACCGTTGGCGCTATTTTGGCCTGCTGTTTTGGTGATTTCGTCAGGCGTACAAAATCAGGCGTTAACATTGGCGCCGTCTGTGGGAACCAAGACACTTGTTCTAGTGTCGATTTAAAATCACCGATTCACCGAAGGAGATACGTGATTCTTTTTTATTAAATTAAATATATACTTGTACGTGTGTATATATGTATTGTGTCAATAGCAATTGAAGCATGATCGTAATTGATTATTGATACAATTTTACATATTCTCTCTCTTATATTATGCATGTAGTGGTGGTATTCACATGATGCATGTGTAAAATCAAAACATTAACACTTTGGTCTAGGTGATGATAAATTGGTGTTGAGTCACCGCACTAGTAACAAATTCAGCCAGTGCAGAGATAAAAGTTTAAGCTTTTATATCATTGAAGTGCTTTAAAGGTGGCTTCGGTTTCATCATCAACCACAGACTGAAGAAAATTCGGATCATAAAAATCCCGAGGATAAAAATTCAGCGGATACAAATCCAGCGGATATAAATCTAGCGGATATAAATCCCGAGGATTAAAATTTCGAGGAGACTTTTTGTATACTCTCTTATTTTAAGTTCCTTGTAAATAAGAGATTGGGGGGCAATGTTGGAGTGTGATTATTTGGGTAGTTAGAGAGTCCTTATTAAAGTAAGATTGTATTTTATTATTTGGTGGGATAAGGAGGTTTAATTTGGGAAGGAATCTATTAGCTATTAATTGCAGTTATAAGGTGATTCTGAAAAGGACTTCTACTCCTATCTATAAATACATCAATATGCAAGGGATTGAAGGACAAGAACACAAATATACAACTTGTACTCCCAATATTATTATAGTGATTACTCTCTTTGTCTGTGGTTTTTTCCCAATTGGGTTTCCACGTAATTCTTGTGTTCATACTTTATATTTCTTTATTTATGTTTATCTTAGTGTATTTCGTGAGTTTGATTTCACAACAATTACTCCATCAACCGTTGGCGCTATTTTGGCCTGCTGTTTTGGTGATTTCGTCAGGCGTACAAAATCAGGCGTTAACAGTGACTAACTTGAAGCTTATACAAACAAGGATTAAGCAATGTAACTCCTTTAGCAGATACACCTAGAAGATATATAAAGACACAACATATAGCATATGCATGCTAAAATCTGAACACATACATATCATGCTATCATATTGATCACATCAAATTGACCAAAACTTGAGTTCAAATAAGCTGAAAGCCAAAATACATATTGTCATTAGAATGTTTCCATCTTGGTAGATGTACCTAACAATCAATGTAGAAAAAAGGTGATGATAAAGAGCTTTAATGTCTCTAAGAAGTAACCACCCAGTTTTTCTACACAAGTGTCATGCATTTGCGTATGGGGAACATTATGGTAGTAAGCGGACAGCGGCCAAGGTTCTTCAGTCAGGATTCTATTGGCCTATAGTTTTTAACGATGCCCACTAGTTTGTGAAAACTTGCGACATATGTCAAAGGGTGGGTAACATATCAAAGCGGAATGAGATGCCACTACAAACTATCATGGAAGTTAAAATTTTTGACGTATGAGGAATGGATTTTATGGGGCCATTTCCTCCATCTTTAAATAATCTGTACATCTTGTTAGCCATTGATTATGTGTCAAAATGGGTTGAATCCGTAGCACTCCCCATAAATGATGCCAAAGTGGTTGTCAAGTTCTTGCATAAGAATATCTTTACAAGATTTGGCACGCCAAGAGTTATTATAAGCGACGAGGGTAGTCACTTCTGCAACAGATCGTTTACAACACTTTTTGGCAAAATATGGGGTCAATCATAGGGTGGCTACGACATATCACCGCCAAACAAGTGGTTAAGCGGAAGTTTCGAACATAGAGGTGAAGAAGATTTTAGAGAAAGTAGTAAATCCAAACAGAAAAGATTGGTCTCTAAAAGTGGATGATGCACTATGGGCTTATATGACAGCATACAAAACACCAATTGGAATGTCTCCATATCAGTTGGTCTACGGGAAATCGTGTCACCGTTCAGTGGAATTACATCATAAAGCTTATTGGGCCATTCAGAAACTTAATTTTGACCAAGCAGTTGCAGGAGAGAAAAGATTACTCCAATTGAACGAATTAGATGAATTTCGACAGCAGGTATACGAGAACTCGAATCTGTACAAGGAAAACGTTAAGAAGTGGCACGACCAAAAGATCATGCAAAGAGAGTTTCAACCTAGACAAGCAGTGTTATTGTTCAATTCACGACTGCGGTTGTTCCCGGGAAAGCTCAAATCAAGGTGGTCGGGGCCATTCACAATCAAGAGGGTTTTCCTACATGGCACCGTTGAGTTATATAGTAGGAACTCGTTGGAGACATTTAAAGTCAATGGTCATCGGTTGAAGCATTATTGGGGTGGCGACATCGACAATGAATTCACAGCAATCACACTTGCCGATGCGCCATGAACAGGGAGTAGTTAGGCTGAAAGACTTAAAATTAAGCGCTAATTGGGAGGCAACCCAATTGTACTTTTATTCTCAGTATTCTTAAACATGCTAATTAATTCGTAGTTCAGAGTATATGTTTAGTTTAAAAGTAAGTTATTTCAATTTATTAGGTAATTAGTCGGGTCATGCTTTCTAGTAAATTAAACCTTCAATACTCAATGTTTATGTTGTTATCCTAAACTTATAATTTTATGGTGTTTCAGGTACTTGGGAAGTGCATGGATATGTGTTGGATGCAAAGAATTGGAAAAATCAAGTTCAGCTGCAGTGTACCCCCCCGCCAGGGTTAGGGTCTTGACCCAGAACCAGTAGACCCCCCCCACCGGGGCGGGGGTCTTGACCTAGAACCAGTAGACCCCCCCTGCCGGGGCGGGGGTCATGAACCAAAAGTAGTACACCCCCCCACTGGGGCGGACATTTATAGCTAATTAACCCCCGCCGGGGCGGGGGTACGGGAACTCCGAAGTACTCAATTTGGCAGTTACAGCACATCACCCCATCTTCTCCACTTCAACCTCCTTGAACCACAACCGATACCCACGATTTCCTTGACTCTCACCCATTATCTTAAATCATCCCCACTTACCCACTACTTTAACCTACTACGTCTCTACACTATCTCTCCCCCTATAAACCCAAGCCCTAACCACATCAATTTCATCCCATTCCACATAATTTTAACCATAATAGAGCTTGGATTCTGCTAGTACGGGTTTTAACAAGGAGGAGAGTACTTCAAGTAGCCTCATCCACTACATCAATATCACTATTGAAGGAGAAATCAGTGCAATCAACGAGGGTAAATTTATGTGCTACTCATTATTCTAAGTTATTCAACATAGTAGGGTTTTAGTGTTCAAATTTGGGAGTCTAGTTGGTCGTGCACACCAACTGTTCGACGAATTATTCAAGTGAAGTTTGGGGGATTTTTCCTTGAGTTCATCTATTGAAGTACCGTGGCACCAAAACCAGCATCGAAAAGACAACGAAGGTGAGAGCTCTAGGTCTACACCACCGACTCGAGCCTTTGATAGGAGGAAGTTTGTGAGTGGCAATGTCGCTAATCGCTATGACTATCTAGTGACTAAGGCACTAACCCCAGAGCGCGGCTTGGCACCCGACATCGTAGACGGCGAAAAGAAAAGACAAATATATGAAAAAGGATGGGATAGGTTCACTGACGAGCCAGAGCTAGCGATAATCAATGTGGTGAAGGAATTCTATGCCAATGCGGAGGATAAGGCCCCACGCATAGCATTCGTGAGGGGCAAGCAAGTACCTTTCAGTGCCAACGCTATTAACGAGTATTACAGATTGTGAGTTCCTAGAGAGTGCCAGTATGCATATTTGCATGACCATGATCTTGACAATGAGGCCACTTTAAGTAAAATAACAAAGACGGGCACCACATGGATCAAGGGACGTAAAGGGGGCACCATCTTCCATAACAAGGATCTCAGGCGCTATGGTAAAATATGGTACGCATTCATGTGCGCCAAACTATTCCCGTCCATACATACGACAGAGGTGACAAAGGATGAGAAGATACTTCTTTTGTATGCTATCGTGCAAGATTTTCTCATCGACGTGGGTGTCATCATAAATTTCTATATCCGAAGATGCCTACGAGTGCCATTCTCTGGTGGCTTGCCATACCCATCTCTCATATATGAGCTATGCAGGCAGGCTGGAGTTATATGGTCCGATGATGAGTCTACACAGATGACACTACAGACTGTGGACACAAGGATGATTGCATGGTATTCAGTTTGGTCCGGGGGTGAGTTGCACCCAAGAGGAGTAGGGTTCATATTTCCATCAGCCTCAGAGGATGAGGCTGATACTGAGGACACCTCTGACGACAATGAGTTCCAGGTGGATGAGACTATGGGAGAGCAGGTGACTGAGGAGACGCAGCATTCCGACAGAAATATTTTGAGCTGTTAGTTTCACAGCGTCCATAACCGAATTAATGGACACAACAAAGATACCAATAGATAGATGAGGAGACTCGCGGCCAGGCAGGACCATATGTTCAAGGCCATGAATATGTCCTTTGTCTCCCTGAATATGACTCTCCAAAGTTTCAATCTAAATGCTCAGTTTCCATATCAGCAGCCTGCCCCAATGCCAAGGTTCCCACCCTCTGATTCAGACAATAAAGAGCAACAACCACCATCACCTCAAGCTTAGACGATTACAGGGAAGTCCTCGTTTACTTGGTGCTTTATCTTTACAATGAGGACATTGTAATTGTTAAGTTTGGGGGAGTTAGTTTAATTTTATGATGTTTCCATGTTTAATTTAGTTAGTTAGATTTGCATATGTTAGTTTTATTATTTAGTCATAGGTTCATTATATGTTTGCATTCATATAGGGTAATAGTTGCATAATAGAGTAGTATTATAAATATTTTTTATTAGTTTTTGATTATGTTATGTTTATTACATATAAAAAAAATATTTAGTTAAGTACTGTGTTGTTTTGTATGGATCTAGTTGTTAGATAGTGCAGTTTATTTTGGCCAATGATGAGACTGGGGATTAAGTAGACAAGTATAGTACCGACTATTAGAACTTTGACGTGATTTTCTATTACAATTTGAATCTTTTCCTGTTTGAAATTGGTATAAACAAGGTTAGCATGTTAGAAATAACTATGTGACTGATTGAGTTTAAATCGACACATAATGGACTTCTTAAGGTTAATACTAGTTTGAAGGAATGAAAAACATAAATAGGCGGAGATGGTTAAATTTAGATAAAAACTTAAGTTTAGGGGAAAAATTTGGGATATATAAGCTTTATATAAAAAAAATATCGTGGCTAGTCTTGTTTCGGGGCCTTTGTTACTTGAGCAAGTACGCCCGAGGGAATTGTCTCTGCACCTAGCGCCCTAAGGTCTTTATGGTCTAGGAGTCGTTAGTCGAAAGCTCGCTAAGGGGTAGCACTGTTAGCCTAATGGAATGAGACATTGAACAGTCATGGTGAAAAATATAAAATAATAAAATGGAAAAAGTGTAAAAAGCCCCAGTAATGAAAAGTATAGCATAAGTATCCTAGATTGGACTCCTGAACATGGTGGATGTTTGACTTTAGTTGGTTCTAGCTTGTTCGTGAATTTTGTTAGTTTACAATGTATGATGCCTTTAAAGAGATCTATTATGTGTTGTATTTAGCATTATATCAATTAGCATGGTTGTTGAGCACACACACGCTATATCAGTAATAACAGTTTAAGATTTGATGATTGACTGGGAAATTGTTGATTGGTTTTGATATGAAGTATTGTCATGTTTCCTTGATTTCTCTGAGACCGATTGAACATACTTGTTTCTATCAATACTGCGGGATTCGTAGGCATATAGATTAGTTGCATTACATTACATTTCATTGCATTGCATATCATTTTTGTTTTGTTTTGTGCTCGAGGACTAGCACGAGTTTAAGTTTGGGGGAGTTTGATGAGTGGGTTTTATACCTACAAATCGGCCTCTAATTCAAGCTTAAACTGTGTTAATTCTTTATATTTATGATTCGTTTTACTGGTTTATTATTGTTTCATGTTTAGGTGTGGTGGCATAGCATTTGTACTTAAAAGCAGGGTTCGTGGCGAAACTTAGCAAGAAAAGGAGCAACAATTGGACTTCTACAGAAAGACCCCCCGCTGGGACGGACTTTGTAGAGGCAAAACCCCAGTCGGGGCGGTGGTACCTAGTCAAAAATCAGTAGCACCCCCAGCCGGGGCGGGCTCTTATAGAAGAAAAACCCCTGCCTGGGCGGGGGTATGGGAAAGATTCAGAGTCCTGTTTCTCTTGTACTACTGCAGAGGCGTGAAGGATAATAGTTGATATGGTTTGGAACTGCATTGGGCGTTGAATTATGAACAAAATACGTGTCCTAGGCTGGATATTAACATAAAACAACAAGGGAGATAAAGGAAGAAGAATTAATTAGCAATTTGGAAGCCCTAATTTAAGCAAAAGCATTGGAGGAAGGATTGAAGGAAGGATTGAAGGTTTAAGTCATGATAATTGGAAATTGGAGGTAAGGAGAAGGGTGGTTCTGGATTCATTCTACATCTTTTAATTCAATAATTGTAATTGGGATGATTATTAATTTGATGATTTCAGTTTTTAATTTATTTGTGATGAACTAATTTACTTGTTAGGCTTATGACGGATCTTGACAGTTGAACGATGATTATGTAGTCCTTAATTTCAGTTTAATAATCTATCTTTCAGTTTATCTATAGTGATTTGTGCTTTACTTTATGAATTACTTGATCACCAATTCTATGTGGATTTGTATGGATTCGAGAGAGGAAATATGAATCTAGACTTAGTTACTATAACATGTGTTCCTGAATTCTGTGATTGAATGGAATCTTGACGAATGTTAGGGTAGAGATATACTTAGCATCGCATGTAATCAGATAGAGAACTTGAACGTAAACCTTATTTGATTATAATTCATATAGAGATATAGTGAGTTAGTTGATTAAGGTGTTTAGCTTAATTCTATCTAATTTGTAGATTTAAGTTAATATGGTATTAGTGCATCAAGAGGTGGCTAGTTCTATTTGAGTGTTCTTGATTAATAAACTGGGATAGTGAATTGAACTGAAAAAGGTGTAATAATTAGAGTGATACTTAAAGTGAAGTTGTAAGCCTAATTCTCCGATATTTGTTTGAAATTACAGTTTTTAAGTTTGTTGATTGCTTAGTATTTTTAACATTTTTAGTTTTCTTAGTTATAATCATTGAGTTGGATAGTTTAATAAAATTTGGATTAATATAAAGTTGGAAATTGTTAGAAATAATTTCATACTAAGTCTATGTGGGAACGATACTCGACTTATCATTATATTATTGGTTGACCACGTGCACTTGCGTGATTGTGCGTAATTAGATTCACACTAAACAAACATCCCCAAATCCGGGTACTAATCACCACGAACATGGTACACCAATTATATAACTAATGCGGAAGATATAAACATAAATTGTTTATACACTAACATTTACACATAACTCCCAAAGTTGATAACCTTAACTTATCCTACTCGACATACAATGTCATTTGCCTTTGCCTGTATATGAAGTATTCGTCCTAATCTGCAATGTTTATCATGATATAGCAAGGGTGAGCAACAAGTTTGCCCATCAAGTTTAAGTTCAAGGAAAGATATATCATGATTGAAAGAATGAATAATAAGCTGACAAACTTTCAACAATATAATAATGGGATAAGGTTCAAAAATGCCCCTGACTTTTACCCCGATGTCTACCGAGCACCCTATACTTTTTTTTAATCCAAAAGTACCCTTAACGTTACATTTTTTGGGTCGTCCGTGCCCCTGCCATTAACAGAAGACAAATGGAGTTAAATTTCGATGACGTAGCTGACAATATATATCATTTAATAAAAACAAAAAATATATCATTTAATAAAAACAAAAATATTAAAATTCAAAATAAAAAAAAATATAACATATTTACATCATTTAATCAAAATACTAAAATTTAAATTATTTTGTTAACTAATCAAAACAACTAATTAAATAAAATAAGTTGTATAACATGTTTACATCATTTAATCAAAATACTAAAATTCAAAACATAACATATTTACATCAAATACTAATTTAAAAAATTACAAAAATACTAATTAAAAAAATTCTAAAATACTAAAAAAATCAAAATAAAAAAAAACTAAAATACTAAAATTCAAATTATTTTGTTAATTAATCAAAACAACAAAAATTCAAATTGCATCATTAAAATACTAAAATATAACATTTTTAGTATATTTAGTAAAATTCTTGATTCTGCCCTTTGAATCTGATATTGGATTGTGTATGGGATGATATGGGCTTAACTTATCACTTATTTCCTCTCAAATTTTCAAGAGTTAAGAGAGAGAAGGGTCTTCGCTAATGAAAAACTAAAGTGAGATATTTTCTTACTTTAATCTTTGAATTCATGGTTGTAAATGTTGCTAAGTGGCAACAATTGGCTGATTGGTGTCCATTTGGAGCACATGGCAATCTTAATTTGATGACTCACCAAGATTTGGTGAAATCTTTTACTTAAACAATTAGTAAAAGAGCATTTTAGTCATTTCACACCTACTAAGGGTATTTTGGTCATTTCTCCTACAATTTGAAGGGTAATTTGGTCTTTTCACATATATCCCACATCTTTTAATCCTTAAGTCTTACTACTTAACATTAGGGTTCCCAGATTAAGGTTTTAAAATTCCCAATTAGGGTTTAGAATTTCTGAAACTGAAATTAGGGTTTCCAAAACTGGAATTAGGGTTTCTTAACTGAACATTGAATTCCTAACATATCATTAGAGTTTGTCACTGATATAACTTATCTGATTAAGAATTGGCCCTTAACCATACATTGTACACACATATAAGCACATACACAAACCCTATACCTTGCTATCAGATATTAACTTATAGTTTGTTATTCACACAAATCCTTCACAAAAATTTTCAAATTTATACACTATTTACAGTCTAGGTCTTATTATTCAACCTTTATTTAATGAATTAAGATTTTATAAATCTTATGAATTCTCGAGTTGTCACAGGGCCGGGTGAAGTCCCCTCCTTGACCCCAATTTTGATTTATTTTAGTTGCCAAATTTGGGTTATTTGACTTCTAGTAAGTGCAATGAGAATTGGGCATAAGCTTGGGATTCCAATTACATTGTTTGGGCTCTCTATTTAAAATGATTGGGTCATGTGAAATAGCATGGACAAACACATGAATTTTATCTTACCCTAATTATTAAGGTTTCTAATCCACTCATTTTAGATTTTAAATAATTACTCATGTAAATTTAAATTTGTAACCCAATTAGACTTGCTGTAATTTTGTTTAAAATAAACAATAATTTGAGAGAATAAAATTAATCTTTTAGGTTAGTATATATTTTAAATACTAGAATTCTCCAATGCTATAACCCTTAAGTTATTTAATTCACATCCCTAATATATAATATTAGGTTATATAACTTTCTTTTTAATCCTCTTTATATAATAAATAAATATATATACATATTTAGATTATATATATTTTTAATCTCATACATGTCCCTCACAAGTCATAATGCATTTATCATCCTTGATAAATAATTATTAAATTCATTTATTAGGCTAGACTTTAATTCAATGCCTCATTAAAACCTTCTATTTCAATTTGCTACATTCAATAAGCTTTTTAAATGGGTTGACTTAATGTATTATATTAATCCAACTTTTCAATTTAAATACCATATTAATAACTTGCGTCATTTTTTACAAGTCTTTTTAATATCGAGACTTGCTTCATATGGTTTGCCATATATGTGAATTCGGTTTGCCATATTCTAAATCCCTTTTTAGACTTTTATTAAATTTTTAATACTTAGCTAATAGGTAGGCTTAACTTAATTACCACCATATTACCTAGCTTATCTGTTCCCAATTTAATATTTTTGGGTTCTATTAAATTACCCTTCAAAGCATAATTTTCAAAAGCTTCTACAATTAAGTTTTTCATTTATTCTTGTATGATTAGTTTCTAATTAATTGATTTTCTTATCCGGCTAGAAATATAAATAGCACATTCTTAAGTATATATGTATCTATACATATACATATTTTCTTTAGCCTTTTAATATCTCTTCCATTGAAATTTATTTCCTTAATAAATTTCACCTACATTATTACATAATTTCTTTCACCATTCAATTCACATAAACTTAAAAGTATCCTAAAACATTATCCTTAATATACTTCAAGGGTACATATAAATCCATTTTAAAGTTTTGGATCTTCATCACCCATATTTCTCATTTTTATTCTTGATCTTCTCATTTCTTTCATTCAAATTTAATTTCATTGCATTGTTTTAAAATTTTGAAACCTTATAAGTTTTTATCAATTTTTTTAATTATTTCTCTATTTCTAATCTAGGTTTATTCTTTAACCTTTACTTAATCATTCAAGATTTTATTTATAAATCTTATAAATTCGGGTCGTCACATTCGCCGCTTCTTCTGAAAATTTCGTCCTCGAAATTACAGCCTACTAATATCTGCTCATTCTATTGATCAAAACTAGGTTTTTAACTTAACCTTTATAATTTCATCCTCTAAGGATTTCTCTCCTATCATCTCATTCTACAATGACTTCTCTCTAAGGAGTTCAAACCCTTTAAATATTCAGGAGTCTTCACAATTGTTCAATAATTGTGAAGCAATATAAATAATATAAAAAGGTTATTCAAGAAAACTTTTCATATCTGTCTGAGGGACCATAAAACCCATGCACTTTGAGGTTTAGGGGTATTTCTATCGGCTACCTCTTTTAATTATGAAAGAAAGGTACTCTACCTCTGAAACATTTTTTACTAGGTATGTTTATAATCACGAAGAAGATAAACTGCTTGTGCGGGTACGTTAGATGATAAGTCTATTGTACCTTAGTTTTCAGAACGGCTATATACATTCTTAGATTGAAATATTTTATCCAATTGGTATATCCCCATTTTTCGGGGTTGTTTACCTCAGATTTAACATAAGATTCTGCATAAAAACAATTTGGTTCGAAATAAGTTCTTAAAGAATACTTGAATTTCATTAACATTTGTCTAGCTGAATCAAATAGCTTAGACGTATATCAATAATTTGAACATCAATCGAAACATTTGTCTAGCCACTTTAATTGGCATCGACTTTTCTTTAACCACTTCAAAATTCTAAAAATTAGTTTATGACGTCATGATACCATACTATATTTACAATCCGGTTGAGGAGTACATCATTTTGTGACTTTGTCATACTACAACATACCATAGTGGCCTGACGATTTTTAGATCACATCCAACACTATGTAAGACTGCATTGATGACTCTATCATTTTTATCATCCCTACACCAGGTTCAATGATGCATTAATGATATATAAAATACATTTTGATATATTTCAAATGATTTTTGTCTAGCCGAAACAATTAGCGTAAACATATAAATGATAGAATATTTTTTAAAACTCTTTGGTTCAGTAATCTAACCCAATATTTTTTTTAAAAATGCCGTTATTAGCACAATGTCAATAAATTTCGAAGTCTAGCATAGTTAAAAGATTTGGAATTCCTATGCTTTTTCCATCAACTTTAATTTTCTCCAATGCTTCATTGCTTAATAATTCTATCTATTTTTATCATCCTTAAAGCTTACTATACTGAAAAATTCTCAGTTTTCAACAGACAACATTTCTATACCCCAGTATAGTTCATCAAACTTACCACACGTTATGAGTTCAGAAACTTACCACAATAATATGAGTTTAGAAACTTGTCCTAGCAATACGTAGTCTAAGAACCAATCAGGGAATGTCTATACGCTTAGGGGTTGAAAAACATAGCATATGATTATGAGTCATAAACTTACCATTAATATGAGTTTTAAGAAGGAGGGAGTGATGCCCTGGCCAAGTATAATTAGGAACAGAAGAAGAAGAAGAATGAAAATGAGATCAAGACTGGTGGTAGGAATAGTGGTGGCAGCAGTCAGAAGAGGAAATGGAATGATAATGTTTCAACTAGGAATCAACAGGGGAAACAAAAGAGGAGAAATGAAGCTCGTGCCACTTGTGGAAAGAATCATGTAGGAGTGTGCATGAAGGGGAAAATAGTATGTTACAATTGTGGTCAAGGGGGCCACATTGCACAAAATTGTCCCAGCCTAAAGAAGGGACTTGTTTCACTTAAGGGTTAAGGAATCATTTGGCTCGTGATTGTCCTAAGAAGGCAGTGGGAGGATCAAGCGGAGGTAGGGGAAACAAAAGTGGTGGCAACTTGACTATGATTGGACCAACGCCATCAAATCGATCAATTACTCATACTTTTAACATGACAGTTCAAGATGCAGTGCAATCTAAGGATGTGGTAGCATGTATCATTTCGATCAACAATTTAAATACGTATGCATTATTTGACTCGGATTCTACATGTTCATTCATATCCGACGATTTTGTAAAGAAGCTAGATTTATCTCAAGAAGAGTCAGATTACCCTTTGAACATAGAAGTTGAAAATAGGGAAGTGATGTTAGAGTTTATGCCCAAGAGGTCAATTATTTGATATAATTACTTAACATTTTTGATATTATATTTGATTGAATAAATGAATTATTTTATTATGGTTTTATTTACTGCGTTATATAAATGTTAGCATAATAAAAGTCCTTAGAATAGTGATACAAATTATATATCTTCAAGTATGTGACTTGAAAATGAGATTATATAATTACAATTAATATCATTGCTCTTAAATGTCCCTAATCGAGTATCATTGTTAATGGGACAACAATGATACATTGAGACTAGTATGTGGATTGATTGATGACCTAATCTCATTGGTCATAAATATATGAGATATTGAGTCAATGCATAGGTACATGTTAGAGAACGATGTACCGGACATACCCACCATGAGAATTCTACGTGGAGCATTATGCAAAGTGTCATTAGTGATTCTCACAGTGACAATGATGTAATGATCATCCGACCTGAAATCACTATATTACTACACGGGAATTTATGTACTTTGATATCATCAAAAGTCACCTTTAATAGGGTAGAAAATAAAGGTGATTATTGGGTACATCATAAATTGTGTAAGGAATATGAGTGATCTAGATGGAATTCAACCCTCATATATATTAGGGGTGATATCCAGGAGAGCAAAGCTCAAACCTGGTCTGGCCAGGGGACAGCGTAGCTGCGCCGTCCCTAAGACTAGACCAGGCACAGCTGCGCTGTCCTGCAGTCATGTACAGATTCTGTTTTTGATTCTGAAATTCAAGGCATGCATATATGATTACCTTACCTTGTAATATGTGAAAAATATGCCATATAATGTGTTGAGAAGCATGCTATGTGATGACTTGATTATTTTAAGTGTATACTCGTACGAGTTACACATACTAATTGAAATGATTGACTTGATAACGTTAGGTCGTTTCAACGAAAGTAATTAAAAATAGAATTAATTGTAGCTGAGCAAACAGACAAGTTTCTTTGAACTCCACTCTTTGGTTGTGCAAGTTCCTTGAACCCTACTTTTATTGAGCAAGTTTCTGTGAACTTCACTCTTTCATTGTGCAAGATCCTTAATTCTTACTCTTTTACTTGAGCAAATATCCGAACACTATTTTATTGTGTTACAAGTTTCCTAACTTACACAACTTTGAGTTTTGTGAAAGTTTCTCTTCCTTCTCATATTGTATTGAGTAGGATATTGTTGAAATTGAAAGTTATTCATTTAAGCTTGAATCTTGTTTCCAAGCATGCAATTAAGTGGTTTAATTACTTAGCAATTATTCCACATCGATATTATTGATATTCGCACTTAGTGCACTTGAGTTCGTACAGTCTTGAACTTGTATATCATTTAAAGTTCTATAATTCTTAAACTGTGTCAGATAGTGTATTAACCTTTGTTCGATCAAACAAGTGTATGAAGTTTTATAAAAGCTATCCAAACCAATTGATGGTAAGGATTCTTAGACTGAAAGAACACCCCTTCTATGATAGGGGAGTACCCCAGGTATCTAATATAAGATACAAAGAGCAGATTTAAATGTTATGCATATACATAGTGTACGTGAGGCTAATCCCCTCAAGTACTTATTCTGTAGCCAGTAACCAAAGGGTCAATTAGCGATTGATTCCATTGGAGTGTTATAGTTCAAAGTCTACTTGACTAGCAGTTATTCTAAAAGCAATTATTATCTTTGCTTCTAATATTCATATTGTTGAATCCTTCAGATATTCATATTGTTGAATTCATTGTCAGATACTTTTCATTCATCATGATGTATCCTTGTTGTTGTATTTAAACTTGCTGAGCAAACTCGTTGCTCATCCTTGATATATCATGAATTATATTGTAGCTAAGCCCGAGACCTCAAGAAAGGACAAGGGTAAAGGAAAGATGTAGGATAGTCGCTAGGAGAAGAATTTATCTTATGCTTAATTTAAATTACTGTTATGTAATATGAACCCTAAGTACTATTATAGGGTATGTTTGTTAGATGATATTAAGGTTATCGAATCTTGGGACTAGTAACACCTTTTGAATGAACGACATACGCTTATTATTTTCCGCATTTTAGTTATCGTATGTTGTTTAGAGGTGGATGTCTGTATTTTTTCGTGATGACCGAACCGGAGTCAGAGGACCCAGATTCGGGGGTGTCACAGGTTTGTATCATTGTGCTAGGTTATAAACGTTAGGAATGCAAAACCTAGGTTATAACCTTAGTAAAAAACTCAAGTAGAGTATGGAAGTGATGGGATGAAGAAATCCATCGAGTTTTATTGTGATACTGAAGTTGTTTATTTAAATCAAAAATGATTAATAGACGTCTTAAACTTCTTAATGCTAACATGAATAACATATCACATAAAGCCTAATTGTTTCTTCCTTTCCTCAGATCATGCCGCCTAGGAGACTTCAGCGGAATCAGAGGGAGGAAGGATTCATTAACAATGGTGGAGGGGAAAATGTTGATCCAATACAGAACTTCGTTAACTTGTTAACAGAGGCAATGCAAAATAGACCCCTGCCAGTAGCAGGGCAGCCAAGACAACCCTTGGCTAGCTTTAAGGACTTGCACGAGTGGCTGAAGCACAGAAGACTGGTTTTGCCACTTTCATGATGAAGGGCGAAGCTAATTATTGGTGGAAGGCTAATAAGGGAAGAGCAGACGAAGGAGTTTTTCCTTGGGATAGATTTAAGGAGCTATTCTTTAAGAATTACTTCTCAGAGAATACGCAACAGGTTATGGAAGTTAAGTTTTTGGAACTGAAGCAAGGTAAAATGTCTATCACAGATTACGCGGTAAAATTTAACGAGATAGCTCGATTCGCGTCACATCAGGTTGACACGGAGGTCAGAAAGGCAAGGAGGTTCGAATTAGGACTAAAACCATGGGTGCAAAAAGTAGTGGTTGTATTAAAGATTAAGACTTACTCTGATCTTTTGGAAAGGGCTATCATTGCTGAAGGAGGCAATGAAGCCATCGCTCGATTCAAACAAGAAAAGAAGACCGGTCAGGATGGACAGAAAGGGGGAAATAGTATAGGCAGCAACCCCGATAAACGTAAATGGACGGAGAGCCAATCCTCTAGAAGTAATAAGTCCGAAGGGGAGGCCAAGAAAAGTATGAAGTGCAATAACTGTGGGAGGAATCACTCAGGGGAGTGAATGAAGGGGAAGAGTGTTTGTTATCGTTGCAGACAACCGGGACCCATGGCTCCTCGGTGTTCGAATAAGCTGAAGGGAGGATGTTTCTCATGTGGAGCCACAGAGCATCAAATCAAGGACTGCCCGAAGAAAAAGGGCGATGTAGCTAGCGGCAACCGCAACAACAACAACAATGGGCTGAACATTGGAGGGCCAGCCAATCAAGCCAACAGACCAATAGCACCAACATTTAACATGACCGTATAAGATGCGGTGGAGTCTAAGGATGCGGTGTTAGGTATCATTCCGATCAATGATATAGATGCATACATGATATTTGATTAGGGTGCTACCCATTCTTTTGTTTTCAAAGAATTTGCTAAACAGTTAGACTTACCCCGTGAGAGATTAGAACACCCTATGAATGTAGAAGTAGCGAACAAAGAAATTATTTCTACAGAATACATTCATAGGAATTGTTATACCAAATTACGAGAATTTAAGCTCAAAGTGGATTTGATACCGATTTGTTTGGGGGAGTTCGATGTAATCCTTGGAATGGATTGGTTATTGGTTCACGGAGCAGTTATGGATTGTAAGAAGAAGTGCGTACACCTTAAGACTCCGAATAAGTCGAAGGTGGTATTTTATGGTAGTAAATCGCTGAGACAATCTCATTATTTGACGATGGTGCAAGCGCATAGATTGCTTAAGAAGGGTTGTATAGGTTAATTGGCTCACATGGGGTATACTCGACAAGTCGAGGGTAAACTGAGTCAGATACCTATTGTAAGGAATTTCGTAGATGTCTTCCCAGATAAAATTCCGGGATTGCCACCGGATAGAGAGATTGAGTTTGTTATTGATTTAGCACCGGGGATAACACCAGTATACAAAGCGCCGTATCATATGGCACCAGTAGAGATGAAAGAACTGATGGCTCAATTACAAGAGTTGTTAGATAAGGGATACATTCGATCGAGCGTATCACCGTGGGGAGCACTAGTCTTATTCGTGAAGAAGAAAGATGGGTCACTAAGACTTTGTGTCGACTATCGAGAGATGAACAAGGTCACCATTAAGAATAAGGACCCGTTGCCCAGAATAGACGATTTGTTTGATCAGTAGAAGTGGGCCAAGTACTTTTCAAAAATTGACTTGAGAACCGGTTATCACCAACTAAAAGTGAGGCCGGAAGACATTCCAAAGACGACATTCAGAACTCGGTATGGACACTTTGAGTTTCTGGTAATGTCATTTAGATTGACGAATGCGCCAACAACATTTATGGATTTGATGAACAGAGTATTCAAATAATATTTGGATAAGTTTGTTGTCGTATTCATAGATGACATCCTAGTGTATTCAGAGACGGAGGAAGAACACACCGAGCATCTTCGGATAGTGTTGGAGACATTAAGGAGGGAGAAGCTGTATGCAAAATTCTCCAAGTGTGAGTTTTGGTTGCAGAGGGTGTAGTTTTTAGGGCACGTTATCTACAAAAATGGTGTTTTAGTTGATCCAGCGAAGGTAGAAGCGGTTATCGACTGGGAATAGTCAAAGATGTTGACAGAAATCTAGAGTTTCCTAGGATTGGCGGGATACTATCGAAGATTCATTCGGGATTTTTCAAAATTAGCATCGCCGTTGACCAATCTTACCAGGAAGATAGTTAAGTTCTTTTGGACGGAGAAGTGTGAAGAAAGTTTCCTAGAATTGAAGAAGAATCTTAGTCGAGCACCTGTGTTGGCTTTACCGGAAAACACGAGAGGGTTTATAGTGTATAATGATGCGTCACACAAGGGTCTTGGTTGTGTACTGATGCAATACGGCAGGATCATTGCGTACGCTTTACGCCAGTTGAAATATTATGAGAAGGGATATACGACTCATGACCTGGAGTTAGCAGTAGTAGTTTTTGCCTTGAAGATTTGGAGGCATTATTTGTATGGCGAGAAGTGTGAGATATATACGGATCACAAGATTCTGAAGTATATCTTTACACAGAGAGAGTTGAACATGAGGCAGCGCCGATGGTTAGAATTGATCAAAGATTATGATTGTGAGATTCTGTACCATCCAGGCAAAGCAAATGTAGTGGCAGATGCTTTGAGCAGGAAAGGCAGAGAGAAGTTATTGAAGTTGACCATTCAAGAAGAATTGGTGAAAGATTTTGAACGACTAGACTTGGAAATTAGGTATCCGATGGACACCGATGAACAATTATTCACAGTGACAGCAAGCCCAACTTTATTGGATAAGGTTAAAGAGGCACAAGAAAAGGACGAAGATTGCAATAACATCAAGAAGCGATTAACTGAAGGTGATGAATTGAAATTCAAGGTTGATAGCACTGGACTACTAAGATTTGAAGGACAAATTTGGGTACCGTTAGTACCTGAACTGGGAGAAGAGATTTTGTAAGAAGCGCACAGTACGAGATATTTGATACACCCAGGATGCACGAAGATGTACCAAGATTTGCGTCACCACTTCTGGTGGCCAAACATGAAGAGAGAGGTTGCGGAATGCGTAAGTAGATGTCTAACTTATCAGAGAGTCAAGGCAGGACATCAATGACCAAGTGGGTTATTACAACTATTAGAGATTCCAGAATGGAAATGGGAGCACATCACAATAGACTTTGTGGTGGGACTTCCAGCAACGCAAAAAGGGCACGACGCCATATGGGTGATTGTAGATCGTCTTACTAAGTTAGACCATCTTCATAGCATTAAGCTATAATTATTCAAACATTATAGACCATCTTTCTTTTATAACTTAAACAGATCTAGACCATGTCGTGATCTTTTTCTATAACCATCTCCCTTAAAATTCTTTTCTTAACTCGTGATGGTTTTGTTTTACAATCCCCTTTCTTTCTCTTTTTCATCATTTACTACATTACTCGTTATCTTGGCTTTTGGAGTTAGGAAACTCTCATTTCTTATCTTTATATCTCTTAGATTCTTCTTTGAATCTTCTTGTTTATATAACAATTCTTCCTTTAAGAATTTTCAACTTTATTTACATCGCTCAAAATTTCATTCAAGTTCTACACTCCCATCATACGTGTCCATTTCTATACTTGGTACACATCGAGTCTCTAACAGTTTCAATATGGTACGCTGAGTGGTTTCCCACAAACAACCAATAAACTAGGTTCCGAGTTACTAGTTCGTATATACCTCCGCTCTATGAAGGAATCGTTTAGCCCAGATACCATACATCAACTACTAAAGAGTACAATTGCACCATACTTAAATATAACTCTCTATTCTAAACTTCTTTATCATTCTCTTTTTATAGACATTGTCTATTTGTTATCACCTTACATCCTTATTATTGGAGTTGGGTAACCCCACATTCATATTCCTTATACCTCTGCGAGATTCTTCTTTGAATCATTTCACGCAAGTTTTATCCCTTCTTTATATGTTTCTTACATTACTTCTTACTGTTCAAACTCTATTTGAGCTTATTCTTTCATTATATTCACCTTCCTTCTCTAAGGTTATAGCCTAAGGTACTCCTACCTAAGGTTTATAACCTACATCTTTGATACCAACTGTAACGACCCCAAAAATCCATACAATTTAAATCTCAACTTCGGTCGTTAACCACACATTAAAACTCAAATTTTACATCATTATTCGATATTAAAAACACTAAAATTGCGGAATATTTAGAACGTTTATACATTTCCTTCTTTCTTGCCCTGAATCGCAACATTTACATTACATCTCTTTGATTCAATCTTATATCATGAATCGTCACAACAAAATGACTATACAAAGTCTTACATCATAACTAAATATCCATATACATTGGATAACTCAACTTTCAATTCAACATGTTACGTTCAAAATATGAAATACATTTCTCATAAAACATAAGTAATCTTCGTGAATATAGATCTCTATAACTCATTTAGCACATATCTTTATCTTAAAATCTTGACCTGCAAAAGTGGTTATTTGCAAGAGTGAGCTCGACAGCCCAGCAAAGTCTAACAGTTTTCATGCATCACATAACACATAATAACATGCTTGATATACATCTCATTAAGGTAACATGGCATACATGCTTTTAATTCATATAGCAAATATAAAGATTGAGTTCCTTACTCAATCATCATTACTTAGCCAAAACAATGCAGTCATATATTGACTTAAACATTTTATGATTTCAACATGTATAACATATCATACAATTTAAAACAGTTCATCAAGTCCACGTAACAAATAGGAACCGAAAGACTTGTCTTGATCGTTGTTTACCAATAACAGTTTAACAGCTTACAGTTATCTGCACTTCACGTGCCCTACACAATTATATAATCATACACATCAACTATTAGTCACATAACAACACATAGTAATTGTAATGTAAACTCTACTCCACATCGCATAATATTTCCTATTAATTAACACACAATGTTCAATTAGATTGTGTTAACTGTTCGACTTATGTAATATTCAAAATTCATTAAAGTGTTCAAATTTTGCTCGGAATCATTATTTGTTTTATATTAAACCCATTTCATACTTTATAATATCCATTTCATTTGACTAAAAATACTTTTTACGTTCATTAACAATTATCACGGCATTTCGACGTTTATTCGTCACACGCCCGATTTCATCTTTTGTGTATGCTTACTATGCTTCTATAACTTTGTCTAATACATCATTATATTAATGTTAAGCATCATTATATTTACTAACATTCATGTTTTATAACTTAGAACAACATCTTTTATCGTCAAGAGCACTACACTAGCATACGTGCATGTCTGACGCCCTCCGATTGCCTTTGAAAACACAACGGTCCTAAAGATCACCATTTTGACCCTTCATAACGATTTCAAATTGAAAACCTTAAAGAATAAAAGTTGTAGGCCTATTC
Source organism: Panax notoginseng (assembly GCA_016801055.1). Taxonomy (NCBI): domain Eukaryota; kingdom Viridiplantae; phylum Streptophyta; class Magnoliopsida; order Apiales; family Araliaceae; genus Panax; species Panax notoginseng. The sequence goes on from CM029019.1 coordinate 128,520,893, forward strand.
GGCCTCGTTCCGAATCATCTTGAGTCGCATCAATCAGAGTTCGTATGAAAAAGTTACACTCATTTTAGTAAACTATGTCCGGTTAATTTTATTTTATTTTCAAAATTTTGGCTTGACAGAACACCCCCCCGCCGGGACGGGGGTTTTTGCACTAGGGGGGCCCGCTGGGCAGGAGTCACTGCTGCGATTATGCGATTTTAGCTCTAGAACACTATGAAAAGCCAAATTAGGCCTCCAAACTCCTTTCTAACAACCATACCAAACTACCCAATGAGTAAATAGGTTTACATAAACATAATCTAATGTTTCTAACACGTTTCTAACCATATAAACAACGTAAACATCAAAGATTACAACCTTTAATTTCACTATTTCTCTTCTTTCTTCTTCTTTTAACATTCATAGCGAAATTAATCATTGTAAATTCGTTTTTAAACCAATTCAAGTAATTCCAATTGTGATAACTCATATTCTTAACATACTAACACAATACACGATCAATTTCAATAATAAAGCATAACAAAACATCAATTTAATAGTTTAAAAAACCATTTTTCAGAAATTATTTCATAGAAAAACATTATGAACCCAATTCCTCTTGTTTATCAAAATTACATGGATTGAATTGCTAGAACAACCATATAACTCATAATCAAACACTATGAACATGATTTCATCATGTTCATTATATCTTTGTGAATTGAAACTTTTGAACAACTATAAAACTCTAAAACTATGAAAACATAGAAGAACATGATTTTAAAACTTGTTTTTACAATACTTGTATTGTGAAAATCCTTTCATGGCATACAATCACATATGAACACCATATATACATATAAATACATAATCATGAAAACCTAATTTTACAAAGACTAAATACATAACATCTTAATTTAGTATAAGTGTTAGTTTGATACCTTTCTAGGTTGAATTAGGAGAAAATATGGAGATGATGAAAGCTTTTCTTTTGTTTTCTCAAGGTTTCCCCTTCTTCTTCTTCTTCTCTGCATTCTCTCTTCTTCTCTTTGTTCTTAGTTTAGACTTAGGTTTAGAAAACTAACGTAACTTAGTGTATATACAATATACATATAACACATATAATTATAGAATATGTAACTCCCAATATAATTACATATACTAATTATCAATTTAATATATAAGTTACAAAATTAGAATTTTAAAAGCCCTAAGGCTTGTTTGGCAAAGCCATATTAAAATAATGACTTAATCATTCCTTAAGCCTTATTTGGCAAAACAGGATTAAAATAAGAATTTCAAAAGCTCTATGGGTTTGTTTGGTAAAACCAAATTAAAACTCTTTTAATTTATTTTTATAAGTCACTTATAATATAGTTTATTGTCCCACATTGTTTACTTGGATTTCTATATCCAATCTTAATTAAATAAACTAATTACCACATACTAAATAAATTTCCCACTTGACCAAATATCACAAAATTATAATCTCATTATAATTTTATTTAATAACTTAATATACCACCTTAAATTATTAAATTAAAACAATAATATAGCATCTCATGTTATATTATAACTCTCTAAATTATAAATTAATTTAATTTAGAATATTATCTAATGAATTTAGATTAGTAAATATTTACTAGCAACCATTACATCAATAAAATATTTCTCTCATCAATTTCAACAATAAGCGCATCAAGTAAATATTTAGATATTAATAATATTTAATATTACAATTTAAAATTTTGGATCGTTACATCCTTCCCTCCTTACAAAGATTCTGTCCCCAGAATCACAACTCAAATAATCAAATCGTCACATTCTTCACTCTTTTATCTTAATTAAGTTAATTTCTATAACTCATGGATTATTTACTTACTAATAAATAATCCAATAAATATCTACTAAACAACAAACACGTCAATTAAAAATATTTATTTAATTCAATAAATATTTAAAATTATAAATAAAATTTTGGATTGTTACATTCTTCCCACCTTATAAGGATTCCGTCCTCGGAATCACTGAAACCCTACCCTCCTCAGGTTTTCACCAAATCTCTTCGTTGAATAACTTCAACACATTACCTTAATATAGGTTTTATATTTCCTACTCCCACCATTCTTCAAAATAAATTCTTGTAAGTTTTATTTCATAACCTTTACTCAGACTCAATTATATTTGAGTATTACATATTCTTTAACCCGTTCATTTCTTTTTCTTTTTTTTAAAGATCGTTATCATGAACACTTGGGATATTACATTCACCCATTCTTCTAAGAATTTCGTCCTCGAAATTTTATCAATGAATATTCAATCTATCAAAATAGATTTTACGTCACTACTTCATTCATTCATTGGTTTCTATAACTACTGCCTTTCCACAATTATCATTCTACAACTATTAACTTTTATATTAAAAGTTTCACATTATTCTTTGATAACTCATGTCGTTTTCACTTTAAAATCTCTTTTCTCACTTATTCAACATATTCATCATTTAGTGTCGCATTCTACGACTCACTTCTTTCTAAGGAATATCATCCTTACCACATTCACCTTTTAGAATATCAAGAATCTTCCATAATTGCTCAATAATTGGGAAGCGATATGAATAACATGAATTTAAAAGATTCCAAATCATGCTGAGGGTCATAAGACCACGAACTATGTCCACAGTTGCAAGTAATCTTTCAACTTCAACTTTAATAGTCACAAGACTATAAGGATTCCCGTACTTAGGGTGTTAAGCCCTTCGTACGATGTATTGTGCACAAAAATTTAAACGCTATGCTTATGTCCATAGTTATAAGTAATCTTTTAACTTAAACTTTAACAGTCATAAGACTATAGGGACTCCTCGTACTTAGGGTGATCAGCCCTTCGTACAATGTATTGTGCACAAACATCTCAACGCCTCCGCGTAATCCCCTATAAAAGGGTTGTTCATCTCAGCTTTTCAACATCAGAATCCGCACCAAAACAATTTGGTTTGGCATAACTTCTCAAGAAGCGCATGCATTTCATGAACATCTTTCAATATTTGTCTAGCTGAATCAAATAGCATAGACCTCTACAACAATTCGAACATCAATCGAAATATACATATACATACATACATATGTATTCTCATATCTTAAAGAAATCTCAAAAATCTTTTTATAACGTCATGATACCGCACTGTATTTACAGTCCGTTGAGAATTCTGTCATTTGTTGATTTTATCATACTGCATCATACCATAGTGGGCTGACGATCCTTAGATCACATCCAACACTAGGTAATACTGCATTGATGACTCCATCATTTTTTTTTCATCTTTGCACCAGGTTACATGATGCATTAATGATATAAAATACATTTTGATATATTGAAAATCATTTTTGTCTAGCCGAAGCAATTAGCATAGACATACGAATAACAATATTATTTTTAAAACTCATTGGTTCTATCATTTGATCCAATGTTTTTCAAGAAAATAGAAGTATAAACATCAGCACGAACTCAATAAATTTCGAAAGTCTAGCATAGCTAGTAGATTTAAAATATCTATGCTTCCACCATCAACTCCACTTTCTATAATGATCCATTGCTTAATAGGTCTATCTATTCTTATCATCCTCAATACTCCATTTACACTTATCTATACCCAGTTCGTCAAACTTACCACACGTTATGAGTTCAGGAACTTTCCACAATCATATGAGTTTAAGAACTTATCCTAGTCAGACCATAGGCGTCCATTCGCTGAGGGGTACAAAATCATACCATATAATTATGAGTCACGAACCTACCATAAGTATGAGTTTTAAGAACTCGTACTTAACCTTATAATATTCACTAACTATACTCTACCTATCTGTTATACACATGAGAAAAGAATCACCTTCTCAACAAGCATATAACAAATAGCGCTACACAAACATTCCAATGATTATCAATGTGATAAACTGAGTGCAAGCACAAAACCCTCGCCCATACAAAGGTTTGTACAACTCAGCCATCACATGAGATCTCAATTGAAATACCACCTAACTCTATCTTGCTTATAACTTGCCCTTTGCTCGATACTAATTCCTCGTATCACATCATCTATAACTCCTCATGAGTTATCTCGTACTATTTCATAGTACTCCATCTTCATATTATTAAGCTATAATTATTCAAACATTATAGACCATCTTTCATTTATAACTTAAACAGACCACGTCGTGATCTTATTCTATAATCATCTCCCTTAAAATTCTTTTCTTAACTCGTGATCGTTTTGTTTTACGATCCTCTTTCTTTCTCTTTTTCATCATTTACTACATTACTCGTTATTCTAGCTTTTGGAGTTAGGAAACTCTCATTTCTTATCTTTATATCTCTTAGATTCATTCGAGTTCTACATTTTTATCATACATATCCATTTCTACACTTGGTACACATCGAGTCTCTAACAGTTTCAATATGGTACGCTGAGTGGTTTCCCACAAACAACCAACAAATTAGGTTCCGAGTTGCTAGTTCGTATATACCTCCGCTCTATGAAGGATTCGTTTAGCCCAGATACCATACATCAACTACTAAAGAGTATAATTGCACCATACTTAAATATAGCTCTCTATTCTTAACTTCTTTATCATTCTTTTTTTTATAGACATTGTCTATTTATTATCACCTTACATCCTGGAGTTAGGTAACCCCACATTCACATTCCTTATAACTCTGCGAGATTCTTCTTTGAATCATTTCACGCAAGTTTTAAGCTCTTATTGTTCAAACTCTATTTGAGCTTATTCGTTCCTTATTTTCACCTCTTTTGTCTAAGGTTATAGCCTAAAGTACTCTTGCCTAAGGTTTCTAACCTAACAGCTATGATACCAACTGTAACGACCCCAAAATCCATACAATTTAAATCTCAACTTTGGTCGTTAACCACACATTAAATCTCAAATTTTACATCATTATTTGATATTAAAAACACTAAAATTGCGGAATATTTAAAACGTTTATACATTTCCTTCTTTCATGCCCTGAATCGCAACCTTTACATTACATCTCTTTGATTCAATCTTATATCATGAATCGTTACAACAAAATGACTATACAAAGTCTTACATCATAACTAAATATACATATACATTGGATAGCTCAACTTACAATTCAACAACATGTTACGTTCAAAATATGAAATACATTTCTCATAAAACATAAGTAATCTTCGTGAATATAGATCTCTATAACTCACTTAGCACATATCTTTACCTTAAAATCTTGACCTGCAAAAGTGGTTATTTGCAAGAGTGAGCTCGACAGCCCAGCAAAGTCTAACAGTTTTCATGCATCACATAACACATAATAACATGCTCGATATACATCTCATTAAGGTAACATGGCATACATGCTTTTAATTCATATAGCAAATATAAAGATTGAGTTCCTTACTCAATCATCATTACTTAGCCAAAACAACACAGTCATATATTGACTTAAACATTTTATGACTTCAACATGTATAACATAACATACAATTTAAAACAGTTCACCAAGTCCACGTAACAAATAGGAACCGAAAGACTTGCCTTGATCGTTGTTTACCAATAACAGTTTAACAGCTTACAATTATCTGCACTTCACGTGCCCTACACAATTATATAATCATACACATCAACTATTAGTCACATAACAACACATAGTAATTGTAATGTAAACTCTACTCCACATCTCATAATCTTTCCTATTAATTAACACACAATGTTCAATTAGATTGTGTTAACTTTTCGACTTATGTAATATTCGAAATTCATTATAGTGTTCAAATTTTGCTAGGAATCATTATTGGTTTTATATTAAACCCATTTCATACTTTATAATATCCATTTCATTTGACTGAAAACACTTTTTTTACATTCATTAACAATTATCACGGCGTTTCGACATTTATTCGTCACACGCCCGATTTGCATCTTTTGTGTATGCTTACTATACTTCTATAACTTATCTAATACATCATTATATTAATGTTAAGTATCATTATATTTACTAACATTCATATTTTATAACTTAGAACAACATCATTTATTGTCAAGAGCACTACACTAGCATACGTGCATATCTGACGCCCTCCAAATGCCTCCAAAAACACAACAGTCCTAACTATGACCATTTTGACCCTTCATAACGATTTCAAATTGAAAACCTTAAAGAATAAAAGTTGTAGTTCTACTCGTCCTCGTTCCGGATCATCTTGAATCATCTCAATCAGAGTTCGTATGAAAACGTTATGCTTATTTTAGTAAACTATGTCCGATCAGTTTTTTTTTTCCAAAATTTTGTCTTGACAGAATACCCCCCCGCGGGGGCGGGGGTGTTTACACTAGGGGGGCCCGCCGGGGCGGGGGTCTCTGCTACGACTTCGCGATTTCAGCTCTAAAATACTACGGAAAGCCAAATTAGGCCTCCAAGCTCCCTTCTAACAACCATACCAACCTACCCAATGTGTAATAGGTTTACAGAAACATAATATAATGTTTTCTAACGCGTTTCTAGCCATTTAAACAAAACAAACATCAAAGATTATAACCTTTAATTTCACTATTTCTCTTCTTTCTTCTTCTTTTAACATTCATAGCGAAATTATTCACTGTAAATTCGTTTTTAAACCAATTCAAGTAATTCCAATTGTGATAACTCATATTCTTAACATACTAACACAATACACGATCAATTTCAATAATAAAGCATAACAAAACATCAATTTAATAGTTTAAAAAACCATTTTTCAGAAATTATTTCATAGAAAAACATTATGAACCCAATTCCTCTTGTTTATTAAAATTACATGGATTGAATTGCTAGAACAACCATATAACTCATAGTCAAACACTATGAACATGATTTCATCATGTTCATCATATCTTTGTGAATTGAAACTTTTGAACAACTATAAAACTCTAAAACTATGAAAACATAGAAGAACATGATTTTAAAACTTGTTTTTACAATACTTGTATTGTGAAAATCCTTTCATGGCATACAATCACATATGAACACCATATAAATACATAATCATGAAAACCTAATTTTACAAAGACTAAATACATAACATCTTAATTTAGTATAAGTGTTAGTTTGATACCTTTCTAGGTTGAATTAGGAGAAAATATGGAGATGATGAAAGCTTTTCTTTTGTTTTCTCAAGGTTTCCCCTTCTTCTTCTTCTTCTTCTTCTTCTTCTTCTTCTTCTTCTTCTCTGCATTCTCTCTTCCTCTCTTTGTTCTTAGTTTAGACTTAGGTTTAGAAAACTAACGTAACTTAGTGTATATACAATATACATATAATGCATATAATTATAGAATATGTAACTCCTAATATAATTACATATACTAATTATCAATTTAATATATAAGTTACAAAATTAGAATTTTAAAAGCCCTAAGGCTTGTTTGGCAAAGCCATATTAAAATAATGACTTAATCATTCCTTAAGCCTTATTTGGCAAAACAAAGATTAAAATAAGAATTTCAAAAGCTCTATGGGTTTGTTTGGTAAAACCAAATTAAAACTCTTTTAATTTATTTTCATAAGTCACTTATAATATAGTTTATTGTCCCACATTGTTTACTTGGATTTCCATATCCAATCTTAATTAAGTAAACTAATTACCACATACTAAATAAATTTCCCACTTGACCAAATATCACAAAATTATAATCTCATTATAATTTTATTTAATAATTAATATATCACTTTAATTATTAAATTACGACATCAATATAGCAACTCATGAAATTTTTAACAACTCTCTAACTGTTAAATTAAATTAGAGTATTATCTAATAAATTTAATTCACAAGTATATACTAAGAACAACACAAAAATAAAATATTTATTTAATTTCATAAATATTTTAAATTACAAATAAAATTTTGGATTGTTAATAAAATTCTGGATTGTTACAAAGGGTAGTTGGGAGGATTATCTTCCATTAGTAGAGTTCGCGTATAACAATAGTTATCACGCCAGTATTGGAATGCCACCGTACGAAGCACTGTATGGGAGGAAATATAGAACGCCCTTGTGCAAGGACAAAGTTGGAGAACGTCGATTGTTGGGACCCGAGTTGGTACAACAGACGGTAGAGATCATCAGGGTGATAAGAGCACGATTAGTAGTAGCTCAAGATCTCCAGAAGAAGTATGCGGATTTACAACGCAAGAAGAAAGATTTTGAATTAGGAAGCTATGCATTTCTGAAAGTATCTCCCTGGAAAGGGAAGATTCATTTTGGGAAGAAGGGCAAGTTGAGCCCTAGGTTCATATGACCGTTCGAGATTTTGAGGCCAGTTGGTGAAGTGGCGTACGAGGTAGCTTTACCTCCTAAACTTGAGTGCATTCACAACGTGTTTCATGTGTCAGTATTGCGGCAGTATAAATCAGACTACAAGCACGTTATCTCCTATGAACCAATCTAAGTCGAGAAAGACTTATCGTTTGAGGAAGTTCCTGTCCAGATACTAGATAGGAAGGAACAGAAGCTGAGGAATAAAATCATCCATTCCGTTAAGGTTCTCTGGAGGAATCACGCAGTTGAAGAAGCTACGTGGGAACTAGAAGAGAAAATGAGAGCGAATTATCTGTTTTTATTTGAGTAACCTTATTTTTACAATTTCGAGGACGAAATTTTTATAAGGGGGGGGGGATGTAATAATCGTGAATTTTAAAACTCCTCAATAATTAAATATGTGATTTAAATTTTTTGAGTTAGTTTTGTGAGTCTATTTAAACCTTATGTGGTTATGTGAATTTATGAATTGGTTAAAGGGAGTCACTAATAGTTATTTAAATTAGTGGACTAACCCTAAGAGTTTGATATCAAAGAATTGATAGAATTATTAATAATTAAATATTCAATTTATTTTAATATAGTAGCAAGAGTTGAACATATTGATTAATTGTAATTTTGAGTAATTAATTGATAATGTGTTAATTAATAATTATTATGAATAAATAATAATTAATGTGTAAAAGATTATTAATTTACAAAATGATTATATGTTTACTTGATTAATTTGTGCAATATAGTAAACCTCTATTATATGATAGTTAACTATATATTTTATATAGTACAAGGTGGCACATTAATATGTCTATATATTATATATATAGACTATATAGTAAGAGTTATTTGCATTAATGTGAGTTGCATAATAATATTGTTATATGATATGAAGTGCGTGGGTAAACATCCATGTATACCCTATGGACATATAATAATATCAATTGTTAAATTAATAATGATTTCATTAAGTTATTATGATAATAACAGTCATGGTAATAGAAAATGTACATAAATTATTTGTATGTGCACTACTTGATACCTTGTAATTAGGAAATACATTGTATGCTCTTTAAATCATTATAACTTATGTTGTAAGAAATGAATTGTGTAAACATATTATATAACCAAAGTATATATTATGTGTATAGTATAAACCAAATGTTGTTTTGGTATTACATTTTGTGCAAGTGCTGAGATTTTTGTCCCAAATTGAGTGGAACATAGTACATGAATAGTGACTTAGAACTAACTTACGTATTTTCCAAAAAGGCTAGAGTTGTATAGGGATGGTGGCTAGAAATAAGTTGGTGAACCACTCCTTAGTAACCAGTGTGCTCTTCCTTTGCACCATAAACTCAACCTTGGTGCAATGTGATTATCTAGTCCAAGTTTCTTCTATATATACAAGCTTCAAATTTAGTTTTTTTGTTGTTTGTTAAGTCTATATTGAAAGTTCTAAGTTGCTGAGAAATTTTGAGAGCATACTTAGTGTGTAAGGAATCCAATCCAAGCTTAAGGAGGTATAAACATTATTTATGTTCTTAGTTGGGTTTTGTCAAATTCTTAGGAATTGCTTGAATTCCTTGTTAATCAATGTGAATTAACATGCCATGATATGTTTATGAAGTATGTCTACATGTTTGAACTCTTAATTGATGGATTAGAACATGTTCAAACTTAAATGAATCAAGGTGTTTGATGCTCTGCTGAATAAAGCAAGTTACTGTCTCTGATGCAGGCATGGCACAGCTGCGCCCTATTTGTATTAGGGTGCAGCGCAGCTACGCCTGGCCTGCACCAGCTCTGATGTTTTCTGTTATGTTTTTGTTGTGCTAACTTGTTAACACCTGGTTAGAGCAAGCATGAAAACTGTTTAACATTCCCACATAAGCATATTCATGTAGTATGATCAAGTATAACAATATTAGTGCATATGATGGACACAACCCTTATGGTTTTGAAATGAAAATTGTAGTTTCAAAAGTGAACTTTGTCACGAACACATCATGTGAGCATTCTAACTTTATGAGTAAGATAATATGGTTTATATTGACATGAAATGCAAGACTAAAGTGATTGAACACACTAGCCTACATGATTGAAAATTAAGACTATTTCAAAGATAAGAAACTTAAGACCTTTTAAAGTGAACTTGACCAAGACTTTGATCTTGTAAGTTCTGACCATCTGAGCATGCATATGTGGCTTTAATATATGTTGTAAATGCATGAGAGTTATATGTTAAAATGCCTTGTATATGCTAAGTTGACTTAGTGTAAAATTTAAAGAATGTTAGAATGAGAAAGCTAATGTCGTCACGTAATGAGTAAAATACGTTATGACCATGCAAGCATGTATATTAGGACTCATTATGCCTATAGATATATTGGCATGAACATCGTTTGGTCAATGTATGGTTTTCACTTATTCACACATAGTCATGAAAAGGAAATTTCTAAAAATGAGCTATGTGAGTAAAGTATACATGTGTTGTTTAAATACAAGCATGAGTACTGAGTATTGTATAACCAAGTTACAACGCATGATAACCACATGACTTTTCTATTCCTAAGCACCATGTAAATTATAAGCTAAAAACTTGAAAAGGTAAATTCAAGTATGGCATGTGTTATATGTGAAACTCTAGCATGTATGTATGTTAAAAATATATGGGTAATTGGTGTGTTAGAGTTGGACTGAAGTCAGGAGAGCAAAGCTCAAACCTGGTCTGGCCAGGGGACAGCGCAGCTGCGTCGTCCCTAAGCCTAGACCAGGCGCAGCTGCGCCGTCCTGCAGTCATGTGCAGAATCTATTTTTGATTCTGAAATTCAAGGCGTGCTTATATGATTACCTTACCTTGTAATATGTGACCAATATGCCATACAATGTGTTGAGAAGCATGCTATGTGATGACTTGATTCTTTTAAGTGTAGACTCATACTAGTTACACATACTAATTGAAATGATCGACTTAATAACGTTAGGTCGTTTCAACGCAAGTAATTAAAGCTAGAATTATTTGTAGCTGAGCAAACAGACAAGTTTCTTTGAACTTCACTCTTTGATTGGGCAAGTTCCTTGAACCCTACTTTTATTAAGCAAGTTTCTGTGAACTTCACTCGTTCATTGTGCAAGTTCCTTAATTCTTACTCTTTTACTTGAGCAAATATCCAAACACTATGTTATTGTGTTACAAGTTTCCTAACTTACACAACTTTGAGTTTTGTGAAAGTTTCCCTTCCTTCTCATATTGTATTGAGTAGGATATTGTTGAAATTGAAAGTTATTCATTTAAGCTTGAATCTTATTTCCAAGCATGCTATTAAGTGGTTTAATTACTTAGCAATTATTCCACATCGATATTATTGATATTCGCACTTAGTGCACTTGAGTTCGTACAGTCTTGAACTTGTACATCATTTAAAGTTCTATAATTCTTAAACTGTGTCAGATAGAGTATGAACCTTTGTTCGATCAGACAAATGTATGAAGTTTTATAAAAGCTATCCATACCAATTGATGGTAAGGATTCTTAGACTGAAAGAACACCCCTTCTATTATAGGGGAGTACCCCAGGTATCTAATATAAGATACAAAGAGCAGATTAAAATGTTATGCATATACATAGTGTATGTGAGGCTGATCCCCTCAAGTACTTATTCTGTAGCCAGTAACTAAAGGGTCAATTAGCGATTGATTCCATTAGAGTGTTATAGTTCAAAGTCTACTTGACTAGCAGTTATTCTAAAAGCAATTATTATCTTTGCTTCTAATATTCATATTGTTAAATCCTTCAGATATTCATATTGTTGAATTCATTGTTAGATACTTTTCATTCATCATGATATATCCTTGTTGTTATATTTAAACTTGCTGAGCAAACTCGTTGCTCATCCTTTCTATATCATGAATTATATTGCAGCTAAGCCCGAGACCTCAGGAAAGGACAAGGGTAAAGGAAAGATGTAGGATAGTCGCTAGGAGCAGAATTTATCTTATGCTTAATTTAAATTACTGTTATGTAATATGAACCCTAAGTACTATTATAGGGTATGCTTGTAAGATAATATTAAGGTTATCGAATCTTGGGGCTAGTAACACCTTTTGAATGAACGATATACGTTTATTATTTTTTGCATTTTAGTTATCGTATGCTGTTTAGAGGTGGATGTTTGTATTTTTTCGTGATGACCGAACCGGAGTCAGAGGACCCAGATTCGGGGGTGTCACAGGTGCAAAGATGGAAGAGATACCGGTCTTTAGCGACTTTATAAATGTATTTTTGAACGATTTGTCGGGACTTTTTCCTAATGGAAAGATTTAAATTGTGATGGATTTAGCACCAGGGACTGTTCCATATCCAAGGCCCCATACTGAATGGCTCCAGTGGAGATAAAGGAATTGATGTAATTGCAAGAACTATTAGACAAGAAGTATATCTAGCTGAGCGTGTCGCCGTGGGGATTGCCGATGTTATTTGTTAAGAAGTAGGACAGATCAATGCTGCTTTGCATTGATTATAGGGAATTGAACAAGGTCGTGATTAATAATAAATATATGTTACCAAGGATCGATGACCAGTTCATCAGCTGAAGGGAGCTAGGAACTTCTCAAAAATAGATTTGAGAAGTAGATATCATCAGTTGCTGGTGAGGAAGGAAGATGTACCAAAGACGACATTCAAAACTCGGCATGGTCATTACGAGTTTCTGGTAATGTAATTTTGTTTAACAAACGCACCTGCAACGTTTATGGACCTAATGAATAGGGTGTTTAATCTATTTTTGGATAAATTCATGGTGGTATTCATCGAAGACATTGCAGTGTATTCCAAAACCAAAGAAGAGCATACTAAACACTTGAAGGTAACATTGGGGACATTAAGAAGAGATAAGCTGTATGCGAAGTTCTCCAAATCCAAATTTTGGTTGGAGCACGTGCAGTTTCTTGGGCATGTAATTGATAAAGACATGATTTCGGTGGATCCATCGAAGGTAGAAGCTGTAATTAATTGGGATCAGCCAAAGACACGATCAGAAGTAAGGAGTTTCATGGGATTGGTGGGTTATTATCACCGTTTTATTCAAGATTTTTCTAAAATTGCCACTCCGTTGACGAATTTAACTAAGAAAGCGGTGAAGTTTATCTGGACATAAAAGTGTGAAGAGTGTTTCCAAGAATTAAAGAGAAACCTAAGTATGGCACCTATATTGTCTTTGCCAGATAATAAAGGAAATTTTGTGGTGTATAGCGACGCATCGCCTAAAAGACTAGGTTTTGTGGTTGTGTAGAGCGGAAAAGTCATTGCATATGCCTCACGACAATTGAAAGACTATGAAAAAGAGTATCAGACCCATGATTTGGAATTAGCTGTAGTAGTGTTTGCTCTGAAAATTTGGAGGCACTATCTCTATGGGGAGAAGTGTGAGATATATACGGACCATAAGAGTCTGAAGTTTATCATTACATAGAAAGATCTTAATATATGTCAGAGGCGATGGTTGAAGCTTATTAAAGACTATGATAATGAAATACTTTACCATTCAGGTAAAGCGAATGTGGTTGTTAATGCATTGAGTAGGAAGGGTCGGGAGAAGTTGTCGTTGTTGATCGCTCAAGATGAGCTCATATTAGAAATGGCCAAGTTGGAGTTGGAGATCAAGTTTTTGGAAGAATCGGACGAGAAGTTATTCCAATTAGAGACCCATCCAACCTTGGTGGACAAAGTGAAAGATGCACAACTCAAGGATGAGGAGTGTAAAAAGATAAGGGAAAAATTGTTTGAAGGTGAAGAGGAGAAATTTTAAGTTTATACCAAGGAATTTTTAAGGTTCGAGGAAAGAATTTGTGTTACTCCGGTACAAGAAGTCAATGAGAAAATTTTGAACGAGACTCATAGCTCGAGATATTCAATTCACTTGGGGAGTAAACAAATGTATCAAGATCTTTGACAACATTTTTGGTGGCCGAATATGAAAAGGGACATTGTTGAGTGTGTTGCTAAGTGCCTAACGTGTCAAAATGTTAAAGTAGAAAATTAGAGGCCAAGTGGTTTGCTACAACCATTGGAGATACTAGAATGGAAGTAGGAGCATATCATAATGGATTATATTGTAGGACTTCTAACGACTCAAAAAGTGTATGACCCAATATGGGTGATTATGGACCGATTGATGAAATCAACTCATTTCTTGCTGATCAAAATTAGATTTAATCTAGATCAGCTGGCAAGGTTGTATGTTAAAGAGATCGTTTGAAGGCTCGGAGTACACGTGTTAATTGTGTCAAATCGAGATCTTAGGTTCTCATCAAATTTCTGGAAGAGATTGCAAGAAAATATGGAAACACAATTGAAAATGAGCACGACGTACCATCTCAAAATCGATGGGTAGAGTGAAAGGACAATCCAGACATTGTAGGATATGCTTAGAGCTTATGTCATAGATTTCAAGGGATATTGGGATGGCAATTTACCGTTAGTTGAGTTTATCTACAACAACAGTTATCTTGTGAGTATTGGCATGTCGCCTTACGAAGCGTTGTATGAAGGAAAATGCAGAATTCCACTATGCTGGGATGAAGTTTGTGAAAGACAACTGCTAGGGCCAGAACTAGTACAACAGACTGCCAAAATCGTCAAAATGATCAACACCTACATAAACAAGAGTTTGATGTTAGAAGTTTTGTTTTCCTGAAAGTATCTTCCTAGAAAGGGGATATAAAATTTGGTAAGAAAGGTAAGTTGAGTCCAAAATTTATTAGGCCCTTTGAGGTAGGGGTGTGCAACGGGTAAAAATCGGCACGAACCGAACCGGTACCGAACTGAACCAGTACCGAAATTGGCCAAATTTTGATACCGATACCGGTTGACCTGTTTGGTACCAGTTTTTTCTAAAAATTAATATAATTATTATTTTTATTATTAATTTATTATTATTATTATTATTAATATTATTATTATTATTATTATTATTATTATTATTATTAGCATTAATATTTATTTTATTTTTATTATAATAATCATTATTTTATTTTTATTATAATAATCATTATTTTATTATTATTATTATTAATTATTTATTAATAATAATAAAATAATTAGAAAACTGGTATAAACTGATCCGGTTCAGTAAAACCAAACCATAATTATGTCGTACCGAAAAATTGGTATATACTGGGTTTTTTTGTACCGAAATCGGACTGGTTCTTTTTGTACCGAACTGGCCGGTTCGGCCTGGTCCAAAAAAATCAAAACAGTTGCACAGTCGTACTTTGAGGTATTTCGAAAAGTTGGTGAAGTGGCGTATGAGGTAGCTTTACCTCTAGAATTTGAATATTTAATGTTTTCGGTGCTACGGCCGTACAAACCAGACTATAAACATTTTATAGAGTATGAACAATTACATGTTACGAAAGATTTATCTTACGAAGAAGATCCTATTAAGATAGTTGACAGGAAAGAGCAAGTTCTCAAAAACAAAGTAATACATTCGGTTAAGGTAATATGGAGGAACCACAATGCTGAAGAAGCTACTGGGGGCTCGAAGACAAAATGATAAAAAATTATCATGAGTTATTTGTTTAATCCATGTATTTCATTTCTGGGGACATAATCCTTGTAAGGATGGGAGAATGTAATAGATTTGTTTAATTGTGTCATTATTCTAGGGACATAATTATTTTAAGGAGGGAATGATGTAACGATCCAGAATTTTGTAATTTATTAAAATATTTATCGAATTAAATTAATATTTTAGTTGGTTTATTTATTGATTTGAATAAATGTTCGATGGAAATTATGGTGGAATAATTTAGTTAAGTGTGATAATAATAAGTAAATTGATGATAAATAATGTTATAATTACTTTGTATTTTATTACGCCAGTATATTGGTAATATTCTATTTTAATTAAGTAATTAAATTAGAGAATTGAGAATTTGTTGAATAAAGATATAATTATAATGGTTGAATATAAATTATAATTACATTAGAAAGGCTTGATTTAAGTTATTAATGAATTTAATTTAATTCAACTTAAAATATTAAGATTTTAATTAATTAAGGGTGTGACAAATGAACTATATAAGAAAATAATAATAAAAATAAATTAGAAAGGAGTCCAATGGAGTTGTGTTGGTCGATTTACCGATCAGTATATGCGTGCAAGTATACACGGTCAACAAGTAATAAATAGTAAGTAAAGTATCGTTCCGACGGAGAATTAACTAATAAAGTTCACCAAGCACTAACCCATAACCATTTTAGTCTTATTTAAACGAATGATTTAATTTAGTGATGAAAACTATGAAATTAACTAATACTAACTACCCCTAGAATAAGACTAGATAATGAAGACTTGAGATTACAATTTCATCTATTGAATCATTTAAATCAACGCACTCCCTGTTAAGCCAAATTACTTGCACTGGATTGCTAGTCGAGAATACGAAAGTAAAGTAGAGTCATATCTCAATGTAACATACCCATATCACATATAATCCACAATTAATAGAATACACATGAACACCCATATTACCTAAATCACTATATGTCTATGTGATTTACAAATAATTAGGGTTTAAGCCCAAATTTTCAATTGACTACGAGCGATGCCTCGGTATATGTTTATCCTAGCACGAATCATACATTCCATCACCATGTAGAACATACAAACACAAGCTATCAAGATTAAATCTAAACACATACATCGTCTTTCAAGTTAATATGGGTTATCACAGTAATTGATGGCCAATCAACTACTCTAGAGATTAACTACTCTACCCTACTCTTATCTAATATGTAAATTAAAGAGAAGAAAACAATATTAGCTACGTGATCCCCAAGGGGTGGAATCTACTTTACATACTTATAATACGTCTGATAATAAGCCCTAATTGAACCCCTCTCCAAGTTACACTTCGACTGCATGTTTAGTGAAAAAGTCAGCTTTGGTCAACTTTTGAAGTGGCGCGGCCGTGCTGGAAATGGACTGGAGTTGGGCGCAGCCGCGCTCAAGTAGCAGAACTCGTCTTTTTGGTCCAGGGACTCGCGCGGCCGCGCCTAAAATACTGTACAATTCGCGCGCCCGCGCTGCTAGTTTTCTACTGCAGTGTCCTCTGGTAAAACGGCCATAACTTTTGATCCGGAAAGAGTTACGGGGCCTGCCACCTATCAAATCGAAGCTCTCGACGAGCTCTACAACTTTCTTTCTTTGATAATTGAGAAATATTGGACGGATAAAGGCTGAAATTTGATTGGAAATGACAATGCTGAAAATGGCCAACCAAAACATTGAAGTTTAACGTCCGATGGTACAAATGTCATAACTCTTGCATCCGAACTCCGATTGGAATGATTCAAGATGTTACGGAAAGCTAAGAAGATGCTCTACAATATAATCCAAGTTTCAAGCCAAGAACATGAAATGAATATTGAGCCCAAATGATTTCCGGATTGCTTTTCCTTGTGTTTTCATACCAATAGTCGCTCACATCGTTCCCAAGCATAAGACCTACAAAATAAACACAAAATGCATGTAAAGTAACTAAGAAACATGCGTATAAGCAACTAATTCAAGTAATAGATACTGGATAAATAAGTATAAAACCTACTTATCAAATACCCCCAAACCTAAACTGCTGCTTGTCCTCAAGCAACACAACATAATGCATTCTACATGCTATGCAAGCTACGCTACGATGACAATAAATCCACAGATTTCAAGCCTTGTTAAGAATTCCAATAAGATATGCCTCAGAGAAATATTAAGATCCAAGAACAAAGCATCAAACTAAGCTAAAGGCATAATGACATACAATCAAAAAATCTCAACCTGCTATAGAGATGTTGTGTGTGTATTGTGTTTACAGATAAGCTCGACAAAAGTGAAGATTTCACATGCTATACTACTTAAGAAAGAAAACTGATGTTCAAATCAAGAACTATGCATATAAATGAAACAACAACTACTCCAACACATCAGTACAAGCTAAGGTTCAACAAAGGGTTTATTCTGCTTTATTTTTACTCACGAGAGCGATTTTTGTACTTTCCCGCGGTGTATATTGATTTTTTTTCTTTTTCCCATAACTGTGCAATGCCTCATTCTATTAGGCTAACAGTGCTACCCCTTAGCGAGCTTTCAACCAACGACTCCCAAACCATAAAAGACCTTAGGGCGCTAGGTATAAAGACAATCCTCTCGAGCGTACTGGCTCAAGTAACAAGGGCTTCAAAACAAGACTAGCCACGGTAATTTTTTTTCTCTTTTTACTTTATTTTTTTATAGCAAGCATACCCATGTATTCTCAAAGTTTGAGTATCAGTGTTTTCAAAGTCAATGTTCACTTCCTACATAATTCTATCAATAAAAATAACATTTTTCTCTCAACAGACAAACAAGCTAATCTTAACCAACAAGCAAATATGAACACTGACGTGCTACCCGGTAACATCAAAGTAACAGATAAAGATTACATCATGTATGAAATTATAACTCAGCTCAAGATATCAACCAAACTCAAGAATCTGTCAAATTTCTAAGTCATCATTGGCCAAATTAGAATTCAATCTAACTAGAAACTTGGGATTGTGTAATATTATGCAACTAAACAGATAATAAGCAACAAAAAGAAGAAAAAAAAATATACTGCAAAATTAAACTAATAACTACTAACATGCAATTAACTATATGTAACATGAAATTACTCTATATGATGAAATTACACTACATGCTCTAAACTACTGACTACACCCAATACCCCCAAACTTAAAATGAACAATGCCCTCACTGTAATTAAAAGTGAAAGAATACTCCCCTAAGTGACAATGTCATATCCGTTCGCCTCCTCAAGATCCGATGGTATATCAGGCGATGGATAAGTTTGAGATATTTTATAGTTGGAAACTGAGTATGGGCTTCTAACTGTCCGAATGATTGAGTCAGAAATTCTAAAAATTTAGCAGTGTTTTTTTTATGACTGAGACATGGCACGGCCACGTTGTGTTTGGCTTGTAGTTGGAAACTGAGTATGCGCGGCTGCGCTCAAGTAGCAGAACTCGTCTTTTTGGTCCAGGGACTCGCGCGGCCGCGCCTAAAATACACTACAATTCGCGCACCCGTGCTGCTAGTTTTCTACTGCAGTATCCTCTGGTAAAACGGCCATAACTTTTGATCCGGGAAGAGTTACGGGGCCTGCTACCTATCAAATCGAAGCTCTTGACGAGCTCTACAACTTTCATTCTTTGATAATTGAGAAATAATGGACGGACGAAGTCTGAAATTGGATTGGAAGTGACAGCTCTACAAATGGCCAACCAAAACATTGAAGTTTAACATCCGTTGGTAGAAATGTCACAACTCTTGCATTCGAACTCCGATTGAAATGATTCAAGATGTTTCGGAAAGATAAGAAGATGCTCTACAACATAATCCAAGTTCTAAGCCAAGAACATGAAATGAACATGAAGCCCAAACGATTTCTGGATTGCTTTTCCTTGTGTTTTCATACCAATAGTCGCTCACATCGTTCTCAAGCATAAGATCTACAAAATAAACACAAAATGCATGTAAAGTAACTAAGAAACATGAGTATAAGCAACTAATTCAAATAATAGATACTGGATAAGTAAGCATATAACCTACTTATCAAGTTGGCCAAACAAGGTCTTGTGACCTTTTGCGTCTAGAACAGTTGAGACAGTCAGTATTATAACTGGCCAAACATAAGTCTATGTAAATTGGCTATCAATTTATTTTTATGCTAAGTTCATCTTTCCTGTAAGGATTGAGATTTTTACATGATTATTTATGTAAATTTTTACGAATAATTTTTTTTAGAAAGTACTTGAACCATATAAGTGAATATGCAAATTAAGCAAGATAGTTAATTTATTTATTTTAAGTTAACTAAGATGAATACTTAATCAATTTGATTAAGGATGAGTAAGATAAGTTATGTTAAAAATTACCATAACTTGAATATTAATCTTGAATGGTAAATTAAAAAGATCTACAATCTTTAAGAAATTTATTATTGATATAGATTATATAATTATAAGATTATGTGAGTATTTAAATATAACAAGGAATTTATCAATAATGTAAATATGTTATGACATATGTGAATTGTGTTGGTGAATAAATAAGTATATATTGTTAATGTGCATATATTTATTTAGTAGATAAAGAGAGTAAAAAAGCAAAGCTACATAACCTAATTATACAATAGGTATGGAAATTAAATAACCTAAGGGTTATAATATGGAAGAGTGTTAGTATTTAAAATATATACTAATCCTAAGGGATTTATTTTATACATCTCTATTAATTAATTTTATAACTTAAGTAAAGAAAGTCTAATTGGGTTATAAAATATTAATGTACATGAGTGATTAAATAAATTACAAATGAGTAAATGAAAACCATAATTAAATAATTAAGGAAGGATAAAATTAAAAGTATTGGACCTAACCTAAATTACATTGCCCAAATATTTTTATTAAAGAGCCCAAAAGAATTTAAGAATAAGACCAATCTTTTAGCCAATTGAGGAAAGACTTTTTGGACATTTAGTAAATTAAATAAAACATTAAAAACAAAACAAATATGAGGAGATAAAGGCCATATGGATGGCCACACAAGGGAGAGAAAGAGGGATGAATGAAATGCTTTCCTTACTTTATTTGGTCACCAACTATGCAAGGTGTCAAGTTTTCATTGTAACAACACCTTTCCCCAAGCTTGCAAGAAATCACTTAATTAATGAGAGAGAGAAGGATCAAGAGATATTGAGAGATGAATATAGATTTGTATAACATATCCATATACTTTTACTAACAAACAAAACCTTACTATTTTCTCTTTCATTTCATTTCCTAAGTTAGCTAAACAAAGCAAGAGTGAGAGAGAGAGCAAAGAGGATTTTTGGCCAAGAGAGAGAAGAGAGAGGGAGAGTTTTTGTAAGCTTCAAAGTTCCTTAATCAAAACTTAGGAAGAAGAAAAGAGAAGAACAAGCAAATGTATAAAATTTTAACCTTAATTTAGTATTATTTCTTTTTGGTTTGATTTGATTGTTGATAATATGAAGCTATGACCTCAAAGTTTAAAATCTTAGATCTATGTGTAAGTTAGATCTAAAGTATGAAATGGAAACTAGGTTTTTCAAAATGTAGAAAACCCTAAATTTTCTTAACCTTGATTGTGTTTATCTTGTATTTGATGATTGTTTGACGAAATAGATCATGCATCATGGTAGATCCATGGGTGTATAAACTATTAGTAGGTATTATGATGAGTTATGTTGGTTATTATGTGAGAACATAGAAGTTTTTTTAGAAATCACCAAGGGTTGAAAATCAGATTTTTGTAAAAACGAAACATGAAATTCAAACGACCATATCTCCTATTATATTTTAAATTTTTGTGTGTGGTCAAGTCCTAGAGTTAGATCTATGAGTTTTATAACATTTTCAAGTGGAATCACTAAAAAATGTGTTGTAGATTTTCGTGTGGACATATTTTAGCAAAGGAGTCAAAAACTGAAAAATGACAAAAACAAGCTGCCAGAGAATTTCCAAGGGCAGTTTTATCAACTTAATTAATGTAACAAATTCCAATCTTTTGGGACATGAAAATATACGACTTAAATTGACCAAGTTATGGTGATTTCAATATTTGGGTTTTTCCGACGAAACCCGCGATAACCGAAGTTCTGTAACTCCGATGGCCACAAAATTTAAACTGGAGGTTCACGTTAATACGTGTAAGACTATGCCAAAAGTTGGGAATTTATGAAGTTGAGCAAGATAGGGATAATTTCTTAAGCTACGAACTAAAACCGAATTTTTGAAAAATACTAAAGGGAGTTGAAAAATGACAAAAAAATCTTTTTATGTATGGAATATATGTATATATGTTTTGCTAAAGGATATAAAAATAATAAGCTGATTTGGTATTTTCATGAAAAGGGTGATTTAGCTTGCCGAATTGGGCAATTCAGGGTGCTGATTGGAAACTGAAAAGGTTAGGAAGGGAAGACAGTTTGGATTCAGCTTGCTGAATTGGGTAATTTAGGGTGATGAATTGGAAACTAAAAAGGTTAGGAAGGGAAGACTGTGATAACCCAAATTTTCAGAGATTATTAAAATAAGAACTTAATAAATAAAATTCTTATTATAAGATATGTCGTGTTTGAATAATAATATATATGTGTTA
This sequence comes from Panax notoginseng, assembly GCA_016801055.1. NCBI lineage: Eukaryota > Viridiplantae > Streptophyta > Magnoliopsida > Apiales > Araliaceae > Panax > Panax notoginseng. Next base: position 128,543,415 of record CM029019.1, read on the forward strand.
TATATTTTGAATTTTGGGATATTGGTGAAAAGAAACCCACAAAGGAGATTTTATACTTGGATAAACTATTAAGAAAAGATATAGTTTTAAAACATAAAGTTGATCTTTAAATTATTAAAGAAAGTAGTAATCGATGATGTGAAATCAAAGAAGAGATTGATTTTAAATGAGTTAACATTTAAGAAGTATGTGCAAAGTATTTAAAAATTCTGATCCTATTACTAATAAAGTAGAACTTGTCTACGTCTAAAATTGAGGTGGCGCAGCTGCGCCACTTCCAAGCTTATGATCTGCGCTAGTCTGTAGAAGGTTCTGAGTAAGTTTGTGAAATTTAAATTTCAATATATGTATATTAAGTACTCATATGTGTACTAAAAGTCATTATTGGTGTTTAAACTGTCCTAGAATGGATTGAGATAGCAAAACATGATTTGAATGAGAATTAATTAATTAACCAGGAATAAATATTGGCTAATTAGGTTACATTACGTAAGATTATATTATAAAACCTTGTGTGGTATGATAAGTAGATTTATACCTACTTATCTGGTATCTGTTACTTGAATTAGTTGTTTAAACTCATTTTTCTTAGTTACTTTTAATGCATTTTGTAGATTATATCCTTGGGAGCTGTGTGAGCGACTATTGGTAAGAAAATGCATGAAAAAGCAATCTGGACATCGTATGGGCTATCATGTTCATTTTATGTTCTTTTCTTGGAACTGGGATTATGTTGTAAAGCTTCTTCTTAGCTTTCCGGAATATCTTGAATCATTCTAATCGGAGTTCTGGTGCAAGAGTTATGACCTTTGTACCAACGGACGTTGAACTTCAATATTTTGGGTGGCCCTTTTGCATAGCAGTCACTTCCAACCTATTTTTGACCTTCATTAGTCTATTATTTCTCAATTCTTAAAAAATAAAAGTTGTATAGCACGTCAAGAGCTTCGATTTGATACGAGGCAAGCCCCGTAACTCATTCCGGATCAAAAGTTATGGCTGTTTTACTAGAGGACACTACAGCAGAAAATCCTTGGCGCGGGCGCGAGGATTTCTAGTGTATTTTGGGCGCAGCCGCGCCAGTCCCTGGACCCAAAAAATGCCATTTGCTATTTGAGCGCGGGCGCGGCCAACTTCAGGCCATTTCCAGCGCTGTCGCACCACTTCGAAAGTTGACAAGATATGACTTTTTTACTAAATAGGGCAATTGGAGCGTAACTTGGAGAGGGGTTCAATTATGGCTTATATATAGAAGAAATATCAGGATGTAAAGGGGATTCCACCCTTGGGGGATCAATCTACATTACATATGCAGTTTTTTTTTAATTTCCTTATTAGATTAGATTAGATTAGAACCCTAGATTAGCTAAGATTTGGGGATTGAAGTAATTGATGATCATTGGAAGTTCATGAATCAAACAAGAGAAGAAACTCATATATGCTATTCTTAATCCCTAATTCTCTTTGCTTCTGTTTGTATCTTTTAATGTATATTCAATTGTGGATCATGAATTCTAGTTCAATCATGAATTAAACTCTATTTTGAGATTACTATGGATCTTATTGTGTAGTTTATTTTGACATACTTCATTGTTAGCCTTATTGATTGTTATGAGATTGTCTATTAAGATTCGTGCTTATTTGCTTAGTTGATTGGCCATCGATTACGATGATAATCCATATGAACTTGAAAGACGAAGTATGGGTTTAGATCTGATCTTGATAGCTTGTGTTTGTATGTTCTACATGGTGATGAAATGTATGATTCGTGCTTAGGATAGACATATACCGAAGCATCATTCGTAGTCAATTGAGAACTTGGGCTTAAACCCTATTTGTCTGTAAATCACATAGACATATAGTGATTTAGGTAATGTGGGTGTTTATGTGTATTCTATCAATTATAGATTATATATGATATGTGTATGGTACATCGAGAGATGGCCATGTCTCACTTTCGTGTCCTCGACTAGTAATTTGTGATAATTAATTTGTCTTAACATGAGGTGAGTTGATTTAGATGAATCAATAGGGGAAATTGTGATCCCTTATCTTCATTATCTAGTTTTATTATAGGGTTATTTAGTATTAGTTAATTTCATAGTTTTCATCACTATATTAAATCATTCGTTTAAATAAGACTGAAATGGTTATGGGCTAGTGCTTGGAGAAATTTATTAGTTAATTTTTCGTGGGAATGATACTTTACTTACTATTTATTACTTGTTGACCATATATACTTGCACACAGATATTGATCGGTAAAACGACCAATAAGTTTTTGGTACCGTTATCGGGGAATTAGTTTAATAATTTTTTCCAACATTAATTTCAATCAAATTAGTCTTAATTTAAACATTATATTTTATTTAATATTATTTTAATTCTCTTCCTATATTTCTCTCTTTTCAGGTACCATGGATGACTTTGCTTATCAATGGCCATATGCAAATATGACTCAACCAAGGGACACAAGAATTGATGTACGCAGTGTATTTTCTACATTGTCAGCACAAATGGAAACAATTTCGAAGAGGTTGGATGTTCTTGCAGCCCGATGTACTCGAGAGATAGTAGTTACATGTTAATATTGTGCTGGCAAGCATCCATGTTATTAGGGCAACATCAGTGTTGGACAAGTACAGTATGAGGGTGATTACTTCAACAACTACGCTTATCCCAATTACCATCAAGATTGGGGGTATCACCCAGATTCTACATGGTGTTATAATTATCAAGACCAATACTGCATCTCAAGTCCAACATATCCATCAGATTTCTCATATCCACCTCAAATGCAACAAGTAGAAAACTCAGAGTTGAAGGAATTCACGTCAAAGATCATAGCAGACCAAGAAGAGATGATAAGGAGTCAGGAGTTATCAACACAAAATCTTAACAAACAGATGGAACAACTCGTTAATCCCTAAACGAATGGTCCTCAATACATGGATTTCAAAAATGAGAAAGATAATTCAAGACTGGAGGAATTGTGGTTCAAATTTATAGCGTCAACTGAGGAAAAGATGATTGAGCAAGAAAAGTCCATTCGAAATCTTCAAAATCAGATGGATAGGATGTTCGAAGCCTTGAACAATCGCCCTCCAAACAATTGGTGCTATGACATGGATGATGAAACTGATGGAGAACCAGAAGTGTACACGTCACTAGATGAACTTAAAGAAGTTGTCATTGAGGAGACAACTGGGGATACAAAAAATGGAGAACATGAGCTAACTTGTATAATACCCCAAGTGCCTTCTCAGACAAAGTTGGAAAATTCATTGAACTTTGCACACCCATGTCCCCTTGGTAGTCACATTCAAAGTAAGAATTTCTACGATTATGAGGCCTCTTACAAACCATGGTAGGCTAAGGAAGAGATAATAGAAGAAGAAAAGCCCGTTATATCTTTCATGCCTCAATGCAAAAATCTATTAACATATACAACGGAAGAAGCACTTGGCTATGCAATAAAAATGGAGAAATCATGTACAGGAAATATGCTAGGTGGCTTCAATCCGAAGACTCTCATGATGGGTAACCTACCAAAGCATATAATAATTCTAATGGATGGAGGGTTCCTAGCTTATCGTAAAGGAATCGGATAGTGGTTTCAAGAAAAGAGTCCAGCTAACGGACTATAAACCGAGCGCTAGAAGGGAGGCACCCCATCCAATCTTTCTCCCTCCTTGTTTAATTCTTATTTACATTTCCATTTACTTCTTCTGCTATGTTTAATTCTTCATACTTTATATATTTCGTAGATGTTTGATAGTTGTAAGTCTTAATAATAGTTTGATTGTTTCTCCTCTCAGGTTAATTCTAATTGATATAAGCATTTAGGACCAAATAGAAGTCAAAAATACTAAAGCTGCCAACATACAGTGTAGTGCGGCCGAGCCCAACTACAAGCCAAACATAGTGCGACCGCGCCATATCTCAGTCATAGAAAACAAATACTGCTCAATTTTTAGAATTTTTGACTCAAGCATTCGGACAGTTAGAAGTCCACACCCAATTTTCAACTTTAGATTATCTCAAACTTATCCATTTCCTAATATACCATCGGATCTTGAGGAGGCAAACAGAGATGACATTTCCACTTAGGGGAGTATTCTTTCACTTTTAATTACAATGAGGGCATTGTTTATTTTAAGTTTGGGGGTATTAGGTTGTAATTAGTAGTTTTATTGCATATAGTTCTAATTGCATGTTTGCATATTGTTTTATTGCATGTTTAGGTTGCATAGTAGTGGTATCTTAGTATTTGGTTAGTTAAATTTTGCATAAAATTTTTTACAGTTTCCTTTTGTTTTGTTTACTTAGTATGTGTTTAGTTGCATTTCATAGCATATTCCCATGTCTGTAGTCGGTTGAATTTCAGTATGGCCAGTGATGATATAGAAATGTGATAGATTTTTGAACTCTATTGATAACTTTAGCTTAGTTATAATTTCACACATGATGTAATCTATACCTGTTGTTTTGATGTTACCGAGTAGCACATCAGTGTTCCTATTTGCTTGTTGGTTAAGATTAGCATGCTTGTCTTCTGAGAAGAAAACATGTTTTTAATGATAGAATCTTGTAGAAAGTGAGTAATGACTATTAGACACAGAAACTCAAGTTTAGGGAACGCATTGGGTATACTTGCTAGTCTTTTTTTTAAAAAAATTTAATAAACACTATGGCTAGTCTTGTTTCGGGGCCTTTGCTACTTGAGTAAGTACGCCCGAGGGGGTTGTCTCTACACCTAGCGCCCTAAAGCCTGAATGGGTTGGGAGTCGTTGGTTGAAAGCTCGCTAAGGGGTAGCACTGTATAGCCTAATAGAATGAGACATTGCATAACCTTGGATAAAAATAACCCACGGAAAAGTGTAAAAATCGCCCTCGTGAGTGAATAAAGCAGAATAAACCCTTTGTTGAACCTTAGCTTGTATTGACGTGCTGGATTAGTTGTTGTTTCAACTATGTGCATAGTTCTTGATTTGAAACCTCAGTTTTCTTTCTTAAGAAGTATAGCATGTGGAATCTTCACCTTTGTCAAGCTTATTTGTGAACATAGCACACACACACAGCATCTTTGTAGCAGGTCATGATTTTCTAATTGTATGTCCTTATGACTTTAGCTTAGTTTGATGCTTTGTTCATAGATCTTGTAATTTCTCTGAGGTAACTCGTATTGGAATTCATATTTGGCTGAGAAGGTGGGATTCATTGTCATAGTAGCATAGCTTGTATAGCATATAGATTGCATTATGTTCTGTTGCTTAGGGACAAGCAACGGTTTAAGTTTGGGGTATTTGATAAGTAGGATTATACCTACTTATCCGGTATCTATTACTTGAATTAGTTGTTTAAACTCATGTTTCTTAGTCACTTTTTCATGCATTTTGTGTTCATTTTGTATATTATATGTTTCGGAGCTATGTGAGCAACTATTGGTATGAAAATGCAAGAAAAAGCAATCCGGACATCGTTTGGGCTTTCATGTTCATTTAATGTTCTTGGCTTGGAACTTGGAGTATGTTGTAGAGCTTCTTCTTAGCTTTCCGGAACATCTTGAATCATTCCAATCGGAGTTCGGATGCAAGAGTTATGACCTTTGTACCAACGGACGTTGAGCTTAAATGTTTTGGGTGGCCCTTTTGTGTAGTAGTCACTTCCAATCCAATGTCAGCCTTCATTCGTCCATTATTTCTCAATTCTCAAAGAATAAAAGTGGTAGAGCTCGTCGAGAGCTTCGATTTGATAGGTGGCAGGCCCCGTAACTCATTCCAGATCAAAAGTTATGGTCATTTTAACAGAGGACACTGGAGAACAAAATCCTTGGCGTGGGTGCACGGATTTCTAGTGTATTTTGGGTGCGGCCGCGCTAGTCCCTGGTCCAAAAAAATGCCATCTACTACTTTAGCGCGGGCGCGCCCTACTTCAGGCCATTTCCAGGATGCCCGTACCATTTCGGAAGTTGACCAGAGATGACTTTTTCACTAAACAGTTCAATTGGAGCGTAACTTGGAGAGGGGTTCAATTAGGGCTTATATATAGAAGAAATATCAGGATGTAAAGGGGATTCCACCCTTGGGGAATCAATCTACAATACATATTCTCGTTTCTTTTCTTTAATTTTCTTATTAGATTAGATTAGATTAGAACCCTAGATTAGCTAAGATTTGGGGATTAAAGCAATTGAAGATCATTGGAAGTTCAGAAGTGAAACAAGAGAAGAAACTCAGATTTGCTATTCTTAATCCCTAATTCTCTTTACTTCTATTTGTATCTTTAAATGTATATTCAATTATGGATCATGGATTCTAGTTCAATCATGAATTAAACTTTATTTTGAGATTATTATGGATCTTATTGTGTATTTTATTATGACATACTTTGTTGTTAGCCTTATTGATTGTTATGAGATTGTCTATTAAGATTCATGCTTATTTGCCTAGTTGATTGGCCATCGATTACTATGATAATCCATATGAACTTGAAAGGCGAAGTATGGATTTAGATCTGATCTTGATAGCTTGTGTTAATATATTCTACATGGTGATGAAATGTATGATTCGTGCTTAGGATAGACATAACTGAAGCATCATTCGTAGTCAATTGAGAACTTGGGCTTAAACCCTATTTATTTGTAAATCAAATAGACATATAGTGGTTTAGGTAATGTGGGTATTCATATGTATTCTATCAAATGTGGATTATATATGATATGGGTATGGTACATCGAGAGCTAGCCATGTCTCACTTTCGTGTTCTCGGCTAGTAATCTGTGATAATTGATTTGTCTTAACATGAGGTGTGTTGATTTAGATGAATCAATAGGGGAAATTGTGATCTCTTATCTTCATTATCTAGTTTTATTCTAGGGTTATTTAGTATTAGTTAATGTCATAGTTTTCATCACTATATTAAATCATTCGTTTAAATAAGACTGAAATGGTTATAGGTGAAATTTATTAGTTAATTCTCCGTGGGAACGATACTTTACTTACTCTTTATTACTTGTTGACCGTGTATACTTGCACGCAGATATAACTTCCTTCGATTATTTAGAAAAATAAGTAAGTGGGGGTCCAAATAATACGCCAAAGTTACAAAAAAATACTTCATTAAAATTCCCTCAATATTTTTAACAACATTTATTAATCATTATTATAACTCGTAATATTAACAATCAAATAATTCCCAGTTATAGATTGGTTTGGGGGAGTTCGATGTAATCCTTGGAATGGATTGTTTATTGGTTCACGGAGCAGTTATAGATTATAAGAAGAAGTGCGTACACCTTAAGACTCCGAATAAGTCGAAGGTGGTATTTTATAGTAGTAAATCGCTGAGATAATCTCATTATTTGACGATGGTGCAAGCGCGTAGATTGCTTAAGAGGGTTGTACAGGTTATTTGGCTCACATGGGGTATACTCGACAAGTCGAGGGTGAACTGAGTCAGATACCTATTGTAAGGAATTTCGTAGATGTCTTCCCAGACAAAATTTCGGGATTGCCACCAGATAGAGAGATTGAGTTTGTTATTGATTTGGCATTGGGGATAGCACCGGTATACAAAGCGTCGTATCATATGGCACCAGTAGAGATGAAAGAACTGATGGCTCAATTACAAGAGTTGTTAGATAAGGGATACATTCGACCGAGCGTATCACCGTGGGGAGCACTAGTCTTATTCGTGAAGAAGAGAGATGGGTCACTAAGACTTTGTATCGACTATTAAGAGTTGAACAAGGTCACCATTAAGAATAAGTACCCGTTACCCAGAATAGACGATTTGTTTGATCAGTAGAAGGGGGCCAAGTACTTTTCAAAAATCGACTTGAGAACCGGTTATCACCAACTAAAAGTGAGGCCGAAAGACATTCCAAAGACGGCATTCAGAACTCGGTATGGACATTTTGAGTTTCTGGTAATGTCATTTGGATTAACGAATGCATCAGCAACATTTATGAATTTGATGAACAGACTATTCAAATAGTATTTGGATAAGTTTGTTGTCGTATTCATAGATGACATCCTAGTGTATTTAGAGATGGAGGAAGAACACGCCGAGCATCTTCAGATAGTGTTGGAGACATTAAGGAGGGAGAAGCTGTATGAAAAATTCTCCAAGTGTGAGTTTTGGTTGCAGAGGGTGCAATTTTTAGGGCACGTTATCTACAAAAATGGTGTTTCAGTGGATCCAGCGAAGGTAGAAGCGGTTATCAACTGGGAACAGTCGAAGACGTTGACAGAAATCTAGAGTTTTCTAGGATTGGCGGGATACTATCGAAGATTCATTCGGGATTTTTCGAAAGTAGCATCGCCGTTGACCAACTTACCAGGAAGACAGTTAAGTTCGTTTGGACGAAGAAGTGTGAAGAAAGTTTCCTAGAATTGAAGAAGAGGCTTAGTCAAGCACCTGTGTTGGCTTTACCGGACAACACGGGAGGGTTTATAGTGTATAACGATGTGTCACACAAGGGTCTTGGCTGTGTACTGATGCAACAGGGCACGGTCATTGCGTACGCTTCACGCCAGCTGAAAGATTATGAGAAGGGATATCTGACTCATGACCTGGAGTTAGCAGCAGTAGTTTTCACCTTAAAGATTTGGAGGCATTATTTGTATGGCCAGAAGTGTGAGATATATACGGATCATAAGATTCTGAAGTATATCTTCACGCAGAGAGAGTTGAACATGAGGCAGCGCCGATGGTTAGAATTGATCAAAGATTATGATTGTGAGATTCTGTACCATCCATGTAAGACCCCGAATTTTATGAAATAAAAGTATTCAATTTTTCTTATAATTACAATTCAGTAAATGGTTAAATTGATAAAAAGTTAAAGTTATGGGTGAAATGTGAATTTTTTTCAAAATAAACAAGTGGTTATAAAATAACCATTGTTGTCGGGGAATATTCGTTGGTCGTGGAATATTCTTTCTGTCGGGGAATATTCGTACGACGGCGTAGCTATTTGTGAGCCCCATAATGGAAAACGGTCGGATGAAGATAACGATAAAAATTGAGTTTTTATAATTAACAGCGTAGTTGTTACCGTTAACACTGTTGGAATACCTGGTGGTTAAAATACAGTAATACGCGTTATTGTACAGTATTTTTGAAATTATTGATTCTTACGTAAGAAGGCACTACTGAATAATTGTCACAGTAATTACTGTTCAATATTTTATTTTATTGATTCAATAATTACTGCGTTGATATTTTATATTATTGTTGTTTCAATAATTATTGCTGCATAGTATTTCCCATTATCAGATCAATAATTCATATTATTTGAATAATATTATTAGATAACATTATTGACAATGTCTAGAAAGTTCTGTCTAAGGAGAGGTTTGGTCATGTAATTGCGCGCCAGTAAGGAGAAATCCTTATTGGAAAGCCCCCTCTTTCCTGGGAACGGCCTGGTTGTCATAAATGTGATTCTGTAATATTATTTGTGAATAATTAATTATTGATTCATATGATAAGGAAATATTTATTTTATGTGGATATAAATGAGGGATATATTTTTGTGGTTAAAAATGAAGGAGTTAATATTGAGGTGTTTTAACTGTATTTTTGTCGGATCGGAGGTATTGAAAATCAAATTAGGATTTTTGAGATATTTTACGAGGGTTATAATTTTTAATCCGACCGTTGGATCGTTGTGGTTTTTGGATATGTTATACATATATAAGTTGAGTATATGTCCACAAATTTTGAACCGTTAAAAATGAATGTATAATTTGTTATGAATTTTACGAGATGACTGGTTCAGAAAATTGTTGAATTTTCGGAGTTAATCATTTTGGTGGAAAATTCTAGAATTGGTGGGCCCCACTCTTGGTTGGTGAAGAAATGTGCTGAGATTTTTATTCAAATGTGGTGGGTGGGAATAGTAGCAGGTAAAGCCATCAGGTTGCAGGTTAAGTCTGCTTCGGCGTGCTAACATTTTCCTATAAATAGAGGGCTAAGTTAGAATTCAAAATCACACCAGAAACATAAGCTTTCTCTTTTTCTCTCTATATATTATGAAGCATATTTTGTGAGTTTTTAGATACTTTGAGAGTTGCTATTCAGTGCAAGGTTCCTTCGGCTTTACATTCCGGTCAGAAATACTGCTCTTTTGAGGTAATGGATAGTAAGGGATAGTAAGGGATTTTAAGGGTTATTATGTTTTTCAATTCGTACTTCTTCCGACCTTCAGAAAATTCTGAAAAAATTTGAAATAATATTTTTGATGAGTTTTATTAATTGTGTCCAAAAATAGTAATTTTTGGATGTATAGATTAAGAGTTATGAATTTTAGGAGAAAAGACTATTTTAAAAGTAACCGCTTATAACTCCTTGTGGTTAACTCCAAAATTGATGAAATTTTTATTAGAAGTATATCTATATAATATCAGTGTACTCTGTGAATTTCAGAATTTTTGGATAAAAGTACAAGTTATGATAAATGTCTAAATATTCGGCGGTTTTGGCCATATGTAAATGAGTTTTAAAAATTCTGAGAAAAATATATGATATGGGACTATATTCTGCTAAATCCCAAAAAAGAAATAGTTTTAGAACTGATTTGATATTTTTCTTGAAAATAGACTAGTTATGAGTAAATGAATTAAATATGTTATGTGAAGTAAGAAAATTGGAAAATATGATTTTATGGCTTGAGAATCCTATATGAGGTATATGCAGATTTTTGATGAGGGTTTTGGTTATTGGTAATGAAATCTTATGAGTTTGGCATTTTAGGATGATTAAATGCATTATTTAGTAAAGTGTAAACAATTAAAATAAATTGTTTATAAGCTTAAGAAATATTATTCTTTCAATATCATTATACCGAAATATTGGTGTAGATTTTATTGTGGAATTTCTACCTTTTTGTGTCGGATTTACTATTCATGAGTTACTATTCACGAAGTTACTATTCACAGACTACTATTCACGAGTTACTATTCATGACAAATTTAGTTTCTTTTTCTAACCAAATTATAGTTGATTTATGAATATTACTTTGAGATTAAATCTAGATATTTTGATTATATTGATTTTACTATTACATATAACATTTTTTTATAACCCTGATGTTGAAGTTCTCTTTCACTTGAGTGTAAAGATGGGTAGATTATTGGTATGATCATGACTAGGGTTCTCTTTGGCCAGTAGTGAAAAAGTTGAATTGTGACTGGTATGATCATGACCATTGAATTTTTAATTAAATATCTTTAGCTTAAGTACAAAGGTGAATTGATCAACATGGTTATAATTATTGTTTATATAAATTCTAAAATGATTATATATTTCTTTGAGATATTAATATATTTGGCCTGTAGTGCAAATATGAACTGTTGATGAATATATTTGGCCTGTAGTGCAAATATGAACTGTTGAGGAATATCTTTGGCCTGTTGTGCAAAGATGAATTGTTGATGAATATCTTTGGCCTGTAGTGCAAAGATGACTTGTTGTTGAATATCTTTGGCCTGTAGTGCAAAGATGAAATGATAATGAATATCTTTGGTCGTAGTGCAAAGATAAAATTGTTAGTATGATTATAAACAAGAACTGTGATTTGGTATAACCATGATCTTTGATGTTTCAGGTAAAGACATGTGATAAAAATTATCTTCGTCCTAGATGCGAAGAGGAATTTAGAATTACAATTATGATTATGAGTTATTCATATAACTGTGGAAAGGAACTGTTGATTGATGTTGCTGGAATAAAACATTGTTGGTGGATTTTTAAAATGGAGAAGATAATTGACTTTATGGTCTATTTGACTCTTCTAATAGATTGCTCGTTCCGCTGCAACTATGGTTGAAATTTTTTATCATCTACCATATGTTCTAAATCTCTGATTTATTACTGTTGAAGGCTATTGATAATTTATTTATCTTTAGTCATGATATTCTTTACTGGGCTAGTTTTGCTCACCCTTCTGTTTCACAATTTCTTTCAGGTAATAAGAGTGTAGCTGGGCCGAGCGGGGGTAACAAGGGAATAGAACGGTGGTCATCATTTAGTAGTTATATTTGGTGAATCATCTAGGGTGAAGCGAACCCAACGTTGAAAGGGTGTTTTGCCACTATCATATAAGATGTTTAATGACATACAATCTCGTGTCATCATAAGACAAGGTTGTGCTCATCCACTTGCTCAGTATATCTACGAACACTACCTATATAATCTTGGTGTTTGTTTGAAGTATAATTCTCAATTAGAGACAGTGGAGATAATGATAAGTCAAAAGAAGACTCGCCATTGCGAATAATATGATAGTAATCTTCTCGTTTTTCTTTGGGGTATATTGGGTCAACCAAGGATAATTCTGTGGCCATATGATATCTATCATAACCTAGAAGCATGGCCTCCCATGTACAAAGGTTTCCTTGAGCACTTCCCAAAGATTCTAATTTCTAAAACAGTTTTTCACTATACCTTTATGTAAGGTGTCATTGTAAGGTGCTGTCCACGGTTGGGACATGAGTCACATTTGGTATATATTTGTATCCAAACTCACAGCATATGTGTTGTTGTATTTTTCACGACAATTGTTGTAATAAAGTTGGAGTTATTTTCTGTACCATGTATTTGGCGACTCAGAATAGGTTTGATGGAATGGACCTATTTTGGGATCGTTACAATCCAGGCAAAGCAAATGTAGTGGCAGATGCCTTGAGCAGAAAAGGCAGAGAGAAGTTATTGAAGTTGACCATTCAAGAAGAATCGGTGAAAGATTTTGAACGACTAGACTTGGAAATTAGGTATCCGATGGAGACCGATGAACAATTATTCACAGTGATAGCAAGCCCAACTTTATTGGATAAGGTTAAAGAGGCACAAGAAAAGTACGAAGATTGCAATAACATCAAGAAGCGATTAACTGAAGGTGATGAATTGAAATTCAAGGTTGATAGCACTGGACTGCTAAGATTTGAAGGACGAATTTCGGTACCGTTAGTACCAGAACTGAGAGAAGAGATTTTGCAAGAAGCGCACAGTACGAGATAGTTGATACACCTAGGAAGCACGAAGATGTACCAAGATTTGCGTCACCACTTCTGGTGGCCAAACATGAAGAGAGAGGTTGCGAAATGTGTAAGTAGATGTCTAACTTGTGAGAGAGTCAAGGCAGAACATCAACGACCAAGTGGGTTATTACAACTATTAGAGATTCCGGAATGGAAATGGGAGCACATCACAATGGACTTTGTGGTGGGACTTCCGGCAACGCAGAAAGGGCACGACACCATATGGGTGATTGTAGATCGTCTTACCAAGTTAGCTCACTTTTTGCCGATTAAGTATAGTTTGGACCAATTAGCCAAATTGTATGTCAAGGAAATTATCTCAAGGAATGGGGTGCCGTTATCTATTGTATCAGGTAGAGATTCGCGATTCATGTCAAACTTCTGGAAGAGTCTTCAAGGAGAATGGGGACACAACTACGAATGAGTACCGCGTATCATTTGCAGACCGATAGGCAAAGCAAGAGGACAATTCAAACACTTGAAGACATGCTTTGAGCTTATGTGATGGACTTCAATGGTAGTTAGGAGGATCACCTTCCATTAGTAGAGTTCACGTATAACAATAGTTATCACGCCAGTATTGGAATGCCACCGTACGAAGCATTGTATGGGAGGAAATGTAGAACGCCCTTATGCTGGGACAAAGTTGGTGAACGTCGATTGTTGGGACTCGAGTTGGTACAACAGACGGTACAGATTATCAGGGTGATAAGAGCACGATTAGTAGCAGCTCCAGATCGCCAGAAGAAGTATGCGGATTTACATCGCAAGAAGAAAGATTTTGAATTAGGAAGCTATGCATTTCTGAAAGTATCTCCCTAGAAAGGGAAGATTCATTTTTTGAAGAAGGGAAAGCTGACCCCTAGGTTCATAGGACCGTTCGAGATTTTGAAGGAGTCGGTGAAGTGGCGTACAAGGTAGCTTTACCTCCTAAACTTGAGTGCATTCACAACGTGTCTCATGTGTCAGTATTGCGGCAATATAAATCAGACTACAAGCACGTTATCTCCTATGAACCAATCCAAGTCGAGAAAGACTTATCGTACGAGGAAGTTCCTGTCCAGATACTAGATTGGAAGGAACAGAAGCTGAGGAATAAAATCATCCATTCTGTTAAGGTTCTCTAGAGGAATCACGAAGTTGAAGAATCTACGTGAGAACTAGAAGAGAAAATGAGAGCGAATTATCTGTTTTTATTTGAGTAACCTTATTTTTACAATTCCGAGGACGGAATTTTTATAAGGGGGGAAGAATGTAATAACCGTGAATTTTAAAACTCCTTAATAATTAAATATGTGATTTAATTTTTTTAAGTTAGTTTTGTGAGTCTATTTAAACCTTATGTGGTTATGTGAATTTATGAATTGGTTAAAGGGAGTCACTAATAGTTATTTAAATTAGTGGACTAACCCTAAGAGTTTGATATCAAAGAATTGATAGGATTATTAATAATTAAATATTCAATTTATTTGAATATTGTAGCAAGAGTTGAATATATTGATTAATTGCAATTTTGAGTAATTAATTGATAATGTGTTAATTAATAATTATTATGAATAAATAATAATTAATGTCTAAAAGATTAATAATTTACAAAATGATTATACGTTTACTTGATTAATTTGTGCAATATAGTAAACCTTTATTATATGATAGTTAACTATAAATTTTATATAGTACAAGGTGGCACATTAATATGTCTATATATTATATATATAGACTATATAGTAAGAGTTATTTGCATTCATGTGAGTTGGATAATAATATTGTTATATGATATGAAGTGTGTGGGTAAACATCCATGAATACCCTATTGACATATAATAATATCAATTGTTAAATTAATAATGATTTCATTAAGTTATTATGATAATAACAGTCATGGTAATAGAAAATGTACATGAATTATTTGTATGTGCACTACTTGATACCTTGTAATTAGGAAATACATTGTATGCTCTTTAAATCATTATAAACTATGTTGTAAGAAATGAATTGTGTAAACATATTATATAACCAAAGTATATATTATGTGTATAGTATAAACCAAATGTTGTTTTGGTATTACATTTTGTGCAAGTGCTGAGATTTTTGTCCCAAATTGAGTGGCACATAGTACATGAATAGTGACTTAGAACTAACTTACGTATTTTCCAAAAAGGCTAGAGTTGTGTAGGGATGGTGGCTAGAAATCTGTTGGTGAACCACTCCTTAGTAACCAATGTGTTCTTCCTTTGCACCATAAACTCAACCTTGGTGCAATGTGATTATCTAGTCCAAGTTTCTTCTATATATACAAGCTTCAAATTTAGTTTTTTTTGTTGTTTGTTAAGTCTATATTGAAAGTTCTAAGTTGCTGAGAAATTTTGGGAGCATACTTAATGTGTAAGGAATCCAATCCAAGCTTAAGGAGGTATAAACTTTACTTATGATCTTTGTTGGGTTTTATCAAATTCTTAGGAATTTCTTGAATTCATTGTTAATCAATGTGAATTAACATGCCATGATATGTTTATGAAATATGTCTACATGTTTGAACTCATAATTGATGGATTAGAACATTTCGAACTTAAATGAATCAAGGTGTTTGATGCTCTGCTGAATAGAGCAAGTTACTGTCTCTAATGCAGGCATGGCACAGCTCCGCCCTAATTGTACCAGGGTGCAGCGCAGCTGCACTGTAACCGAAAATCAGTTTCTATTTCTGGCATGGCACAGTTGCGCCCTATTTGTACTAGGGTGCAGCGCAGCTGTGCCAGGCCTGCACCAGCTCTGATGTTTTCTATTATGTTTCTGTTGTGCTAACTTGTTAACACGTAGTTAGAGGAAGCATGAAAACTGTTTAACATTAACACATAAGCATATTCATGTAGTATGGTCAAGTATAACAATATTAGTGCATATGATGGACACAACCCTTATGGTTTTGAAATGAAAATTGTTGTTTCAAAAGTGAACTTTGTCACGAACACATCATGTGAGCATTCTGACTTTACGAGTAAGATAATATGGTTTATATTGACATGAAATGTAAGACTAAAGTGATTGAACACACTAGCCTACACGATTGAAAATTAAGACAATTTCAAATATAAGAAACTTAAGACCTTTTAAAGTGAACTTGACCAAGACGTTGATCTTGTAAGTTCTGACCATTTGAGCATGCATATGTGGCTTAAATATATGTTGTAAATGTATGAGAGTTATATGTTAAGATGCATTGTATATGCTAAGTTGACTTAGTGTAAAATTCAAAGAAAGTTAGAATGAGAAAGCTAATGTCGTCACGTAATGAGTAAAATATGTTATGATCATGCAAGCATGTATACTAGGACTTATTATGCCTATAGATATATTGGCATGAACATCGTTTGGTCAATGTATGGTTTTCACTTATTCACACATAGTCATAAAAATGAAATTTCTAAAAATGAGTTATTGAGTAAAGTATACATGTGTTGTTTATATACAAGCATGAGTACTGAGTATTGTATAACCAAGTTACAAAGCATGATAACCACATGACTTTTCTATTCCTAAGCACCATGTAAATTATAAGCTAAAAACTTGAAAAGGTAAATTCAAGTATGGCATGTGTTATATGTGAAACTCTAGCATGTATGTATGTTAAAAATATATGGGTAATTGGTGTGTTAGAGTTGGACTGAAGTCAGGAGAGCAAAGCTCAAACCTGGTCTGGCCAGGGGATAGCGCAGCTACGTCATCCCTAAGCCTAGACCAGGCGCAGCAGCGCCGTCCTGCGGTTATGTGCATATTTTGTTTCTGATTCTGAAATTCAAGGCGCGCTTATATGATTACCTTATCTTGTAATATGTGACCAATATGCCATATAATGTGTTGAGAAGCATGCTATATGATGACTTGATTCTTTTAAGTGTAGACTCATATTAGTTACACATACTAATTGAAATGATCGACTTAATAATGTTAGGTCGTTTCAACGCAAGTAATTAAAGCTAGAATTAATTGTAGCTGAGCAAACAGACAAGTTTCTTTGAACTTCACTCTTTGATTGTGCAAGTTCCTTGAACCCTACTTTTATTGAGCAAGTTTCTGCGAACTTCACTCTTTCATTGTGCAAGTTCCTTAATTCTTACACTTTTACTTGAGCAAATATCCGAACACTATTTTATTGTGTTGTAAGTTTCCTAACTTACACAACTTTGAGTTTTGTGAAAGTTTCCCCTCCTTCTCATATTGTATTGAGTAGGATATTGTTGAAATTAAAAGTTATTCATTTAAGCTTGAATCTTATTTCCAAGCATGCTATTAAGTGGTTTAATTATATAGCAATTATTCCACATCGATATTATTGATATTCACACTTAGTGCACTTGAGTTCGTACAGTATTGAACTTGTACATCATTTAAAGTTCTATAATTCTTAAACTATGTCAGATAGAGTATTAACCTTTGTTCGGTCAGACAAGTGTATGAAGTTTTATAAAAGCTATCCAAACCAATTGATAGTAAGGATTCTTAGACT
The DNA here is from genome assembly GCA_016801055.1 of Panax notoginseng. Lineage (NCBI taxonomy): Eukaryota > Viridiplantae > Streptophyta > Magnoliopsida > Apiales > Araliaceae > Panax > Panax notoginseng. The sequence continues at coordinate 128,560,967 of CM029019.1, forward strand.
GAAAGAACACCCCTTCTATGATAGGGGAGTGCCCCAGGTATCTAATATAAGATACAAAGAGCAGATTTAAATGTTATGCATATACATAGTGTACGTAAGGCTGATCCCCTCAAGTACTTATTCTGTAGCCAGTAACCAAAGGGTCAATTAGCGATTGATTCCATTAGAGTGTTATAGTTCAAAGTCTACTTGACTAGCAGTTATTCTAAAAGAAATTATTATATTTGCTTCTAATATTCATATTGTTAAATCATTCAGATATTCATACAGTTGAATTCATTGTCAGATACTTTTCATTCATCATGATATATCCTTGTTGTTGTATTTAAACTTGCTGAGCAAACTCGTTGCTCATCCTTGCTATATCATGAATTATATTTCAACTAAGCCCGAGACCTCAGTAAGGACAAGGGTAAAGGAAAGATGTAGGATAGTCGCTAGGAGCAGAATTTATCTTATGCTTAATTTAAATTACTGTTATGTAATATGAACCCTAAGTACTATTATAGGGTATGTTTGTAAGATGATATTAAGGTTATCAAATCTTGGGGCTAGTAACACCTTTTGAATGAACGATATACGTTTATTATTTTTTGCATTTTAGTTATCGTATGCTTTTTAGAGGTGGATGTTTGTATTTTTTCGTGATGACCGAACCGGAGTCAGAGGACCCAGATTCGGGGGTGTCACAGGTGCAAAGTTGGAAGAGATACCGGTCTTTAGCGACTTTGTAGATGTATTTTTGAACGATTTATCGGGACTTTTGCCTAATAGAAAGATCTAAATTGTGATGGATTTAGCACCAGGGACTGTTCCAATATCCAAGGCCCCGTACTGAATGGCTCCAGTGGGGATAAAGGAATTGATGTAATTGCAAGAACTATTAGACAAGAAGTATATCCAGCTGAGCGTGTCGCCGTGGGGATTGCCGATGTTATTTGTTAAGAAGTAGGACAGATCAATGCTGCTTTGCATTGATTATAGGGAATTGAACAAGGTCGCGATTAATAATAAATATCTGTTGGCAAGGATCGATGACCAGTTCATCAGCTGAAGAGAGCTAGGTACTTCTCAAAAATAGATTTGAGAAGTAGATATCATCAGTTGCAGGTATGGAAGGAAGATGTACCAAAAACGACATTCAAAACTCGGCATGGTCATTACGAGTTTCTGGTAATGTAATTTTGTTTAACAAACGCACCTACAGCGTTTATGGACCTAATGAATAGGGTGTTTAAACTGTTTTTGGATAAATTCCTGGTGGTATTCATCGAAGACATTACGGTGTATTCCGAAACCAAAGAAGAGCATACTAAACACTTGAAGGTAACATTGGGGACATTAAGAAGAGATAAGCTGCATGTGAAGTTCTCCAAATCCAAATTTTGGTTGGAGCATGTGCAGTTTCTTGGGCATGTGATTGATAAAGACATGATTTCGGTGGATCCATCGAAGGTAGAAGCTGTAATTAATTAGGATCAGCCGAAGACACGATTAGAAGTAAGGAGTTTCTTAGGATTGGTGGGTTATTATCACTGTTTTATTCAAGATTTTTCTAAAATTGCCACTTCGTTGACGAATTTGACTAAGAAAGCGGTGAAGTTTATCTGGACATAAAAGTGTGAAAAGTGTTTCCAAGAATTAAAGAAAAACCTAAGTATGGCACCTGTATTGTCTTTGCCAGATAATAAAGGAAATTTTGTGGTGTATAGCGACGCATCGCATAAGAGACTAGGCCGTGTGCTTGTGTAGAGCGGAAAAGTCATTGCATATGCCTCACGACAATTGAAAGACTATGAAAAAGAGTATCAGACCCATGATTTGGAATTAGCTGTAGTAGTGTTTGCTCTGAAAATTTGGAGGGCACTGTCTCTATGGGGAGAAGTGTGAGATATATATGGACCATAAGAGTCTGAAGTTTATCATTACACAGAAAGATCTTAATATGCGTCAGAGGCGATGGTTGAAGTTGATTAAAGACTATGATAGTGAAAACCTTTACCATTCGGGTAAAGCGAATGTGGTTGTTAATGCATTGAGTAGGAAGGGTCGGGAGAAGTTGTCGTTGTTGATTGCTCAAGAGGAGCTCATATTAGAAATGGCCAAGTTGGAGTTGGAGATCAAGTTTCTGGAAGAATCGGATGAGAAGTTATTCCAATTAGAGACCCGTCCAACCTTGGTGGACAAAGTGAAAGACGCACAACTCAAGGATGAGGAGTGTAAAAATATAAGGGAAAAATTGTTTGAAGGTGAAGAGGAGAAATTTTAAGTTTATACCAAGAAATTTTTAAGGTTCGAGGAAAGAATTTGTGTTCCTCCGGTACAAGAAGTCAAAGAGAAAATTTTGAATGAGGCTCATAGCTCGAGATATTCAATTCACCTGGGGAGTAAAAAAATGTACCAGGATATTTGACAACATTTTTGGTGGCCGAATATGAAAAGGGACATTGTTGAGTGTGTTGCTAAGTGCCTAACGTGTCAAAATGTCAAAGCAAAAAATCAGAGGCCAAGTGGTTTGCTACAACCATTGGAGATACTAGAATGGAAGTAGGAGCATATCACGATGGATTTCATTGTAGGACTTCCAACGACTCAAAAAGTGTATGACCCAATATGGGTGATTATGGACCGATTGATGAAATAAACTCATTTCTTGCTGATCAAAATTAGATTTAATCTAGATCAGCTGGCAAGGTTGTATGTTAAAGAGATCGTTTGAACGCTCGGAGTACACGTGTTAATTGTGTCAGATCGAGATCTTAGGTTCTCATCAAATTTCTGGAAGAGATTGCAAGAAAATATGGAAACACATCTGAAAATGAGCACAACGTACCATCTCAAAATCGATGGGTAGAGTGAAAGGACAATCCAGACATTGTAGGATATGCTTAGAGCTTATGTCATAAATTTCAAGGGATATTGGGATGACAATTTACCGTTAGTTGAGTTTGCCTACAACAACAACTATCTTGTAAGTATTGGCATGTCGCCTTACGAAGCGTTGTATGAAGGAAAATGCAGAACTCCACTATGCTGGGATGAAGTTTGTGAAAGACAACTGCTAGGGCCAGAACTAGTACAGCAGACTGCCAAAATCGTCAAAATGATCATAGCTAGGTTGATAGCTGCTCAAGATAGGCAGAAGAAGTATGCGGATCAACACCTACGTAAACAAGAGTTTGATGTTAGAAGTTTTGTTTTCCTGAAAGTATCTTCCTAGAAAGGGGATATAAAATTTGGTAAGAAGGGTAAGAGTCCGAAATTTATTAGGCCCTTTGAGGTAAGGGTGTGCAACGGGTAAAAATCGGCTCGAACCAAACGGGTACCGAACTGAACCAGTACCGAAATCGGCCAAATTTTGATACCGATACTAGTTGACCGGTTCGGTACCAGTTTTTTCTTAAAATTAATATAATTATTATTTTTATTATTATTATTATTATTATTAATATTATTATTAGTATTGATATTTATTTTATTTTTATTATAATAATCATTATTTTATTTTTATTATTATTATTATTAATTATTTATTAATAATAATAAAATAATTAGAAAACTGGTATAAACTGATCCGGTTCAGTAAAACCAAACCATAATTATGTCGTACCGAAAAACTGGTATATACTGGGTTTTTTTGTACCGAAATCGGACTGGTTCTTTTTGTACCAAACTGGCCAGTTTGGCCTGGTCCGAAAAAATCAAAACAGTTGCACAGTCGTACTTTGAGGTATTTCGAAAAGTTAGTGAAGTGGCGTATGAGGTAGCTTTACCTCCAGAATTTGAATACATTTATAACGTATTTAATTTTTTCGGTGCTACGGCCGTACAAACCAGACTATAAACATTTTATAGAGTATGAACCATTACATGTTACGAAAGATTTATCTTACGAAGAAGTTCCTATTAAGATAGTTTATAGGAAAGAGCAAGTTCTCAAAAACAAAGTAGTACATTCGGTTAAGGTAATATGGAGGAACCACAATGCTGAAGAAGCTACGTGGGGGCTCGAAGACAAAATGATGAAAAATTAACATGAGTTATTTGTTTAATCCATGTATTTCGTTTCTGGGGACATAATCCTTGTAAGGAGGGGAGAATGTAATAGATTTGTTTAATTGTGTCGTTATTCTGGGGACATAATCATTTTAAGGAGGGAATGATGTAACGATCCAGAATTTTATAATTTATTAAAATATTTATCGAATTAAATTAATATTTTAGTTGGTTTATTTATTGATTTGAATAAATGTTTGATGGAAATTATGGTGGAATAATTTAGTTAAGTGTGATAATAATAAGTAAATTGATGATAAATAATTTTATAATTACTTTGTGTTTTATTACGCGAGTATAATGGTAATATTCTAATTTAATTAAGTAATTAAATTAGAGAATTGAGAATTTGTTGAATAAAGTTATAATTATAATGGTTGAATATAAATTCTAATTACATTGGGAAGGCTTGATTTAAGTTATTAATGAATTTAATTTAATTCATCTTAAAATATTAAGATTTTAATTAATTAAGGGTGTGACAAATGAACTATATAAGAAAATAATAATAAAAATAAATTAGAAAGGAGTCCAATGGAGTTGTGTTGGTCGATTTACCTATCAATATATGCGTGCAAGTATACACGGTCAACAAGTAATAAAGAGTAAGTAAAGTATCGTTCCCACGGAGAATTAACTAATAAAGTTCACCAAGCACTAGCCCATAACCATTTTAGTCTTATTTAAACGAATGATTTAATTTAGTGATAAAAACTTTGAAATTAGCTAATACTAACTACCCCTGGAATAAGACTAGATAATGAAGACTTGAGATTACAATTTCATCTATTTAATCATTTAAATCAACGCACTCCCTGTTAAGCCAAATTACTTGCACTGGATTGCTAGTCGAGAACACGAAAGTAAAGTACAGCCATATCTCAATGTGCCATACCATTATCACATATAATCCACAATTGATAGAATACACATGAACACCAATATTACCTAAATCACTATATATTTATGTGATTTACAAATAATTAAGGTTTAAGCCAAAATTTTCAATTGACTACGAGCGATGCCTCGGTATATGTCTATCCTAAGCACGAATCATACATTCCATCACCATGTAGAACATACAAACACAAGCTATCAAGATTAAATCTAAACCCGTACTTCGTCTTTCAAGTTCATATGGGTTATCACAGTAATTGATGGCCAATCAACTACTCTAGAGATTAACTACTCTACCCTACTCTATTCTAATATGGAAATTAAAGAGAAGAAAGTAATATTAGCTACGTGATCCCCAAGGGGTGGAATCTACTTTACATACTAATAATACGTCTTATTTATAAGCCCTAATTGAACCCCTCTCCAAGTTACGCTCCGATTGCATGTTTAGTGAAAAAGTATGCTTTGGTCAACTTTTGAAGTGGCGCGGCCGCGCTGGAAATGGCATGGAGTTGGGCGCGGCCGCGCTCAAGTAGTAAAACTTGTCTTTGTGGTCCAGGGACTCGCGCGGCCGCGCCTAAAATACAATACAATTCCCGTGCACGCGCTGCTAGTTTTCTGCTGCAGTGTCCTCTGGTAAAACGGCGATAACTTTTGATCCGGGAAAAGTTATGGGGCCTGCCACCTATTAAATCGAAGCTCTCGACGAGCTCTACAACTTTCATTCTTTGATAATTGAGAAATAATGGACGGATGAAGGGTGAAATTTGATTGGAAGTGACAGCTTTGCAAATGGCCAACCAAAACATTGAAGTTTAACGTCCGTTGGTACAAATGTTATAACTCTTGCATCCGAACTCCGATTGGAATGATTCAAGATGTTCTGGAAAGCTAAGAAGATGCTCTACAACATAATCCAAGTTCCAAGCCAAGAACATGAAATGAACATGAAGCCCAAATGATTTCCGGATTGTTTTTCCTTGAGTTTTCATACCAATAGTTGCTCACATCGTTCCCAAGCATAAGACCTACAAAATAAACACAAAATGCATGTAAAGTAACTAAGAAACATGAGTATAAGCAACTAATTCAAGTAATAGATACTGGATAAGTAAGTATAAAACCTACTTATTAAATACTCCCAAACTTAAACTGTTGCTTGTCCCCAAGCAACACAACATAATGCAATCTACATGCTATGCAAGCTACGCTACTATGACAATGAATCCCCAAATTTCAAGCCATGTTAAGAATTCTAATAAGATATGCCTCGGAGAAATATCATGATCCAAGAACAAAGCATCAAACTAAGCTAAAGGCATAATGACATACAATAAAAAAATCTCAACCTGCTATAGAGATGTGTGTGTGTATTGTGTTCACAGATAAGCTCGACAAAAGTGAAGATTTCACATGCTATACTGCTTAAGAAAGAAAACTGATGTTCAAATCAAGAACAATGCATATAAATGAAACAACAACTACTCCAACACATCAGTACAAGCTAAGGTTCAGCAAAGGGTTTATTCTTCTTTATTTTTACTCACGAGGGCGATTTTCGTACTTTTCCGCGGTGTTTATTGATTTTTTTTCTTTTTCCAATGACTGTGCAATGCCTCATTCTATTAGGCTAACAGTGCTACCCCTTAGCAAGCTTTCAACCAACAACTCCCAGACCATAAAAGACCTTAGGGCGCTAGGTATAAAGACAATCCTCTTGGACGTACTTGCTCAAGTAATAAAGGCCTCGAAACAAGACTAGCCACGGTAATTTTTTTTCTCTTTTTATTTTTTTATTTATTTTATAGCAAGCATACCCATGTGTTCCCAAAGTTTGAGTATCAGTGTTTTCATAGTCAATGTTCACTTCTTACATAATTATATAATTAAAAATAACATTTTCCTCTCAGCAGACAAACTAGCTAATCTTAACCAACAAGCAAATATGAACACTGACGTGCTACCCGGTAACATCAAAGTAACAGGTAAAGATTACATCATGTATGAAGTTATAACTCAGCTCAAGATATCAACCAAACTCAAGAATCTGTCAAATTTCTAAGTTACCATTGGCCAAATTAGAATTCAATCTAACTAGAAACTTGAGATTGTACAATGTTATGCAACTAAACAGATAATAAGCAACAAAAAGAAGAAAAAAAATATACTGCAAAATTAAACTAATAACTACTAACATGGAATTAACTATATGTAACATGAAATTACTCTATATGATGCAATTACACTACATGCTCTAAACTACTGACTACACCCAATACCCCCAAACTTAAAATGAACAATGCCCGCAATGTAATTAAAAGTGAAAGAATACTCCCCTAAGTGGCAATGTCATATCCGTTCGCCTCCTCAAGATCCGATGGTATATCAGGCGATGGATAAGTTTGAGATATTTTATAGTTGGAAACTGAGTATGGGCTTCTAACTTTCTGAATGCTTGAGTCAGAAATTCTAAAAATTTAGCAGTGTTTTTTTTATGACTGAGACATGGCGCGGCCACGCTGTGTTTGGCTTGTAGTTGGGCGCGGCCACGCTACCTTGTACCTTGGTAGCTTTAGTTTTTTGACTTCTGTTGATCCTGAATACTTATAGCAATTGGATTGAACCTGAGAGGAGAAACAATCAAACTATTATTAAGACTTACAACTATCAAACATATACAAAATATGGAAAGCATGAAGAATTAAACATAGAAGAATAAGTAATTAGAAATATAAACAAGAATTAAACAAGGAGGGAAAAAAATTGGATGGGGTGCCTCCCATCGAGCGCTCGGTTTATAGTCCGTTAACTGAACTCTATTCTTTACACTGCTATCCAATTCCTCTACGAAAAGCTAGGAACCCTCCATCCATTAGAATTGCAATGTGTGTAGGTAGGTTCCCCATCTTGCGAGTCTATGAATTCAAACAACCTAGCATATTTCCTGTACATGATGTCCCCAGTTCTACTGCATAGCTAGGTGTTTCATCCGTTGTATTTGTGAATATATTGTTGCATTGAGGCATGAAAAATACAACGGACTCTCCCTTTTCTATTTTCTCTTCCTCAGTCCACCATGATTTGTAAGAGGCCTCATAATCGTAGAAATTCTTACTTTGGATGTGACTACCAAGGGAACATGGATGTGCAAAGTTCACTGAATTATTCAACTCTGACTGAAAAGGCACGTGGGGTATTATACAAGTCAGCTCATGTTCTTCATTTTCTATACCCCTAGTTGTCTACTCAATGTTCACTCCTTTTAGTTCATTCAGTGGCATGTACACTTCTGGCTCTCCATCAGTTTCATCGTCCATGTTATAGCACCAATTGTTTGGAGGGCGATTGTTCAAGACTTCAAACATTTGATCCATCTAATTCTGAAGATTCCAAATTGACCTCTCTTTCTCAATCATCTTCTTCTCAGTTGATGCTATAAATTTGAACCACAAATCCTCCAATTTTGAATTATCTTGTTCCGTTTTGAAATCCATGTATTGAAGATCATTTATTGAGGAGTTAATGAGTTGTTCCATCTATCTGTTAATATTTTGGCTTGATAACTCCTGACTCATCATCATCTCTTCATGGTCTGCTACGCTTTTTGATATGAATTCCTTTAATTCTGAATTTTCTTCTTGTTGCATTGGAGGTGGATATGAGAAATCTGATGGATATGTTGGACTTGGAACGTAGTCTTGGTCTTGATAGTTACAATTCCATTCATAATCTGGGTGATACCCCCAACCTTGATGATAACTGGGATAAACATAGTTGTTGAGGTAATCACCCCCAAACTGTACTTGTCCAACACTGATGTTGCACTGATAACTCGGATGCTCGCCAGCACAATATTCACATGTAACTGCTATCTCTCGAGTACGTTGGGCTGTAAGAACATCCAACCTCTCCAAAAGTGTTACAATTTGTGCTGACAATGTACAAAATACATTGAGTCCCTCGGTGCTTATGTCCATTGGTTAAGGCATATTCACATAAGGCCATTGATAAGCAAAGTCACCCATGGTACCTGAAAAGAAAGAAATATAAGAAGATAATTAAAACAAAAAAAATGTTTAAATTATGACTAATTTGATTGAAATTAATGTTGGAAAAAATTTATTAAGCTAATTCCCCGGCAACGACACCAAAAACTTGTTGGTCGATTTACCGATCAATATATGCGTGCAAGTATACACGGTCAACAAGTAATAAAGAGTAAGTAAAGTATCGTTCCCACGGAGAATTAACTAATAAAGTTTACCAAACACTAGCCCATAACCATTTCAGTCTTATTTAAACGAATGATTTAATTTAGTGGTGAAAACTATGAAATTAAGTAATACTAACTACCCCTAGAATAAGACTAGATAATGAAGACTTGAGATTACAATTTCATCTATTGAATCATTTAAATCAATGCACTCCGTGTTAAGCCAAATTACTTGCACTGTATTGCTAGTCGAGAACACGAAAGTAAAGTACAACCATATCTCAATGTACCATACCTATATCACATATAATCCACAATTGATAGAATACACATGAACACCCATATTACCTAAATCACTATATGTCTATGTGATTTATAAATAATTAGGGTTTAAGCCCAAATTCTCAATTAACTACGAGCGATGCCTCGGTATATGTCTATACAAAGCACAAATCTTACATTCCATCACCATATAGAACATACAAACACAAGCTATCAAGATTGAATCTAAACCCATACTTCGTCTTTCAAGTTCATATGGGTTATCACAGTAATTGATGGCCAATCAACTACTCTAGAGATTAACTACTCTACCCTACTCTATTCTAATATGGAAATTAAAGAGAAGAAAGCAATATTAGCTACGTGATCCCCAAGGGGTGGAATCTATTTTACATACTGATAATACGTCTTATTTATAAGCCCTAATTGAACCCCTCTCCAAGTTACGCTCCGATTGCATGTTTAGTGAAAAACTCAGCTTTGGTCATCTATTGAAGTGGCGCGGCAGCGCTAAAAATGGCATGGAGTTGGGCGCGGCCGCGCTCAAGTTGCAGAACTCGTCTTTTCGGTCCAGGGACTCATGCGGCCGCGCCTAAAATACACTACAATTCGCGCGCTCGCGCTGCTAGTTTTCTGCTACAGTGTCCTCTGGTAAAACGGACATAACTTTTTATCCGAAAGAAGTTATGGGGCCTGTCACCTATCAAATCGAAGCTCTCGACGAGCTCTGCAACTTTCATTCTTTGATAATTGAGAAATAATGGACGGATGAAAGCTGAAATTGGATTGGAAGGGACAGCTCTGCAAATGGTCAACCAAAACATTGAAGTTTAACGTTCGTTGGTACAAATGTCATAAATCTTGTATCCGAACTCCGATTGGAATGATTCAAGATATTTTGGCAAGCTAAGAAGATGCTCTACAACATAATCCAAGTTCCAAGCCAAGAACATGAAATGAACATGAAGCCCAAATGATTTTTGGATTGATTTTCCTTGTATTTTCATACCAATAGTCGCTCACATCATTCTCAATCATAAGATCTACAAAATAAACACAAAATGCATGTAAAGTAACTAAGAAACATGAGTATAAGCAACTAATTCAAATAATAGATACTGAATAAGTAAGTATATAACCTACTTATCAAGTTGGCCAAACAAGGTCTTGTGACCTTTTGTGTCTAGAACAGTTGAGACAGTCAGTATTATAACTGGCCAAACATAAGTCTATGTAAATTGGCTATTAATTTATTTTTACGCTAAGTTCATCTTTCCTGTAAGGACTGAGATTTTTACATGATTATTTATGTAAATTTTTACGAATAATTTTTTTTAGAAAGTACTTGAACCATATAAGTGAATATGTAAATTAAGCAAGATAGTTAATTTATTTATTTTAAGTTAACTAAGATGAATACTTAATCAATTTGATTAAGGATGAACAATATAAGTTATGTTAAAAATTAGCATAGCTTGAATATTAATCTTGAATGGTAAATTAAAAAGATCTACAATCTTTAAGAAATTTATTATTGATATAGATTATATGATTATAAGATTATGTGAGTATTTAAATATAACAAGGAATTTATCAATAATGTAAATATGTTATGACATATGTGAATTGTGTTGGTGAATAAATAAGTATATATTGTTAATGTGTATATATTTATTTAGTAGGTAAAGAGAGTAAAAAAAGGAAAGCTACATAACCTAATTATACATTAGGTATGGAAATTAAATAACCTAAGGGTTATAATATGGAAGAGTGTTAGTATTTAAAATATATACTAATCCTAAGGGATTTATTTTATACATCTCTATTAATTAATTTTAGAACTTAAGTAAAGAAAGTCTATTTGGGTTTTAAAATATTAATGTGCATGAGTGATTAATTAAATTACAAATGAGTAAATGAAAACCCTAATTAAATAATTAAGGAAGGATAAAATTAAAAGTATTGGACCTAACCTAAATTACATTGCCCAATATTTTTATTAAAGAGCCCAAAAGAATTAAAGAATAAGACCAATCTTTTAGCTGATTGAGAAAAGACTTTTTGGACATTTAGTAAATTAAATAAAACATTAAAAACAAAACAAATATGAGGAGATAAAGGCCACATGGATGGCCACACAAGGGAGAGAAAGGGGGATGAATGAAATGCTTTCCTTACTTTATTTGGTCGCCAACTATGCAAGGTGTCAAGCTTTCATTGTAACAACACCTTTCACCAAGCTTGCAAGAAATCACTTAATTAATGAGATAGAGAAGGATCAAGAGATATTGAGAGATGAATATAGATTTGTATAACATATCCATATACTTTTACTAACAAACAAAACCTTACTATTTTCTCTTTCATTTCATTTCCTAAGTTAGCTAAACAAAGCAAGAGAGAGAGAGAGTGCAAAGAGGATTTTTGGCCAAGAGAGAGAAGAGAGAGAGAGAGAGTTTTTGTAAACTTCAAAGTTCCTTAATCAAAACTTAGGAAGAAGAAAAGAGAAGAACAAGCAAATGTATAATATTTTAACCTTAATTTAGTATTATTTCTTTTTGGTTTGATTTGATTGTTGATAATATGAAGCTATGATCTTGAAGTTTAAAACCTTAGATCTATGTGTAAGTTAGATCTAAAGTATGAAATGGAAACTAGGTTTTTCAAAATGTAGAAAACCCTAAATTTTCTTAACCTTGATTGTGTTTATCTTGTGTTTAATGATTATTTGACGAAATAGATCATGCATCATGGTAGATCCATGGGTGTATGAAGTATTAGTAGGTATTATGATGAGTTATGTTGGTTATTATGTGAGAACATAGAAGTTTTTTTAGAAATCACCAAGGGTTAAAAATTAGATTTTTATAAAAACGAAACATGAAATTCAAGCGACCATACCTCCCATTATATTTCGAATTTTTGAGTGTGGTCAAGTCCTAGAGTTAGATTTATGAGTTTTATAACATTTTCAAGTGGAATCACTAAAAAATGTGTTGTAGATTTTCGTGTGGATAGATTTTAGCAAATGAGTCAAAAATGACAAAAACAAGCTGCTAGAGAATTTCCAAGGGCAGTTTTAGCAACTTAATTAATGTAACAAATTCCAATCTTTTGGGACATGAAAATATACGACTTAAATTGACCGAGTTATGGTGATTTCAATATTTGGGTTTTTCCGACGAAACCCGCGAGAACCGAAGTTCTATAACTCCGATGGCCACGAAACTTAAACTGGAGGTTCATGTTAATACGTGTAAGATTATGCCAAAAATTGGGAATTTATGAAGTTGAGCATGATAAGGATAATTTCTTAAGCTACGAACTAAAAATGAATTTTTGAAAAATACTAAAGGGAGATGAAAAATGACAAAAAAATCTTTTTATGTATGGAATATATGTATATATGTTTTGCTAACGGATAGAAAAATAATAAGCTGCTTTAGTATTTTTATGAAAATGGTGATTTAGCTTGCCGAATTGGGCAATTCAGGGTGCTGAATTGGAAACTGAAAAGGTTAGGAAGTGAAGACAGTTTGGATTCAGCTTGCTGAATTGGGTAATTTAGGGTGCTGAATTGGAAACTAAAAAGGTTAGGAAGGGAAGACTGTGATAACCCGAATTTTCAGAGATTATTAAAATAAGAACTTAATAAATAAAATTCTTAGTATAAGATATGTCGGGTTTGAATAATAATATATATGTGTTATATATTTTGAATTTTGGGTTATTGGTGAAAAGAAACCCACAAAGGAGATTTTATACTTGGATAAACTATTAAGGAAAGATAGAGTTTTAAAACATAAAGTTGATCTTTAAATTATTAAAGAAAGTAGTAATCGATGATGTGAAATTAAAGAAGAGATTGATTTTAAATGAGTTAACATTTAAGAAGTATGTGCAACGTATTTAGAAATTAAGAACCTATTACTAATAAAGTAGAACTTGTCTGCATCTAAAATTGAGGTGGCGCAGCTGCACCACTTCCAAGCTTATGATCTGCGCCAGTCTGCAGAAGGTTCTGAGTAAGTTTGTGAAATTTAAATTTTAATACATGTATATTAAGTACTCATATGTGTAATAAAAGTCATTATTGGTGTTTAAGCTGTCCTAGAATGGATTGAGATAGCAAAACATGATTTGAATGAGAATTAATTAATTAACCAGGAATAAATATTGGCTAATTAGGTTACATTACTTAAGATTATATTATAAAGCCTCGTGTGGTATGATAAGTAGCTTTATACCTACTTATCCTGTATCTGTTACTTGAATTAGTTGCTTAAACTCATGTTTCTTAGTTACTTTTCATGCATTTTGTGTTCATTTTGTAGATTATATCCTTGGGAGGTGTGTGAGCCAATATTGGTATGAAAACGCAAGGAAAAGCGATCCGAACATCGTTTGGGCTTTCATGTTCATTTCATATTCTTGGCTTGGAACTTTGATTATGTTGTAAAGCTTCTTCTTAGCTTTCTGAAATATCTTGAATCATTCTAATCGGAGTTCTGATGCAATAGTTATGACCTTTGTACCAACGGACGTTGAACTTCAATGTTCTGGGTGGCCCTTTTGCATAACAGTCACTTCCAACCTAATTTTGACCTTCATTAGTCCATTATTTCTCAATTCTTAAAGAATAAAAGTTGTATAGCACGTCAAGAGCTTCGATTTGATAGGTTGCAGACCCCATAACTCATTCCGGATCAAAAGTTATGGTCGTTTTATCAGAGGACAATGCAGCAGAAAATCCTTGGCACGGGCGCGCGGATTTCTAGTGTATTTTGGGCTCTGCCGTGCCAGTCCCTGGACCCAAAAAATGCCATCTGCTATTTGATCGCAGGCGCGGCCAACTTTAGGCCATTTCCAGCGCTGTCGCACCACTTCGAAAGTTGACTAGAGATGACTTTTTTACTAAATAGTGCAATTAGAGCGTAACTTGGAGAGGGGTTCAATTAGGGCTTATATATAGAAGAAATATCAGGATGTAAAGGGGATTCCACCCTTGGGGGATCAATCTACATTACATATGCTGTTTTTTTTTAATTTCCTTATTAGAGTAGATTAGATTAGAACCCTAGATTAGCTCAGATTTGGGAATTGAAGTAATTGAAGATCATTGGAAGTTCATGAGTGAAACATGAGAAGAAACTCATATATGCTATTCTTAATCCCTAATTCTCTTTGCTTCTATTTGTATCTTTCAATGTATATTCAATTGTGGATCAGGGATTCTAGTTCAATCATGAGTTAAACTCTATTTTGAGATTATTATGGATCTTATTGTGTTTTTTATTTTGACATACTTCATTGTTAGACTTATTGATTGTTATGAGATTGTCTATTAAGATTCATGCTTATTTGATCAGTTGATTGGCCATCAATTACTATGATAATCCATATGAACTTGAAAGACGAAGTATGGGTTTAGATCTGATCTTGATAGCTTGTGTTTGTATGTTCTACATGGTGATGGAATGTATGATTCGTGCTTAGGATAGACATATACCGAAGCATCATTCGTAGTCAATTGAGAACTTAGGCTTAAACCCTATTTATTTGTAAATCACATAGACATATAGTGGTTTAGGTAATGTGGGTGTTTATGTATAATCTATCAATTATGGATTAAATATGATATGGGTATGGTACATCGAGAGATGGCTATGTTTCACTTTCGTGTTCTCGGCTAGTAATTTGTGATAATTGATTTGTCTTAACATGAGGTGTGTTGATTTAGATGAATTAATAAGAGAAATTGTGATCCCTTATCTTCATTTTCTAGTTTTATTCTAGGGTTATTTAGTATTAGTTAATTTCATAGTTTTCATCACCATATTAAATCATTCGTTTAAATAAGACTGAAATAGTTATGGGCTAGTGCTTGGTAAAAATTATTAGTTAATTCTCCGTGGGACCGATACTTTACTTACACTTTATTACGTGTTGACCTTGTATACTTGCACGCAGATATTGATCGGTAAAACGACCAATAAGTTTTTGGTACCGTTATCGGGGAATTAGTTTAATAATTTTTTCCAACATTAATTTCAATCAAATTAGTCTTCATTTAGACATTTTATTTTATTTAATATTATTTTAATTCTCTTCCTATATTTCTCTCTTTTCAGGTACCATGGATGACTTTGCTTATCAATGGCCATGTGCGAATATGACTCAACCAAGGGACACAAGAATTGATGAACTCAGTGTATTTTCTACATTGTCAGCACAAATGGAAACAATTTCGAAGAGGTTGGATGTTTATACAGCCAGATGTACTCGAGAGATAGTAGTTACATGTGAATATTGTGCTGGCAAGCATCCATGTTATCAATGCAACATCAGTGTTGGACAAGTACATTATGAGGGTGATTACTTCAACAACTACGCTTATCCCAATTATCATCAAGATTGGGGGTATCACCCAGATTCTACATGGAGTTATAATTATCAAGACCAATACTGCATCTCAAGTCTAACATATCCATCAGATTTCTCATATCCACCTCAAATGCAACAAGAAGAAAACTCAGAGTTGAAGGAATTCATGTCAAAGATCATAGCAGACCAGGAAAAGATGATAAGGAGTCAGGAGTTATCAACACAAAATCTTAACAAACAGATGGAACAACTCGTTAATCCCTCAATGAATGGTCCTCAATACATGGATTTCAAAAATAAGAAAGATAATTTAAGACTGGAGGAATTGTGGTTCAAATTTATAGCGTCAACTGAGGAAAAGATGATTGAGCAAGAAAAGTCCATTCGAAATCTTCAGAATTAGATGGATAGGATGTTCTTGAACAATCGCCCTCCAAATAATTGGTGCTATGACATGGATGATGAAACTGATGGAGAACCAGAAGTGTACATGTCACTAGATGAACTTAAAGAAGTTGTCATTGAGGAGACAACTGGGGATACAAAAAATGCAGAACATGAGCTAACTTGTATAATACCCCAATTGCCTTCTTAGACAAAGTTGGAAAATTCAGTGAACTTTGCACACCCATGTCTCCTTTGTAGTCACATTCAAAGTAAGAATTTCTACGATTATGAGGCCTCTTACAAACCATGGTGGGCTGAGAAAGAGATAATAGAAGAAGAAAAGCCCGTTATATCTTTCATGCCTCAATGCAAAAATCTATTAACATATACAATGGAAGAAGCACCTGGCTATGCAATAAAAATGGAGAAATCATGTACAGGAAATATGCTAGGTGGCTTCAATCTGAAGACTCTCATGATGGGTAACCTACCAAAGCACATAACACTTCTAATGGACGGAGGGTTCCTAGCTTATCGTAAAGGAATCGGATAGCGGTTTCAAGAAAAGAGTCCATCTAACGGACTATAAACAGAGCGCTAGATGGGAGGCACCGCATCCAATCTTTCTCCCTCCTTGTTTAATTCTTATTTACATTTCTATTTACTTTTTCTGCTATGTTTAATTCTTCATACTTTCCATATTTCGTAGATATTTGATAGTTGCAAGTCCTAATAATAGTTTGATTGTTTCTCCTTTCAGGTTAATTCTAATTGCTATAAGCATTTAGGATCAAACAGAAGTCAAAAATACTAAAGCTGCCAAGGTACAGTGTAGTGCGGCCGAGCCCAACTACAAGCTAAACACAGCGCGGCAGCGCCATATCTCAGTTATAGAAAATAAATACTGCTCAATTTTTAGAATTTTTGACTCAAGCATTCAGACAGTTAGAAGTCCACACCCAGTTTTCAACTATAGATTATCTCAAACTTATCCATCGCCTAATATACCATCGGATCTTGAGGAGGCAAACGGAGATGACATTGACACTTAGGGGAGTATTCTTTCACTTTTAATTACAATAAGGGCATTGTTCGTTTTAGGTTTGGGGGTATTAGGTTGTAATTAGTAGTTTTATTGCATATAGTTCTAATTGCATGTTTGCATATAGTTTTATTGCATGTTTAGGTTACATAGTAGTGGTATCTTAGTATCTGGTTAGTTAAATTTTGCAAAAAAAATTTTGCAGTTTCCTTTTGTCTTGTTTACTTAGTATGTGTTTAGTTGCATTTCATAGCATATTCCCATGTCTGTAGTCGATTGAATTTCAATATGGCTAGTGATGATATAGAAATGTGATAGATTTTTGAACTCTGTTGATAACTTTAGCTTAGTTATAATTTCATACATGATGTAATCTATGCCTGTTGTTTTGATGTTACCGAGTAGCACATCAGTGTTCCTATTTGCTTGTTGGTTAAGATTAGCATGCTTGTCTTCTGAGAAGAAAACATGTTTTTAATGATAGAATCGTGTAGAAAGTGAGTAATGAGTATTAGACATAGAAACTCAAGTTTTGGGAACGCATTGGGTATACTTGCTAGTCTTTTTAAAAAAATTTAATAAACACCGTGCTTAGTCTTGTTTCGGGGCCTTTGCTACTTGAGCAAGTACGCCCGAGGGGATTGTCTCTACACTCTAGCACCCTAAAGCCTGAATGGTTTAGGAGTCGTTGGTTGAAAGCTCGCTAAGGGGTAGCACTGTATAGCCTAATTGAATGAGATATTGCATAACCTTGGATAAAAATAACCCACAGAAAAGTGCAAAAATCGCCCTCGTGAGTGAATAAAGCAGAATAAACCCTTTGTTGAACCTTAGCTTGTATTGACGTGTTGGATTGGTTGTTGTTTCAACTATGTGCATAGTTCTTGATTTGAAACCTTAGTTTTCTTTCTTAAGAAGTATAGCATGTGGAATCTGCACCTTTGTCAAGCTTATTTGTGAACATAGCACACACACACAACATCTTTGTAGCAGGTCATAATTTTCTGATTGTATGTCCTTATGACTTTTGCTTAGTCTGATGCTTTGTTCATAGATCTTGTAATTTCCCTGAGGTAACTCGTATTGGAATTCATATTTGGCTGAGAAGGTGTGATTCATTGTCATATTAGCATAGCTTGCATAGCATGTAGATTGCATTATGTTCTGTTGCTTGGGGACAAGCAACGGTTTAAGTTTGGGGGTATTTGATAAGTAGGTTTACACCTACTTATCCGGTATTTGTTACTTGAATTAGTTGCTTAAATTCTTGTTTCTTAGTTACTTTTTCATGCATTTTGTGTTCATTTTGTATATTATATGTTTCATAGCTGTGTGAGCAACTATTGGTATAAAAACACAAGAAAAAGAAATTCGAACATCGTTTGGGCTTTCATGTTCATTTAATGTTATTGGCTTGGAACTTGGATTATGTTGTAGAGCTTCTTCTTAGCTTTTCAGAACATCTTGAATCATTCCAATCGGAGTTCGGATGCAAGAGTTATAACCTTTGTACCAACGGACGTTGAACTTAAATGTTTTGGGTGGCCCTTTTGTGTAGTAATCACTTCCAATCCAATGTCAACCTTCATTTGTCCATTATTTCTCAATTCTCAAAGAATAAAAGTGGAAGAACTCGTCAAGAGATTCGATTTGATAGGTGGTAGGCCCCGTAACTAATTCCAGATCAAAAGTTATAGTCGTTTTACCAGGGGACACTGGAGAACAAAATCCTTGGCGTGGGTGCGCGGAATTCTAGTTTATTTTTGGCGTAGTTGCGCTAGTCCCTGGTCTAAAAAAATTGCATCTACTACTTGAGCGCGGGCACGCCCAACTTCAGGCCATTTTCAGCATGGCTGTACCACTTCGGAAGTTGACCAGAGATGACTTTTTCACTAAACAGTTCAATTGGAGCGTAACTTGGAGAGGGGTTCAATTAGGGCTTATATATAGAAGAAATATCATGATGTAAAGGGGATTCCACCCTTGGGGGATCAATCTACATTACATATTCTCTTTTCTTTTCTTTAATTTTCTTATTAGATTAGATTAGATTATAACCCTAGATTAGCTACAATTTGGGAATTGAAGCAATTGAAGATCATTGGAAGTTCAGAAGTAAAACAAGAGAAGAAACTCAGATTTGCTATTCTTAATCCCTAATTCTCTTTACTTCTATTTGTATCTTTCAATGTATATTCAATTGTGGATCATGAATTCTAGTTCAATCATGAATTAAACTTTATTTTAAGATTACTATGGATCTTATTGTGTAGTTTATTTTGACATACTTCATTGTTAGCCTTATTGATTGTTATGAGATTGTCTATTAATATTCATGCTTATTTGCTTAGTTGATTGGCCATCGATTACTATGATAATCCATATGAACTTGAAAGGCGAAGTATGGGTTTAGATCTGATCATGATAGCTTGTGTTGGTATGTTCTACATGGTGATGGAATGTATGATTCGTGCTTAGGATAGACATATACCGAAGCATCATTCGTAGTCAATTGAGAACTTAGGCTTAAACCCTATTTATTTGTAAATTAAATAGACATATAGTGGTTTAGGTAATGTGGGTATTCATGTGTATTCTATCAATTGTGGATTATATATGATATAGGTATGGTACATCGAGAGCTGGCCATGTCTCACTTTCGTGTTCTCGGCTAGTAATTTGTGATAATTGATTTGTCTTAACATGAGGTGTGTTGATTTAGATGAATCACTAGGGGAAATTGTGATCTCTTACCTTCATTATCTAGTTTTATTCTAGGGTTATTTAGTATTAGTTAATTTCATAGTTTTCATCACTATATTAAATCATTCGTTTAAATAAGACTGAAATGGTTATGGGTGAAATTTATTAGTTAATTCTCCGTGGGAACGATACTTTACTTACTCTTTATTACTTGTTGATCGTGTATACTTGCACGCAGATATAACTTCCATCGATTATTTGGAAAAATAAGTAAGTGGGGGTCCAAATAATACGCCAAAGTTACAAAAAAATACTTCATAAAAATTTCCTCAATATTTTTAACAACATTTATTCATCATTATTATAACTCATAATATTAACAATCAGATCGTTCCCAGGAAAGAGGGGACTTTTCGATAAGGATTTCTCCCTATTCGCACTCAATTAGGTGACCAAACCTCACCTCTACAGAACTTTCTAGACATTGTTAATTATGCAGATAATAATATGAATAACTTGTCATCTCAATTATTGATTTAATAAAATATTGACAATAATTGAATCAAATAACATGAGATATTATGCAACAATTACTGTAGCAATAATTGAAATAAACTGAGTGACTTCTCACGTAAACATCAATAATCAATACCGTATGCTACTATGCAACCACGTGTATTACTGTACTTTTACCATCGGGTATTTCAACAGTTAACGGTAAAACTTTCGCCGTTATTTTTATAAAAAGTTATTTCTGTCGTTTTCTAACTCCGACAATAATTCCAGTGTGGGATCGACCAATGATTGTACTGCTGTACGAATATTCTCTGTTAAAATGAATATTCCCCGACCAATCGAATATTATATAACAACTTGCTTACTTTGTAAAATTTATAAATACTACCCACAACTATAACATTATATCAAATTCACACCATGATATTCAAAAATATATTTCGAGAAAAATTAATCTTTATTTCTGAAAATTGTGGTCTTACAGCCTCTTCTTCTTATGAAATTTCATCCTCGAAATAAGGGTACGTACCTGATATGTCGAAGAGGTGAGGATACCTTGATTTCATTTTAGATTCTAACTCCCATGTCATTTCCTCAACATCGTGGTTTCTCCACAAAACTTTGACTTGAGGTATAACCTTGGAGCGTAGAATATGTTCCTTTTTATCCAAGATTTTAGCAGGTACCTCTTTATACGTTAAATCTTCTGCTATCTCGTCCGGTTCTAACTCAATAATGTGGTTTGAGTCTTCCATATATTTGCGTAACATGGATATGTGAAAAAACGTTATGAACGCGAGACATACTTGGCGGTAAGGCGAGTCTATAGGCCACAGTTCCTACTCGATCAAGGATTTCAAATGGGCCAATGAATCGAGAATTGAGCTTTCCTCTCTTTCCAAATCTTATAACTCCTTTCCATGGAGCAACACGTAACAACACATTCTCTCCAACATTGAATTCCACGTCCTTTCGATGAAAATCAGCATAACTCTTTTGTCGATCTTGTTAGATTTTTATACATTGCGGGATCATTTGAATCTTCTCCATAGTCATACGTACCAATTCCGGTCCTAACAACGTTGCTTCACCCACCTCGTCCCAGTATATTGGAGAACGACACTTGTGTCCATACAACGCCTCGAATGGAGCCATGCCAATACTTACTTGATAACTATTGTTTTAGGAAAATTCCACCAATGACAAGAACTTGTCCCAACTTCCTTTGAATTTAAGGACACGAAGTCTTAATAGATCTTCAAGAGTTCGAATAGTCCTCTCCGACTGCCCGTTTGTTTGAGGATGATACGCCGAACTGAATCGTAAATTCATGCCCATGGCTTTTTGCAAACTAACCCAAAATCGTGAGGTGAATATTGGGTCTCGATCAGAAACTATGGATACTATCATATCATGCAGTCTTACAATCTCATTTATGTAAATACAAGTAAGACGTTCAAGTGTATAAGTTTCTCGTATAGGCAAAAAATGAGCAGATTTGGTTAATCTATCGATAATAACCCAAATCGCATTTATGCCTTGAGAAATCTTGGGAAGACCAGTAATGAAATCCACGGTAATGTATTTCCACTTCCATTCTAGAATTTCAAGTGGTTGCAGTGTACCTTTTGGCACTTGATGCTCCGCCTTGACTCGTTGACACGTTAAACAGCTTGAGATAAACTCCGCGATCTTTCTTTTCATATTGCTCCACCAAAATGTATGTCGAAGATCACGATACATTTTGGTACTTCCAAGATAGATTGCAAACGGAGTGTTGTGCGCCTCCATCGTGATCTTATACTTTAAATCAGGGTCGTTAGGAACACAAAGTCTGGAATTAACTCGAAGTATTCCTTCTTCATCGATTCTTGCTTCCGGAATAGCACCTTCTAGCACTTTCTTCTTCATACGCATCAGCTCTAGGTCTTTAGCTTGAGCAACTTTAACTTTATCGATTAAGGTCAGTTCTAATCGTATATTTGCCATCATTACGTGGGTCCCTGGAGTATTTATCTATATCTCCATCCTTTGTAAGTCATACCAAATGAGCCTTTGCGTTGACAATATCGCACTCGTACCCGCATATGATCTTCTACTCAACGCGTCAGCTACCATGTTCGCTTTTCCAGGATGGTATTGAATGGTGTGATCATAATCTTTCAACATCTCTAGCCAATGTCGTTGTCGCATGTTGAGTTCCTTTACGGTGAAGAAATATTTGAGGCTTTTATAATCCATATAGATCTCCACTTTATCCCCATACAAGTAATGCCTCCAGATCTTTAGTGCGAAAACGACAACTGCCAACTCTAGATCATGATTAGGATAATTCCTTTCATATTCTTTGAGTTGTCGTGAGGCATAGGCTATGACTTTTGTGACGCCCCCAAATCCGGGTCTCTTCCAACCCGACATATAGTGCTACACGATGCTATAGTTCAAACAAACATTCATTTGAAATGCCTCAAAAGAACGAATGTCTTACATATATTCCAAAACAATACTACCATTCCCCAGGTTCTTTATAACCGTTACATTTGTTCTTGTCATAATATCAAATATTATAATTACAAACCTATACTATTACATATGTAATCTACAGGTTCGCCTTAGCCTTCCCTTTATCCTTGTCGGATCCTTTGGTTCGTTCCGTCTAAGCTGCATTGATATGGTTAAAGTAAGAGTGAGCATAACAAGCTCAACATGTACAACAATTTCTTTTAAATGACATGCTTGAAACATAGGAATCGTATGTCTTCAATAATTGGATAATAGTTATGAAGTACTATCAATAATTCAGAATAGCATTTCTTTTCCTTAAAAATGTTTTACAATAACAATATTCAGTAAAATATCAATTCTGGTCCAAGACCATGAGCATTTCATAATTCTTTTGAAAAGGACAACCCGGCACTAAGTCCGTAAGTCTGACACAGCTTGCGAGCACTTCTAGGTGATCAACCTATAGTACTCTATGTTGATTAACACTGCATCCTTTAAACGTATGCACGTTTAAGTTTTGGCAACCTCACATGCCCATCGAATACTCGATGAAAAAAATACATTTGTTTATTCATACTTAGGCTTACCTTGAATCCGTACCAAACAATTGGCATAGGATAGCGTTATCAATTCTATATGGAAAGACTTATAAAGAAATCAATCAATCTTTCAAGAATAGTCTAGCCGAGTTAAAATTGGCATCGACCCTTTTGTAAAACCATTCATGCATCTCATAACATGAATCACTTAAAACCTGGCTAACACGAAGGTTAGACAAGTGATAAGAAAACTTGCCTTCCGCATCTGCTACAGTATAATTACTTTTCCTTTTAGTCTTTACGATCTCTACAACACATAATCACATAACATACCACATTAGGTTATGAATGAACATACATGGTTCCTAATGAATCTTACACTTCTTCTCAATCTAATCATGTACTAGATTTGTTATTATTGGTTTCGACTTGCCGTTAAAGTTTACATCATTCTTACCAACTTCTTCCTTTTCTCTAACTTAACTGAAATTATTTCAGTAATATAACTCGTTTCAAGTTAATTATTCTTCCTCACGACTTACTAACGTTCTTATATCTTTAAAAAGTTAACCGATCGCCATTGGTGAAATATCAACATTGCATACCATTCACGGTTTAATTAATTACCCTTCACGTTCTTCGTTTTATTATTCCTAATCCATACTTAATTTCATACGGTTACTACTATAAAAGTGATTTAAAGTTAATCTAATAATGTACATTAAGTACACGTACATTCTACTATTCGTTTCAATCAATTGGAATTACAAAACCTAATTTGGTTAACCAACTTTTCACTACAGGCATTCAGTTACGTCGTTCTTACGTTCATATGCAATTGACTTACTTTAACCCTAAGTGATCATACTTGAGGTTTAATCATGACTCAATAATGTTTATTAAGTTACATAGTTCATTGATTAAACAAATTCCATTCATGCTTTACTTGTAACCATCCTTCATTATCTATATCTTAAGACTGGCGCTGCGGCGCCAGTTCCTTTTGCATTAGCCGTACTGCGGCGAGATACTTCAGTGGCTAAAGGCCAGGATTCGGCGCTGCGGCGAGAGTCCTCTTTGTTATGGTCACGCTGTGGTGCCAGCTAACAGTGCATCATGCCTAGGCCTCGCGCAGCAGTGCGGGCTGTTATGCCTTAAGTCACGCTGCGACACAGACTATGTGCATCAGACAATTTTGACATATTTTTGATTTTGTGAGATTCCCGGGCACGTAACTTCTTCGTTATAATTCTGAATTTGCTCGTTGAAGAGACTACGGTTCACAAATTACCTATTATACGTGTTCATGCAAGAATTTTATCTATTTGACTTCGTTAACTAAAAATTCACCGATTAGTCCATTTTTAACAAAAATGATAAACGTTTGTGAACGTTCAACGCTTGTTTCTTCGTTCTAAGTTGAAATTCGGTAATTTTTGAGTCCACAACTCTAGAATGCCAAATGAGACTATTCTCCATCAAAAACCAATGTTTCCGAGCTCAATAACAAAATTCGACTTCCATTCCGAGAATTTCTCGAATTCGACGATTGTCGTCTAATCGTGTGAATTCCGGCATAACTTCGTTTCTTAAAATTTGTTATTCATTTCAAATGGATTCAATCCATCATACTAACATCTTGACATACATATTACAGTAACTTCATTTCTAGCTTATCTTACCATATGACTTATTCACGGCTTATTAAGATTTAAGTCCATGGATTTCTCATTCTTATCATTCCTTAGTATACTAGTTCTATCATTACTCACTTCTCTTACAATGGAAGAGAAAGAGAATCATGGTTTACCCTTGAATATAACTTGATTAAGCCTTACTCTTCTTCTTGCTTCTTGAATTAACAAAGGCTAACTTTTTCAAGCTTTTGTAGCTTTTTCTCTCAAGCCAATAAGCTATAAGTTATTGGTGGAAAATCTAACAACTAACAAATGAAATCCTAAGCTTGCTATTTATAGAAATCTCAAAGTGAGGGTATAATGGTCATAAAGCTACTCCACCTCCTTAATCACCTCCTTACTATTCATTTTTTAAGCATTAAGTTAAATTGCTCCCTAATTCTTTTGCTTGGTCATTAAGCTTACTTGATCACCACATTTACTTAGCCATTAAGGTACTTGCTTATCAAATAAATTACTTGGCCATCACAACACTTAGCCTTTAAGTTTGATTGGTCATCACATTTACTTAGCCCTTAAACTTAATTATCACACATAAGCACTTTACTTACTTATCACATAACTTATCCTTTACTTAACCATTAAGTATACTTGGTCCTTACTTTAATTACTTGGTCATCACATACAACCATGTGATCATGGGTTGCCCCATGGGTCACCCTAACCCATTAAATTAATATTTTTGGTTTAAGGTTTAATTAGCTTACTTATAGTTTAGGCTTGCATTAATTCATATTGGATTATACATTACCAACACTTGGGCTTTAACATTGGGCTCGCACATTACTCCTTATTGAACTTACACCCCTACACAAATCCACAAGTTCATTTCGTTTGGCTTAAAGCCTTATGACGTATAATTTAAGTATTAATCTTGTATTCTAACTTGTATACATATTCAACATATACGATATACATTCATTCATACATACTCATACAATACCTCGTATAATACTCGTATTCATTACCTCGTATAATACCTACGTATAATACGATCATTGCTTTATTTCATTATACGCATTTAAATTCCTTCTCGAAAATCACTTTCCATAATCGTTAGATTTTAAGTCCGCATGTGAAAAGCTGCATTTTCGATAACTAAAATATTATTGGATATTCCATCTCACCTTGATATTCTATCGTTACGTATTTCTCGTAAGTTCAAAAATAATTCCCGAGCAGAAATCCGTGAATAGTGTTTTTTGAAAAATTTCTCAGAAAGCTTTTATTTTCATCCTAGAAATTCAAACACTGTAATTCATTCACGTAGCCAAAATACTATGACGCTCCGACATGTCTTGGTCATAGAACGACCCTCAATTAGATTACTCTCATAATAATTAATTAAATTCGTTTAATCCACATAATCAAATAAAAATTTAAATCTCAAAAAATCTGATTTTTCTGGGGCGTTACATTCTTCCCCCCTTATAAGGATTCTGTCCCCAGAATCTCGCTAATAATACATACACTATTGAGGAAAAAAAAATTCCCATCATTTTTAATCTCGAGTCCCCACGTTGGTTCTTCAACATTGTGGTTCCTCACATTCACCTTCACCGAAGGTATTATCTTAATTCACAGAACTTGTTCCTTCCTATCAATAATCTGAGTTGGAAGTTAAACACTTATTAACATAGTACACTATCCTCCTTTTATTAGTCCTTCTTTTAACTCGAAATTATATGAAATTCAAATTCCTCCTTCAAAACAAGATTATATCCAGTCTTCTCTTCATCTTGCATCCTCTTCTTCATTCACTTGCATTCGTCATTACCTAGTTGTACTTACTTAACTCGTTCCATTTTCATGGATCGAGTCTACATTGTGAATAACATTTATACCCCCTTCATTTCGTAATTTAACTTATAACTCTATTCTTGCCATCTCTGTTATTAACTCATTCGTCATTAACATCGATAGCTTTTTCCTACCCTTCCTACTTAATGTGTCGGCTTCTACGTTTACCTTCCCTGAATGATCTAACATATCACCGTCGTAATCTCTTATCCATTCAAATCACCTTCTCTACTTCATATCCAACTCCTTATGCGTGTAGATATATTTCAGACTCTTAGAGTCCAGGTATAGCTCACACTTCTCCCCATATAAATACTATCTTCAAATTTTTAATTCAAAAATTACTATTGCCAATTCTAGATCATAAGTAGGATAGACCTTCTTATAATCCTTTAACTGGCGTGATGCATACACAATGACCTTGCCCTACTACAGGAGCACGCAACCTCGTCATCTATGCGAAGCATCGAGACATACTACAAAATTCCTCATATCATCTGATAAAGACAATACAGGTGCCTCACTTAACTTTTCTTTTTAGTTCCTGAAAACTATGCTTATCACTTCTCATTTCCATCGACAATACCCCGTACGCAAACTTATCTTAGAAATATTATTTGCCCCTTACAACTGATCAAATAGATCATCGATCATGGGTAATAGGTATTTACTCTTAACCACTAACTTACTCCTCTTACAATAGTCGATACGCAAATGCAACAACTTATCCTCTTCCTTAATATCCTTCTAACTTGTGTCATGGTGTTTTATTACTGTAAATTACTACCTTGGGTTTTCTTAGAAAACCGAAGATTTATACTTTTATTCTAACAATTTATTAAAGTTCTATGATTAATCAACCCATTCATACCAAGAATTACTTCAAATTCTCTCAACTTTATCGGTACTTATCTATCGATACTTGCTTACCTTTATTATCTATGAAACAAATTCCATGAATATAACTAACGAAAGTTATTTCCTCATCCTCTACCTTAATGTTTAAAGGTACTTATACTCCTTTTTCAGACAGACTCCTAGACGAGTCTTTCCACATGTCTTACACGCTTCGATTCTACGTTTAGGATCCCCTTGTCCCACTCCAGTATTCCCGGAGTTAAAATTCTTTCTTTTTGACATACTGCCACTACCACGGGCACTTTCTGCCTTGGTTCCTCCCTCTCCCTTGCTCTTATTCTTCCTCTCTATTTTGTGGTATTGGGTTAACGCCTCACTACCACCCTCCGCTATAATCGCTTATTGCAAAATTGTCCCATAGGAAGCACTCTGGAACACAGAAATCCTACTATAGAGCCAGGGTTTCAGGCCCTGCTCAAACCTACGAGCCTTCCTCTCCTCAGTGTCCATTAATGTGGAGCAAACTTTGCCAATTCATTGAATTTGACCCCGTACTGGGAAACTGTCAGGTCCCCTTGCTTAAGTTCTAAGAACTCAATCTCCATCCTCCCCTGCATACTTGTAGGGAAAGAATTCTCGAAGAAAACCTTCTTGAATCGTTCCCACTTTACCACATTTGTTCTAGCCCCATCCTGTGAACCTTCCACCAAAAGTTGGCTTCCCCTTTTCATTATGCAAGTCGCAAAAGAAATCTTTTGCGCCTCAGCTACGTTTGTAATAACAAATGCCTTTTCTATTTTTTTTACCCATGTATAGGGCTCTAATGGTTCGTCGTTGCTTTGAACTCCAGCGGACCTACTCTTTTAAACTCTTTAAAGGTAGTCGTTCTGGCTACCCTAGGTCCCGCGGGTAATCTACCCCCGGTTTGGTTAAATGCAACCGTTAATAAATTAACGAACTCTTGCATAGGGTTGTTTTGACCCCCCTTGGTTATCATTATGTGATTTCGCTTCCTGATTACGTTTTCTTCTCCTTGGCGGCATTTTCTAATTAAACAAATAAAAATTCATTATTATTTATTTACTTAGTTATTATTGCCACATACCAACTCATACCATAACAAAGCATATTAAATGAAAACTTCATTATATTCATATGCTTCTTCATAGTTTGAAACTATTTACAATTTGTTTTCCATAGCCAAAAGCTATTACATTTCTATCCCGCGATTGAACTCCACAAAAGTTGGGATTTACAAAAAGACTACCCTTTTTATACAAAAGAGGGTTTTACGTCACTACACACATATTTATAACTCTAGACTTCTAATAATGCATAATAGCGTCCTCTTGTTTCTCATTTGCATTCTTTGCTACAGTATCCCGACTAATAGTGTGACGGGTTTGTCCTGACTCCATAGGATGACAAGCAACTTTCAGCTTGAAATCCTTATGAGCACTCTTATGGATGTAAGACATCCGTGCTATCTTCCGGTCCTTCTCCTCCAGTTTCTTACGAAGCTTTACTACCTCATTCATACAATCCCTAGCCTTATTTATCATGAGCACCTTCTCATCATGCTCGGACTCAAAATTTACTTCTGTAGAATCCTTCGCTTCATAAAGAGCACTAATTTCTTCATCCTGATTCTGCACAACTGTACCCAGTTGCACATTCCTTCTAGGTACAATGCTCTCATTGTATCAAGAGGTGACGACTCTAGTGTAGGTACCACCGTACCAACCGACGTTACCTCCATTACTTCCTCCTTATTGCTCATCGTAGTAAGATATAATGTTATATCCATATCTCCCTCAAAGTAGTTCTCCTCAGAAAAGTACTCCTCTGTCTCCGACTCTTCTAGAATCACTATTGGTACCTTCGCCACTAACATAGGTACAGGCTCTACTCTGTTCACTATTTCTTCGCTCACCGCAAGTATGTCTCTATACATCAAGCTATCGATCGACATCCTACAATAACACATAACATGTTGATTAGTACATAACACACAATAGTATAAGCACAAATCACATTTAATTTATTTAGAGTTACTTTCCATCTTTTAAATCTTTCGATACTGAGTTTTCTCAATACCATATTAACTCATTCGACTTAATTAAAGCTCGAGTTTACTTCCTTCGGACTTTTCCTTCCTTAACGAGGTTATGAGCCTAAGGTTCTTCCCCCTTAAATTTTATAACCTAATGCTTTGATACCAACTGTGACGCCCCCAAATCCGGGTCTCTTCCAACCCGACATATGGTGCTACACGATGCTACAGGTCACACAAACATTCATTTGAAATGCCTCAAAAGAACGAATGTCTTACATATATTCCAAAATAATATTACCATTCCCTAGGTTCTTTATAACCGTTACATTTGTTCTTGTCATAATATCAAATATTATCATTACAAACCTATACTATTACATAGGTAATCTATAGGTTCACCTTAGCCTTCCCTTTATCCTTGTCAGATCCTTTGGTCCGTTCGGTCTAAGCTGCATTCATATAGTTCAAGAAAGAGTGAGCATAACAAGCTCATCAAGTACAACAATTTCTTTTAAATGACATGCTTGAAACATAGGAATCGTATATCTTTAATAAATGGATAATACTTACGAAGTACTATAAATAATTCAGAATAGCATTTCTTTTCCTTAAAAACATTTTACAGTAACAATATTCAGTAAAAACATCAATTTTGGTTCAAGACCATGAGCATTTCATGATTCCTTTGAAAAGGACAACCCGAAACTAAGTTCGTAAGTCCTGTGACGCCCCCAAATCCGGGTATCTTCCAACCCGACAGATGGTGCTCCACTATACTAACATCCATACCATCATTCCATTGAAATACAACAAAATGAGAGTAATTACTATATTCTTATTAAAATCAAAGTATAATCCTTCCCATGTTCATAAACCGGTTACATCGTTCATTGTTCATAAGGTATAATACATACAAACTTACTAAACTATTACACAATGCCTAAGCATCCATCTTAGCTTTGCCCTTATCTTTCTTGGCATTCTCAGTACGTTCACCTTTAACTGCAGTTACATAATTCACGCAAGAAGTGAGCATGACAGCTCAGCAAGTTTAATCAAGGATAACAGGAATACCACATTCGTGAAATATATAACAATTCCAACATAACTGAACAATAGCTATGAAGTATTATGAATCAATACTACCATAACAGTATATAACATCAATTCCTAATGTATAGAATAGATTAGGAATTCTGAACCGGTCGATAGACCATGAACAGTAAATTTCAGTTTTCATACTTGAAAAGGAGTCCACAGCACTAAGGTCGTTCATCCGTATAACATACGAGCACTTCTAGGTGATCAGCCTATAGTACTCTATGTTGATCAACACTACATTCATTAAACGTATTTACGTTTAATATTTTTGGCAAACTCGCGTGCCCATCGAATAATAGATGAAAAATACTTTTGTTTGTTCATAGACAAATCTTACCTTCACGTCCATACCAATTTTTTGGCTTAGGATAGCGTTAACATTTCTATATAGAATGATATGAATAATATTCAATCTATATCTTACGAATAATCTAGCCGAGTTAAAATCTGGCATCGACCTTTTCTTTAAAACAAGTCTTGCAATTCAGTTCAACGAATCACATAAAACTTGCCTAACATGGAAGTTTGACAAGCGTTAAGGAAAACTTGCCTTTCAGCGTCTTCAAATAACTTACTCGACTGACCACGGCTTTTACAGAATCTACATGATATATTCACATAGCACACTGTAATTAGCTATCAAACAACTACTCACATTGTTCTTACCAGTTTCTTTCTCTTCTATGTCTCTGTTAACTTAATACATTTATTAAAGTCAACATGACTTATTACCCTTTGTCCCGGTGTATCACTCTATTGACATTAGTTAACTGGACTCAACTTCGTTGATAAAGTACCAACTTGTTCATTTTACATATCTTGTTTATATGCATTTCATTTCCTAAGTTTCATACCTTATACCTTAGTATAGGTAGTATAGGATTAGTCTTAGTACATTCATTGAGTATATAAATTCAACTCAGTTAGGTCTCTAAACAACTGAAGTTTAAAACCTAACTTGGTCAACTTTTTTCTACTGCCGGCGCTGCGGCGCGGCATCCTGTGTAATTTAGTGGCGCTGCGGCGCGAGTTTGCAGGGTGCTCGGCCGAGTTTGGCGCTACGGCGCCACCATTTTCTACTGGTTTTGGCGCTGCGGCGCCGAGTCTGTGCACCAGTTGACAAACTAGTTTTGGTTTTCTAACGAAACTCCCGGCTTCCTAATTTGTTCGTTTTACATCCGAATTGACCCATTCGAATTCCTACAAGTCAGGAATTACATCCTTTACGCGTTCATATAAGAATTCAACACTTTTGAATCCGTTAACTCATAATTCACTATTGAGTTCATTTTATATACGTTCGTAAACGTTGATGAGTGTTCAATGCTCGTTTTCTTCGTTCTAAGTCGGAATCCGACGATTCTCAAACCCACAACTCTTAAACACCCTATCTCACGTGTTGACATTGAAAACCAACGTTTTCAAGTCTCACAGCAACTTTCGACTATAATTCCGAGATTTCTACATTTTTGACGTTTAACGTCTATTTTCGTAAAATTCGCCATAACTTCATTACTAATGTTCTCTAAGCCAAATCACATGGAATACTCCATGGATTTCATATCTATATCCTAACCAAGAAAGATGCAAATACTAACAGATTGATAGAGTCCAGTCGTTTATAAACGATCAATCTCAACTATCCATATTTTCATGGTTCAAAACTATTTCAAACCTTATTATTTTTATAACCTCATGACTTATAGAGATTGAATCTATGGTAAGTCATCCTTAATCCCTCATACAAGGCGTATACCATCCCTCTATGATTCCCCAATACAAAAGACAAATCAAAAAGAGATGGAGATGAAAGATAAGGATTATACCTTAAGAACTCTTGGAAATCTCTTGGAAGAATAAAAGTTTAAAGCTTCCAAGTGTATGTTTTTGCAAGTATAGCTCTCTTTTCTCTCTCAAATAATCTAAGTTGAGTCTTGGTAAAAACCTCAAATGAATCAACCTAGCTTCCTATTTATAGAATTTAGAATGGAGGGCAATTTAGACATTAAATCCCACCTCCTTATTATTCATGTGTGGTCACCAAGTAAGATACTTGGTGACCAAGCCTTATGATTGGCTTGCACACCAAGGTGGCCGGCCCACCTCCCCTCTTGTGACATCCCATGGGTTTCCCCATGGGTTTTACCCATTGGGTGACCCACCGGTTCGACCCACGGTTCGGTTTTAATGAATTGGGCTTAACTAATTAAACATTGGGCCTTGACTTGGACTTAACCCATCATCTCATTGGGCTTAGTCATTCAATTAATTGGGCTACTCATAATCCAATACAAATGAATTACTCATTGATACATTAGATTAATCCTATGATACGCATCGTATTCTACACGTACGATTCACGTATTCCTTTCGTATACCATAAGTACAATAATCATATTGTACCTCGTATTTACTCAACATATTATACATAGGTACTAACTAGCACCACCAATTGTATAACACTTGAATAAAACCTAACGCCATTCCTTCTACGCATATTATTTCCTTCTCGGAAATCAATATACTCAACCCTTAGGTTTTAAGTCCGCAGGCAAAAACATCATTTTTGCCATAAATAAAATATTATCAGATATTCCATCTCATCACGATATTCTATCATTACGCTTTTCTCGGAATTTCAAAATAATTCCCCGAACAGAAACGGATGAATAGTGATTTTTACGGAAATTTCTCGGAAAATAATTATTATCGTCTTGGAAATTCCAAACAACTATTTCTAACACGTAGCTAGAATACTAACCACGTTAGCACATTCTAGGTCATAGAACGACCTTCATATAGCTTACTCACAAAGAAATCAATTAAATTCATTTAATTCACATAATCAAATAAAAATTTAATTGTCATAAAAATCCGATTTTTCTCGGGCGTTACAAGTCCGGCATAGCTTACGAGCACTTCTAGATGATCAGCCTATAGTACTCTATGTTGATCAACACTGCATCCTTTAAACGTATGTACGTTTAAGTTTTGGCAACCTCACGTACCCATCGAATACTCGATGAAAAAAATATATTTGTTTATTCATACTCGGGCTTACCTTGAATCCGTACCAAAGAATTGGCATAGGATAGCGTTATCAATTCTATATGGAAAGACTTATAAAGAAATCAATCAATCTTTCAAGAATAGTCTAGCCGAGTTAAAACTGGCATCGACCCTTTTGTAAAACCAATCATGCATCTCATAACATGAATCACTGAAAACCTGGCTAACACGAAGGTTAGACAAACGATAAGAAAACTTACCTTCAGCATCTGCTATAGTATAATTACTTTTCCTTTCAGTCTTTACGGTCTCTATAACACATAATCACATAACATACCACATTAGGTCATGAATGAACATACATGGTTCCTAATGAATCTTACCATTCTTCTCAATCTAATCATGCACTAGATTTGTTATTATTGGTTCCGACTTGCCATTAAAGATTACATCCTTCTTACCAACTTCTTCCTTTTCTCTAACTTACTTAAAATTATTTCAGTAATACAACTCGTTTCAAGTTAATTATCCTTCCTCACGACTTACTAACGTTCTTATATCTTTAAACAGTTAATCGATCACCATTGGTGAAATATCAACATTGCATACCATTCACGGTTTAATTAATTACCCTTCACGTTCTTCATTTAATTATTCTTAATAAATACTTAAATTCATAACGTTTCTACTATAAAAGTGATTTAAAGTTAATCTAATAATGTACATTAAGTACACATACATTCTACAATTCGTTTCAATCAATTGGAATTACAAAACCTAATTTGGTTAACCAACTTTTAACTGCCGGCATTCCGTTACGTCGTTCTTACGTTCATATGCAATTGACTTACTTTAACCCTAAGTGATCATACTTGTAGTTTAATCATGACTCAATAATGTTTTATTAAGTTCCTTAGTTCATTGATTAAACAATTTCCATTCATGCTTTAGTTGTAACCATCCTTCATTGTCTAGATCTTAAGACTGGCGCTGCGGCGCCATTTCCCTTTGTATTAGCCGCACTGCGACGAGATACTTCAGTGGCTAAAGACCCGGACTCGGCGCTGCGGCGCAAGTCCTCTTTGTTATGGCCGCGTTGCGGCGCCAACTAACAGTGTATCATGCCTCGGTCTCGTGCAGCAGCGTGGGCTGTTATGCCTTGAGTCGCGCTGCGGTGCGTACTCTGTGCATCAGACAATTTTGACATATTTTTGATTTTGTGAGATTCCCGGGATCGTAACTTCTTCGTTATAATTCCGAATTGGCTTGTTCAAGAGCCCACGGTTCACAAATTACCTACTCTACGTGTTCATGCAAGAATTTTATCTATTTGACTTCGTTAATTAAAAATTCACCGATTAGTCCATTTTTAACGAAAACGATAAACGTTCGTGAACGTTCAACGCTCGTTTCTTCGTTCTAAGTCGAAATTCGGTCATTTTTGAGTCCGCAACTCTAGAATGCCAAATGAGACTATTCTCCATCAAAAACCAATGTTCCTAAGCTCAATAATAAAATTCGACTTCTATTTCGAGAATTTCTCGAATTCGACGATTGTCGTCTAATCGTGTGAATTCCGGAATAACTTCGTTTCTTAAAATTTGTTCTTCGTTTCAAATAGGTTTAATCCATTATACTAACACCTTGACATACATATTACATTAACTTATTTACATAATAAGTTATTACTTGTTCTTCATAAGTTCAAAACTTCATTTCTAGCTTATCTTACCATATGACTTATTCACGGCTTATTAAGATTTAAGTCCATGGATTTCTCATTCTTATAATTCCTTAGTATACTAGTTCTATCATTACTCACTTCTCTAACAATGGAAGAGAAAGAGAATCATGGTTTGGGATTTCTTACCCTTGAATATCACTTGATTAAGCCTTACTCTTCTTCTTGCTTCTTGAATTAATAAAGGCTAACTTTTTCTAGCTTTTGTAGCTTTTTCTCTCAAGCCAATAAGCTATAAGTTATTGGTGGAAAATCTAACAACTAACAAATGAAATCCTAAGCTTGCTGTTTATAGAAATCTCAAAGTGAGGGTATAATGGTCATAAAGCCACTCCACCTCCTTAATCACCTCCTTACTATTCACTTCTTAAGCATTAAGTTAACTTGCTTCCTACTTCTTTTGCTTGGTCATTAAGCTTACTTGATCACCACATTTACTAAGCCATTAAGCTACTTGCTTATCAAATAAATTACTTGGCCATCACAATACTTAGCCTTTAAGTTTGCTTGGTCATCACATTTACTTATCCCTTAAGCTTACTTATCACACATAAGCACTTTACTTAAGGTTTAATTAGCTTACTTATAGTTTGGGCTTAAGGTTTAATTAGCTTACTTATAGTTTGGGCTTGCATTAATTCACATTGGATTATACATTACCAACACTTGGGCTTTAATAATGGGCTTGCACATTACTCCTTATTGAACTTACACTCCCTACACAAATCCACAAGTCCATTTCGCTTGGCTTAAAGCCTTATAACGTATAATTTATGTATTAATCTCGTATTCTAACTCGTATACATATTCAACATATACGACATACATTCATTCATACATATTCGTACAATACCTCGTTTTATACTCATATTCATTACCTCGTACAATACCTACGTATAATACAATCATCGCTTTATTTCATTATACGCATTTAAATTCCTTCTCGGAAATCACTTTCCCTAACCGTTAGATTTTAATTCCGTAGGCGAAAAATTGTGTTTTCCATAACTGAAATATTTTTGGATATTCCATCTCACCTTGATATTCTATCGTTACGTATTTCTCGTAAGTTCAAAAATAATTCCCGAGCAGAAATGCGTGGATAGTGTTTTTCAGAAAATTTCTCGGAATGCTTTTATTTTCATCTTAAAAATTCAAACACTATAGTTCATTCACGTAGCCAAAATACTACGACGCTCTGACATGTCTAGGTTATAGAACGACCCTCAATTAGCTTACTCTTATAATAATTAATTAAATTTGTTTAATCCACATAATCAAATAAAAATTTAATTCTCAAAAAATCTAATTTTTCTTGGGCGTTACAACTTTCCCATGTTGCATGAGAACACATCCTAACCCTCTGCCTGAAGCATCGCTATAGATGACAAATCCCTCCGATCCAGATGATATTGTCAGAACAAGTGTTGAAATGAGTCTCGAGTTCTTGAAAACTCTTCTCACATTCCTCGCTCCAATCGAATTTTGTATCTTTTCGAGTTAGCTGAGTTAATGGAGTAGCGATTCGAGAAAATCCTTTCACAAATCTCCGATAATAACCAGCTAAGCCGAAAAAGCTACGTACTTCGGTCACTAACTTAGGTTGCTTCCAGCTTCGAATTGCTTCAATCTTTGTCATGTCAATAGATATTCCGTGATTTGATATCACATGCCCAAGGAATGCTACTTCCTCAAGCTAGAACTCGAATTTCTTCAACTTGGCATAAAGTTTGTTTTCACGAAGGTTTTGGAGTATCATCCTCAAGTGTTGCTCATGATCTTCACGGATTTTGGAATATATTAGAATGTCATCAATAAAGACTACCAAAAAATGATCCAAATATTCCTTGAATACTCGGTTCATCATATCCATGAAGGCAACAGGAGCATTAGTCAATCCAAAAGACATGACTAGGAATTCATAATGCACGTATCAAGTTCTGAAAGCAGTCTTTGGAATGTCATCAGTTTTAATCTTTACCTGATGATATCCGGAACGAAGATTGATCTTTGAAAAGAATTTGGCACCTTGTAACTGGTCAAACGGGTCATCGATGCGAGACAATGGATACCTATTTTTGACGGTGGCATGATTTAACTCCCGATAGTCAATACAAAGTCACATACTTCCATCTTTCTTCTTCACGAATAGAACATGAGCACCCCAAGGAGACGTACTAGGACGAATGAAACCGATGTCTAACAATTCCTGCAGTTGGGTCTTTGTGATGCCCCCAAAATAGGTATACATCACCCATTCTGAGTCGACAAATACATGGTACAGAAATAACTATAACTTTATTAATATAATTGTCGTGCAAAATACGACAACACTTAACTGTGAGTTTAAAATACAAATATTGTCTTCTAGACAATATCCACACTCAAATAAGTCCGCATAACAAATATTGATACTTTATTTAACAAAAATGGTGAGGACTACTAAAATATCTTTCTAGAACCATCATTCCATACCCCGACTAGTACTCGCTACATTCTCGCCTCCTTAGAAGAAAAATGGAACAAAAAGGAAAGGGTGAGCTCACTAGCCCAGTAAAGAATATTATGACTAAGATAATATAGAACAAATTATTGTTAGTCCTCAACAGAGAAAAATCTAATAGAATACAATAGACAACAAATTTTAAATCAATATTCGCAGCGAAAACAATAATTCATTAGAAGAGTTAAGTAGAGGATGAAATCTACTATCATCTATGAATTTAAAAGTTCATCATCAATATTTTATCCCTGTAACATCAATCAATATACATCTTGAATCAAATATTCATCTTTGCACTACAGGCCAATGATATTCATTAGTTGGTCATATTCATCTCAACACCTGTTCATCTTTGCACTACGGGTCAAAGATATTCATCAGAAAATCATTCATCTTTGCACTACAGGCCAAAGATATTCAGTAATATCATCATTTAGGACTGAGGATGATGAAAAATATTTTAAAGAAAACGAATCCAGTGAAACAAAAGAATACATATTAAGGATTCGTACTTTAAACAATCCAAGTTCAAAAATACTTCATAAATAACCATAGTAGAGTAAAATTTAAGAATGACCAAAACATGGATACAATCAAAGCTAGTATCCATAATAGATATCTTGGAAAAAAAATGAAAATTTAATTTTTTGTGAATAGTGTCGTATTCGTAAATAGTGCCGTATACGTGAATAGTAACCCCGACACGAAAAATTCCAAACTTGATAAAAAGTTCAGATCAATATTTCGGCATAATGATATTGAAAGAAATAATATCGTTTACCTCCAAAAAGACAGTACCTCTGACTGGAATACTGGATATAGTGCTGAAGGAACTTGCACCGTATAGTAACACTCAAAGTATCAAAATACTCACAAGAATATGCTCGATAATATAGAGAGAGAAGATTTCAGTTTCTGGTGTGATTTTCAATTCTAACCTAAGCACCATATTTATAGAAAAATGCTTAGAACACCAAAGTAGAAAATTTAATAAAATATTAATATAATTAAAAAATTTCAAGCCCACCTTAGACCAACTGAATTCAGCACATTTATATCACATGTTGGGCCCACCCAATTGTAAAAAATGTTTTTCATAAAAAAAAATAACTAAAACTTCAAAAATTAATTATTCCGGAACTTCAATAATTCATAATAAATAGCCATTTTATCAGAAAAATTCAAATCTTATGTCCATTCCATATGAAATTCAATTCTCTACAACTTTGTAAGTTTAAGTTTTTTTGAAATTCCAAACAAAAATTGACCAACATCCACATACGGACGATTTTACAAGCTATAATCAAATTTCAGTCAAAAATTAGGGTCCACAAACATGAAAAATATGTTTTAAATATTTTTTATAACAAAAATACTCTTCCTCCTCATTTATTCATATATCACACATTCATTATAAAAAAATCACCATTATTATATTATTAAAATATAATAATATATTTAAATAAATTCTTTTATCAAGAAAAGATAAAATACCAATTTTCAACAATTGTTACCTTAAAAATTTTCTCCATCTATATCCATATAAAATGAATATTTTCCTTATCATATAAATCAATAATTAATTATTCACAAATAATATTATAGAATTACAATACTGACAACCAGGCAATTTCCAGGAAAGAGGAGGCTTTCCAATAATGATTTCTCCTTACTGGCGTGCAATTAGGTGACCAAACATCTCCTTAGACAGAACTTTCTAGATATTACTAATAATGCTATCTAATAATATTATTCAAATATGAATTATTAATCTGATAATGGAAAATACTGTGTAGTGATAATTATTGAAACAACAATAATATAAAATATCAACGTAGCAATTATTGAATCAATAAAATAAAATATTGAACAGTAATTACTGTAACAATTATTGAGTAGTGTCTTCTTACGTAAGAATCAATAATTGGTGCAATACCGTGTGCTACTGTGCAACAACGCGTATTACTGTATTTTAACCACCGGGTATTCTAACAGTGTTAACGGTAACAACTACGCCGTTATTTATAAATAACTTATACTTGTCATTTTTTTCATCCAATCGCTTTCCGTTATGGGGCCCACAAAAGGCTGCGCCGTCGTACGAATATTCCCCGACAGCAAGAATATTCCACGACCAAACGAATATTTCCCGACAACAAAGAATATTTTATAACCACTTGCTTATTCAAGATATTTGCGCATTTTACCCATAACTAACCACATTAATCAAATCAACCCTTACTATTTCAAAATAATAAATAGAGGAAATTTAATTTCATTTATAAAAAGTTGGGGTCTTACAACCTCCCCTCCTTATGAAATTTCGTACTCGAAATTGACGTACGTACCTGGTGTTTCGAAAAGGTAAGGATACCTCGCTTTCATTTCCGTTTCCAACTCTCAAGTCATTTCCTCAATAGCATGGTTCCTCCACAAAACCTTAACTTGTGGTATAACCTTGGTGCATAGGACATGCTCCTTCTTATCCAAGATCTTGTTAGGTACCTCCTTGTACGTTAAGTCTTCGTCTATCTCGTCTGGTTCTAACTCAATAATGTGGTTTGCGTCTTTCACATATTTACGAAGCACAGATATGTGAAAAATATTATGAACACGAGACATGCTTGAAGGTAACGCGAGTCTGTAGGCCACATTTTCTACTCGATCAAGAATTTGAAATGGACCATTAAATCGTGAATTGAGCTTTCCTCTCTTCCAAAGTCTTGTAACTCCCTTCCATAGAGCAACACGTAACAATACATGATCCTCAATATCAAATTCCACGTCCTTTCGATGAAGATCCACATAACTCTTTTGTCGATCCTGTGCCGTTTGTATACGTTGTCGAATCATTTGGATCTTTTCTATAGTCATACGTACCAACTTTGGTCCCATCAATGTTGCTTCACCTACCTCATCCCAACATACTAGAGAGCGACACTTTCGACCATACAATGCTTCAAATGGAGCCACACCTATACTTGCCTGATAACTATTGTTGTAGGAGAATTCCACTAATGGTAAATACTTATCCCAACTCCCTTTGAAGTTTAGAACAAAGAGTCTTAATAGATCTTCAAGAGTTTTAATAGTCCCCTCTGATTATCCGTCCGTTTGAGGATGGTATGCCGAACTGAATCGTAAATCCGTGCCCATAGCTTTCTGCAAGCTAATCCAAAATCGTGAAGTGAATCTTGGGTAACGATCCGAAACTATGGATACTGGCATGCCATGCAACCTTACAATCTCGTTCATGTACATAAGAGCAAGACGTTCAAGGGAATAAGTCTCTCGTATCGAGAAAAAATGAGCAAACTTGGTTAATCTATCAACAATAACCCAAATCGCATCTATGCATTGAGAAACCTTTGAAAGACCCGTAACGAAATCTATGGTAAAGTGTTTCCACTTCCATTTCAGAATCTCAAGTGGTTGCAATGGATCCTTTGGCACTTGATGCTCTGCCTTTACACATTGACAAGTTAAACACCTCGAGATAAACTTCACGATCTTTCTCTTCATATTTCTCCACCAAAATATATGTCGAAGATCACGATACATTTTGGTACTTCCAGGGTGAATTGCAAATGGTGTGTTGTGTGCCTCCATCATGATCTTGTACTTCAAATCAGAGTCGTTAGGAACACAAAGTCTGGAGTTAACTCAAAGTATTCCTTCTTCATCGATTCTTGCTTTTGGGATAACACCTTCTTGTAATTTCTTCGTCATACGCATCAGCTCTGGGTCTGTGGCTTGAGCAACGTTAACTTTATCGATTAAAGTTGGTTCTATGCATATATTTGACATCATCGCATGGGTCCCTGGAGTCTTGAATTATATCTTCATCTTTTGTAAATCACCCAAAATGGGCCTTTGTGTTGACAGCATCGCACTCGTTCCCGCATATGATCTTCTACTCAACGCGTCAACTATCACGTTCGCTTTTCTAGGATGGTATTAAATGGTATGGTCATAATCTTTCAATACTTCAAGCCAACGTCGTTGCCGCATGTTGAGTTTTTTTTTTGGGTGAAGAAATATTTAAGGCTTTTATGATCCGAATATATCTCCACTTTCTCCCCATATAGATAGTGCCTCCAGATTTTTAACGCGAAAACGACCGCTGCCAACTCTAGATCATGAGTAGGGTAATTTCTCTCATATTCTTTGAGTTATCGCGAGAAATAGGCTATGACCTTCCCATGTTGCATGAGAACACATCATAACCCTTTGCCTGAAGCATCGCTGTAGATAACAAATCCATCCGAACCAGATGGTATTGTCAGAACAGGTGCCGAAATAAGTCTCCTCTTAAGCTCTTGAAAACTCTTCTCGCATTCCTCGCCCCATACGAATTTTGTATCCTTCCTAGTCAGCTGAGTTAATGGAGTAGCGATTCGAGAAAATCCTTCTACTAATCTCCGATAATAACCAGCTAGGCCCAGAAAGCTACGTACTTCGGTCACCGACTTCGATTGCTCCCAACTTTGTATTGCTTCAATCTTCACCGGGTCAACAGATACTCCATGTTTTGACACCACGTGCCCAAGGAATGCTACTTCCTCAAGCTAGAACTCGCATTTCTTTAACTTGGCATAAAGCTTATTTTCATGAAGCCTTTGGAGTACCAGCTTCAAATGGTGCTCATGATCTTCACGACTTTTGGAATATATGAGGACGTCAACAATAAAGACAACGAACTGATCCAAATATTCCTCGAATACTCGGTTCATCATATCCATGAAAGCCGCAGGAGCATTAGTCAATCCAAAAGACATGACTATTCATTCATAATGCCCGTACCGAGTTCTAAAGGCAGTCTTTAGAATATCCTCAGTTCTAATCGTCAATTGATGATATCCAGAACGAAGATCGATCTTTTAAAAGAATTGTGCTCCTTACAACTGGTCAAACAGGTCATCAATACGAGGTAGCGGATACCTATTCTTGATGGTGACATGGTTCAATTCCCGGTAGTCAATACAAAGTAGCATACTTTCGTCCTTCTTCTTTACAAATAAAATAGGAGCACCCCAAGGAGATGTACTAAGACGAATGAAACCGATGTCCAACAACTCCTGTAGTTGAACCTTTAACTCCTGAAGTTCAATAGGAGCCATTCGATATGGAGTTTTAGAAATGAGCTTTGTACCAGCTTCAAGGTCAATAAAGAATTTAACTTCACGTTCTGGGGGTAGACCGGGAAGTTCTTTAGGAAATACGTCAGGAAAGTCACTAACAACAGGAATATTATTCAAATCTGATGTGTTTTATTCAAATCCATAGCATGGGCTACGAAAGCTTGACATCCATTTTTTAATAAATGAATGACTTTACGGCTTGATATAACAATGATTGATTTTAGTGGTTGAGTTGCTTGAATTCGAATAACAGGTTGATTAGGAATATGAAAACTAACAACCTTACGAAAACAATCAATTTTGGCATGATGAGTAGTTAACCATTCAATCCCTAAAATCATATCAAAAGTAAGTATCTTTAAAGAGATATGATCAACAGGTAATGTGATGGTACCAACTTGGATCAAACAAGATTTATAAATAGTGGATGTTATGAAAGTTTCTCCTAACGGAGTCTCCACGGATAGGTAAAAGTCTAATTTCTCCGGAGTTAAGTTTAAACGTTGAGCACAAGCAGGATGTATAAACTTTGCAAGAATTTACGATTAGCTTACCCGTGATCACCTCGTTTGGGTTCCTTGCATTTTGACCAGTCACAACAAACGCTCTTCCAGGAACCGTTGACTCTGACTTTTCTGGGACAGCCTTTTGAGTCACCATCCCCATTGGACTTGGTTTCGCTATAGTACAATCTCGAGCGATATGCCCTTCCTTTCAATAATTATAACATACCTTGAACTGTTGTGGACAGTTTGGGCTGATATGTCCCTCTTTTCAGCATTTGTAGCATACGACCGGTGGTCGTTCTCCTCCCTTAGAACCAGTTGCTGCTGGTGCTGACGTCTTCACATTGTCATTATTGAATTTCCTCTTTTGAAAATCTCCCCCCACTCGCTTCTTCTATTATCATGGCCACGATTACTTTCAGAGTGGTTACCGCTTTTGTCCATGTTCTTCTTTCCCCGCTGGTTATCGTTACTCCGATGACTGCTGTCACCAGTACGATCCTAGTTGTGGTCCC
This sequence comes from Panax notoginseng, assembly GCA_016801055.1. NCBI lineage: Eukaryota > Viridiplantae > Streptophyta > Magnoliopsida > Apiales > Araliaceae > Panax > Panax notoginseng. The sequence continues at coordinate 128,605,418 of CM029019.1, forward strand.
TCGGTTGAACGTACTCATTATCTCACTCTAATAATTGGGCCTTGTGGACAACATCTGAATATAGAGAAAATTTATGAGAAATGAGATACTGATGTATGTCGGGTTTCAAACCTCTCAAAAACATCTGCGTCATACGTTCCTCATTCTCCACCAAATGAGGTACAAGCCTGAATAACTCCGCGAACTTTGCCACGTATTGGGACGCCGTCATGTTATTCTGCTCCAGTCTAATAAACTCTACCTCCTTTATATGACGAATACTTTCAGGAAAGTACTTGTCATTGAACAGTTTCTGAAATGTCTCCCAAGACATGCTGAGTGCGGCTGGATGGGTACGCTTCACAGATTCCCACCAGTAATCTGCTTCATTACGAAACATAAAGGTGGTGAATGGAACCTTCTGTTCCTCAGTGCATCCCAAGACATCGAATATCTTGATAATTTGCCTGACCCACGTTTATGCCTTAATCGGGTCCGGGTTTCCCCAGAATTCTGGTGGTCCCAACTCTTTGAACTGCTTGGCTGTGACCAGCTGTGCGTTGCCATTGTTTCTACCTATATTTTGAACAGCAGTCTCCTACGTCTGGTTTTGTATGAACCGCAAAAAGCTTCTAAACATCTCATCGTTCATCGTCTGCTTAGTGGTGTTATATACAAGAGGAACATTGACAGCCTGTTGCACTTTCTCCTCATTGGTGATTAATGGCGTCTCCACAGTCTCATTTACTCCATTGTTAATATTTTCAGCTGTCATTCTTAAATACTGCCACAAAATAAGGGTTAATTAAAGAAATTGACATGCAAGATAATAACCCTATACTCTGGCCAACTATCAAATAAGCTTAGGTAGGACATACTAGCGAAGGATTTACTCGTCTCTCCCCTCCTAGTTCTATTCCCCGATCTCCGCCAGAGACCATATCCCTAAGCTATGATACCAACTATGACGCCCCCAAAATAGGTATATACATCACCCATTCTGAGTCGCCAAATACATGGTACAGAAACAACTACAACTTTATTAATACAATTGTCGTGCAAAATACGACAACACTTAACTATGAGTTTAAAATACAAATATTGTCTTCTAGACAATATCCACACTCAAATAAGTCCTCATAACAATTATTGACACTTTATTTTACAAAAATAGTGAGGACTACTAAAACATCTTTCTAAATCCATCATTCCATACCCCGACTAGTACTCGCTACATTCTCGCCTCCTGAGAAGAAAAATGAAACAAAAAGGAAAGGGTGAGCTCAACTAGCCCAGTAAAGAATATTATGACTAAAATAATATAGAACAAATTATCGTTAGTCCCCAACAGGGAAAAATCTAATAGAATACAATAGACAACAAATTTTAAATCAATATTCGCAGCGAAAATAATAATTCATTAGAAGAGTTAAGTAGAGGATGAAATCTACTATCATCTATGAATTTAAAAGTTCATCATCAATATTTTATCCCTGTAACATCAATCAATATACATCTTGAATCAAATATTCATCTTTGCAATACAGGCCAAAGATATTCAATAGTTGGTCATGTTCATCTCAACACATGTTCATCTTTGCACTACGGGCCAAAGATATTCATCAGAAAATCATTCATCTTTGCACTACAGGCCAAAGATATTCAGTAATATCATCATTTAGGACTAAGGATAATGAAAAATATTTTAAAGAAAACAAATCCAGTGAAACAAAAGAACAAATATTAAGGATTCGTACTTTAAACAATCCAAGTTCAAAAATACTTCATAAATAACCATAGTGGAGTAAAATTCAAGAATGACCAAAACATAGATACAATCAAAGCTAGTATCCATAATAGATATCTTGGAAAAAAATAAAAATTTAATTTTTCGTGAATAGTGTCGTATTCGTGAATAGTGTCGTATACATGGATAGTGCCGTATACATGAATAGTAATCCCAAAACTAAAAGTTTCAAATTTGATAAAAAGTTCAAATCAATATTTCGGCATAATGATATTAAAAAAAATAATATCATTTATAAAAAAAATAACATCCATTACCTCCAAAATGACAGTACCTCTGATTGGAATACTAGATATAGTGTTGATGAAACTTGCACCAGATAGCAACACTCTATGTATCAAAATACTCACAAGAATATGCTCGATAATATAGAGAGAGAAGATTTCAGTTTCTGGTGTGATTTTCAATTCTAACCTAAGTACCCTATTTATAGGAAAATGCTTAGAACACCAAAGCAAAAAATTTTATAAAATATTAATATAATTAAAATTTTTCAAGCCCCCCTTAGACCAACTGAATTCAGCACATTTATATCATATGTGGGGCCCACCCAATTGCGAAAAATGTTTTTCATAAAAAAAATAACTAAAACTTCAAAAATTAATTATTTCGGAACTTCAATAATTCATAATAAATAGCCCTTTTATCAGAAAAATTCGAATCTTATGCTCATTCCATAGAAAATTCAATTTTCTACAACTTTGTAAGTTTAAGTTCTTCCAAATTCCAAACAGAAATTGATCGAAATTCACATGCGGACTATTTTACAGGCTATAATCAAATTTCAGTCAAAAATTGGGGTCTACAAACATGAAAAATATGTTTTAAACATTTTTTATAACAAAAATACTCTTCCTCCTCATTTATTCATATATCACACATTCATTGTAAAAATATCACCATTATTATATTATTAAATATAATAATATATTTAAATGAATTATTTTATCAGAAAAGATAAAATACCAATTTTCAACATTTGTGACCTTAAAAATTTTCTCCATCTATATCCACATAAAATGAATATTTTTCTTATCATATAAATCAATAATTAATTATTCACAAATAATATTACAGAATCACAATACTGACAACCAGGTCGTTCCCAGGAAAGAGGAGGCTTTCCAATAAGGATTTCTCCTTACTGGCGCGTAATTAGGTGACCAAACCTCTCCTTAGACAGAACTTTCTAGACATTACCGATAATGCTATCTAATAATATTATTCAAATATGAATTATTAATCTGATAATGGAAAATACTGTGTAGTGATAATTATTGAAACAACAATAATATAAAATATAAACGTAGCAATTATTGAATCAATAAAATAAAATATTGAACAGTAATTACTGTAACAATTATTGAGCAGTGCCTTCTTACGTAAGAATCAATAATTGGTGCAATACCGTGTGCTACTGTGCAACAACGCGTATTACTGTGTTTTAACCACCGGGTATTCTAACAGTGTTAACGGTAATAACTATGCCGTTATTTATAAACAACTTATACTTGTCGTATTTTTCATACAATCACTTTTCGTTATAGGGCCCACAAAAGGCTGCGCCGTCGTACGAATATTCTCCGACGGCAAGAATATTCCACGACCAAATGAATATTCCCCGACAACAAAGAATATTTTATAACCACTTGCTTATTCAAGATATTTGCGCATTTTACCCATAACTAACCACATTAATCAAATCAACCATTACTATTTCGAAATAATAAATAGAGGAAATTTAATTTCATTTATAAAAAGTTGGGGTCTTACAGTCTTTAACTCCTAAAGTTCAATAGAAGCCATTCGATATGGGGCTTTAGAAATGGGTTTTGTACCGGGTTCAAGGTCGATACAAAATTCAATTTCACGCTCTGGGGGTAGGCCAGGAAGTTCTTCAGGGAATACGTCAGGAAATTTATTAACAATAGAAATATCATTCAAATCGGACGTATTTTTGTTTAAATCCGTGACATGGGCTAAGAAAGCTTGACATCCTTTTTTCAATAAACGAATAGCTTTATGGCTTGATATGGCAGTGATTGACTTTAGTGGTTTGGTTGCTTGAATTCACATAATAGGTTAGTTAGGAATATGAAAGCTAACAACATTACGAAAATAATCAATTTTAGCATGATGAGTAGTTAACCAATCAATTCCTAAAATCACATCGAATGCAAGTATTTTCAAAGAGATAAGTTCGACAGGTAATGTGCGGGTGCTGATTTGAATCAAACGAGATTTATAAACAGTGGATGTAATGAAGGTTTCTCCTAAGAGAGTTTTAACAGATAATTTAAAGTCTAATTTATCCGGAGTTAAATTTAAACATTGAGCGCAAGTATGAGAAATAAAAGAATGGGTAGAACCGGTATCAAATAAGGTATAAACTTCGCTAGAGTTTATGATTAGCTTACCCGTGATGACCTCGTTCGGGTTTCTCGCCTTCTGGGAGGTTACGACAAATGCTCTCCCTTGAACTACTGGTTTTGACTTGTATGGGACGGTATTTGGTGTCACCATCCCAACTGGACTTGGCTTCACTACACAATAAAATCGAGCTAGGTGACCTTCTTTTCCACAATTGTAACACGTTTTAGACTGCTACGTGTAATGTGGACTAATGTGTCCCTCCGCTCCACATTTGAAGAATATGATTGGTGGTCGTTCTCCTTCCTTAACAACGGGTGTTGGTGCTGATGTCTTTCCATCGTTATTTAATCTCATTTTCTTGAAATTTCCACTATTATTATCTTGGCCATGATTACCACCGAAGTGGTTACCATTTCTGGCATGTTGACTTCTTCCACATTTGTTGTCACCGCTTCGATGGCTGCTACCACTGGTATTATCATTTTGCCTGCTGCTCTCTGTTGGTTGGTTTGACTCATTATCACGTTCTAATAAATGAGCCCTATTTACAACATCTGAATACAAACACAGGTTGTGAGAAATTAGGTATTGACGTATCTCAGGTTTCAAATCTCGTAGAAACACTCGCGTCATTCTTTCCTCATTATCAACAAGATGGGACGCAAATTGGGATAACTCGACAAATTTAGCCTCGTACTGCGACACGGTCATATTATTTTGCTCCAGTTTGATAAACTCTACCTCTTTCATGTGACGAATACTTCCGGGAAAGTAATTGTCGTTGAACAGTTTTTAAAACTTCTCCCAAGACATCTTCAGTGCGGCAGGTTGAGTATGCTTTACAGATTCCCACCAGTAATCTGCCTCTCTTCGCAATATGAAGGTGGCAAAGGGAATCTTTTTCTCCTCGGAGCATCCCAAGACATCAAATATCTTGGTGATCTATTTTATCTACGTCTCCGCCTTAAGTGATTTTGGCTCTCCCAAAAACTCTGGTGGTCCCAACTCCTTGAACTGCTTAACGGTGACTATCCGAGAGTTGCCAGTGTTTCCACCTGCATTTGGAGCAGGAGTCGTTCTCGCCTGATGTTGCATGAATTGCATAAAGCCTCTAAACATCCCATCGTTCATCATTTGGTCAGTGTTGTTGTTTTCTTGAGGATTATTGCCTTCCTGATGCATATTATCCTGGGTATTGATCGTTGGTAACTCAACGGTCTCGTGTGCTCCATTGCTTATCTCAATATTCTTAGATGTCATTTTCAAACACTACCACAAAACAAGGGTTAATTGATATGCCACATATTATCCCTATATTCTGACCGACCAATTAAATAACAAAAAACTTAGGTAGGTCATACTAGCAAAAAAAATTTCCGTCTCTCGCCCCTAGTTCTAGTCTCACATCTTAGCCAGTAATTATATCCCTAAGCTATGATACCAACTGTGACATCCCCAAAGTAGGTATACATCACCTATTCTGAGTCGCCAAATACATGGTACATAATTTAAATACAAATTTCATTATACAATATGATAAAAACGTAGCTAAGAGTTTTTACATGAATATTGTATATTAGACAGTATTCAAACTCAAATGAAGTCCTCATTATAATTATTATCACACTATTTTATAAAATAGTGAGGACTACTATAGCAACCAACTCGGACCGTCACTCCGTTCCCCAACTAGTTCTGCATACGTTCTCATTTCCTGAAGAGAACAATGAAAGCAAAAGGGTGAGCTCAACTAGCCCAGTAAGAAATATTATGACTACGATAATGCAGAATAAATTATCGTTAGCCTTCAACAGTGTTAAACTGATAAAATATAAAAAACATTAAGTTTAACTGCAGCGAAACAAGTAATCCATTAGAAGAGTCAAGTAGAGCATGATATCTACTATCTTCTATGATTTAAAAAGTTTATCAATAATTTTATCGCTGAGGCTCAGCTTAATAAATAATCCACATCATCAAATCATCCATGTAGTACGGGCCAATGATATTCATTAGTATCACAATCACGAATTATCCATGCACTACGGGCCAAGGATATTCATATTTTACCAATGGTCATGATCATGCCAACAATTGTCCATCAATGCACTACGGGCCAATGATGACTTTTACCACATCATTCGTAACATTACAGGTCATGATTATACCGAATTATCCCTGGTCATAATCATACTAATCAATAGTCCATCTATGCACGTAAGCCAAAGATGACTTTCATAACAATATAAGCATAAGGATGATGACAATGATATAAGAATTCAATTAAAAGAAAGTAAATGATAAATTTTTAAAGATTTATAATTTAATTTATCCATGATTCAAAAATGTCTAAATTGTCAACATGATTGTAACGCCCGAGAAAATCAGAATTATATGAGAATTAAATTTTTATTTGATTATGTGGATTAAATGAATTTAATTGATTATTTATGTGAGTAAGCTATTTGAAGATCGTTCTATGACCTAGAATGTGCTGATGTGGTTAGGATTCTAGCTATGTGCTAGAATTAATTGTTTTGAATTTTCAAGACGAAAATAAAAGTTTTTTGAGAAATTTCCGTAAAAATATGAATTCTAAGACGAGATGGAATATCCAATAATATTTCTGTTATGGAAAACGAAGTTTTTGCTTGCGGACTTAAAACCTAAGGGTTAGGAAAAGTGATTTTCGAGAAGAAAATGTAATTCGTATAATGATTAGGGTTATTATACGTGAGATATAAGAGTATAGTATAAAGAATATTACGACGTATAATACGAATATCGTATGAATACTAAACGAAGAGAAGACGAGAATTGAACGTGTAGAATATGATTAGTCTTAATGGACTTTGAGTTTAAGGACTTTGTAGAATCCAATTGGACTTGGATTATATCAAGCCCGATCTAAGAAATTAAACCGCGAATCGAACTGATGGGTCACCGGATGGGTAAAATCCATGGGGCATGTGGGCCGGCCACTTGGCCACCAAGTAAAGTGGTTACTTAGTGGCTAAGTTGTTGTGGAGGTGGGAATAGTAAGAAGGTCACCAATTGACCATTTTTCCCTCCATTTGAATTTCCTATATAAAGAAGCTTAGGTTGTTCATTTGTTATTTTACAAACTTTGTCCAACATATATTGAGAGAGAGAAAGAGCTATAAACAAGTAATCAAGCTATTTTGAAGCAAAGCATAAGAGTTTTAGCAAGAAAACGAAAAGGTAATACTTCGTAAATGTTAGTCTTTTACCTTTTCGATTTATTTTTTTTTGTAGAGAATCGTAGATTGGTGGAGCATGTCTCTTCTGGAGGGATAAGGATGGCTATTAGTGATTAAAACATTGATAAGTCATGTTTAAGTAAATATCATAAAGGTTTACGTAAGTTTGAACCGAAGAAACCGTTGAACGTTAACTTGGTTGTTGATGGACAAATTGAAAACCATTATTGTTATGGTATATGCATATTTCTTGGTTAGGATGCTGATGATGAATCAATGGAGTTGTTCCATTTGATTTGGCGTATAGAACACGAGTAACGAAATTATAGAAAAATTTATGAGATTCGGCGTTAAACGTTGAAAACGTAGAAATCTCGGATTAGTACTCAAAAGTTGTTGTGTAACTAGAAACTTTGGTTTTCAGTGGCATCACATGAGATAAGGTATTTAAGAGTCGTGGACTCAAGAATCGTCGAATTCCGACTTAGAACAAAGAAAACGAGCTATGAACGCTCACGAACGCTAAACGAACGCTTAATAATGAACTAATTGACAAATTCCATATGAAAAGATTCGGAAATGAAATATTTTCTAATGTAATCATAGTGTATATGATTTAGGAGCTAATTTCTTTTGAATGAGCCAATTCGGATGTAAAACGAATAAGTTGTGAGCCCGGGAAGTTCATGGAATGGAAATGGAGAAAGTATTCGACGTTGCTAGGGTTAGAGAAGACCAGAAGACCACTTTCGTAATGTTTATGCTGAAGTCTGAGGCTAGCTACTGGTGGCAAGCAAACAAAGTGCGAGGAGGTGAAGGTGTAATTACGTGGGAGAGATTTAAAGAAATATTTTTCGAAATGTACTTCCCAACTAGTTCACAGAATCAGATGGAAATTCAATTTTTGAAACTGAAGCAGGGAAACATGAGCGTACCTGATTACGCGGCTAAATTCGATGAGTTGGCAAGGTTTGCCCCGTACCAAGTATACACTGATGAAAGAAAGGCCAGAAGATTTGAACAAGGACTAAAGCCTTGGGTTTACAGTAAGGTGTCAATGTTTCAGATAAACACATTTGTCGGAGTACCGGAATAGGCCATCCTCACTGAAGGTGGGAGCGATGCGGTGACCAAGTACAATCAAGAGCAGAAGAAGAAGAAGAGTGAAGGTGAAGGAAATAACAAAACTTGTGGGAGTAATACTGGGGGTAGTCATAATCAGAAGAGGAAGTGGACGGATAACTCGTCAGCTGGATTTTCAACAAGGAGGGCAGAAGAAGAAAATTGAAGCGTGCTCAAACTGCGGAAAAGCTCATCTGGGAGTTTGCATGAAAGGGAAGCGAGTGTGCTATAATTGTGGTCAGGAAGGCCACATAGCACCAAACTGTCCAAACCCAAAGAAGGGTGTTTGTTTTAACTGTGGTTCTAAGGATCATCTAGCAAGAGACTGCACCAAGAAGGGATCAGGAGGAGCAGTACAAGGACGTAACCATGGAAATAGTAGTGGAAATACCTTAACCATTACCGGACCACCTGCAACAAACCGACCGACTGCCAGAACTTTCAATATGACAGTGCAGGACGCAATCCAGTCTCCTGAAGTGGTGTCAGGTATCATTCCGATCAATGAAATTAATGCTTATGTTTTATTTGATTCGGGTGTTACTTGTTCCTTTATATCCGAAGACTTTACTAATAGTTTAGATTTGCTTATGGATGAGTTGGAATATCCTATGAATATAGAAATTACGAATAGAGAGATAATTCCTGTTAAGTACGTGTTTAAGAACTGTAGGGTGGATATTAAGGGTAATATCATGAACGTAGATCTTATCGTATTAGGCTTGGGAAATTTGACTTTATTTTGGGTATAGATTGGTTATCAAATATTGGGGCTGTAATTGACTGCCAGAAGAAGCGTATTAACCTTATGACTCCGTCAAAGGTTGTGTTTTATGGTAGTAAGTCGCCTAGACAAGCGAGTTATCTGACGATGATGCAGGCCAGAAGGTTGTTAAGACAAGTCTGTGTAGGTTATCTAGCTTACATAGTCGACAGTCGAAAAGAGAATTCGAAGGTAGAATAGATACCGATTGTGAGGGACTTCGTCGATGTATTTCCAGACGATTTTTCAGGACTTCCACCGGATAGAGAGGTAGATTTCGTGATCGATTTGTCGCCCGGAACCGCTCCAATATCGAAGGCACCATACCGAATGGCACTAGTAGAGATGAAAGAACTGATGGTCCAACTACAAGAATTGCTGGACAAAAAGTATATTCAACCGAGCGTATCGCCGTGGGGAGCACCGGTGTTGTTTGTGAAAAAGAAGGATGGATCGATGCGGCTCTGCATTAACTACAGAGAACTGAACAAGGTCACGATTAAGAACAGATATCCATTACCAAGAATCGACGATCTGTTTGATCAATTAAAGGGAGCAAGATACATTTCCAAGATAGACTTGAGGAGTGGTTATCATCCACTGAAGGTGAGGCCAGAGGATGTACCGAAGACAGCATTCAGAACGCGATACGGTCACTACAAATTTTTAGTAATGACGTTTGGTCTAACGAATGCTCCTGCAGCATTTATGGGACTAATGAATGGTGTGTTCAAGCCGTTTTTGGACAAATTCGTGGTGGTATTTATAGACGACATTCTGGTATATTGTAAAACCAAAGAAGAACACGAGGAACATTTGAGGTTAACGTTGGAAGTATTGAGAAGGGAGAAGTTGTACGCTAAATTTTTGAAATGCAAATTCTGGATAGAGCGAGTACAATTTCTTGGTCACGTGATCGATAAAAACGGAATTTTGGTAGATCCATCCAAAGTAGAAGCCGTGATTAACTGGGAACAGCCGAGAACGCCGTCAGAAGTAAGAAGTTTTCTAGGATTGGCGGAATATTATAGAAAATTCATTCAAGATTTTTCCAAGATCGCAACTCCGTTAACGAATTTAACTCGAAAAGCTGTGAAATTTGTTTGGACGGAGAAGTGTGAGGAGAGCTTTCAAGAATTAAAGAAGAGGTTGAGTACGGCACCCGTGTTATCTCTTCCGGATGATACAGGCAATTTTGTTGTTTTTAGTGATGCGTCGCATAAAGGACTTGGCTGTGTGCTAATGCAAAATGGTAAAGTCATCGCGTATGCATCACGACAGTTGAAGGATTACGAGAAGGGATACCCGACCCATGATTTGGAGTTAGCTGCATTTGTTTTTTCTTTAAAAATTTGGATGCACTATCTCTACGGGGAGAAGTGTGAGATATATACAGATCACAAGAGTCTGAAATATATTTTCAACCAGAAAGATTTGAATATGCGTCAAAGAAGATGGTTAGAATTAATTAAGGATTACGACTGTGAGATTTTATACCATCTAGGTAAAGAGAATATAGTTACCGACGCCTTAAGAAGAAACGGTCGTGAGAAATTGATGATGTTGACTGCTCAAGAAGAGCTAATTATGGAAATGGAGAAACTGGAATTGGAAGTTAAGTACCCAATCGAGATTGATGAGAAGCTATTTCAGATGCAATCTGGTACAACTTTACTAGATAAAGTGAAGGAAGCTCAGCTTCAGGATGATGAATACAAAAAGGTGGCAAAGAAGATATCCGAAGGGACCGAACCGAGATTTAAGATGGATAAGGAAGGAATACTGAGATTTGAGAGTAGAATTTGGGTACCGCCAGTATAAGAGATTAAGGAAGATATTTTAAGCGAGGCTCGTAGTTCACGATATTCGATTCACACTGGTAGTACCAAAATGTACCAAGATCTTCGACAACATTTTTGGTGGCCGAATTTGAAACGTGATGTTGCAAAATGTGTTGCCAAGTGTCTGACCTGTCAGAAAGTAAAAGCAGAACATCAGAGACCAAGTGGATTACTTCAACTGTTGGAAATCCCAGAATGGAAATGGGAACATATTACAATGGACTTCGTGGTTGGCCTTCTGACGACTCAGAAAGGCTACGACGCAGTATGGGTTATCGTTGACCGACTGACGAAATCTGCACACTTCCTTCCAATCAAAATAAGATTCAACTTAGATCAGTTAGCCAGACTATAGGTAAAAGAGATTGTTTCGAGGCACGGAGTTCCGATATCAATTGTTTCAGATAGGGATCCGCGCTTCACATCAAATTTCTGAAAACGTCTTCAGGAATGCATGGGTACGCAATTGCGAATGAGTACAACTTACCACCCTCAAACAGACGGACAGAGTGAGAGAACGATTCAGACATTAGAAGATATACTAAGAGCCTGTGTGATGGACTTTAAAGGAAATTGGGATGATCACCTACCATTAGTAGAGTTTGGCTACAACAACAGTTACCACGCTAGTATTAGCATGCCGCCTTATGAAGCTTTATATGGCAGAAAGTGCAGAACTCCACTTTACTGGGATGAAGTTGGTGAAAGACAATTGCTAGGGCCAGAATTGGTACAGCAGACAGCATAAATAGTCAAAGTAATTCGAGCACGACTGGTAGCGGCTCAAGATCGACAGAAAAAATACGCTGATCCACATCGTAAAACTATCGAGTTTGAATCAGGTAGTTATATTTTCTTGAAGGTCTCTCCCTGGAAAGGGAAGATCAAGTTCGAAAAGAAAGGGAAATTGAGCCCAAGATTCATTGGACCCTTTGAAGTACTGAGAAGAATCGGAGAAGTTGCGTATAAGGTAGCCTTACCTCCAGCACTCGAGAATATCTACAACGTCTTCCATGTTTCTGTGTTGCGACCCTACAAGCCTGATTACAAGCATGTAATTGAATATGAACCCCTACATTTTGAGAAAGACTTATCTTACGAAAAAATTCCTGTCCAGATTGTTGACCGAAAAGAACAAGTTCTGAGAAATAAAGTTATACCTTCAGTTAAGGTAATTTGGAGAAATCACAACGCTGAAGAAGCTACGTGAGAACTGGAAGAGAATATGATGAAGAATTACCCTCATTTATTTACTTAATTATTTGTAAGCGATTCTGGGGACAGAATCTTTGTAAGGGGAGAGAATGTAACGGGTCGAAGTTATTGAGTCGTGATTCTGGGGGCAGAATCCTTTTAAGGGGGGAAAGATGTGACGAACGAGATTTTGTAATTAAATTCTAATATTTATTGAATTAAATAAATATTTTTTGATGATTTAATTATTGGATTAAATAATTATTTGATGCAATTGTGGTAGTTTAATTTAATTATATGTGTTACATTTATTAAATTAATGTAGAGAATAATTATTATTCGAAGTAGGTCATTATGTGAGCTTATTGTATTTAAAAAAAATATTTAATAAGCCTAATGTTATTTAAATTAATTTAATTATTAATTAGAGAATTAATAATTTGACATTATTTATTTATGAGAACATTAAATATATGACTATGTGAATTTATGAGAAATTATTATATTTTATTTATATTAAATAAGATATATGAATTATTGTGCAATTGGGTGTGACATTTATTAAACTATATGATAAAGCTTTATTAAATTAAATAGTTTTGTATTACGTTAATCTAGCCAAACATGGCACTAAAGGGAGTTGGGGCCAGTTAAACCATGACTGGGTAACTGACCACCAACGTGTCAGTTGTTTTAATTATTATACGTCTTCTCTTTATTCTTCATTATTTGTCTAAGTCTGAAAATAGAGAAGGAGAGCATTTGAGAGTCAAAGAAAATTTGTGAGATTGATAAAAGATTGTGAGTGTGTAATCAATCAAATACTTGTGAAAGGATCATCATTAATCATCTTTTTATACTCTACAGGGTAATCTCTTCTTTCCCAAATTCCATTTTTACGTCTTTGGGTTTCATAGTTTTTGGCTTTCAAAACCTCTGTTATGTTTCTGTAATTGAGAAATTGTGCTATTATATGGATATATGTAATATTAAGAGTAGCATAACATGTTTTATATATATATATATATATATATATATATATATATATATATATATATATATATATTGCATGATTCCATATCCTAAGTGTCGTTAATCTGATGACTTGCTATTTCAAAAATATACAGAGTTTGGGTTTTTGGCCTTATGGCCTTATACGTGATTTTAGTATGTCAAACATAAATTTTTTCGTAGATTTTACACTCGTATATTATTGTGCATGTTAATACGAAGAGACCAAACTTTAAATGAACGGATTTGGCTTTATAACGAATCCGTGGTGTTGAATTTTAGGAATTTATGTTAAAAACTTCCAGAACATCGAGAACAGAGGAAAATTTTATGTTTTAATTCTGTGATTATATGTTTTAATGGGTTAAAATCACTTTATAGATGTTGTAATATGATTATACATGAATTATAACATGTGGGTACGTCTAAATTCGTGTAGTAATAAATTAAATTGGAGTTTTTGGCTGTGTTCTACAATTTTCGCGAATTGCAGAACAGTTTCTAGTTCGCCGCGCCGCGGCGCCAGTCTCACGCCTAAACATTCGCGCCGCAGCGCCAAGATTCCAGCCATAGCGCCGTAGTGCCATGTGTCCGGCTGCAGTGCCACGGCGCCGCAGCACGAAGATCAAGTATAACAGTGGCGCCGCAACGCCACTTGCCAGAATGTCCAGAAATGTAATTTTTTTAAATGTTAAGTCTAGCAATGTGTTATTAACTTAATGTAATGAACATGTAAATATGTTGGAAATATAATGAAATGATAAAATAGTTGTTTAACATGTAAATAACATAATTACATGTGAATTCAATTATTGAATACATAATTAGCTTGATAATTCATGAAGTGCAAATTATGTGACAAAGTGATAAATTGATTAAGTATAGTCAATAATCAAAGTAGACAAAGAGAATGAGTTTATGATGATTAGTTAAGTTATAATTAACTGGTATTGTGAATGTGAATGGTATGTAGGATTTAATTCAAAGAACGTGATTAGTTAAAGTATAATCTACGCACGAGGCAAGTTCCCTAACCCTACTTGTCATTATTTTTTAAGCTTATTATTTACCTTGAATAAACTATCGTTACTATTATTCAAATTCAAATGATTTATTAAAGATTGATTATCTTTTCAAAGTATGATTTAGTTATACAATAATTGTTCTATTGTATACTTCTTGAGATTATTGTTCAAATTGAATATCATTATTGTTGAACTTTATTAGACTAGTGAAACCTTAATGATTCAACTAGTCCATAGTTGATGAGCGTTCTAAATTTCAGAACCCTTGATGAATCATCCAAACCAAACTTCCTTTGGTGCGGACTCGAATGTCAAACTGAGATGAACAACCCTGTATAGGGGATTATTTACGCTTTAGCGTTAAGATATTATGCACAGTATGGTACTAAGGGCTGATCCCCCTAAGTACGAGAAGAAGGTCCATAGTCTTATGACTGTTAAAGGTTTCAAGTATAACCCTTGTTAACCTAGGATATAGTTCAAGGTCTTATGACCCTCGGAATTCTTTTGATTCTTGTTATTCACTCTTGATTCAAAAGTTGAGTTTTTATTCAGATGTCTTTGATTTATTCGCATGTTATTATACTGTTATTTTATTTTTATACTTGTGGGCATTTGTGATCACTCTTGCTTAATAATAACATTGCAGTTAAGAATGAAAGAGCTGACGAACCTTCCACTAGTAAGGGCAAGGGAAAAGTTAGCAAATGATGGAGACTTGTTATTTGATATGACTTGTTATTTTATATGATGTATTTGTTTAAGACTTAAGTTAAAGATGTTGTTTAAGACTTATTTATTTATAATTCCGCACAGATGTTTAAGGTTAGTTTAACCTGTGATTGTATTATTATTCAGATGTTGTAACCCTATAAAGGGAAGATTTTAATTCTATCTATTGCATGGTTTGCATTTTTATGGGTGGGTAGATAAATGATATTTGTATCGTGAACACAGAATCCTATAGAAATGGAAGTACCGGATTTGGGGGTGTCACATTTATTATCCACCAAGTGGGACGCAAACCGAGATAACTCGACAAACTTCGCTTCATACTGCGACACGGTCATATTATTCTGCCCCAACTTGATAAACTCCACCTCTTTCATGTGACGAATACTTTCGGGAAAGTACTTGTCGTTGAATAGCTCTTGGAACTTCTCCCAAGACATCTTAAGTGCGTCAGGCTGGGTACGTTTTACAGATTCCCACTAGTAATCTGCCTCTTCACGTAACATGAAGGTGGCGAAGGGAACCTTTTGCTCCTCGGAGCATCCCAAGACATCAAATATATTGGTGATCTACTTTATCCATGCTTCTTCCTGAAGTGGTTTTGGCTCTCCAAAAAGCTTCGGTGGTCCCAGCTCCTTGAACTGTTTGGCGGGGACCGTCCGAGAGTTGCCAGTGTTTCCACCTGCATTTTAGACAGGAGCCGCTCTCGCCTGATGTTACATGAATTGCATAAAGCCTCTGAACATTCCACCTTTCAACATCTGGTCAGTGTTGTTGTTTGCCTGAGGATTGTCGCCTTCCTGATGCACATTATCCTGTTTATTGATCTGTGGAGACTCAATGATCTCTTGTGCTCCATTGACATTCTCAACATTTTCGGATGTTATTTTCAAATACTGCCATAAAATAAGGGATAATTAACATGTCACATATTATCCCTATACTCTGATCGACCAATTAAATACCAAATAAACTTAGGTAGGTCATACTAACGAAACAATTCCCCGTCTCTTCCCTCCTAGTTTTTGTCTCACATCTTAACCAGGGATCATGTCCCTATGCTTTGATACCAACTGCGATGCCCCCAAAATAGGTATGCATCGCCTATTCTGAGTCGTCAAATACATGGTACAAAATACAAATAAAAACTTAATTATACAACTGTCGTGTAAAATACGACAAAACATAAGCTGTGAGTTTTAATACAACATTGTCATCTAAACAGTATTCAAACTCAAAATAAGTCCTCAATACATTTATTTTCACACTATTTCATAGAATAGTGAGGACTACTAATGTTATCATCTGAACCGTCACTCCGTTCCCCGACTAGTCCCCGCTACGTTTTCATTTCCTGAAGAGAACAATGAAAGAAAGGGGTGAGCTTAACTAGCCCAGTAAGAAATATTATGACTAAGATAATGCAGAATAAATTATCATTAGCCTTTGACAGTGTTAAACTGATACAATATAACACACATCAAGTTTAACTGCAGCGGCATAAGCAATCCATTAAAAGAGTCAAGTAGAGAATAAAATCTACTATCTTTTATGATTTAAAAGGTTTTTCATCACTTTTATCGCTGGGACTCAGCTTAATAAATAATCCACATCATCCCTGCACTACGGCCAAGTATATTCATTAGTATCACAACCACAAATAATCCATGCACTACGGGCCAAGGATATTTATGTATTAATCAATGGTCATGATCATGCCAGCAAATGTCCATCAATGCACTACGGGCCAATGAGAACTTTTACCACATCATTTGTAACATTACGGTTATGATTATACTGAATAATCCCTGGTCATAATCATACCAAGTCCATCTATGCACTACAGGCCACAAATGACTTTCAACATAATATAAACATGAGGATGATGACAATGATATAAGAATTCAATAAAACAAGTTCAAGAATTAATTTATCTAGGAACTAATAACGTCCAAATTGTCAACATGATACTGCTTTGTAGAGTAAAATTTAAGAATGCTCAGAAGAATATTTCCATGAAAAGATACTGGATGAAGCGCAAATATCAAGGATATTCCACTAATTTCATGGAGTATAGAAGTCAAAACTTTAACCAACTGAGTTTAATAACGAATGGAATAACAAAAGAAATCACCATGCATGCGATACTTCGTATAGACAGGTTATTCCAACAGAATAATAAGTAACGGAACCAGGTCAGGCGAAATTCGCACCGACAGGATGTTCCAACAAAATAATAAAGACGGAACCAAGTCCGGCGTAAAACGCACAGACAGGATGTTCCAACAGAATAATCAAGACGGAACCATGTACGAAGTAAAACGCACAGATAGGATATTCCAACAAAATAATAATAAAGACGGAATAATAGAAGAATGTTACCAAGTATAGGGTAGTCCGCGTATACTGGTTATTCCAGCAGAATAATAAAGAATGGAATAACAGAAGTTCTTTTCATTAATATAAAAGAAATAATACCCCTTACCGTAAAAGAAACTGGATATAAGAGTAGGGAAGTAACAGAATACTTTTCTTCTTTCTCTCTATAGTTTATCTCTCTAGAGTTTTAGGAAATTCGTAAGAAATAATGAAGGAATGAGCTTCTATTTATAGAAGAATGGACTGCATAGTAATTAATTCATGAACGGTCCAGATTGATTTACTTTTAAACAGACGGTCTATATTGATTTAATAAAATATTCAAATAAAACAAAACTTTAAATATATATATATATATATATATATATATATATATATATATATATATATATATATATATATATATATATATATAGAATTCGTGACTTGCCTCACTGTGAATCCACAGGATTCACGTGACTTCTAAATACATATATTATATATATATTACCTATATATATAATACCTATATATATATAAAATATATATATAATAATTAAACAAACAAGCCACCCGTGACAACTTATTAGCCACCTTCCTCCTTCAATTTCAAAGTGGCCCCACAGTTGGCCCCACCTAATATATATATATATATATATATATATATATATATATATATATATATATATATATATATATATATATACCTAATAACTTCCTACCGATTATTTTGAAAATTGGGTAAATGGGGGTCCATAAAATAAGCAAAACTTCATAAAAATCACCAAAATAATTTTAACAACATATATCATCATTATTATAATTCACAATATTGCCGTCGTACGAATATTTCCTGTTAAAACGAATATTCCCCGACCAATCAAATATTATACAACAACTTGCATACTTTGCAAAATTTTTAAATATTACCCACAACTATAGCATTATATCAAATTCACTACATAATATTTAAAAATGATATTTATAAAAAATTCATCTTTATTTACAAAAGTTGGGGTCTTACAAAATTCGTGTTAGTTAGGCTAAAAACGGCTACTATTAACGGTTGTCTCTGGTTCTGTTTGTGTACTGGCGCAGCTGCGCCGGTGCCAAGGCCAAAAACGGCGCAACTGCGCTGGTGCAGCTGCGCCGGTCCCAGGTTTGTGTATGGCGCAGTTGCGCTATACCCTGTCCTGAGACAGTGAAGTCTGCTAATACAGCAGACTTTGGGGATACCACTATAACTTAGTTTAATGGTGTGTTAAAGTAACAAGCATGTAGTAAGAAGGGTAAAACAGAACCGTGATATGTCATTGATAAATTCAAAGTTATAATAATGATTAGTAAGTTACAAATGCGTTATGTGATAACTTAGTATACACAATGAATGTTAGACAAGTGTTGTGAAGTTAACACTTGGAATTTCTGAAATGTAAATGGTAATGTAAGACTTGTACCAAAATAACAAGTTTAACTAAAAATGAGTGTTGTGTTGAAAAAAGGATGTTAGTACATTGTGTATTGATTAATAAGAATGGTTATGAGATGTAGAGTAAAGTTTACATTATAGCTACTATGCGTTACTATAGAACTAATAGTTAATGTGAATAATGATATAACTGTGTAGGAATACACGAAGTGCAGATAAGCGATAAGCAATTAAGTAGTAGTTCATAAACTACGAATCAGGCAAGTCTTTCAGTTCCTATTTGCTACGTGAACTTGATGATTAACTGTTTTAAGTCTTTATTGCAAAAAACATGATGTGTTATATTTATGTTGAAAGCATGAAACGTTAAAGTCAATTTATAACTACGTTGATTGAGTAAAGCATGTTAATTGAGTAAGGAACTCAATCTTTATACTTGTTATGTGAAGTGTAGTCTGTATGTTATGATAGTCCAATATTTAAGAGATGTATGTTGAGCATGTTATTATATGCTACGTGATGCATGAAAACTGTTAGATTTTGCTGGGCTGTCGAGCTCAATCTTGCAAATAACCATTTTTGCAAGTTAAGATTTCGAGGTAAAGTTATGTGTTGCTTGAAAGACATGAATCAGATGTGATACTTGAAGATTTATACACTTTAGTTGTGTTAGTATTATTTGAGTCATACTTAAGGTTCCGAATGATGTATTAATGTTGAATTATATTATCATTTTGCGATGTAAACTATTGTAGTATTAAATTGATTCTGAGATATTTAGATGTAAAGGTTGAAGGTTTTGGAACGAGGATAGTTTGTAATAGAAAATTTTAATTATTCCACAAATTTTCAATGGTTGTATTATCATTTAATGATGTAAAATTTGAGGTTGAATGTATTATTACGACTGAAATCGAAAATTTAATTGTATGAATTTTGGGGTCGTTACAATGATCACATGGGTGATCTTGGTGGCCAAAAAAGGAGTGTGATGAGCAAGCAAAGAAGGTGATAAGCAAGTTAACTTAACAACTAGTTAATAAATAGTAAGGAGGTGATTAAGGAGGTGGGATTTGGCTATTGTCTATTATACCATAACCTTAGCAATTCCTATAAGTAGAGAGCCTTGGATTTCATTTGCCTTGTTCAATATTTCCACCAACAACTTATAAAGTGCTTATTTGTTAGAGAGAATAAGTTAGAAAAAGTTAGACTTTGAAGTAAGAAGTAAGAGCAAGAAAGATTCAAGTGATTTTCAAGGGTAAGACTTCTATATCATTAATCTTCCATCTCTTCAATTCTAGTTTGATAGAGAAGTGTGGATTAGTGAAGTATGTATGCTAAGAAGTAAAGAAAATGGATAATCAAAGGACTTAAGTCTTCATAAGCCGTGAATAAGCACTTTGTTCATAGATAAGTTATGAACTAGGAAAGACCTTGTAAGAACTTGTAATATATTTACATGAATGACGTTTGTATGATAAGAAGATGCAAGGATGATGGTTAGAAGACTTAAACTACTATAAGTTATGTAAAATGAAATTATAAGTAGTTTATACTTTTATAAGTTATAAACTCATTAAGAACAAGTAATAACTTATCATGTAAATAAGTTGATATAATATGTATGTTAAGATGTTAGTATGATGGATAGAATCCATTTGAAACAATGAACAAATTATAAGTAACGAAGTTATGCCAGAATTCACATGATTAGACGATAATCGTCGAATTCGTGAAATTCTCAGAATGGAAGTCGAATTTTTTTATTGAGCTCAAAAATATTGGTTTTCGATGGGAATAAGTCTTATTTGGCATTAAAGAGTTGCGGACTCAAAAATGACCGAATTTCGACTTAGAACGAAGAAACGAGGGTTGAACGTTCACGAACGTTTATCGTTTTTGTTAAAAATGAACTCATAGGTGAAT
The DNA here is from genome assembly GCA_016801055.1 of Panax notoginseng. Classification (NCBI taxonomy): domain Eukaryota; kingdom Viridiplantae; phylum Streptophyta; class Magnoliopsida; order Apiales; family Araliaceae; genus Panax; species Panax notoginseng. Next base: position 128,626,202 of record CM029019.1, read on the forward strand.
TTCGAGTTAATGAAGTCAAAAATATAAAATTCTTGCATGAACACGTAGAGTATGTGATTTATGAGTTAATGGCTTTTGAACGAGCCAATTTGGACTTAAAATGATCAAATTTGGAGTCCGGGAAGTTCGTTATTCAAAACAAAACTATCAACTATCTGGTGTATAGAGTTGGCGCTGCGGCGCCAGTCTAGGGCATATTGGTGCCACTGCAGCGCCGTGTGCAGTGCCATGACCTACTGAACTTTCACGCCGTAGCGCGACATATAACGCTAGGACTCGCACCACAGCGCCGAGTCCGGACCTTAGTCATCATAGGGTGGTGCCACAGCGTGGCATAGAGAAGGGAAGCTGGCGCCGCAACGCCAGCCTTAGGGTTTGCACAGCAATGAAGGGTTATGAAGATAAAACAAAAGGCAATTGGTTAATGATGAAATGAAACATTATTACACCTAAAGTAACATCCTAAAATGATGTTAAACACCTTAAATTTTACAACCCAAGGTCGACGAAAGATTAATTGAATGTTAGAACAACGTAATGTGATAAGCCGGAACCAATAATAACAAATCTAAGCCATGATTAGATTGAGAAGAAAGGTAACATTCATTAAGAACCATGCATGTTTATTCATGACCTAATGTGTTACACATATTGTAGAGACCTTAAAGATTTAAAGAGAACGTGTAATAAACAGTAGCAGATGCTAAAGGCAAGTGTTCTAACCCTTGTCTCAGTTCAATCTAGACAAGCTTTGTGATTCATGTATTCTTACGCATGAATTGATGTATGATGAAGTCAAAGTCAATTCTTTTGGCTAGATTTATGATATGTTGGATTTCTTTTAATCTATTAAAGTATTGCCAATGTTTTGCCAAATTATTTGGTGTGGTTTTCAAATGAAGACTGAGTATGCTAAACAAATGTTTTGTCGTCAAACGACAGGCACGTGAGGTTGCCAAAACTTAAACGTGCATACGTTTAAAGAATGTAGTTTTGATCAACATAGATTACTATAGGCTGATCACCAAGACATGCTCATAAGATATGTCGGACTTACGAACTTAGTGTTGGGTTGTCCTTTTCAAAAAAGTATGAAATGCTCATGGTCTTGTACCGGAATTGATGTTTTACTGAATACTATTCATTGTGAAACGTTTTAAAGAAAAGTGAAGTGCTATTTTGAATTATCGATAGTACTTCGTAACTATTGTTCAGTTATTGAAGATATACTATTCATATGTTTCAAGCATATTGTTTAAATGAAATTATTATACTTGTTGAGCTAGTTATGCTCACTCTTGCTTGAACCATATAAATGCATCTAAGACCGAACGGACCGAAGGATCCGATAAAGATAAGGGAAAGGCTAAGGCAGACCGTTGAACTGTCTATTTAATAGTATAGGTTTAATATTGTAATGTATTTGATATTATGACAAAGAACTTATGTATTGGTTATAAAAAGCCTGGGAAGGGAATATTGTTTGGAATATATATAAGACATATTCGTTCTTTTGAGGAATTTCAATTGAATGTATGTGTGAACTGTAGCACCGTGTAGCACCATATGTCAGGTTGGAAGATACCCAGATTTGGGGGCGTCACAGGTTGGTATCAGAGCAGTAGGTTATAAAATTTAAGGGGGGGAATTAAAACCTTAAGTCATAACCTTAAGAAGAGTTAAAGAAGTAAAAGATGGAAATTAACATTATAAAAATGCATTATATATGTTATGTGTTTTTATTATTCTGCTGATGTGTACTAATCAAACTATTTATTTTGTTGTAGATGTCAGGAGGAAACGAAATGTATAGGGATATACATGTAGTCAGTGAAGAGTCGGTGAATCATATAGAGATCATACCAAACCCAGTAGCAACAGAGCCTGAAGTAGTAGTGATTGAGTCTAGAGACTCTGATAGCCTAGACCTTATGTATATGTTCGATGGCATGTTGGAAGAAGAGGTGGAGATAGTGTCCTTTAACCCAGTAGCAATTGTAGCAGAGATGGCTCCGGGGGAGTCAATGATGTCACTGTTTATGACAATGTCGGATAGAAACCTCCATTACTGTCAGGAGGTGAAGGAGCTAAAAGCAGAACTCTATGCTGTCTTGGAGGATATGACAGATGTGGAGTCTATGTGGGAGCAGGAACATGACGAGTGAGTTTTAGCAAAGGACAAGATCCACGAGCTGAAATAGGAGGTCTTTGAGCTCTGGCAGGAGCTAAAGACTAAGAAACAAAAGATTGGGAGGATGTCCTATATTTATAGGAGTTCTCATGCGGATTTTCAGCATCAAGTAGCTGGGTATCCGATAGAAGAAGGGCAGACTTGGCATACAATCAGCCGAGATAATATCGCTGGTCTTGCCAAGAAAGATTTTGATAATGCCTTAAGGTAGATGTAACCTATTATTATCTAGAGTAGAATTAGATATGTAAATATGATGTATCTAGTAGTGACGTAAAACCCTCTTTTGTATATCTGATAAGTAGGTTTTAGACCTACTTATCCAGTATCTATTACTTGAATTAGTTGCTTAAACATATGTTTCTTAGTTACGTTTCATACATTTTATGTTATTTTGTAGGCTATGACATAACATTGGCATGAAGAAGCAAGGAAAAGCAATTCGGACATCTTTTGGACTAAAATATGCAAGTAAATACAAGAAGGGAAGATTGCAGGGCTTTTCACACCAAGTGGGATGCCTGTTCCTAGCTTGGAACTTGGATTATACAGTAGAGTTTCTTCTTAGCTTTTTGTAACATCTTGAATCATCCCAATCGGAGTTCGGATGCGAGAGTTATGGCCTTTTTATCAACGAAGATCAAAGCTAACAGTTCTCATGTTCGCAATTTACATAGCATCTACTTCAAGCCCGATTTCCACCTTGATCCAATCTGAATCTGTTAATTCTCAAAGAATGAAAGTTGTAGAGCTCGTCGATTTCTTCGATTTGATAGGTGACGAGCCTCATAACTCCTCCCGGATCAAAAGTTATTGTCGTTTTCCCAATGGACGTCAGAGCAGAAACAAGACCCCCGCCGGGACGGGCTTTTCCTTCACAAAACCCCCATCGGGGCGGGCATACCAGCTGCAAAACAGTGTGTATGCCAGCCGGGGCAGGCCCTTTATAAGTATAAACCCCCGTCAGGGCGGGGGTATGCGTAGAAAACTCGGCTTTTATCCAAATTTGAGTTCGAGAAGGATTGTTTCGATCCGATTGACTCAAGGACTTCCAAGAGGACTTAAAGACGTATAAAAAGACTTATAAAAGGAGGAGAATCACAAGAATTAGAGGCTACTTTTTGGGAGAGAGGATTCCATTAGAGTAGATTAGATCAAAACCCTAGTTTTAATTAGTTTTGGAGATTGAAACAACTTGGAGATCATTGAAGATTGAAAGTAGGAGCAATGAGAGAGCATCAAATCTACAGACAATAGATTATATCTTCTCATATTCTTCTAACTTTGTCTTTTATTATTGATTCAATTGTGAATTCTTAGTTTTAATTCAATAATCATGAACTAATTCTTTGTTTAAGATTACAATGGATCTTATTGTGCAGTTTATTTTAATATGCTTCGTTATCAATTATTATGTTCTATTGTAAGGATTGTCTATTGTGATTTAGAAATAATTATTTAATTGATTGGCCATCAATTATCGTGATAATCTATATGAACTCGAGAGATGAAGTTTAGATTTAGATCTGATCAAGATAGCATGCGTTTGTGATTTCTGCATAGATGGAATTCATGATTCGTGTTTAGGATATAGATATGCCTTTACGTCATATGCAATCTTATAGAGAACTTGTGCTTTAAATCCTTTTTAATTGTAATTCACATAGATATATAGTGGATTAGTTAATTAGGGTGTCTTACTTAATTCTATCATCCGTGGATTTAAGTGAGTACGGGTATTATGCATCGAGAGGTGGTTTTATCTACTTTAGTATTTTTGATTAACAATTCATAATAGAAAATAATTGATGAGAAGTGTGTTAACTTAAATGAAACAATAAGTGAAGTTGTGTTCTTAAATCTCCATAATTTGATTTTTAATTAGTGGTAATTAAAATTAGTGTAATTAAATAATTTAATTTATATAATTTAAAATTCATTCGTTTAAATAAGATTGAGTTTGTTACGGGTTAGTACTTGGTAATTTTTATGAAATAATTCCTCGTGGGAACGATACTCTACTTTCACTGTATTACTTGTTGACCACGTATACTTGCGTGTTGTGCGTAACTAGATTTTACCCAACAAGTTTTTGGTGTCGTTGCTGGGGAATTAGTTAATATATTTTTGCCAATATTAGCTTCAATCAAATTAGTATTAATTTAAACATTTTTTTTCTTTTTATTTAATTTTCTTCCTATTTTTCTTTCCTTTCATGTACCATGGCGGAATTTAATTATCAATGGCCGTATACGAGAATGACTCTGCCAAGGGGAGCGGGGATGGATGATCTTAATACATTTTCTACATTATCAGCGCAGCTTGAGACACTTTCAAGGAGGTTGGACGTTGTTGCAGCCCAACGTAATCGAAGGATAGCAGTTATTTGCAATTATTGTGCTGGTAATCATCCGAGTCATCAATGCACAATTAGTTTTGGGTCAGGACAATATGGTGGTGAATACCTGAACGATTATATATATGCTAATTATCATCAAGTTTTGGGGTATCACCCGGATTCGTCACGGAGCTATACTTATGAAGACCAATACTACGCTCCAAATCCAACATATACACCAGAATTTTCATGTCCACCTCCATTGCCACAAGAAGAAAAGCCAAATCCGAAGGATGTAATAATCGGATGGAACAACACGTCACTACCTCAACCAATGGTCCTCAATACATGGCTTCCGAGACTGAGACAGATAATTTAAGGTTGGAGGAATTGTTGTCCAAGTTCATAGCATCAAATGAGAAGAGGAGGATTAATCAAGAGCGGTCAATTCAGAATCAAGAGACTTGAACAAATGCTTAAAGTCTTGAACAACTATCCTCAAAACAATTGGTGTTATGACGAGGATTCCGAGATTGATGAAGTACCTGAACCAAATCTACAACTGGATGAGACACGAGATGTTGAAAAAGAGGAGACACGTGGGGATAATGAAAATAAGGTCGGTGAAGAACTATGAGTACCAACGAGGATGAGGCGATGTTATTAGTGCCCCAAGTTCCTTCTCCACCAAAGATCAAGGGTCTAGTTAGATTTGCAAACCCGTGCCCACTTGGTAGTCATGTCGTCGGTAAGGCTCTTTATGACATGAGAGCTAGTATAAATGTAAAACCATGGTGGGATGGGGAGGAGAAGATAGAAGAAGAGCCCGTTATGCTTGACAAACCTTGAAGCCCCAATCGAATATAGACTCAACGGACGACAAAGCACCTAGTTATTTAACATTCTTAATTGGGCACTTATCTAAACAAAACATGCTAGGTGACTTTAATTCTATAGCCATCACAAATGCGAACCTACCAAATGTGAGACCCCAAATTTTATGAATAAAGATTTAATTTTCTCGAAATATTTTTTTTAATATTATGGTGTGGATTTGAGATAGTGTTATAGTTGTGGGTAGTATTTATAAATTTTGCAAAGTATGCAAGTTGTTATATAATATTCGTTTGGTCGGGGAATATTCGTTTTAACAGGGAATATTCGTACAACGACACAATCATTGGTGGACCCCACAATAAAATTATTGTCGGATTGAGAAAATGACAAAAATATTTTATGAAAATAACGACGAAAGTATTACCGTTAAAATTGTTGAACTACTCGGTAGTAAAAGTATAGTAATACGCGTGGTTGCATAGTAGCACACGGTATTGATTATTGATGCTTACGTAAGAAGTCACTCAGTTATACTCAATTATTGCTACAGTAATTGTTGCATCATATCTCTCATATTATTGATTCAATTATTGTCACTGTAGCATCTGTATAATATATTATGTTATTAAATCAATAATTGAGACGATAAAGTTATTCATATTATTATTTGCAATATTAACGATGTCTAGAAGTTCTGCCAATGAGAGGTTTTGTCACCTAATTGCGCGCCAATAGGGAGAAATTCTTATTGGAAAGCCCCCTCTTTCCTGGGAACGACCTGATCGATTAATATTGTGAATTATAATAAAGATGATAAGTTTTGTTTTATTATTATTATAAATGTAATAAAACAGAAAACTTTTTATATAAAACATAATACTTTTATAAAGTTATTTATTTTATTAGATTATAAATATAATATATAATATTCTATTATGCATAGTGTTTGCATAGTAAAATCTTTTTATATAAAACATAATACTTTTATATAGTTATTCGTTTTATTAGACTATAAATAAAATATATAATATTCTATTATGCATAGTGTTTGAATAGTGCCTGCATAGTATTTGCATAGTAAAATCTTTTTATATAAAATAAAATACTTTTATAAAGTTATTCGTTTTATTAAATTATAAATAGAATATATTATTTTTTATTTAAAATATTTTGTTTTATTAGAATATTTTATTAATACTGCATAGTATATCAATATGGATCGTCCGTTTAAAAGTAAATCAATCTGGATCGTTCATGAATTAGTTACTATTCAGTCCATTCTCCTATAAATAGAAGCTCATTCCTTCATAATTTCTTACGAATTCACTGAAACTCTAGAGAGAGAAACTATAGATAGAAAGAAGAAAAGTACGCTGCTACTTCACTACTCCTATATACAGTTTCTTCTAAGATAAGGGGTATTATTTCTTTCGTATTCATGAAGAGAACTTTTGTTATTTCATTCTTTATTATTATGTTAGAATTGTGACAACCTGAGAATTTAGAAAAATTTTAAAACTCTTAAATGATGGATTTAAGGTCAAATGATAGTCCTCGACAGAAAATGAGTATATATGCGTTTGATATTTTGAGAAAGAATTTTGAGGATTTCAAAATTCTATGAAGGATTTAGGTGAATTATTCAGGATTAAGTGTATATGTGAATATATTTTGTTTATATGGTTATGTATGTGTTCAGAATGTGGTTAAGAGTCAAGGGTTGACCAGATAAATTATATCAGTATCAAACCCCAAGTATATATTAAGAACGACAACGTTCAGTTAGAAAACCCTAATGACTGATAAGAAACCCTAAAACCGGTTCTGAAACTCTAATTTCAGTTCCGGGAATCTGAAACCCTAATTCGGAAATTGGAAACCCTAATATGAGAATTTAAAGGATAATTATAGTGCTTAAGTGATATTAATTATAATATTAATTAGGGTAAAACTTAATTAATTAGCAAACCCTAATTTCATATTTTTAAACCCTAATAGTTCCGTCAGAAACCCTAATGTAAAATTATGGACTTAATTGCTAAATTAGCAATTTAAATTGGGATAAAATAATCCTAATTAACAAGATTAATTTATGAATGGGAAAGTTTAATTTAATTCGAGAATCCTAATTACAATTTAGAAATATTAATTTTCTATTTTTGAAAATCTTAAGGGTTAATAACCGTGAATTTTAAGTCACAATATATGTATGTACATTATAGATATTTAAAAACTTGTGTTATATAGTGATTTAATATGTGACAACATATGTGAAGTGGTGCATGGATCAATAAACATATATACTATAGTTATGGATATATACATTTATTTATTTCATTAAAAAATAAAAGCTTCGTAACCTAATTATGCATTTGGTGAGACAATTAAATAACCTAAGGGCTATGGTAATAAGGAAATGTTAATATTTAATATGTATACTAACTTAAGTGGATAACCTTGTTATTTCAAGTGATTAATAATTTTAAACATATTTCTTGTAAACCTAATTAGGTTATGAGCTAAAGTCACATGTATAAGTAATTAAATTTCATAAGATTGGGAATGGAAACCCTAAATAAACAATTTGGGTAACATATATTAAAATTGTTAGACTATGTTTATTACATGGCCCAAAACAATTAAGGAAGAAGCTCAAAGGAAATAAAATGCAAACCAATACTTAGCCCACTTGATTAAGGGTATTTTTGACTTTTGATTCATCAAATTTGTGTATTAAAATAAAAGCAAATTGGGAGATATAATGGACAAGGGGGGGACCAACCAATTAAGCCTTTTTATGGCAAGAAGATTATGCTAATCAATGTCCATTAGTAGAAATCTTACACACAAGTACATGTGTGTCAATCTCCCATTGGGTGAAAATCTATTAAGCATCCTTAATCACATGATTAGGCTAATTGAAGAGATAAGGTGTAGTCTTTTATCCATGGGACAATAAAAATATGGGGGATAATAGTTATATCACTCATTCATTTGCTAGACATTCATTTTCTCTCATTATTCTTCTATTTTTTTTCCCCAAGCTAGTAGCATTCAAGAGAGAAAAGTAAGAGAGGCAGTTCGGTTTTTGTGAGAGTGAGAGAGAGGTGTGCTAGTTTATTTCATGCATCCTAAGTTCATTACTTACTTTGGTAAATCAAGGAAGGTTGCCACTAAATCAAGGTATAACTTAATCTTCATCTTCTTCTTCTCCGTTGTATTATAGCTTGAGTTTTATTGGGGTTATGAACTAATACTCAAGATACCATAGTTCTACATATTATCATGTATGGAACTAAGTATTTTGAGTGTTAGATTTAAGGCTTAGAGGAAGAAAATGAGCATATGTTTTCCAAGGGGTGAAACCCTTGTTTTTCTTCCACTAAATCTTGTATAACTCAAGTTTTACAACTTGGATTTGTGATCCGTCGAAGGGGGGTGCTAGGTACATGAGTTGTCTAGTAAACCTAAGTGGTAGAACACAAATCTAGCAAGTATTGAACCCATGTGGGCTATTTTCCCCAAAATAGTCCACATAGTATATTGAGGCTTTGAAACCCTAAAATAGCTACTATTCCCATTTTTCTTGAGGTTGTTTCGGTCAGTTGCATGTCTTTTAAAAATCTAGGAAAAATCACAGAGTTACCTTAAGAAGTTATCTACGTGTAGGAAAAAGAACGGACGCGTGTCGATTTATAGGTCGTGCGTAATGGCTATTTCCGTAAAGGACTCCTAAATAGTAACACTCGAATTTCTCACTATGTATACACTAGAAAATTCCGAAATTTTTACTGTAGGTTTATATATGTTATGAGAGTATACCCTGAAAATTTCAGATATTTCTGAGCAAAACTCGATTTATGAAAAATGAAGCAAAATCCGAGTGTTTTGGGCACTTTAAAATTAGTAAATCATTTTTTAAAATTCTAGAAAAATTTTGGGATCATTGTTGGGTCATATACTGTCCAAATCTAGAAAATGAGAATTTTTGGAATCAGTTTACTATTTTTCCTAAAAATAATTAAGTTATGAATAAAAGAAAATAATTAGTTAAATGATGTCTTAAATAAGAAAAATGTGATTTTAATACTTGAATACTCCTAATATATATAATTATGACTATTTTAGGGTATTTTGGTAATTTATAATAAGAAATATTATTTATGACCTTTTATGGATATTAAATAAGAGGTTTAATAAAGGGTGCACAATTAAAATAAATTGTTTATTAATCTAATAAATTATTAAAATATTATTATGATATTAATAATATTAGAATATGATATTTTTAAGTAAATAAAAATATTAATATTAAAATCTCATTAAAATATTATGAAATGGTTAATAATATTTAAATTAAGCCTTAATAAATGATTAAAGTATTATTAAATGATTAATAATATTAGATTAAAATATTAATCTTAGATTAAAATATTATTAAAAGATTAATAATATTAAATTAAGTATTATTAGATGATTAAAATATTATTAAAAGGATTAATAATATTAGTAAAGTTTTGAAATATTACTAAGATTAGTAAGTGAATAAAAGTATTATTAGTGAACTAATAATACTAAGAGGTGAATTAAATATTAACAAGATTAATAATATTAAGTGAATTAAAGGTAGTTATTATCTGAAAATTATTGCAAGTCTATAGAATATATATATATATATACATACATATATATATATATATATATATATATATATATATATATATTTGATTGATAATAAATTATTTAAGATAATTGTTAAGTGTTCAGGCAGAGTTTAATAAAACTTAGACTCGAGAAAAGTCCACTAGACCGTCGGGATGTTAGAATTGTACCGAACTCATCTCGGACTGCAATAGTTTAACTTGAGGCTAGGTGTTATGTGTGGTATAGACTGATAGGGTTATGTGTTTAGGTTATTTTTTTTAAATACTATAATGATATTATTCTAACTTAGAAATACATATTATTAATAATAGGTCTTCAGACAAAGCTTATTAAATTGCATAGCGGTAATCAACGGTTCAGGAAAGTTTTACTTAACTCTACTAAGAGTTGTTTTATTCAGATATGCTTATGGTTAATCATTGCTGATTGTCATGTGGAATTGTACTCTGTACATATTGCATATATAAGTCAGGTGTGAAAGGCTGATCACCTTCATTACCAGTTGGTCCAGATATATTTGTTCATGTTCAATACTTGTTCAGTCAAAAGTTTGTTCGTGCTAGTTCTCAATTATATTGATGAATTATAGGCAGCCTATTATTTAGACTCTTCAATCATGATATATCCTTAAATTGAATTTAAACTTGCTGGGCAACTTTCATGCTCACCATTGCTATATCATGATAAACATTGCAGATAAGGCGAATGCGTTCGGATACATGAAAAAAAGGATAATGCCGAGTTCTGCTTGGGATAAAATGTGCAGCTAGTTTGTAATAGTATAGTTTGATAATAATGTTAGGTGTTATATAGTTTATGAATTGTGTATAAGTTAAGGTTACTCGATTTTGGGGAATAGTGTGTATAGTGTATTGTATAAATAATTTATGTTTATATCTTTCGCAAATAGTTATAGAATGATTGTACCAGATCCGTGGTGATTCGGGACTTGGATTTGGGGCTCTTACAGTTGATATCAAAGATGTTGGTTATGAACCTTAGGTAGGAATACCTGAGACCAATAACCGCAGTGATTAGGATAAGATCTAACTCATATAGAGTTAGTTGGTCGGTAAGATTCAAAGACGAATCTCGTCGAGTTATAAAGATATAGAGTTCCCTAACTCTGATAATAAAGTTAAATAGTAGTGATGAATAGATCGAGTCAAAAAGGCTAAAAGTTCAGGGATAGGAGATCGTAAAACAAAATGATCAAGACATAGAAATAAATCATAATATATACGATGAGATCACCCCATGATCTGATAAGGTGATAGCAGTGAAAAGAATCAATCTGATGATTGAAAAGTTTACAGCAAGACTGCTGTGTGAATTGGTATAGATTCAGGAAAGGATTATGAATACGAATTAAATGAAATTCGTATTGAGAAGGGAGTTAAGATTAGGTGGGGATTTCAATTGAGGACTCATGTCGGCAGCTGAGTTGTATGATTCCTTGTATGGGCGGGGAATTGTACTTGGTGTAAAAACCACTTAGTTTCTGGCACTGCTAATCATTAAAATGTTTGTGTCGCGCTATTTGCTATATGCATGTTAAGAGGGTGATTCCTTTCTCATGTGTATAACAGATAGATAGGTCATAGGTAGAGAATATAGGGTTAAGTACGAGTTCTTAAAACTCATACTTATGTGACATTCTTGACTCATAGTTATATGAAAAGTTTATGAACCCCTCAGCGAATGGACGCCAAAGGTCTGACTAGGGTAAGTTCTTAAACTCATATGATTGTGGCAAGTTTATGAACTCATAAGTGTGGTTTAACGAACTTGGTATAGTTGTGTGTGAATGGAGAATTAAGGATTATAGGAATAGATAGATTGTTAAGCAATTGATTATTAGTGGAGACATAAGTTTTCCAGAATTCCTAGCTATGCTAGACTTTAAAATTTTGACATCAAGCTAAATACGCATTATGTGCTTTTAAAAAAATAATTTAGACTCGTAATCATTTTTGAAACGGTTTAAAGTACAGTCTATGCTACTTATTTCGGCTGGACGCAAATGATTTGAAATGTCAAAATATATTTTATATATCACTTATGTACCATGTAACCTGGTGCAAAGATGATAAAAAGGTGGAGTTGTAAATACAGGAATACTTAGTGTGAATTTGATATAAAATCGTTATTCCACTATTGTATGATGTGTTATGACGAAGTCATACAATGACGGCATCCTCAAATGGACTGTTAATACAGTACGGTATCATGACGTCATTCTCGAAAATATTTTCAAAAAGTTTAATTTGCCAACAGGGTTTAGCTACACCTAAATAATTCGATTGAATTGAATTATTGATATAAGTCTATGCTATTAGATTCAGCTAGACTAATGTTTACGAAAACTCTAAGTGTTCATTGAAATAAATTTCCCGAACCAAATTGTTTTGGTGCGAAATCCTATGATAAGACTGAGGTGAACTATGTTGTTTGGATAAATAATCCAATCTAGTAGCGTAAATATTCACTAGACATGATTAATACATTATGCATAACGTAAGAGTACGATAAGCTAATCACCTAAAGTACTAGCAACAGTAGTTTACCTTCTTTGTGATTGTAAACCTACCAAGTAATGTAAAGTTTTGCTGTATGAATACCGTTAAAACTATGTGTTCATGGTCTATATGACCCCTCATCAATTTGAAAACTTTTACTCTTGTGAGTGGTGTATTGGGTAGCATGTGATGATTTGTGAATGGTGTAAGTTGTTTGGTGTAAGGTGTAAGGTGAATTTCGGGGACGAAATTCTTAGAAGAATGGGTGAATGTGACAACCTGAGAATTTAGAAAAATTTAAAAAATCTTAAATGATGGATTTAAGGTAAAATGATAGACCTAGACAGAAAATGAGTGTATGCGTTTGATATTTTTGAGAAGGAATTTTGAGGATTTCAAAATTCTGTGAGTGACTTAGATGAATTATTCAGGATTAAGTGTATATGTGAATATTTAGAAAATGAGTGTATATGTGTATAGGTTTTTTTTTTAAATACTGTGATGATATTATTCTAACTTAGAAATACATATTATTAATAATAGGTCTTCAGACAAAGCTTATTAAATTGCATAGCGATAATCAACGGTTCAGGCAAGTTTTACTTAACTCTACTAAGAGTTGTTTTATTCAAATATGCTTATGGTTAATCATTGTTGATTGCCATGTGGAATTGTACTCTGTACATATTGCATATATAAGTCAGGTATGAAAGGCTGATCATCTTCATTACCAGTTGGTCTAGATATATTTGTTCATGTTCAATACTTGTTCAGTCAAAAGGTTGTTCGTGCAAGTTCTCAATTATATTGATGAATTATAGCCAGCCTATTATTCAGACTCTTTCAATCATGATATATCCTTAAATTGAATTTAAACTTGCTGGGCAACTTTCATGCTCACCCTTGCTATATCATGATAAACATTGCGGATAAGGCGAATGCGTTCAGATACAGGAAAAAAAGGATAATGCCAAGTTATGCTTGGGATAAAATGTGCAGCTAGTTTGTAATAGTATAGTTTGATAATAATGTTAGGTGTTAGATCGTTTATGAATTGTGTATAAGTTAAGGTTACTCAATTTTGGGGAATAGTGTGTAAAGTGTATTGTATAAACAATTTATGTTTATATCTTCCACGAATAGTTATAGAATGATTGTACCAGATCCGTGATGATTCGGGACTTGGATTTGGGGCTCTCACAGGAATAACCTGTATACGTGGACTACCCTATACTTGGTAAAATTCTTCTGTTATTCCATTTTTTATTATTTTGTTGGAATAACCTGTATATGCGACGTACCGCATACATGGTGAAATTCTTCTGTTATTCCATTCTTTATTCTTCTGTTGGAATATCTTGTCTGTGTGTATTACGCATGACCTGGTTCCATTATTTATTTTTCTGTTGGAATAACATATATGTGCGGTCTATCGCATGTTTGGTGAATTCTATTGTGGTTCCATTCTTTATTATTCCGTCAGAATATCCTTTCTGTGCGTTTATGCATGACCTGGTTCCATTCTTTTTTATTCTGTCGGAATATCCTTTCTATGCGTTTACGCATGACCTGGTTCCATTATTTATTATTCTGTTAGAATAACCTGTCTGTGCGGTCTATCGCATGCATGGTGAATTCTTCTATTATTCCATTCTTTATTATTTTGTTGGAATAACCTGTCTATGTGGATTACCACATGCATGGTGAATAATCCTTTATATTCATTCCTTATTAAATTATGGAAATGATCTGTCTACGTGGATTACCGCATGGCAGGGAAAAATATATTTACGATTTTATATATTCTATTATACTCAGTTGGTTAAAGCTTTGGCTTCTATACTCCATAAAATTAGTGGAATATCCTTGATATTTGCGCTTCATCCAGTATCTTTTCATAAAAATATTATTCCGAGCATTCTTAAATTTTTCTCTACAAAGCAGTATCATGTTGACAATTTGGACGTTATTGGTTCCTGGATAAATTAATTCTTGAACTTGTTTTATTGAATTCTTATATCATTGTCATCATTCTCATGTTTATATTTTGTTGAAAGTCACCTGTGGCCTGTAGTGCATAGATGGACTTGGTATGATTATGACCAGGGATTATTCGGTGTAATCATGACCGTAATGTTACAAATGATGGGGTAAAGGTCCTCATTGGCCCATAATGCATTGATGGACAGTTATTGGCATGAAAATGACCATTGGTGAATACACGCATATCCTTGGCCCGTAGTGCATGGATAATTTGTGGTCGTGATACTAATGAATATCCTTGGCCGTAGTGCAGGGATGATGTGGATTATTTATTAAGCTGAGTCTCATCGATAAAGGTGATGAAAAACCTTTTTAAAATTATAAAAGATAGTAGATTTTATTCTCTACTTGACACTTTTAATGGATAGCTTGTTCCACTGCAGTTAAACTTGATGTTTGTTATATTTTATCAGTTTAACACTGTTGAAGGCTAACGATAATTTATTCTACATTATCTTAGTCATAATATTTCTTACTGGGCTAGTTGAGCTCACCCTTTTACTTTCATTGTTTTCTTCAGAAAATGAGAACGTAGCATGGACTAGTCAGGGAACGGAGTGACGGTCCAGATGATAGCATTAGTAGTCCTCCCTATTCTATGAAATAGTGTGATAATAAATGTATTGAGGACTTATTTTGAATTTGAATACTGTCTAGAAGACAATATTTGTATTAAAACTCACAACTCATGTTGTATATTTAAGATTGTATTTATATCATGTACCATGTATTTGGCGACTCAGAATAGGTGATGTATACCTATTTTGGGGGCGTCACACCAAAAGCTACATTATTTCTAATGGATGTAGGGTTCCTCAATTATCGAAGAAGAATTGGATAACCAGATAAAGTCTGGCTGAAAGACTGTAAATCAAGCGTTGACTGGGAGGCAACCCAGGATTTTTTTTTAATATTTATATGCTTTCCTAGTTTATTTAG
Source organism: Panax notoginseng (assembly GCA_016801055.1). Lineage (NCBI taxonomy): Eukaryota > Viridiplantae > Streptophyta > Magnoliopsida > Apiales > Araliaceae > Panax > Panax notoginseng. The sequence goes on from CM029019.1 coordinate 128,641,734, forward strand.
TAGATAGGAATCACGTTATATTCAAAAGTTCTATTCTAATCCATGTTGTCTCTCTTCATTGCAGGTATTGGAGGTTCAATGGATAGGAAAATGATCGTTGCCGCCATCGCCACCATCACCTCACGCTTAGTTGATTACAGGGAAGTTCTCTTCTACTTACCGCTATATTCTTACAATAAGGACATTGTAATTGCTAAGTTTGGTGGAGTTTAGTTTAGTTCATTATCGTATGTTTAGTTTCATGTTCATGTTATTTTGCATATGTTGTTAATTTAGTTTAGGTTCATTATGTTTGCATTCATGTAGTACAACTGCATAAGTAGTTGCATAGTAGTATAGTTTGGATTGCATTATATGCAGTTTCTTATTAAAAAAATCAAAAAAATCAAAAATAATAGTTAGTTACTATGTTCATTTGGATGAATCAAGTTGTTAGATAGTTTAAGTTTATTTTGGCCAATGATGAGATTGGAATTGGGTAGACAAGTATAGTATTGACTATTAGAGCTTTGATGTGATTTCTTGTTCTGAATTGAGTCTTTTCCTGTTTGAAACTGGTATAATAAGGATAGCACAGTAAAAACAACTTGTTGATTGATTGAGTTTAAATTGATACATAATGAGATTCTAAAAGATAATGCTAGTTTAAATAAAGAGTGACAAGAATAAGTAGTGATGGCTAAAGTTAGACAAGAACCTAAGTTTGGGGGAGTATTTGGGGTATATAAGCTAAAAAAAAGGAAGAAAAAAAAAAGAAAAAAAAAAGAAGAAGAGAAGAAAAGAAAAAAAAGTATGAATAAACACCATGGTGTGCTTGTCTAGTTTTGTGGCCTTTGTTACCTTAGTAAGTAAGCCCATGGGGATTGTCTTTACACCTAGCGCCCTAAGGTCTTAATGGTCTGGGAGTCGTTGGTCGAAAGCTCGTTAAGGTAGCATTGAAAAGCCTAAGGGAATAAGACATTGCATAGCTATGTGTATATAAAAAAAAGAAAAAAATGAATAAAACGGGAAATAAGAGTAAAAAGCCCCCGTAGATGAAAAATAAAGCATAAGTATCACTTGTTGACCCTCGATATTGGTAATTGTTTGATTTTAGTTGGATTTAGCTTGTTTTTGGATTTAGTGAGTTTAAACTGTATGATGCCTTCGAAGAGACTTGTTATGTGTTAAATTTGATTCTATATCAGTTAACATGGTTGTGGAGCACACACGCACTATATTAGTGATAACAATCTAAGATTTGATGATTGATTGGGAAGTTAATGATTTGTTTTGATATGATGTATTATCTTGTTTACTTGATTTCTCTAAGGTCGGTTGAATAGATTTGTTTATGTCATTACTGCTGGATTCGTAGGCATGTAGATTAGTTGCATTGCATAGCATTGTTGTTTTGTATTTTTGCTTGAGGATAAGCAACGGTTTAAGTTTGGGGGTATTTGATAAGTAGATTTTATACCTACTTATCCGGTCTCTATTACTTGAATTAGTTGCTTAAACATATGTTTATTAGTTACTTTTCATACATTTTATGTTATTTTATAGGCTATGACATAACATTGGCATGAAGAAGCAAGGAAAAGAAATTTGGACATCTTTTGGACCAAAATACGCAAGAAAATGCAAGAAGGGAATATTGAAGGACTTTTAACACCAAGTTGGTTGTATGTTCTTGGCTTGGAACTTAGATTATACTGTAGAGATGTAACAACCCGATATTTTCTACATAAATAAATAAGAAAATTTGCGTATAAATTTTTTTTTATATTAAGGATGAGGATTTGTACAAGATAATGAGTATATGTATTTATGTGGTAAATAAAAATATATTTATTACATAAATGTTTACAACCAAATTTATTTTAGAATTATTGATTATTAAAAAGTATATTCTTATTAAATTATGATAGAAATATAAGCATATATTATTTAAATAATATATGAAGTGATTTTTTTTTGAATAATTATAGTTATTATTTTATTATATGAATTTTTGTACAGATTATTAAGTTAATTATTTTACCTTGATTATTAAGGTTAAATATGAAGAATAAATCAGATATGGAATCCAAACCCTAATTTTGGATTATTGTCAAGGTATGAGAATAATAATATAATATTAATTATATTTTAATTTTTCAGTGCTATAAATATGTACTGTATGTATGTGGACTGATAATGATCGGTTATTTATGGTGCAGTATTTAAAAAACCCTAGTTTTACTGTGATAAACCCTAATTTGAAACTCAATTGTGAGTTTAATATTATTATATAACTGGGTTATATGATGTTGTGATTAATTAGGTAAACCCTAATTGACAAATGGAAATATAAATTTCTAGAAACCCTAATTTGATGATTAGAAAACCTAATTATAATTTAGTAACCCTAATTATCAAAATCTTAAACCCTAATTATTAAATTAGCAATGTTAATTATAATTAGTATTATAAAACCCTAATGTTCCTGTGTAGCGTAATTAGAAAATTAATCATAATTAGAAAACCCAAATTTCAAAATTTTAGAAACTAAAAGTTATTTAATTTTTATTTAATTTTATTTTTTATGCAAACCCTAATTGCTAAATCTTACGATTCGTGTTAACCCTAAGGGTTAAACCCTAAGGGTTTGACAAGTTCCAAATTTGCCATTAAATGATTTATCAAAAGACCATTGTGCCCCTAATTGAATTATTAAATGCTAGACTAGGTTTTGACAATTGTGGTGAGTTGGTTACTAACCCCAACAACTCCACATGCTCATAATTGACAGCAGCAAGCCTCTAGCTTAGTCAATTCATGTACCTTGTTGGTCTATTTATAGATTGAAGGAGAGAGAAATTCATTTGTTAGCCATTTTTACCCAACTCTTATCCTTGAGCCACTCTCTCTAAAACTGTAAGACCCCGAATTTTATGAAATAAAAGTATTCAATTTTTCTTATAATTACTATTCAGTAAATGGTTAAATTGATAAAAGTTTAAAGTTATCAGTGAAATATGATTTTTTTTCAAAATAAGCAAGTGGTTATAAAATAATCATTGTTGTCGGGGAATATTCGTTTGGTCGTGGAATATTCTTTCTGTCGGGGAATATTCGTACGACGGCGCAACCATTTGTGGGCCCCATAACAGAATAACTGTCGGATGAAGAAAACGACAAATTTGAGTTTTTACAAATAACGGCGTAGTTGTTACCGTTAACACTGTTGGAATACCCGTTGGTTAAAATACAGTAATACGCGTTATTGCACAGTAGCACACGGTATTGCACAGTATTTTTAAAATTATTGATTCTTACGTAAGAAGGCACTACTCAATAATTGTTACAGTAATTACTGTTCAATATTTTACTTTATTGATTCAATAATTGCTGCGTTGATATTTTATATTATTTTTGTTTCAATAATTGTTGCTGCATAGTATTTTCTATTATCAGATCAATAATTCATATTATTTGAATAATATTATTAGATAGTATTATTGAAAATGTCTAGAAAGTTCTGTCTAAGGAGAGGTTTGGTCACCTAATTGCGCGCCAGTAAGGAAAAATTCTTATTGGAAAGCCCCCCCTTTCCTGCGAACGGCCTGGTTGTCATAAATGTGATTCTGTAATATTATTTGTGAATAATTAATTATTGATTCATATGATAAGAAAATATTTATTTTATGTGGATATAAATGAGGGATATATTTTTGTGGTTAAAAAATGAAGGAGTTAATGTTGAGATTTTTATCCGTATTTTTGTCGGAATGGAGGTATTAAAAATCAGGGTTTTTGAGATATTTTGCGGGGGTTATAATTTTTAATCCGACCGTTGGATCGTGGTAATTTTTGGATATGTTATACATATATAAGTTGAGTATATGCCCACAAATTTTGAACCGTTAAAAATGAACGTATGATTTGTTATGAATTTTACGATATGACTGGTTCAGAAATTGTTGAATTTTCGGAGTTTATCATTTTGGTGGAAAATTCTAGAATTGGTGGGCCCCACTTGTGGTTGGTGAAGAAATGTGCTGAATTATATTTCAAATGTGGTGGGTGGGAATAGTAGCAGGTAAAGCCATCAGGTTGCAGGTCAAACCTACCAAAATTTTCCTATAAATAGAGGGCTAAGTTAGAATTGAAAATCACACCAGAATTCATAAGTTTTCTCTCTTTCTCTCTCTAGATTATTGAGTGTATTTGTGAGTATTTAGATACTCTGTGAGTTTCTATTCATCAGTGCAAGTTTCCTTCTGCCTTATACCGATCAGAAGTACTGCTCTTTTGAGGTAAGGGATAGTAAGGGATAGTAATGAATTTTAAGGGTTGTTATGATTTTCAGTTTCGTAATTTTTCTGATCTTCAAAAATTCTGGAAAAATTTGAAATGATATTTTGATGAGTTTTATTGATTGTGTCCAAAAATGGTGATTTTTGGATATCTAGATTGAGAGTTATGAATTTTATGAGAAAAGACTATTTTAAAAGTAACCGCTTATAATTCCTTGTGGTTAACTCCAAAATTGGTGAAATTTTTATTGGGAGTACATGTATATGATAGAAGTATGCTCTATGAATTTCAGAATTTTTAGACAAAAGTACAATTTTTGATAAATGTCTAAATATTCGGCTATTTTGGCCATATGAAAAATAGTAAATGACTTTTAAAAATTCTGAGAAAAATATATGTTCACTATGGGACTATATTATGCTAAATCCCAGAAAAGAAATATTTTTAGAACTGATTTGGTATTTTTCATGAAAATGGTCTAGTTATGAGTAAATGAATTAAATATGTTTTGTGAAGAAAGAAAATTGGAAAATAGGATTTTATGGCTTGAGAATCCTATATGAGGTATATGCAGATTTTTGATGAGGGTTTTTGTTATTGATGATGAAATTGTAAGAGTTGGCATTTTATGATGATTAAATGCATTAATTAGTAAAGTGTAAACAATTAAAATAAATTGTTTATAAATTTAAGTAATGTTATTCTTTCAATATCATTATACCGAAATATTGGTATGAATTTTATTGTAGAATTTTTATCTTTTGTGTCGGGGTTACTATTCATGAGTTACGAATATTACTCTTGAGATTAAAACTATATGTTGATCATATTATTTTTATCATCATATATAATATTTTTATAACCCTGATGTTAAAATTCTCTTTCACTGGAGTGTAAAGATGGGTAGATTATTGGTATGATCATGACTAGGGTTCTCTTTGGCCTGTAGTGCAAAGTTGAATTGTGACTGGTATGATCATGACCATTGAATTTATAATTGAATATCTTAAGCTTAAGTGCAAAGGTGAATTGATCAACATGGTTATAATTATTGTTTATATAAATTCTGAAATGATTATATATTTCTTTGAGATATGAATATATTTGGCCTGTAGTACAAATATGAATTGTTGATGAATATCTTTGGCATGTAGTGCAAAGATGGCCTGTTGATGAATATCTTTGGCCTGTAGTGCAAAGATGAACTGTTGTTGAATATCTTTGGCCTGTAGTGCAAAGATGGTTTGTTGATGAATATCTTTGGCCCGTAGTGCAAAGATGTTTTGTTGATGAATATCTTTGGCCCGTAGTGCAAAGATGGATTTGTTAGTATGATTATAAACAGGAATTGTGATTTGGTATAACCATGATCTTTGATGTTTCAGGTAAAGACAGGTGATGAAAATATTTCTTCGTCCTGGGTGCGAAGAAAAATTTATAGTCACAATTATGATTATGAGTTATTCATATGATTGTGGAAAGGAACTGTTGAGTGATGTTACATGGATAAAACATTGTTGGTGGATTTTTAACATGGAGAAGATAATAGACTTTATAGTCTATTTGACTCTTCTAATGGATTGCTCGTTCTGCTGCAACTATGGTTGAAATTTTTATCATTTACCATATGTTCTAAATCTCTGATTTATTGTTGATGAAGGCTATTGATAATTGAATTATCTTTAGTCATGATATTCTTTACTGAGCTAGTTGTGCTCACCCTTTTGCTTCACAATTCCTTTCAGGTAATAAGAGTGTAGCTGGGTCGAGCGGGGGTAACAAGGGAATAGAACGGTGGTCATCATTTAGTAGTTATATTTGGTGAAGAAAATAGGGTGAGGCGAACCCAACGTTGGAAGGGTGTTTTGTCACTATCATACAAGATGTCTAATGACATACAACCTCGTGTCATCATAGGACAGGGTTGTGCTCATCCACTTGCTGAGTATATCTATGGGCACTACCTATATAATCTTGGTGTTTGTTTGAAGTATAATTCTCAATTAGAGACAGTGGAGATAATGATAAGTCAAGAGAAGACTCACCATTGGGAAGAATATGATAGTAATCTTCTCGTTTTTCTTTGGGGTCTATTGGGTCAACCAAGGATAATTCTGTGGCCATATGATATCTATCATAACCTAGACGCGTGGCCTCCCATGTACGAAGGTTTCCTTGAGCACTTCCCAAAGATTCTAATTTCTAAAACAGTTTTTGACTATACCTTTATGTAAGGTGTTATTGTGAGGTGATATCCACGGTTGGAACATGAGTCACATTTGGTATATATTTGTATCCAAACTCACAGCATATGTGTTGTTGTATTTTGCACGATAATTATTGTAATAAAGTTGTAGTTATTTTCTGTACCATGTATTTGACGACTCAGAATGGGTTGGGTGGAATGGACCTGTTTTGGGGTTGTCACAGGTGGTATCAGAGCTTAGGGATATGATCTCTGGCGGAGATCGGGAAATATAACTAGGAGGGGAGAGATGAGTAAATCCTTCGCTAGTGTGTCCTACCTAAGCTTATTTGTTGGTCAGTCATAATATTGGGATATTATGTGATATGTTAATTTGTTCAATTAACCCTTATTTTGAAGCTGTATTCTAGAATGATATCTAAAATACAGGAGATGAGCAATGGAGAAATCATGATGATAGGGAAGATGGAATCTGAAATGAAAGCAAGGTATTCTCAACTCTTTGAAATACCAGGTACGTAAATTTCGGGGACGAAATTTCATAAGGAGGGGAGATTGTAAGACCCCGAATTTTATGAAATAAAAGTATTCAATTTTTCTTATAATTACTATTCAGTAAATTGTTAAATTGATAAAAGTTTAAAGTTATCAGTGAAATATGATTTTTTTTCAAAATAAGCAAGTGGTTATAAAATAATCATTGTTGTCGGGGAATATTCGTTTGGTCGTGGAATATTCTTTCTGTCGGGGAATATTCGTACGACGGCGCAGCCATTTGTGGGCCCCATAACAGAATAACTGTCGGATGAAGAAAACGACAAATTTGAGTTTTTATAAATAACAGCGTAGTTGTTACCGTTAACACTGTTGGAATACCCGTTGGTTAAAATACAGTAATACGCGTTATTGCACAGTAGCACACAGTATTGCACAGTATTTTTAAAATTATTGATTCTTACGTAAGAAGGCACTACTCAATAATTGTTACAGTAATTACTGTTCAATATTTTACTTTATTGATTCAATAATTGCTGCGTTGATATTTTATATTATTTTTGTTTCAATAATTGTTGCTGCACAGTATTTTCTATTATCAGATCAATAATTCATATTATTTGAATAATATTATTAGATAGCATTATTGACAATGTCTAGAAAGTTCTGTCTAAGGAGAGGTTTGGTCACCTAATTGCGCGCCAGTAAGGAAAAATTCTTATTGGAAAGCCCCCTCTTTCCTGGGAACGGCCTGGTTGTCATAAATGTGATTCTGTAATATTATTTGTGAATAATTAATTATTGATTTATATGATAAGAAAATATTTATTTTATGTGGATATAAATGAGGGATATATTTTTGTGGTTAAAAAATGAAGGAGTTAATGTTGAGATTTTTATCCGTATTTTTGTCGGAATGGAGGTATTAAAAATCAGGGTTTTTGAGATATTTTGCGGGGGTTATAATTTTTAATCCGACCGTTGGATCGTGGTAATTTTTGGATATGTTATACATATATAAGTTGAGTATATGCCCACAAATTTTGAACCGTTAAAAATAAACGTATGATTTGTTATGAATTTTACGATGACTGGTTCAGAAATTGTTGAATTTTCGGAGTTTATCATTTTGGTGGAAAATTCTAGAATTGGTGGGCCCCACTTGTGGTTGGTGAAGAAATGTGCTGAATTATATTTCAAATGTGGTGGGTGGGAATAGTAGCAGGTAAAGCCATCAGGTTGCAGGTCAAACCTACCAAAATTTTCCTATAAATAGAGGGCTAAGTTAGAATTGAAAATCACACCAGAATTCATAAGTTTTCTCTCTTTCTCTCTCTAGATTATTGAGTGTATTTGTGAGTATTTAGATACTCTGTGAGTTTCTATTCATCAGTGCAAGTTTCCTTCAGCCTTATACCGATCAGAAGTACTGCTCTTTTGAGGTAAGGGATAGTAAGGGATAGTAATGAATTTTAAGGGTTGTTATGATTTTCAGTTTCGTAATTTTTCTGATCTTCAAAAATTCTGGAAAAATTTGAAATGATATTTTGATGAGTTTTATTGATTGTGTCCAAAAATGGTGATTTTTGGATGTATAGATTGAGAGTTATGAATTTTATGAGAAAAGACTATTTTAAAAGTAACCGCTTATAATTCCTTGTGGTTAACTCCAAAATTGGTGAAATTTTTATTGGGAGTACATGTATATGATAGAAGTATGCTCTATGAATTTCAGAATTTTTAGACAAAAGTACAATTTTTGATAAATGTCTAAATATTCGGCTATTTTGGCCATATGAAAAATAGTAAATGACTTTTAAAAATTCTGAGAAAAATATATGTTCACTATGGGACTATATTATGCTAAATCCCAGAAAAGAAATATTTTTGGAACTGATTTGGTATTTTTCATGAAAATGGTCTAGTTATGAGTAAATGAATTAAATATGTTTTGTGAAGAAAGAAAATTGGAAAATAGGATTTTATGGCTTGAGAATCCTATATGAGGTATATGCAGATTTTTGATGAGGGTTTTTGTTATTGATGATGAAATTGTAAGAGTTGGCATTTTATGATGATTAAATGCATTAATTAGTAAAGTGTAAACAATTAAAATAAATTGTTTATAAATTTAAGTAATGTTATTCTTTCAATATCATTATACCGAAATATTGGTATGAATTTTATTGTAGAATTTTTATCTTTTGTGTCGGGGTTACTATTCATGAGTTACGAATATTACTCTTGAGATTAAAACTATATGTTGATCATATTATTTTTTATCATCATATATTTTTATAACCCTGATGTTAAAATTCTCTTTCACTGGAGTGTAAAGATGGGTAGATTATTGGTATGATCATGACTAGGGTTCTCTTTGGCCTGTAGTGCAAAGTTGAATTGTGACTGGTATGATCATGACCATTGAATTTATAATTGAATATCTTAAGCTTAAGTGCAAAGGTGAATTGATCAACATGGTTATAATTATTGTTTATATAAATTCTGAAATGATTATATATTTCTTTGAGATATGAATATATTTGGCCTGTAGTACAAATATGAATTGTTGATGAATATCTTTGGCATGTAGTGCAAAGATGGCCTGTTGATGAATATCTTTGGCCTGTAGTGCAAAGAGGAACTGTTGTTGAATATCTTTGGCCTGTAGTGCAAAGATGGTTTGTTGATGAATATCTTTGGCCCGTAGTGCAAAGATGGTTTGTTGATGAATATCTTTGGCCCGTAGTGCAAAGATGGATTTGTTAGTATGATTATAAACAGGAATTGTGATTTGGTATAACCATGATCTTTGATGTTTCAGGTAAAGACAGGTGATGAAAATATTCTTCGTCCTGGGTGCGAAGAAAAATTTATAGTCACAATTATGATTATGAGTTATTCATATGATTGTGGAAAGGAACTGTTGAGTGATGTTACATGGATAAAACATTGTTGGTGGATTTTTAACATGGAGAAGATAATAGACTTTATAGTCTATTTGACTCTTCTAATGGATTGCTCGTTCTGCTGCAACTATGGTTGAAATTTTTATCATTTACCATATGTTCTAAATCTCTGATTTATTGTTGATGAAGGCTATTGATAATTGAATTATCTTTAGTCATGATATTCTTTACTGAGCTAGTTATGCTCACCCTTTTGCTTCATAATTCCTTTCAGGTAATAAGAGTGTAGCTGGGTCGAGCGGGGGTAACAAGGGAATAGAACGGTGGTCATCATTTAGTAGTTATATTTGGTGAAGAAAATAGGGTGAGGCAAACCCAACGTTGGAAGGGTGTTTTGTCACTATCATACAAGATGTCTAATGACATACAACCTCGTGTCATCATAGGACAGGGTTGTGCTCATCCACTTGCTGAGTATATCTATGGGCACTACCTATATAATCTTGGTATTTGTTTGAAGTATAATTCTCAATTAGAGACAGTGGAGATAATGATAAGTCAAGAGAAGACTCACCATTGGGAAGAATATGATAGTAATCTTCTCGTTTTTCTTTGGGGTCTATTGGGTCAACCAAGGATAATTCTGTGGCCATATGATATCTATCATAACCTAGACGCGTGGCCTCCCATGTACGAAGGTTTCCTTGAGCACTTCCCAAAGATTCTAATTTCTAAAACAGTTTTTGACTATACCTTTATGTAAGGTGTTATTGTGAGGTGATATCCACGGTTGGAACATGAGTCACATTTGGTATATATTTGTATCCTAACTCATAGCATATGTGTTGTTGTATTTTGCACGATAATTATTGTAATAAAGTTGTAGTTGTTTTCTGTACCATGTATTTGACGACTCAGAATGGGTTGGGTGGAATGGACCTGTTTTTGGGGTTGTCACAAAAACCAACGAAAAACAATAGTATATCAGTCATATATTGAAGCCCCGCGTTTATCATAACCAAATCAGAAACATAGAATCAAGAATTGTTCATTTAAAGGTATAAACAAACTCTAGAATTTATGTCCAAAAATCTGTTGATAGATGTTATGTTTAAGTGTTAGAATATGTTGTTAGTAGTGTCTAAGGATGATCTGGGTTGCTAGATGTTAGATCCATAACATCTAGAGGCTCGGATTTGAAGATCTACAAAATCTGAAATTTTTTTGTTTTGGTGTCTGACAAAAAATGTCAGGCCTTTTATCTTTGTGATCTTTAATGCATTTTGTGTTTTGAAACTTTATAGCTGTAGTCAGATATATGAACTTTGATCTGAGCTTGAAATCAATCTTAGATCATATGTAGAGTACAAGTTATGGAAGGTCAAACTACGTTGACCGACCATGACTTGCAAACTTTCTGGGTAGCCTAGAAATCGAGAACTAGAGTCTGACAAGTATTTGTTGGTCATGGATGGGTCCGATTGTAAATGTTTTAAGTTTTTTTGTTGAAACCATATTGTAGTATGTTATGTGAACTGTTGATTAAAATTTTTATATAGTCTAAACATCATTTGTGTTGGATTTCATGAACGGTCAAACCGAGCAGGAAGAACATGAAATACATTTTCTGGGTAACCCAGAAAACGTATGATCATGTATTTATGACAAGGTTTGACCGATCTGTATAGGTCGAATTTGTTGATGTTTTGTTGATATTGTGTAATAGATTTGTAGCCTTACATGTGAGCTAAGCAATGGACCTCTTAAATCACTAAAACATCAATAGGATTGCAAGTTGTGGAAGCCCAAAATGGACAGGTCTAACTGTTCTTCATTTTTGGGTAACCCAGAAAATGAAGAACAGGTCTGACAGTCCCTTTCAAGGCTTAGATCTCGTTGGTTATATGTGTTATGAACTTGGTTATTGTTGGATATTGTAGTCTTGCATTAGCTTTACACGATCTGACCAATAGCATATCCAGAAACACATGACACAGTTCACAATTCTTGGTCAAACAAGGCATCTCGAGGCTGTGTATGATTTTCTGGGTTTGGCCAAGAACATGAAGAACACCTATAGCGACGATTTTGTCACTATAGGTGGCCATTAGCGACAGACAGCTTATTATTTTCCTGAAATTAATTATTAAATAGAAAAAAATAGTTTTTAATTATTAAAAATATAAATTAAATTATTAAAAGTTATTTTAAATTTTGAAAATTAGTTTTTAATTATTTTTAATATATTTCAGAAATATTTAATATTTTTGGAATATTAAAAGTATTTAGTTTATTTAATTATAATATTAAATAAATTATTTAAAAATAATTTTAATATTTGAAAAATTATTTAAAATTATATTATGATATAAGAAAATATTTTAAGTTATTTTTAATGACTTTTAATATTTTGTGATAAATTTCATTAATAAATTGATATTAATGGTAATTAATTTATTTACTAAATGAATTAAATAAATTAATTAAAATTATTTTTAAATAATAATAAGGTATTTAAAAATATTTTAAGTTATAAAATATAACTTTTAATATTTAAAGATAAATTTCATTAATTAAATTTTATTAATGATATTAAAGTTATTTAATAATTTAGTTTAAAAAATGATTTTAATATTGTAAAAATTATTTTAAATGAAAATAAAGTGTTTAAAAATATTTTAAGTTATAAAATATAACTTTTAATATTTAAAGGATAATTTCATTAATAAATTAATATTAATGATTATTAACTTATTATTAAATTTATTTAATAATTATATTAAATAAATAGTTTTAAAATGATTTTATTAATTTAAAAATCATTTAAAAGGATAGAAATGAATTAAAAATATTTTAAGTTATGAATAATGACTTTTAATATTTTGATAAATAGAACATTAATACCTTAATATTAATGGTAATTATTTAGAAATGATTTTAAATGTTTTAAAAATCATTTAAGGGTAATATTAATACTTTAAAAATATTTTGAGTTATTATAAATAACTTTAATATTTTGAAAATAATTTCATTAATAGTTTAATATTAATTAGATATTAATGATAATAGAATTATTTAGTATTTAAATCATTTAATAATGATTCTGAGGTTTGAAAATTCATGATAAATAATATTAAATGTTTAAAAACTATTATAAGTCATTTAAAAATAATATGACTGATATTAAGTTACAGTACAGAGTCTTAGACTCGATAATTACCTGATAAAGTTGTCGGTACATCGACATGTTTAATAAATTAATCTATACTTAGATATTTTTATTGTATAAGTGATTATTTGTGATTCACTGGTTGTTAAACCTATGTGCCAATGTGATTAGGGAATGTACTGACTACAATAAGTAGTATTATATGATATGATATGTTATTCTAATAAGACAAATGATCTATTTAATGATAGGGCTTGATAGAAAAGATAAATCTAAGTTGTGTAAGCAGCAGACAAGGCAAGTATCTAACTCTTTGCATTTACTTTATGCAACGGACATGTGTAAGATAATATCTGAATTGTTCATTTTAATTGTTCAAATATTTCAACTATTGTATATACTTATGCAATGATTCTGTATAAGTAAGTTATTAAACTATAATTGTTGTACAAGTTCCTTTATTCTGTTATTATTGATCAAATTATATATTCTGATCGTTAATTTCTAAAACATGGTTATACAAGTGTCCTCACTTGGATAATCATTATGTTTTATCACATGTTGATACATACTTATCGGTGTTCAGTATGTATAAGTTGAATTAAAAGTCGTCTAAGCTATTTGATCCAGCTAAACATATATTTAAAGTTGTTGTTAAACAAGATAAAACTTTGTCCAACTAAATTGTTTTGGTTTGGATTCAAGACTAGTATGAACATCCCAAATATGGGAAACTTTTATGCGCCTAAGGCGGGAATGCTGGACGAAAATATCGTCCTTTAATGTAGTATTGATCAATACAGGGCATAACGGGCTGATCACCCCCCGTGCCCGTAAGTAATGACGGTTTACAGACGAAGTTCTGTTTAACCTTTTCGAAAATAGAAAATAATGTTCATAGTTTGTCAACTGATCCTCATTTATAGTCAGTACGTAGTTTCAAAAAATTTGAAATCGAAATGATATGTTATTTATTATCGGTTCAGTTTACTTTACAACTGTTGATTTGTTGTAGAAGTATCGTTCAAAGAAAATATTTAATTCGTTCAGCTAACAATTATTGTTGCTATTACTTGCTGGGCACTCAAATGCTCATCCTTGCTTAAATTTAAATATTTTCAGCTAAAGGTGAACAACCTGGAGGCTCTTCTAAGAACAAAGGGAAAGGGAAGGTCGCCGAATGAATGATAAGGCTATCTTTTATAATAACTAGACTTTATTAGGGTAATGATAATATATATTAATTATCATGTAATAAAACGAATGTTTGAAGGTTTCATACTTGGGATTTAAAACTCTGATAATATGTAAATTAAATTTGATAATCTATATTATTGTTATTATTATTAGTATTATTTTGCTCATAGAAATGGTATCGTGAAGCACTGAGTTTGGGTTTCAAGTACCTAAATTTGGGGGCGTCACATCATGGTATCAGAGCTTAGGGTTAAAAACCTTAGGTGGGTTAGACCTTAGGCTATAACCTTAGAACAGAGGGAAACGTTGAAAATATAAATAACTCATATAGAGTTTAAAAAGGAGATGAATTGAATAAATTCATCGTCAAACAAAATAAAAGATAACTTGTATAAAACTCTTATTTGTTGTGTGTATATACTATATGCTAATCAGGATAATTTATGTATGTAGATGTCATGTGAAAAAGGATTAGGATACCCTCAGATTGTAAAGAAGGAGCCGATATCAAAGCCAATAGCTGAAATAGAGGCTCAAAGTGAAAGCAACCTCGATGAGGTGGTTATTGTGGAAAATGTCGTACCAGATCCGAAAATGGTAGAACTAATAGATAGTGATTCAGACACTGAAGTTGGAGCTGATCAAGCATCAACCGAAGTGCAGAATCTACGGGACCAGGTTTCCTCTTTAGAACAGTTGTGGGAAATAGAAAAGCTGCTAAATAGCCAACTGCAGAAAGCATTAATAGAAACAATGGAAGAACAAGATAAGCTTAAAATCCAAATTGACCAAATTAGAACTAAAAGCAACAAAGCATGCGCAGCTCCGAGCAAGAAGGGGAAAAGAAAGATGATTGACCGTGATATAAGAAATCCTGATAACAACGAAGGGAAAATTAATCGAATAGAAAGGTGTGCAAATTGTGACAAGAAACATGAAAGTGTGTGCAGAAAAGGGGAATATGTTTGCTACAATTGCGGACAGAATGGACATTTCTCTCCTCATTATCCCAATCCAACACAATGTGTCTGTTTTAATTGTGGAATAGAAGGACATCAGGAGAAAAGTTGTCCAAGGAAAAGGTGTAATAAATAGGCAGTATAGGTTCTGTTGTGTAGGTGTGTTTAATGTAATATGTGCTTAGTATGTCTGTGTAAGGTTATGTTCTCAACTTTTGTAATGATCAAGTTTATAAATCCCGACTTTTGTAGTCACAAAGGGATAGCAGTATGTGCTATGTTATGTAAATTACTACGACTTAATGAAAATGAATTTATATTTGAGTGATGAAACAAGTTTAAAGTATTAAACTTATATGATAAGGTTTAGAATGTAAGTTAAATTTATGATTTTATTCAATTAGATAATGCCGCCAAGACGTCAAACTAGAAACCAAAGGGCAGAAGAATCTGTCAACAACGTCGAGGGACAACCACAACTAGATCCAATGCAGCAATTCGCAAACATGGTAGCTCAGGCCATGCAACAAGGAATGCCAGCCGCAGGGAACCAGCAGGACAATCGCTTGGCAAACTTTAAGGACTTCAAAGCTGTAGGACCGCCCGAATTCAAAGGTACCACTGACCCTGTTGAAGCCCAAACTTGGGTCAAAGAGATTGAGAAGGCATTCGTGATAACTAGGGTAGCTGAGGGGCAAACGACCGCTTTTGCCACCTACATGATGAAGGGTGAGGCAAACTTTTGGTGGGAAACGAATCAGGCAAGGGCAGGAGAAGGTGTAATCACATGGGATAGATTCAAAACACTATTTTTCGAAAATTATTTTTCACCTAGTATGCAGGCGAGGATGGAGGTGAAATTTTTAGAATTAAAGCAGGAAAACATGACGGTGTCAGAATACGTCGCGAAATTTAATGAGTTAGCTAGGTTTGCTCCGCATCAAGTTGATACGGAGGCTAGGAAAGCTAGAAGGTTTGAGCTGGGATTGAAACCCTGGCTCTACAACAAGGTGGCAGTGTTGCAAATCCCTACATTTGCATCACTCATGGAGAAAGCTATTATTGATGAGGATGGGAGTGAGGCCATGAGCCTATACAACAAATAAAGAAGGAATGAGGGTAAGGTTGAGGGATCTGGGAAGGTGGAAACAAACAGTGGAAATAGGAGTGAAAAGAGGAAGGGAAACAACTTTGGGGGTATACAAGTGAAGCAAGAAGGTACAAAGAAGAAGCCGCTAGTACAATGTGGGAACTGTGGCAAGAACCATTTAGGGGAATGCCTGAAAGGTAAATTTGTATGTTTTAAGTGTGGGTAGAAGGGCCATATCTCTCCCAACTGCCCCAATCCTGGAACTATTAATGGGTGTTTTCTGTGCGGATCAAAGGAGCATAAGGTGAATGACTGTCCGAAAAGGAGGACGGAGGAAGAAAGTGGGAACATGGGGAAAAGCGGCGAAACTTTGACAATCACAGGACCAACATCATCTAGCAAGCCGACAAAATCTACTGCAAAGGTCTTCAACATGACAGTCCAAGATACGGCGACAGCTGGCAATAGAACTCCAGGTAATTATTCGTATGCCTTTTATTTTCTTATACATGATTTTCCTATATATAGTAAATTATTTTATAAAGAAATTTTGAGGAGGAATTTGAGTTCTTTTAGAAACCAATTTTTCCGTTTAATCACAAAAATAAGCTTTATGTGAATAGTTAAACATCAGTTCGATCAACGCTGATCAAGATCTACTTGCGATGATTATGTATGCTATGTGCCGTGTATGTATAGGTTTTAAAACGGTGATTCCGGGGACGGAATATTTATAAGGGAGGGTGAATGTAACAACCCGATATTTTCTACATAAATAAATAAGAAATTTTGCGTATAAATTTTTTTTTATATTAAGGATGAGGATTTGTACAAGATAATGAGTATATGTATTTATGTGGTAAATAAAAATATATTTATTGCATAAATGTTTACAAGCAAATTTATTTTAGAATTATTGATTATTAAAAAGTATATTCTTATTAAATTATGGTAGAAATGTTTTATTAATTATTTTTCATGAAAATATAAGCATATATTATTTAAATAATATATGAAGTGATTTTTTTTTGAATAATTATAGTAATTATTTTATTATATGAATTTTTGTACAGATTATTAAGTTAATTATTTTACCTTGATTATTAAGGTTAAATATGAAGAATAAATCAGACATGGAATCCAAACCCTAATTTTGTATTATTGTCAAGGTATGAGAATAATAACATAATATTAATTATATTTTAATTTTTCAGTGCTATAAATATGTACTGTATGTATGTAGACTGATAATGATCGGTTATTTATGGTGCAGTATTTAAAAAACCCTAGTTTTACTGTGATAAACCCTAATTTGAAACTCAATTGTGAGTTTAATATTATTATATAACGGGATTATATGATGTTGTGATTAATTAGGTAATTCCTATTTGACAAATGGAAATATAAATTTCTAGAAGCCCTAATTTGATAATCAGAAAACCTAATTATAATTTAGTAACCCTAATTATCAAAATCTTAAACCCTAATTATTAAATTAGCAAGGTTAATTATAATTAGTATTATGAAACCCTAATGTTCCTGTATAGCGTAATTAGAAAATTAATCATAATTAGAAAACCCAAATTTCAAAATTTTAGAAACTAAAATTAATTTTATTTTATTTTTTGCGTAAACCCTAATTGCTAAATCCTACAATTTGCGTTAAACCTAAGGGTTAAACCCTAAGGGTTTGACAAGTTCCAATTTTGCCATTAAATAATTTATCAAAAGACCATTGTGCCCCTAATTGAATTATTAAATGCTAGACTAGGTTTTGACAATTGTGGTGAGTTGGTTACTAACCGTGACAACCCCAAAATAGGTCCATTCCACCCTACCTATTCTGAGTCGCCAAATACATGGTACAGAAAACAACTATAACTTTATTACAATAATTGTTGTACAAAATACAACAATACATATGCTGTGAGTTTGGATACAAATATATACCAACTGTGACTTGTGTCACAACCGTAATGTGATAAATGTCCCATCAGTGGACTGCTCCTCATAGTGATACCTACATAAAGGTATAGTCAAAAACTGTTTTAGAAATTATAATCTTTGGGAAGTGCTCAAGGAAACCTTTGTACATGGGAGGCCATGCTTTCAGGTTATTATAGATATCATATGTCCACAGAATTATCCTTGGTTGATCTAATAGACCCCAAAGAAAAACAAGAAGATTACTATCATATTCTTTCCAATGGTAAGTCTTCTCTTGCATATCATTATCTCCACTGTCTCTAATTGAGAATTATACTTCAAACAAACACTAAGATTATATAGGTAGTGCTCGTAGATATACTCAGCAAGTGGATGAGCACAATCCCTGTCTTATGATGATACGAGGTTGTATGTCATTAGACATCTTGTATGATAGTGGCAAAACACCCTTCCAACGTTGGGTTCGCTTCACCCTAGATGATTCACCAAATATAACTCCTAAATGATGACAACCGTTCTATTCTCCTGTTACCCCCGTTCGACCCAGCTACACTCTTATTACCTGAAAGGATTTGTGAACAGAAGGGTGAGCACAACTAGCGTAGTAAAGAATATCATGACTAAAGATAAATAAATTATCAATAGTCTTCATCCGTAATAAATCAGAGATTTAGGACATATGGCAGACGATAAAAATTTTCAACCATAGTTGCAGCGGAACGTGCAATCCATTAGAAGAGTCAAATAGACCATAAAGTCTATTATCTTCTCCATGTTAAATATCCACCAACAATGTTTTATCCATGTAACATTACTCAACAGTTCCTTTCCACAATCATATGAACAACTCATAATCATAATTGTGATTCTAAATTTTTCTTCGTACCCAGGACGAAGAATATTTTCATCACCTGTCTTTACCTGAAACATCAAAGATCATGGTTATACCAAATCACAGTTCATGTTCATAATCATACTAATAAATCCATCTTTGCAATACGGCCAAAGATATTCAACAACAGTTCATATTTGCACTACAGGCCAAAGATATTCATCAACAGACCATCTTTGCACTACAGGCCAAAGATATTCATCAACAGTTCATCTTTGCACTACAGGCCAAAGATATTCATCAATAATTCATCTTTGCACTACGGCCAAAGATATTCATCAACAATTGATCTTTGCACTACAGGCCAAAGATATTCCTCAACAGTTCATATTTGCACTACAGGCCAAATATATTCATCAATAGTTCATATTTGCGCTACAGGCCAAATATATTAATATATCAAAGAAATATATAATCATTTCAGAATTTATATAAACAATAATTATAATCATGTTGATCATTTCAGCTTTGCACTTAAGCTAAAGATATTCAGTTATAAATTCAATGGTCATGATCATATCAGTCAACAATTCAACTTTGCACTACTGGCCAAATAGAACCCATAGTCATGATCATACCAACAATATACCCATCTTTACACTCAAGTGAAAGAGAATTTCAACATCAAGGTTATTAAAATGTTATATATAATGGTAAAATCAATATAATCAAAACATTTAGATTTAATCTCAAGAGTAATATTCATAAATCAACTATAATTTGGTTAAAAAAAGAAACTAATTTTGTCATGAATAGTAACTCGTGAATAGTAACCCGTGAATAGTAACTTCGTGAATAGTAACTCATGAATAGTAACTCGTGAATAGTAACTCATGAATAGTAAATCCCACACAAAAAGGTAGAAATTCCACAATAATATACATACCAATATTTCGGTATAATGATATTGAAAGAATAATATTTCTTAAGCTTATAAACAATTTATTTAAATTGTTTAAACTTTACTAATTAATGCATTTAATCATCATAAAATGCTAACTCTTAAGATTTCATCATCAATAACCAAAATCCTCATCAAAAATCTTCATATACCTCATATAGGATTCGCAAACCATAAAATCATAGTTTCCAATTTTCTTACTTCACATAACACATTTAATTCATTTTCTCATAACTAGTCCATTTTTATGAAAAATATCAAATCAGTTCCAAAAATAATTTTTTTCTAGGATTTAGCAGAATATAGTCCCATATTGAACATATATTTTTCTCAAAATTTTTAAAATTCATTTACTATTTTTTCATATGGCCAAAATCGTCGAATATTTAGACATTTATCATAAAGTGTACTTTTATCCAAAAATTCTGAAATTCACAGAGTATACTGATATTATATAGATATACTTCCAATAAAAATTTTATCAATTTTGGAGTTAACCACAATGAGTTATAAGCGATTACTTTTAAAATAATCTTTTCCTGTAAAATTCATAACTCCTAATCTATACATCCAAAAATCACCATTTTTGGACACAAACAATAAAACTCATCAAAATATTATTTCAAATTTTTCCAGAATTTTCTGAAGATAAGAAGAATTACGAATTAAAAAATATAATAACTCTTAAAATCCCTTACCTCAAAAGTGCAGTATTTCTGACTGGAATGCAAAGCCGAAGGAAACTTGCACTGAATAACAACTCTCAAAGTATCTAAATATTCACAAAATATGCTTCATAATATAGAGAGATAAAGAGAGAAAGCTTATGTTTCTAGTGTGATTTTCAATTCTAACTTAGCCCTCTATTTATAGAAAAATGTTAGCACGCCGAAGCAGACTTAACCTGCAACCTGATGGCTTTACCTGCTACTATTCCCACCCACCATATTTGAATAAAAATCTCAGCACATTTCTTCACCAACCAAGAGTGGGGCCCACCAATTCTAGAATTTTCCACCAAAATTATAAATTCTGAAACTTCAACAATTTCTGAACCAGTCATCTCGTAAAATTCATAATAAGTCATACTTTCATTTTTAACGGTTCAAAGTTTGTGGACATATACTCAACTTATATATGTATAACATATCCGAAAATTACCACGATCCAACGAGTCGGATTAAAAATTATAACCCTCGCAAAATATCTCAAAAATCCTAATTTTTAATACATCCATTCCGACAAAAATGCTGATAAAAATCTCAACATTAACTCCTTCATTTTTAACCATAAAAATATATCCCTCATTTATATCCACATAAAATAAATATTTCCTTATCATATGAATCAATAATTATTTATTCACAAATAATATCACAGAGTCACAATTATGAAAACCAGGCCGTTCCCAGGAAAGATGAGGCTTTCCAATAAAAATTTCTCCTTACTAGCGCGCAATTAGGTGACAAAACCTCTCCTTAAATAGAACTTCATAGACATTGCCAATAATGTTATATAATAATATTATTCAAATAATATGAATTATTGATCTGATAATGGAAAATACTATGCAGCAACAATTATTGAAACAACAATAATATAAAATATCAACGCAGTAATTATTGAATCAATAAAATAAAATATTGAACAGTAATTACTGTAACAATTATTGAGTAGTGCCTTCTTACGTAAGAATTAATAATTGAAAAAAATATTGTGCAATACCGTGTGCTACTGTGCAACTACGAATATTACTGTATTTTAACCACCAGGTATTCCAACAGCGTTAACGGTAACAACTTTGCCGTTATTTATAAAAACTCAATTTTGTCGTTTTCTTCATCCAATCGCTTTTCGTTATGGGGCCCACAAATAGCTGCGCCGTCGTACGAATATTCCCCGACAGAAAGAATATTCCACGACCAAACGAATATTCCCCGACAAAATGAATATTTTATAACCACTTGCTTATTTTGAAAAATATTCATATATCACCCTTAACTTTAACTTTTTATCAATTTAACCATTTACTAAATAGAAAAATTGAATACTTTTATTTCATAAAATTTGGGGTCTTACAATCTTCCCTCCTTATGAAATTTTGTCCTCGAAATTTACGTACCTGGTAATTCAAAGAGTTGAGAATACCTTGCTTTCATTTCAGATTTCATCTTCCCTGTCATCATGATTTCTCCATTGCTCATCTCTGTATTTCAGATATCATTCTAGAATACAGCTTTAAAACAAGGGTTAATTGAACAAATTAACATATCACATAATATCCCGATATTATGACTGACCAACAAATAAGCTTATGTAGGAAACAATAACGAAGGATTTACTCATCTCTCCCCTCCTAGTTATATTTCCCGATCTCCTCCAGAGACCATATCCCTAAGCTCTGATACCAACTGTGACAACCCCAAAATAGGTCCATTTCACCCTACGTATTCTGAGTCGCCAAATACATGGTACAGAAAATAACTATAACTTTATTACAACAATTGTTGTACAAAATACAACAACACATATGCTGTGAGTTTGGATACAAATATATACCAACTGTGACTCATGTCCCAACCGTAATGTGATAAATATCCCATCAGTGGACTGCTCCTCACAATGATACCTACATAAAGGCATAGTCAAAAACTGTTTTAAAAATTATAATCTTTGGGAAGTGCTCAAGGAAACCTTTGTACATGGGAGGCCATGCTTTCAGGTTATGATAGATATCATATGTATACAGAATTATCATTGGTTGACCTAATAGACCCCAAAGAAAAACAAGAAGATTACTATCATATTCTTTCCAATGGTAAGTCTTCTCTTGCATATCATTATCTCCATTATCTCTAATTGAGAATTATACTTCAAACAAACACTAAGATTATATAGGTAGTACTCGTAGATATACTCAGCAAGTGGATGAGCACAATCCCTGTCTTATGATGACACGAGGTTGTTTGTCATTAGACATCTTGTATGATAGTGGCAAAATACCCTTCCAACGTTGGGTTCGCTTCACCCTAGATGATTCACCAAATATAACTCCTAAAAGATGACCACCGTTCTATTCCCCTATTACCCCCGCTCGACCCAGCTACACTCTTATTACCTGAAAGGAATTGTGAACAGAAGGGTGAGCACAACTAGCCCAGTAAAGAATATCATGACTAAAGATAAATAAATTATCAATAGTCTTCATCAATAATAAATCAGAGATTTAGGACATATGGTAGATGATAAAAATTTTCAACCATAGTTGCAGCGGAACGTGCAATCCATTAGAAGAGTCAAATAGACCATAAAGTCTATTATCTTCTCCATGTTAAAAATCCACCAACAATATTTTATCCCTGTAACATCACTCAACAGTTCCTTTCCACAATCATATGAACAACTCATAATCATAATTGTGAATCTAAATCTTTTTTCGTACCCAGGACGAAGAATATTTTCATCACCTGTCTTTACCTGAAACATCAAAGATCATGGTTATACCAAATCATAGTTCATGTTCATAATCATACTAATAAATCCATCTTTGCACTACGGCCAAAGATATTTAAGAACAGTTCATCTTTGCACTACAGGCCAAAGATATTCATCAACAGACTATCTTTGCACTACAGGCCAAAGATATTCAACAACAGTTCATCTTTGCACTAAAGGCCAAAGATATTCATCAATAATTCATCTTTGCACTACGGCCAAAGATATTCATCAACAATTCATCTTTGCACTACAGGCCACAGATATTCCTCAACAGTTCATATTTGCACTACAAGCCAAATATATTCATCAACAGTTCATATTTGCATTACAGGCCAAATATATTAATATCTCAAAGAAATATATAATCATTTCAGAATTTATATAAACAATAATTATATCCATGTTGATCATTTCACCTTTGCACTTAAGCTAAAGATATTCAGTTATAAATTCAATGGTCATGATCATACCAGTCAACAATTCAACTTTGCACTACTGGCCAAAGAGAACCCATAGTCATGATCATACCAACAATCTACCCATCTTTACACTCAAGTGAAAGAGAATTTCAACATCAGGGTTATAAAAATGTTATATATAATGATAAAATCAATATAATCAAAACATTTAGATTTAATCTCAAGAGTAATATTCATAAATCAACTATAATTTGGTTAAAAAAATAAACCAATTTTGTCATAAATAGTAACTCGTGAATAGTAACCCGTGAATTGTAATTTCGTGAATAGTAACTCATGAATAGTAACTCGTGAATAGTAACTCATGAATAGTAAACCCGACACAAAAAGATAGAAATTCCACAATAATATACATACCAATATTTCGGTATAATGATATTGAAAGAATAATATTTCTTAAGATTATAAACAATTTATTTAAATTGTTTACACTTTACTAATTAATGCATTTAATCATCATAAATTGCCAACTCTTAAGATTTCATCATCAATAACCAAAACCCTCATCAAAAATCTGCATATACCTCATATTGGATTCTCAAGTCATAAAATCCTATTTTCCAATTTAATTACTTCACATAACATATTTAATTTATTTTCTCATAACTAGTTTATTTTTATGAAAAATATCAAATCAGTTCCAAAAATATTTTTTTTCTAGGATTTAGCAGAATATAGTCCCATATTGAACATATATTTTTTTTAGAATTTTTTAAACTCATTTACTATTTTTTCATATGGCCAAAACTGCCGAATATTTAGACATTTATCATAAATTGTACTTTTATCCAAAAATTTTGAAATTCACAGAGTATACTGATATTATATAGATATACTTCCAATAAAAATTTTATCAATTTTGGAGTTAACCACAAGGAGTTATAAGCGGTTACTTTTAAAATAGTCTTTTCCCGTAAAATTCATAACTCTTAATCTATACATCCAAAAATCACCATTTTTGGACACAAACAATAAAACTCATCAAAATATCATTTCAAATTTTTCTAGAATTTTCTGAAGATCAGAAGAATTACGAATTGAAAAACATAATAACTCTTAAAATCCCTTACTATCCCTTACCTCAAAAGTGCAGTATTTCTGACTGGAATGCAAAGCCGAAGGAAACTTGCACTGAATAGCAACTCTCAAAGTATCTAAATACTCACAAAATATGCTTCATAATATAGAGAGAGAAAGAGAGAAAGCATATGTTTCTGGTGTGATTTTCAATTCTAACTTAGCCCTCTATTTATAAGAAAATGTTAGCACGCCGAAGCAGACTTAACCTGCAACCTGATGGCTTTACCTGCTACTATTCTCATCCACCACATTTGAATAAAAATCTCAGCACATTTTTCACCAACCAAGAGCGGGGCCCACCAATTCTAGAATTTTCTACCAAAATTATAAATTCCGAAACTTCAACAATTTCTGAACCAGTCATCTCGTAAAATTCATAATAAATCATACGTTCATTTTTAACGGTTCAAAATTTGGGGACATATACTCAACTTATATATGTATAACATATCCAAAAATTACCACGATCCAACGGTCGGATTAAAAATTATAACCCCCACAAAATATCTCAAAAACCCTAATTTTTAATACCTCCATTCCGACAAAAATACTGATAAAAATCTCAATATTAACTCCTTCATTTTTAACCACAAATATATATCCCTCATTTATATCAACATAAAATAAATATTTTCTTATCATATGAGTCAATAATTAATTATTCACACATAATATTACAGAGTCATAATTATGACAACAGGCCGTTCCCAGGAAAGAGGGGGGCTTTCCAATAAGAATTTCTCCTTACTGGCGCGCAATTAGGTGAACAAACCTCTCCTTAGACAGAACTTTCTAGAGATTGCCAATAATGTTATCTAAGAATATTATTCAAATAATATGAATTATTGATCTGATAATGGAAAATACTATGCAGCAACAATTATTGAAACAACAATAATATAAAATATCAACGTAGCAATTAGTGAATCAATAAAATAAAATATTGAACAGTAACTACTGTAACAATTATTGAGTAGTGTCTTCTTACCTAAGAATTAATAATTGAAAAAAATACTGTGCAATACCGTATGCTACTGTGCAACTACGCGTATTACTGTATTTTAACCACCAAATATTCCAACAGTGTTAACGGTAACAACTATGCCGTTATTTATAAAAACTCAATTTTGTCATTTTCTTCATCCAATCGCTTTTCGTTATGGGGCCAATAAATAGCTACGCCGTCGTACGAATATTCCCCGACAGAAAGAATATTCCACGACCAAACGAATATTCCTGGGCAAAATGAATATTTTATAACTACTTGCTTATTTTGAAAAATATTCATATATCACCCTTAACTTTAACTTTTTATCAATTTAACCATTTACTAAATAGAAAAATTGAATACTTTTATTTCATAAAATTTGGGGTCTTACAATCTTCCCTCCTTATGAAATTTTGTCCTCAAAATTTACGTACCTGGTAATTCAAAGAGTTGAGAATACCTTGCTTTCATTTCAGATTTCATCTTCCTTGTCATCATGATTTCTCCATTGCTCATCTCTTGTATTTCAGATATCATTCTAGAATACAGCTTTAAAACAAGGGTTAATTGAACAAATTAACATATCACATAATATCTTGATATTATGACTGACCAGCAAATAAGCTTAGGTAGGACACACTAGCGAAAGATTTACTCATCTCTCCCCTCCTAGTTATATTTCCCGATCTCCGCTAGAGACCATATCCCTAAGCTTTGATACCAACTGTGACAACCCCAAAATAGGTCCATTTCACCCTACCTATTCTGAGTTTCCAAATACATGGTACAGAAAATAACTATAACTTTATTACAACAATTGTTGTACAAAATATAACAACACATATGCTGTGAGTTTGGATACAAATATATACCAACTGTGACTCGTGTCCCAACCATAATGTGACAAATGTCCCATCAGTGGACTGCTCCTCACAGTGATACCTCCATAAAGGTATAGTCAAAAACTGTTTTAGACATTATAATCTTTGGGAAGTGCTCAAGGAAACCTTTGTAAATGGGAGGCTATACTTCCAGGTTATGATAGATATCATATGTCCACAGAATTATCCTTGGTTGGCCTAATAGACCCCAAAGAAAAACAAGAAAATTACTATCATATTCTTTCCATTGGTAAATCTTCTCTTGCATATCATTATCTCCACTATCTCTAATTGAGAATTATACTTCAAACAAATACTAAGATTATATAGGTAGTGCTCGTAGATATACTCAGCAAGTGGATGAGCACAATCCCTGTCTTATGATGACACGAGGTTGTATGTCATTAGACATCTTGTATGATAGTGGCAAAACACCCTTCCAATATTGGGTTCGCTTCACGCTAGATGATTCACCAAATATAACTCCTAAAAGATGACCACCGTTCTATTCCCCTGTTACCCCCGCTCGACCCAGCTACACTCTTATTACTTGAAAGGAATTGTGCACAGAAGGGTGAGCACAACTAGCCCAGTAAAGAATATCATGACTAAAGATAAATAAATTATCAATAGTCTTCATCAGTAATAAATCAGAGATTTAGGACATATGGTAGATGATAAAAATTTTCAACCATAGTTGCAGCGGAACGTGCAATCCATTAGAAGGGTCAAATAGACCATAAAGTCTATTATCTTCTCCATGTTAAAAATCCACCAACAATGTTTTATCTCTGTAACATCACTCAACAGTTCCTTTCCACAATCATATGAATAACTCGTAATCATAATTGTGATTCTAAATTTTTCTTCGCACCCAGGACGAAGAATATTTTCATCACCTGTCTTTACCTGAAACATCAAAGATCATGGTTATACCAAATCACAGTTCCTGTTCATAATCATACTAATAAATCCATCTTTTCACTACGGCCAAAGATATTCAACAACAGTTCATCTTTGCACTACAGGCCAAAGATATTAATCAACAGACCATCTTTGCACTACAGGCCAAAGATATTCAACAACAGTTCATCTTTGCACTAAAGGCCAAAGATATTCATCAATAATTCATATTTGAACTACGGCCAAAGATATTCATCAACAATTCATCTTTGCACTACAGGCCAAAGATATTCCTCAACAGTTCATATTTGCACTACAGGCCAAATATATTTATCAACAGTTCATATTTGCACTACAGGCCAAATATATTAATATCTCAAAGAAATATATAATCATTTCAGAATTTATATAAACAATAATTATAACCATGTTGATCATTTCACCTTTGCACTTAAGCTAAAGATATTCAGTTATAAATTCAATGGTCATGATCATACCAGTCAACAATTCAACTTTGCACTACTGGCCAAAGAGAACCCATAGTCATGATCATACCAATAATCTACCCATCTTTACACTCAAGTGAAAGAGAATTTCAACATCAAGGTTATAAAAATATTATATATAATGGTAAAATCAATATAATCAAAACATTTAGATTTAATCTCAAGAGTAATATTCATAAATCAACTATAATTTGGTTAAAAAAAACCAATTTTGTCATGAATAGTAACACGTGAATAGTAACTTCGTGATTAGTAACTCGTGAATAGTAACTCGTGAATAGTAACTCGTGAATAGTAAACCTGACACAAAAGGGTAGAAATTCCATAATAATATACATACCAATATTTCGGTATAATGATATTGAAAGAATAATATTTATTAAGCTTATAAACAATTTATTTAAATTGTTTACACTTTACTAATTAATGCATTTAATCATCATAAAATGCCAACTCTTAAGATTTCATCATCAATAACCAAAATCCTCATAAAAAATCTGCATATACCTCATATAGGATTCGCAAACCATAAAATTCTATTTTCTAATTTTCTTACTTCACATAACATATTTAATTCATTTTCTCATAACTAGTCTATTTTTATGAAAAATATCAAATCAGTTCCAAAAATAATTTTTTTCTAGGATTTAACAGAATATAGTCTCATATTGAACATATATTTTTATCAGAATTTTTAAAACTAATTTACTATTTTTTCATATGGCCAAAACTGTCGAATATTTAGACATTTATCATAAATTGTACTTTTATCCAAAAATTCTGAAATTCACAGAGTATACTGATATTATATAGATATACTTTCAATAAAATTTTTATCAATTTTGGAGTTAACCACAAGGAGTTATAAACGATTACTTTTAAAATAGTATTTTTCCGTAAAATTCATAACTCTTAATCTATACATCCAAAAATCACCATTTTTGGACACAATCAATAAAACTCATCAAAATATCATTTTAAATTTTTCCAGAATTTTCTGAAGATCAGAAGAATTACGAATTGAAAAACATAATAACTCTTAAAATCCCTTACTATCCCTTACCTCAAAAGTGCAGTATTTCTGACTGGAATGCAAAGCCGAAGGAAACTTGCACTGAATAATAACTCTCAAAATATCTAAATACTCAGAAAATATGCTTCATAATATAGAGAGAGAAAGAGAGAAAGCATATGTTTCTGGTGTGATTTTTAATTCTAACTTAGCCCTCTATTTATAGGAAAATGTTAGCACGCCGAAGCAGACTTAACCTGCAACCTGATGGCTTTACCTGCTACTATTCTCATCCACCACATTTGAATAAAAATCTCAGCACATTGCTTCACCAACCAAGAGCGGGGCCCACCAATTCTAGAATTTTCCACCAAAATTATAAATTCTGAAACTTCAACAATTTCTGAACCTGTCATCTCGTAAAATTCATAATAAATCATACGTTCATTTTTAACGGTTCAAAATTTGTGGACATATACTCAACTTATATATGTATAACATATTCAAAAATTACCACGATCCAATGGTCGGATTAAAAATTATAACCCCCGTAAAATATCTCAAAAATTCTAATTTTTAATACATCCATTCCGACAAAAATACTGATAAAAACCTCAACATTAACTCCTTCATTTTTAACCACAAAAATATATCCCTCATTTATATCCACATATAATAAATATTTCCTTATCATATGAATCAATAATTATTTATTCACAAATAATATCACAGAGTCACAATAAGTATTTCTCCTTACTGGCGCGCAATTAGGAAAGAGGGGGCTTTCCAATAAGTATTTCTCCTTACTGGCGCGCAATTAGGTGACCAAACCTCTCCTTAGACAGAACTTTCTAGATATTGGCAATAATGTTATCTAATAATATTATTCAAATAATATGAATTATTGATCTGATAATGGAAAATACTGTGCAGCAACAATTATTGAAACAACAATAATATAAAATATCAACGCAATAATAATTGAATCAATAAAATAAAATATTGAACAGTAACTACTGTAACAATTATTGAGTAGTGCCTTCTTACGTAAGAATTAATTATTGAAAAAAATACTGTGCAATACCGTGTGCTACTGTGCAATTACGCGTATTACTGTATTTTAACCACCAGGTATTCCAACAGTGTTAACGGTAACAACTATGCCGTTATTTATAAAAACTCAATTTTGTCGTTTTCTTCATCCAATCGCTTTTTGTTATGGGGCCCACAAATAGCTGCGCCGTCTTACGAATATTCCCCGACAGAAAGAATATTCCACGACCAAACGAATATTCCTCAGCAAAATGAATATTTTATAACTACTTGCTTATTTTGAAAAATATTCATATATCAGCCTTAACTTTAACTTTTTATCAATTTAACCATTTACTAAATAGAAAAATTGAATACTTTTATTTCATAAAATTTGGTGTCTTACACTAACCCTAACAACTCCACATGCTCATAATTGATAGCAACAAGCCTCTAGCTTAGCCAATTCATGCACCTTGTTGGTCTATTTATAGATTGAAGGAGAGAGAAATTCATTTGTTAGCCATTTTTACCCAACTCTTATCCTTGAGCCTCTCTCTCTCTCTAAAACCGACGAAAAACTATAGTATATCAGTCATATATTAAAGCCCCACGTTTATCATAACCAAATCAGAAACATAGAATCAAGAATTGATCATTTAAAGGTATAAACAAACTCTAGAATTTCTGTCCAAAAATCTGTTGATAGATGTTATGTTTAAGTGTTAGAATATGTTGTTAGTAGTATCTAAGGATGATTTGGGTCGCTAGATGTTAGATCCATAACATCTAGAGGCTCAGATTTGAAGATCTACAAAATCTGGAAAATTTTTGTTTTGGTGTCTGACAAGAAATGTCAGGCCTTTTATCTCTGTGATCTTTAATGCATTTTGTGTTTTGAAACATTGTAGCTGTAGTCAGATATATGAACTTTGATCTGAGCTTGAAATCAGTCTTAGATCATATGTAGAGTACAAGTTATGGAAGGTCAAACTATGTTGACTGACCATGACTTGCAAACTTTCTGGGTAGCCCAGAAACCGAGAACTAGAGTCTGACAAGTATTTGTTGGTCATGGATCGGTCCAATTGTAAATGTTTTGAGTTTTTTTGTTGAAACCATACTGTAGTATGTTATGTTAACTGTTGATTAAAACTTTTATATTGTCTAAACATCATTTATGTTGGATTTCATGAACGGTCAAACCGAGCAGGAAGAACATGAAATACATTATCTGGGTAACCCAGAAAACGTATGATCATGTATTTATGACAAGGGTTTGACCGATCTGTATAGGTCGATTGTGTTGATGTTTTGTTGATATTGTGTAATAGATTTGTAGCCTTACATGTTAGCTAAGCACCGGACCTCTTAAATCACTAAAACATCAACAGGATTGCAAGTTGTGGAAGCCCAAAATGGACAGGTCTAACTGTTCTTCATTTCTGGGTAACCCAGAAAATGAAGAACAAGTCTGACAGTCCCTTTCAAGGCTTAGATCTCGTTGGTTATATGTGTTATGAACTTGGTTGTTGTTGGATATTGTAGTCTTGCATTAGCTTTACACGATCTGACCAATAGAATATCCAGAAACACATGACACAGTTCATAATTCTTGGTCAAACAAGGCATCTTGAGGCTGTGTATGATTTTCTGGGTTTGGCCAAGAACATGAAGAACACCTATAGCGACGATTTTGTCACTATAGGTGGCCTTTAGCGACAGACAGCTTATTATTTTCCTGAAATTAATTATTAAATAGAAAAAAATAGTTTTTAATTATTAAAAATACAAATTAAATTATTAAAAATTATTTTAAATTCTAAAAATTAGTTTTTAATTATTTTTAATATATTTCATAAATATTTAATATTTTTGAAATATTAAAAGTATTTAATTTATTTAATTATAATATTAAATAAATTATTTTAAAATGATTTTAATATTTGAAAAATCATTTAAAATTATATTATGATATAAGAAAATATTTTAAGTTATTTTTAATGACTTTTAATATTTTGTGATAAATTTCATTAATAAATTGATATTAATGGTAATTAATTTATTTACTAAATGAATTAAATAAATTAATTAAAAATGATTTTATTATATTAAAAATCATTTTTAAATAATAATAAGGTATTTAAAAATATTTTAAGTTATAAAATATAACTTTTAATATTTAAAGATAAATTTCATTAATTAATTATTATTAATGATATTAAAGTTATTTATTAATTTAGTTTAAATAAATTATTTTAATATTATAAAAATCATTTTAAATGAAAATAATGTGTTTAAAAATATTTTAAGTTATAAAATAAAACTTTTAATATTTAAAGGATAATTTTATTAATAAATTAATATTAATGATTATTAACTTATTATTAAATTTATTTAATAATTATATTAAATAAATAGTTTAAAAATGGTTTTATTAATTTAAAAATCATTTAAAATGATAGAAATGAATTAAAAATATTTTAAGTTATGAATAATGACTTTTAATATTTTGATAAATAGAA
The DNA here is from genome assembly GCA_016801055.1 of Panax notoginseng. Taxonomy (NCBI): domain Eukaryota; kingdom Viridiplantae; phylum Streptophyta; class Magnoliopsida; order Apiales; family Araliaceae; genus Panax; species Panax notoginseng. The sequence goes on from CM029019.1 coordinate 128,674,684, forward strand.
CATTAATACCTTAATATTAATGGTAATTATTTAGAAATAATTTTAAATGTTTTCAAAATCATTTAAGGGTAATATTAATACTTTAAAAATATTTTGAGTTATTATAAATAACTTTAATATTTTAAAAATGATTTCATTAATAGTTTAATATTAATTAGATATTAATGATAATAGAATTATTTAGTATTTAAATTATTTAATAATGATTCTGAGGTTTGAAAATTCATGATAAATAATATTAAATGTTTAAAAACTATTATAAGTCATTTAAAAATAATATGACTGATATTAAGTTACAGTACAGAGTCTTAGACTCGATAATTACCTGATAAAGTTGTCGGTACACCGATATGTTTCAGAAATTAATCTATACTTAGATATTTTTATTGTATAAGTGATTATTTGTGATTTATTGGTTGTTAAACCTATGTTCCAATGTGATTAGGGAATGTGCTGACTGCAATAAGCAGTATTATATGATATGATATGTTATTCTAATAAGACAAATGATCTATTTAATGATAGGGCTTGATAGAAAAGATAAATCTAAGTTGTGTAAGCAGCAGACAAGACACGTATCTAACTCTTTGCATTTACTTTATGCAACGGACATGCGTAAGATAACATCTGAATTGTTCATTTCAATTGTTCAAATATTTCAACTTTTGTATATACTTATGCAATGATTCTGTATAAGTAAGTTATTAAACTATAATTGTTGTACAAGTTCCTTTATTCTGTTATTATTAATCAAATTATATATTCTGATCGTTAATTTCTAAAACATGGTTATACAAGTGTCCCCACTTGGATAATCATTATATTTTATCACATGTTAATACATACTTATCGGTGTTCAATATGTATAAGTTGAATTAAAAGTCGTCTAAGCTATTTGATCAAACTAGACATATATTTAAAGTTGTTGTTGAACAAGATAAAACTTTATCCAACTAAATTGTTTTGGTTTGGATTCAAGAATGGTATGAACATCCCAAATATGGGAAACTTTTATGCGCCTAAGGCGGGAATGCTGGACGAAAATATCGTCCTTTAATGTAGTATTGATCAATACAGGGCATAACGGGCTGATCACCCCCCGTGCCCGTAAGTAATGACGATTTATAGATGAAGTTCTGTTTAACATTTTCGAAAATAGAAAATAATGTTCATAGTTTATCAACTGATCCTCATTTATAGTCAGTACGTAGTTTCAAAAAATTTGAAATCGAAATGATATGTTGCTTATTATCGGTTCAGTTTACTTTACAACTGTTGATTCGTTGTAGAAGTATCGTTCAAAGAAAATATTTAATTCGTTCAGCTAACTACTATTGTTGCTATTACTTGCTGGGCACCCAAATGCTCATCCTTGCTTAAATTTAAATATTTTTAGCTAAAGGTGAACAACTTGGAGGCTATTCTAAGAACAAAGGGAAAGGGAAGGTCGCCGAATGAATGATAAGGCTATCTTTTGTAATAACTAGACTTTATTAGGGTAATGATAATATATATTAATTATCATGTAATAAAACGAATGTTTGAAGGTTTCGTACTTGGGATTTCAAACTCTGATAATATGTAAATTAAATTTGATAATCTATATTATTGTTATTATTATTAGTATTATTCCGCTCATAGAAATGGTATCTTGAAGCACTGAGTTCGGGTTTCAAGTACCTGAATTTGGGGGCGTCACAAGAGCTTCTTCTTAGCCTTTTGGAACATCTTGAATCATCCCAATTGAAGTTCGGATGCGAGAGTTATGACCTTTTTATTAACGAAGATCAAAGCTAAGAGTTCTCATGTTTTCAATTTACATAGCATATACTTCAAGCCATATTTCCAGCTTGATCCATTCTAAATCTATTAATTCTCAAAGAATGAAAGTTGTAGAGCTCGTCGATATCTTCGATTTGATAGGTGACGGGCCTCGTAACTCCTCCTCGATCAAAAGTTATGGCTGTTTTCCCAAAAGACGTCAGAGCAGAAATAAGACCCACGCCGGGGCGGGCTTTTCCTTCACACAACCACCGTCGGGGCAGGCATACCAGCTACAAAACAGTGTGTATGCCAGCCGGGGCGGGCCCTTTACAAGTATAAACCCCCTCCGGGCCGGGGGTACGCGTAGAAAACTCGATTTTTGTCTAAATTTGAGTTCGAGAAGGATTGTTTCAATCCGATTGACTCAAGGACTTCCAAGAGGACTTAAAGACGTATAAAGAGACTTATAAAAGGAGGAGAATCACAAGGATTAGAGGCTACTTTTTGGGAGAGAGGATTCCATTAGATTAGATTAGAGTAGATTAGATCAAAACCCTAGTTCTAATGAGTTTTGGAGACTGAAGCAACTTAAAGATCATTGAAGAATCAAAGTAAGAGCAAAGAGAGAGCATCAAATCTACAGATAATAAATTATATCTTATCATCTTCTTCTATCTTTGTCTTTTATTATTGATTCAATTGTGGATTCTTAGTTTTAATTCAATAATCATGAACTAATTCTTTGTTTAAGATTACAATGGATCTTATTGTGTAGTTTATTTTAATATACTTCATTATCAATTATTATGTTCTATTGTGAGGATTGTCTATTGTGATTTGGATTTAATTAGTTAATTGATTGGCCATCAATTACCGTAATAGTCTATATGAACTAGAGAGATGAAGTTTAAATTTAGATCTGATTTTGATAGCATGTGTTTTATGATTTATGCATAGATGGAATTCATGATTCGTGTTTAGGATAAAGATATGCATTTACACCAAATGTAATCTTATAGAGAACTTGTGCTTTAAATCTTTTTTTTTATTATAAATCACATAGAGATATAGTGGATTAGTTAATTAGGGTGTCTTGCTTGATTTTATCATCCGTGGATTTAAGTGAGTACGGGTATTATGCATCGAGAGGTGGTTTTATCTGCTTTAGTGTTCTTGATTAACAATTCATGATAGAAAATAATTGATGAGAAGTGTGTTAACTTAAATGAAACAATAAGTGAAGTTGTGATCTTAAATCTCCATAATCTGATTTTTAATTAGTAGTAATTATAATTAGTGTTGTTAAATAATTTAATTTATATAATTTGTAATTCATTCGTTTAAATAAGATTGAGTTGGTTAGGGTTTAGTACTTGGTAATTTTTATTAAATAATTCCTCGTGGGAACGATACTTTACTTTCACTGTATTACTTGTTGACCACGTATACTTGCGTGTTGTGCGTAACTAGATTTTACCCAAAAATATCAAAATGGTAGTCTTTTGTAAATTCTAATTTTTGGAAAGCAATTGCGGGATATTAATATAATCAGCTTAGGCTGTGTAATGTAAATAATGTAGTATTATACTACAAGAAATGAATAAATATAAGCCTTTTATGGAACATATTGCGTAATGGGTTGAAGTTATTATTTAATCATGAATAATAACTAACTAATGAGAAGCGAATAATAACGAAATGTGTTGTTTATTGTAACAGCAAAATGCCGCCAAAAAGGAGACAATATAATCAAGAGGCTAATGTAAATCAACTAGAGGGAGGTCCATTAAACCCAATGCAAGAATTCGTTAACTTGTTAAAAGTCGCGTTTAATAGAGATGGGGCGAATATACCCGTAAATCCTGGAGTAGTACGAGCTACTACTTTTAAAAATTTTAAGAGTGTCGGTCTGCCAGAGTTCAAAGGAATAACGGACCCTATAGAAGCCCAAACATGGGTAAAAGAAATTGAGAAGGCATTTGTTATTGCAAATGTCGAGGAGTGCCAGAAGGTTGCTTTTGTAACCTACATGATGAAGGGAGATGCCAACTTTTGGTGGGAGGCCAACCAGGTTAAGGCTGATATCGAGAATCTAACGTGGGTAAGGTTCAAGGAGATTTTCTTCGAGAACTATTTTCCCACGAGTATGTAGGGAAGGATGGAAATGCGGTTTCTTGACTTGAAATAAGGGTAAATGATGGTTGCCCAATACGCTGCTAAGTTCAACGAACTGGCGAGGTTTTCTCCACACCAAGTGGACACTAAGGTTAGGAAACCTAGACGGTTTGAGCAGTGCTTGAAACCCTGGCTCTATAACTGCATATATGTGTTCCAAAGTACTTCGTTTGGGACTATACTAGAAAAGGCGATAATCGCCAAAGGTAGGAGCGAGGCTTTAAGCCAGTACCACAAGGATAAGAAGAATAAGGGAAAGGTTGATGGGGGAGTGAAAGTCGAGGGAGCCAGCGGGTGTGGCGAAGGATAGAAGAGGAAAGGGTTTAACTCTGGGAAGACTAGAGTGAAGCAAGGAGATCCGAAGAGGAGGATGGAGGCCTGCAAGACCTATGGGAAGACTCATTTAGGAGTCTGTCTCAAGGGGAAGGCTATATGCTACAACTGTGGATAGGAGGGGCACATTTTGCCTAACTGTTCAAGTTCGAAGAAAAACGACGGATGCTTTGTATGTGGGTTAACTGACCACATAGCAAAGAATTTCCCGAAGAAGGGGACATATAAGAATAAAGGAGCTAATAGCTGTAAGTTAACTATTGGCGGTCCAACGCAGCTGGGTAGGCCAATGGCCTGTACCTTTAACATGACGGTCCAATATGCGGTGGCATCAGGTGATGTAGTTGCAGGTATTATTCCGATTAATGACATAAATGCTTACATGCTGTTTGATTCGGGTGCTACTTGTTCGTTTATAGCATGCGATTTTGCTAGACGATTAGTACTACTTCCCAAAAAGTTGCCTATACCTTTGAATATTAAGGTAACAAACAAAGAGATAATTCATGTTGAAGATATTTATAGCAGTTGTTGTGTAGATATATGAGGTTGTAAGTTATCGGTAGATTTGATACCGATAAAGTTGGGAGAATTCAATGTAATTCTCGAGATGGATTGGTTGTTTAACCATGGGGCAATTATAGATTGTCAAAAGAAATGTGTAAACATTAAAATGTTGAGACAACCTCCTGTAGTGTTCCACGGTAATAAATTGCCGGGACGTTCATGTTATCTTACGATGACACAAACTAGGAAACTATTGAGGAAGGGGTGTATAGGTTATTTGTGCCATGTTGTTGATACCCAGAGAGTAGGAGCAACCATGGAACAACTACCTATACTTAAAGAATTCACAGATGTATTTCAAAGTGAATTATCGGGTCTTCCACAGGATAGGGAGACCGAATTCGTGATAGACATTGTGCTAGGAGCGACACCAATTCCCAGGGCACCTTATCGTATGGCGCCAGTGGAGATGAATGAGTTAATGGTACAGTTACAAGAACTGTTGGGATAGAAAGTACATTCAATCTAGTGTTTCGCCGTGGGCAGCACCGGTACTATTTGTCAAGAAGAAGGATGGATCGTTAAGACTTTGTATCAGCTACCGAGAGTTGAACAAGTTAACGATAAAGAGTAAATACCCACTGCCTAGGATCGATGATCTTTTTGATCAGTTGAAAGGGGCAAATTATTTTTCTAAAATAGATTTAAGGACGGGGTATCATCAGTTGAAGGTTAGGAAGGAGGACGTACCAAAGACATCATTCAGGACTCGTTATGGTCATTACGAGTTTATGGTGATGTCATTTGGGTTGAGTAATGCACCAGCTGCATTAATAGATATGATGAATAGAGTGTTCCAATAATAATTGGACAAGTTCGTCGTGGTGTTTATTGATGATATTCTAGTCTATTCTAAGACGCCAGAAGATCATGCTAAACTCTTAAGAATAGTGTTAGAGACACTGAGGAAGGAGAAGTTATTTTTGAAGTTCACTAAGTGTGAATTTTGGCTAGAAAGGGTACAGTTTTTAGGTCATGTCATTGACCATGAAGGGATTTTAGTAGATCCAGCAAAGGTGGAAGCCGTGATGAATGGGGAACAACCAAAAACGCTGACTGAGGTGCAGAGTTTCCTAGGGTTAGCGGGATACTATCAGAGATTCATCTAGGATTTTTCGAAGATAGCTACTCCATTGACTAACTTGACAAGGAAGACGGTGAAATACGCGTGGACTGAAAAATATGAGGACAATTTTCAAGAACTAAAGAAGAGGTTAAGTGAAGCGCCTGTTTTGTCATTACTCGATGACACAGAAAATTTTATAGTTAATAGCGATGCTTCGCATAGAGGACTTGGTTGCGTGCTCATGCAGCATGGCAAGGTCATTGCGTATGCATCAAGGCAGTTGAAGGATTATGAGAAAGTTTGCCCTACCCATGATCTGGAACTAGCCACAATAGTTTTTTCCTTAAAGATATGGAGACATTATCTTTACGGAGAGAAATGTGAGATATACACGGACCATAAGAGTCTAAAATATATCTTCACACAGAAGGAGTTGGATATGAGACAAAGGAGATGGCTAAAATTGATAAAGGATTACGACTGTGAAATCCTGTATCATCTGGGGAAAGCCAATGTAGTGGCCGATGCCTTAAGTACCAAGGGTCGAAAAAAGTTATCTATGTTAACAACTAAAACTGAGTTAATAATAGAGATGGATAGAATGGAACTAGAGGTGAATTTGCCAAGTGAATCGGGATAGAGACTGTTTACAACAGAGATTCAACCTACTATTATAGAAAGAGTCAAGGAGGTGCAACTCTGAACTGAGGAGTATGACTAGATGAAGAAGCGGTTAACCGATGAAGAAAAAGATATTAAGTATAGTCTTGATAATGAGGGATTATTAAGATTTAAAGGATGAATTTGGGTTCCGAATGAGACAGAATTAAAGAAGTAATTGTTATAAGAGGCTCATAGCTCGAGGTACTCGAATTATCCTGGAAGTTCATAGCTCGAGGTACTTCTACAACTCAACGAATCAGATGAGTTTCGTCTATAAGCGTTTGAAAATGCTAAGTTATACAAGGAGAAGACCAAGAGGTGGCACGATAAGAAAATCCTCGAGAGATACTTCGAACCGGGCCAGAAGGTTCTTCTCTTCAACTCTCGTCTGAAGCTATTCCCAGGGAAATTAAAGTCTAGATGGTCGGGGCCATTCACGGTTGCCAAGGAGTATCCGTATGGGGCAATAGAGGTTGAGGACCCTAATTCTCACAAAACCTTTAAGGTTAATGGTCAACGGTTGAAGCATTACTGGGGCGGCAAGGTAGACCGGCAGAACACCTCCATCACATTGGGAGACCCGGTGTAAGACTGGATAACAGTCAAGTCGACGACTCTAAATCAAGCGCTTGATGGGAGGCATCCCCATCTCAGTATCAAACAAATTACTTTTATTTTTAGTAACTTCAGTCTTATTTTGGTTGTCATTCTCTGTAGTTCTTAGTATAGCCTGTGGTCTGTATAGTGCGTGTATGTTAATATGTGTTTAAAGGCTTTCAGTAGTTAGAACTTTTGAATACTGTGTTTGTTGTGTCTGTGATGTGTTGATTGCTGATATGAGATTTTGGCCTGTGCAAGATTGCTTAACTCAGTATCAGAAGTTTATACTCCGCGCCGTAGTGCCAAGGTTTCTATAGGCATTCGCGCCGCAGCGCTATGTTCATGCTTCAGCCCTAATTTTCGTGCTGCAGCGCCGGGCAAGTAGAGAGCACACTGTAAACTCGCGCCACGGCACCGTCCTATCTTATACTATCCGTGCCGCAACGCCAAGGCAAACCTTTATCCGTGTCGCAGCGCCATTCATCGCGCCGCAATACCAAGTCTGATTTTTTGTTTTTAAAAGATGCGTTTGCTCAGTTTTACAGCGGTTGTTCTTTTCTTTCTTCAATTTTTCTCCTCCATCTCCACTCCCCAGAGACGTTAGGCAACCCAACCGTCAGCCGTTTCTTACCATTTGGGCGCCCAACCGTCTTCACGGTTACTCTTCTGACTGTTGCCTTCGTTCACACCTTCGTCTTTAAAAGATAAGCAAGGTATGGTGGTTTGTTATACTGTTGGGTTTGGGCAAAAATTACTTACAGAGCGTGCCTTTAGATTATTTTACAAATCAAATATGGCTTCTAAGCGTCCTAGAACTAGCATTGGCCCCCCTCCTCTATCCTCTTCCCGAACCCATGTTACGGCTTGGGATGCCGTCAAATTTCCATATGAAGAGGCTTATAAGCGCTTTACTCAAAACTTTCTGCTGTGTAGTCTGGTGCCTGAGCGAGGGCTTAGGCCTGACGATAAATTAGACGGTCAAATGAATGCTATGATTATCGCCATGAAATGGGTGCATTTCACAAAGCCGCCAAAATCCGTCGTGGTCGCGGTGATGAAAGAGTTCTACGCCAATGCCATTCCTGATGGACCTTCGGCTGTTCCAGTGAGGGGAAAACTAATCCCATTTGATCGCAAGGTTATCAATGCAGTTTATGGGACTCCCAACTATGACGATCACGATTATTGGGAGAATGGGATTCAAAGTTACAGTACAGACGATATCGTTAACAAACTCTGCAAACCTGGGACGGTGTGGAAAATAAATGAATACACTGCTGAAAATATGTCATTCCCCCAGCAGGCCCTTAGCCATTATGGTAAGGCTTGGTACTCGTTTATCCGTACAAATATCCTACCTATGCGTCATTTGAGTGATGTAACCTGGGATAGGGCAGTTCTACTCTATGCAATTGTCACGGGTTTGAAAATTGATGTGGGGCACTTATTAGCAAGTCCACTCAGAAGGCTATAAAGAGCAATGTTATGGCAGGCCTCCCTCACCCGTCTCTAATTACCCGTCTTTGTAAATGGGAGGGTGTTCAGTGGGACAAGGAAGATGTCACCCTGTCGCCCATGTCTACCATTAATCATCATCTTATAGGTCGCTATGAAGTATGGGAGGGAGCACCATTACACCCCCAAGGAGAGGGATTTTTGCCAGCGCCTCAGCTGCCGCCATCCAATGAACCGCCACCATCCACTGAAGCGGGTACCTCCACGCACGTGCCTGAGCACCCTTCTTTTGAGACCGTTCATTTTGGGACTCTCGCGAAAATTCTGAACAGCCTGAACTTCCTACACTACAAGATAGACCATGTCGCCCAATGGCAAAATCAATTCCACCATTTCCATGCAGAATTCGCCAACACATTCTCTAACATTCATGCTGCTCAGGGAGGAGATGATGCTGATTTCATGTCTTTTCCATTTCCAGCGCCTCTAATTTATGCTCCTTATCCTCCACAATTTCTGCCTACTGAGGAGGCCAGTGAATGTGGATGATGGCAGTGAATATGGATGATGGCAGTGATGAATATGAGGCTGATGATGATGACATAGTCAGTGCTGAAGGTACTGAAGGTGGCGTTGATCCAGATACTTGATGATGAAGGTGACGAAGGTGGCCATTAAGGACACTGGCCAGATTGCAAGTTTGGGGGGGGGGGCGAGACTTCCTTTTATTTATTTCATATATGAATTTTGTTAATTTATTAATATTTGAACTGTTGTGTTTAGTTTTATGATTATGGTGTGAGGACTAGAGTGAATCTTTTGGGCTTGAAAGCCCCAGACTTATTGTTTAACTATGTTTTCTCTAATGTTTTTGTATTATTGTAGTTAAGTTTTTGGTTTTTGGTGAATGATTTACTTTGGATGCATCTTTTGCATAGTAGTATTTCTATTCTATATATGTATGCATGTTTTGGTTGTCTTTTGGGTTTGTGTAGTTGCCTCGTGATAGTTGGAATATCTTGACTAAGTCAGATATTATTTTGTGGTTAGCCATTATTTATGGGGTTTACACTGATTATTGGTATAGTTATTACCATGTGTTATGGCTTTGCCTTATTTTAACGGGGTACTTTATAGTTATAATTTTTGCCTATTATATTTTGATTAACTCTAACCCCCAGTCTATAACTGTCTATATGATGGGTTAGGGTAGTTTAGCGTTTAAGTTTTGATTGTGGCTTATGACGAGCGCCTTGTAATTATATCATTTTCTTAGAGTAGTGTCAAATTTATGTGAACTAGGGGCGTGTTAATTATATAAGTCGAGGTTGTTTTGGATCCATCCTTTTAGCGTGCACTGACCAATTATCTTTACTAGTTATGTGTCCAAATTTAGGCTGTCTGTCTAGTATGTTGAAAATACTGTACGCTGTTAAAACTTTGTTGATTTCAAGAATAAAAGACTAAGAAGCTTTTACACGTTTGGCTCTATAGTTCTAAATAATAATAATAATAATAATAATAATAATAATAATAATAATAATAAAATAAGTAAATAAATAAATAAATAATAATAATAATAACAATCTTACGGTGGGTTGAGATGGAGCGTGGAAACGCACTCGCCAATAAACGCAGGCTGGTAAAATCTATTTTGGACTTATGTTGTTTACGTGACCTTTGTGCTTGAGTTATTAGATTCTTAGGGGTGTTCTACACCTAGTGCCCTAAAGTCATCTGGCTTGGGAGTCATTGATCTAAAGCTTGCTAATGGGTGCTCTATTTAGCCTTAAAGTAATCAAGTACTGTCTGAGTCATAATTTACTTCATATTACTAGAACTTTTGAGCCTTTTGTGTTTTTGCGTCTTGTCTTAATGCTTGTTATTTATGTGAGTTGCATAGTCAGCTTATTGGTTATCACAGTCGACTGTGTGATCTTAACTTGGGTTATGGCTAGTTTAGATGTTTGATCTGCACACACACAGAGAATGGATCGATTATAGTCTCAGGTTTATTAATAGACATTAAGCCCTCGTTCGTATGCGTGTTTGTCCTATTCTTATAAGATGTTTTTGATTGTGTTTAGAGGCCATGGTTTTAGTCTATTGGTTTAGTTTTCATTCGTATCTTGCAATAATGTGTATGGATGTCTGTTAGTTTGCTTGAGGCAAGCAAAAGCTCAAGCTTGGGGGTATTTGATGAGTTGGATTTATACCTGCGAATCAGATCCTTTGTGGCTTAAGTTGTTACCTATTTTTCTGTTATTTACTTAGCTTTTAATTATATTTTGTTGTTATTATGTTTAAGTTGTATCATGCAGGGATTTGCAGATCGTTTCTAGCTTTCATAGGCATTTTTGGTGTACTGGCGCCGCAGCGCTAGTGTTATACTTGGAGCCCGCGCCGCAGCGCCGGATATTGCTCGAACCTACTGGAAAGTGGCACCCCGGAGCCAAGAGTCCGCGCCCCAGCGCCATATCCAATGCCCTAGCACCAAGCCCTTATGTCAGCCTAGCGCCGCAGCACCGAGGCCCCTTTAAGGAGTCGCGCAGCAGCGCGACCTCCGGTCTTTTTAAGTCTATGGGGCGCCGCAGCGCCACTTGCTAAGCAATGGGTAGCGCCGTAACGCGAGCTCCGGTGTCCAGACAGTAAAGGACTTTAAATGACCTAAAGAGGGAGAAACAAGAGGAGGAAATTCTTGGCAGCTGTCTGCGATAAAATTTATTACAGATAACTTAGAGATAGTTATTCTTACGGTATTAATTTTCTAGAAGAGAAAGAAGCTGTGCTTCAAGGGAAAGAGAGTTATTACATTTGACAGAGCTTAGGACCTACACAGTGAAGAGAAGATTTGGAGGAAGAACACTTCAAAATAAGGGTTTTCTTATTCCAAATCTCTCATTTATTTGTGCCTTTCTGAAAATGTGTAATGTATTGAAAATGTGTGTTAGAACCATAGATATGAACTAACTCCATTTTTAGGATTGCAATGTAACATTTTGTTTAGCTTAATTAACTTTCTCTCTTATTTTATATAATAAATCATTTTGGAATGGGTTGTTGTATTTTGTACTTAGTGACTAATTGCTTGATAGAGAAATTATTATTGATATTAACAGAGATTGAAAAATGGATGTTATTATCTAGCTTTTAAATACAACAACACATGTTATGACCATGCCAATGGAATGTGTGCATAAACTGCTAATAGGATAGACATATCTCTATTTGCCTTGTGCGAGCTTGAGACTTAGCTTAACGACCTTGGCCTAGCTATTTTCACCAATAGACATTTTGTGATTTATCTAGCTAGGGGTGTGCATTTGACCTTCGACAGAAGCTTATGTGTATTTATTGTTCTCGGTTGACCATTCCTTGATTCATTTGTAATTTGGAGAGTTAGGAGATTAGGCGATGCATTAGGGGAATTGTAATCCTATCTTGACTTCCTAGCATAACTACTTCTCTTATTCTTACAGTTTTAATCATATAGCTTAACTAACCATCGTGTATACTTGTTTAGATAAGATAAGTAACGACTTTACCTTAGTATTTGTATTCTCTTAAGATTTTGTCCTCGTGGGTTCGACACTCAACTTTCATATATTACTTGTGGACCGCGTATGCTTGCGCGCGATTTAGCAACAGCAAAATCGGCCAACATGACGCAGTCAGACTTCGCTTGTTTCCTTTCACTCTACGGGACAAGGCGAAGAATTGGTTACATTCTCTACCGCCGGGATCAATAACTACGTTGGACGACCTTGCTCAGAAGTTCCTGGCTAAATTCTTTCCACCAGCTAAAACTACAAAAATGAGAAACGAGATCACCATGTTTGAGCAACAACATGGGGAGTCTTAATATGAGGTATGGGAATAGTACAAGGAACTTCTCAGAAAGTTCCCTCATCATTGATTACCAAAATGGCTGCAGAAGAATACGTTTTACAACGGGCTAAATGGTAATCTCAAGACAAGCATAGATGCATATTCGGGAGGAGTGTTTATGGCCAAGAGCTATGAGGAAGCATATGAGTTGATAGAAACTATGGTAGCTAATAACTACCAGTGGCCTACAACGAGAATGACACAACCTAAGGTAGCTAGGATATTAGACGTAGATGGAGTAATAGCGTTAGCGGCATAGATTTCAGTATTATCAAAGAAAATGTATTCTTTGACTAATGCACAACCACAATAGGTGGCATATGTTTGCGAGTTATGTGCAGGAGAACATCCTACAGAGCAGCGTGACATCAACCCAGCATCAATTTAGTTTGTGGGCAGCTACAATAGGATTCCACAAAACATGTATCAAAATGCCTACAATCCGGGGAATAGGAACTATCCTAATTTTTCATGGAGCAATAATCAAAATCAGCAGGCTCCACGACCTTCTTATCCCCCGGGATTTCAAAATCAGCATCAACAAGTAGCTCCGCATAGAGAAAAGAAAACAAACTTCAAAGAGCTTTTATTGAAATACATATCGGGAAACAAAGCAGCAATGAAATCACAAGCAGTGGCCATAAAAAATGTAGAAAATCAGATGGGACAGTTGTCATTAGCATTGGATAATAGACCGCAAGGGACTCTGCCAAGTGACACAGAAAAGAATCCGAAAGGGAAATCAAGAACAGTGTCAAGCAATCACTTTGAGGAGTGAAAAACAACTAGATGGAAAAATTATAGAAAAATCAGTTAAAAAGGAGGTCAAAGTTGATGAAAAGAAGGTGGTTGAACAGAATAAAGGTGAGGAGAAGTAAGAGGAATAGACAAAGTTAGACTTTAAGCCAGTTGTGTATTCTCCACCGCCATTTCAGCAGAGAGTCCAAAAACAGAAATTAGATAAATAATTCACCAAATTTTTGGAAGTTTTCAAGAAACTTCAAATTAATATTCAGTTTGCAGAAGCCTTAGAGCAAATGCCGAGTTATGCTAAATTTATGAAAGATATTTTGTCTAGGAAGAAAAAGTTAGAAGATTATGAAACCGTGGCGTTGACGGAGGAATGCGGCGTAGTTTTATAGAGAAAGTTACCTCCAAAGTTGAAGGATCCAGGAGTTTTACTATACCTTGCACAATCGATAACATGGCCTTCAAGAAATGTTTGTGTTATTTGGGGGAAAGTGTAAACCTCATGCCATTATCCGTTTATAACGAATTGGGTTTACCAGCTCAGAAGCCTACGAATATATCGTTGCAGTTAGAGGATTGATCGGTAACATATTCGAGAGGCATTGTGGAGGATATTTTGGTCAAGGTGGACAAATTCATATTTCTAGTAGATTTCATAATTCTGGATTATGAGGAAGACAAGAACATCCCAATCATCTTGGGGAGACCATTTTTGGCTACTGGTAGGACTCTCATTGATGTGTAAAAAGGAGAATTAACAATGAGGGTTCAAGATCAGGAAGTCACATTCAACGTATTTAAAGCCATGAAATTCCCTACGGATGAACAGGAATGCTTCCAGGTGGTTGTCATCGACCGGTTAGTTAATGATGATATGGTAAAAAGTTTTGTCAATGATCCATTGGAAACTACACTAGTGGGGGATGAAGAGTTAGATGATCCAGAGTTTGTGGATTATTTAGACATGCTGGATGCCTTGCCTAGAGTTAGTAGATTCAAAGTTCCATTCGAGCCATTACACATGGAGGAAAAAGCTTCAACTCGGATGAAACCTTCACTTGATGAGCCACCCACTCTTGAGCTCAAACCACTTCCTAAATACCTCAGGTATGCTTATTTAGGTGATTTAAATACTTTACCTGTTATTATTGCATCTGCACTTAACGAATTGCAGGAAAGTAAATTGCTCAGGATTTTAAGAGAATACAAGTTTGCAATTGGCTAGACCATTGTCGATATAAAGGGAATCAACCCCTCCTTTTGCATGCATAATATTCTCATGGAAGAGGATGCAAAGCCAATAGTGGAACAGCAGAGACGGCTTAATCCAATCATGAAAGAAGTGGTGAAGAAAGAAATACTAAAGTGGTTGGATGCGGGAATTATTTACCCGATTTCAGACAGTGTATGGGTCAGTCTAGTATGGTGTGTGCCGAAAAAGGATGGAATGACAGTGGTTAAGAATGAAGATAATGAGCTAATTCTGATGAGGACAGTGACCAGATGGAGGGTGTGTTTGGACTACAGAGAGCTGAATAAGGCAACTCAGAAGGGTCACTTTCCTTTGCCCTTCATTGATCAGATATTGGACTGATTGGCTGGACATGAGTATAATTTTCTACTGAATGGATACTCGGGCTACAACCAAATTGTTATAGCTCTAGAAGATCAAGAGAAAACAACCTTTACATGCCCATATGGCACCTTTGCATTTAGAAGGATGTCCTTTGGGTTATATAATGCACCATCTACATTCCAACGATGCATGATGACAATTTTCTCAGACATTGTGGAGAAAAATGTAGAAGTTTTCATGGATGAATTTTCAGTCTATGGAAACACTTTTGATAAGTGTTTGGAGAATTTGGTCATGGTCTTGAAGTGGTGTGTGGAAACTAATTTGGTACTCAACTGGGAGAAGTTCCACTTTATGGTTGAAGAAGGGATAATTCTTGTGCACAAGGTTTCTGTTAAAGGTTTGGAGGTTGACAAGGCAAAGATGGACACGATCGAGAATCTTCCACCGCCAAATTCAGTAGAGGGAATCTGCTGTTTTCTTGGACATATCGGGTTCTATATGAGATTTATAAAAGATTTCTCTAAAATTGCAAAACCCTTGTGCAGTCTTTTAGAGAAGGATGAAGTGTTCAGATTTGATGAGAAGTGTAAAGTAGCATTTAAGCAGTTAAAAAAAAAGTTGACTACAACCCTAGTGATCTTTACACCGGATTGGACTATGCCCTTTGAATTAATGTACGATGCGAGCGACTATGCAGTAAGGGCTACTTTGGGTCAACACCGAGAGAAAATATTCCACGCCATATACTATGCAAGTAAAACCCTTAGAAACGCACAATTGAACTACACAACCACTGAGAAGGAGTTACTTGCAGTAGTATATGCCTTTGACAAATTATGGGTGTGACACCCCCAAATCCGGGTACTTCGATTCCACGGGATTTGGTGTTCACTGTACAAGCATCATCTATCTATCTACCCATAAATAATATCAAACCATACAATAGATAGAAATCATAATAAAATCTCTTCCCTTAAGGGTTACATTAACTGAATCATAAATAAATCCCAGGTTACTCTAACCTTAAAACATCTGTGCGGAATTCTAAACAAATAAGTCTTAAACAACAACATAAGTCTTAAACATAAATACATCATCAATTAAAATAACAAGTCTTCATCCCTTGCTAACTTTGCCCTTGCCTTTACTAGTGGAAGGTTCATCACTTCTTTCATTCTTAACTGCAATGTTATTATTAGGCAAGAGTGAGCACAAATGCCCACAAGTATAATAATGGAATAACAGTATAATAACATGCGAATAAATCAAAGACGTCTAAATAAGAGCTCAACTTTTGAATCAAGAATGAATAACAAGAATCAAAAGAATTTTGAGGGTCATAAGACCTTGAACTATGTCCTAGGTTAACAAGGGTTGTACTTGAAACCTTTAACAGTCATAAGACTATGGTCCTTCTTCTCGTACTTAGGGGGATCAGCCCTTAGTACCATACTGTGCACAATATCTTAGCGCTAAAGCGTAAATAATCCCCTATACAGGATTGTTCATCTCAGTTTGACATTCGAGTCCGCACCAAAGGAAGTTTGGTTTGGATAATTTCATCAAGGGTTCTGAAATTTAGAACGCTCATCAACTATGGACTAGTTGAATCAATAAGGTTCACTAGTCTAATAAGGTTCAACAAGAACGATATTCAATTTGAATAATAAATCTCAAACGTATACAATAGAACAATTATTGTATAACTGAATCATGCTTTGACAATATAAATAATCTGTAATATCATACTTGAACTTGAATAATAGAAATGATAACTTATTCAAGGTAATTAATAATCTTGAAAGATATTAAAAAAATAGGGTTAAGAAACTTGCCTTGCTTGTAGATTACACTTTAACTAACTCGTTCTTTGAATTAAAAATTCTACATACCATTCACATACACAATACCAGTTAATTATACTTAACTAATCATTATAAACTCTTTCTCTTTGACTACTTTAATTATTCGGCTAAACTTAGTTAAATTTTCACTTTTTCACAAAATTTATACTTCATGAATTATCAAACTAATTATGTATTTAATAATTTAATTCACATATAATATTTTATTACATGTTAAACAACCATTTTATCATCTCATAATACCCCTAACATGATTACATGTTCATTACATCAATCCACTAACACTTTGTTAGACTTAAACATTTTTTAAAAATACATTTCTAAATTTTCTAGGGAGTGGCGCTGTGGCACCACTATTGAACTAAGGATTCCCGCTGCGGCGCCGTGGCGCTGTGGCCGGGCCCTTGGCGCTGCGGCGCTGTGGTGCCGTGGCTCGAGTTATGGTGCTACGGTACGGTGGCGCTGCGGCGCGGGAAATGAACTGGTAGTCGGCGCTGCGGCGCGGAATACCAGACACAGAAATGGTTGTTCGCGAAAAATCGCAGAACATGCCAATTTCTCCCAATTTCTTATTTTCTACTCAAAATTAGACATACCCACAAGTTATAGTTCATGCATATTCGTAATACAACATCTATAAAGTGATTTTAACCCATTAAAACATATAATCACAGATTTAAATCATGTAAAATTGGACTATTCTTGATGTTCTTGAAGTTTTTGAACAAAACACATAATTTAGCCGTACGGATTCGTTATAACACTGAATCCGTTCGTTTAAGGCTTGATCTCTTCGTATTAATATGCTCAATAATATAAGGGTGTAAAAATTTAGGGATAATATATAATCAATACATCAATTATCACATATATGGCCATATGGTCATATCACGTACTCTATTTATTTTGAAATAACATATGTACGACATGTTTTCACAATACTGATGTTATGGTTTACAACATATACATAATTAAACACAATTTGATATAACATAACACACATATAAACTTATAATCATATCATATCTCCCAAATACAGAGATTTACAGAAAAATGTGAAAGCCATTTTATGAAAACTAAAAGACGTAATTTTGAAATTGGGTTGGAGAGAATTACCCAGAGTTATAAATAATGGAAGAAATGATCAGATGATCCTTTCTCAACAACCTGTTAATCACACACTCAATTTTCTCTCAGACTTCTAAATTTTCTCTCTGTGCTTTATCAGACTTAGGAAAAAATGAAGAAGGAGAAGACGTCGACTAGTTAATAAACTGAGCGTCGAGAGGTCAGTTGGCCCAATCATGGGCAACTGCTAGTAACCACTACTAAGGCCATGTTTGGCTAGCAATTAAGTTCAAAGCTCATTATTTTAATAAAACCTTTTATCATATAGTTTAATTCATGTCACACCCAATTCAAATATCTTATTTAATTTAATATAAATAAAATATGATAATTCCTCATAAATTCACATAGTCACATAATTAAATATCTCATTAATAAATAATATCAATTTATTAAATCTTTAATTAATAATTAAATTAATTAAAGTAACATCATGCTTAATTAAATAATTTATTTAATTCAATAACCTCACATAATCACATACTTTGAATATTAAAAATTCTCTACATTAATTCAATAAATGTAACACATATAATTAAATTAATCTACCACAATTGCCTCAATTAATTATTCAATCTAATAATTAAATCATCGAAAAATATTTATTTAATTCAATAAATATTTAAAATTAATTTATAAAATTCTCGTTCGTCACATCTTTCCCCCCTTAAAAGGATTCTGTCTCCAGAATCACGACTCAATAAATTCGACCCGTTACATTCTCCCCCCTTACAAAGATTCTGTCCCCAGAATCGCTTACAAATAATTAAGTAAATAAATGAGGGTAATTCTTCATCATATTCTCTTCGAGTTCCCACGTAGCTTCTTCAGCATTGTGGTTCCTCCAAATTACCTTAACAGAAGGTATTACTTTATTTCTCAGAACTTGTTCTTTTCGGTCGACAATTTGGATAGGAATTTTTTCATAAGATAAGTCTTTCTCAAAATGCAGGGGTTCGTATTCAATTACATGCTTGTAATAAGGTTTGTAAGGTCGTAACGCAGAAACATGGAAAATGTTGTGGATATTCTCGAGTGCTGGAGGTAAGGCTATCTCGTACGCAACTTCTCCAATTCTTCGCAGTACCTCAAAGGGTCCAATAAATCTTGGGCTCAATTTTCCTTTCTTTCCAAACCTGATCTTTCCCTTCCAGGGAGAGACCTTCAAGAAAACATAACTACCTGGTTCAAACTCGATATTTTTATGATGTGGATCAGCGTATTTCTTCTGTCGATCTTGAGCTGCTACCAGTTGTGCTCGAATCACTTTGACTATTTCTGCCGTCTGCTGTACCAATTCTGACCCTAGCAATTGTCTTTCACCAACTTCATCCCAATAAAGCGGAGTTCTGCACTTTCTACCGTATAATGCTTCGTAAGGCGGCATACCAATACTAGCGTGGTAACTGTTGTTGTAGCCGAACTCTACCAATGGTAGGTGATCATCCCAATTTCCTTTGAAGTCCATTACACAAGCTCGTAACATATCTTTCAGTGTTTGAATCGTTCGTTCGCTCTGTCCGTCTGTTTGAGCGTGGTAAGCTGTACTCATTCGCAGTTGTGTACCCATGCATTCCTGAAGACGTTTCCAGAAATTTGATGTGAAGCGCGGATCCCTATCGGAAACAATAGACACCGGCACTCCGTGCCTTGAAACAATCTCTTTCACATATAATCTTGCCAACTGATCTAAGTTAAATCTGATTTTGATAGGAAGGAAGTGCGCGGATTTTGTCAGTCGGTCAACGATAACCCATACTGCGTCGTAGCCTTTCTGAGTCGTCGGAAGGCCAACCACGAAGTCCATCGTAATATGTTCCTATTTCCATTCTGGGATCTCCAACGGTTGTAGCAATCCACTCGGTCTCTGATGTTCTGCTTTAACTTTCTGACATGTCAGGCATTTGGCAACACATTCTGCGACATCACGTTTCAAATTCGGCCACCAGAAATGTTGTCGAAGATCTTGGTACATTTTTGTACTACCAGGGTGAATTGAATATCTTGAACTATGAGCCTCACTCAAAATTTCTTCCTTAATTTCTTGTACTGGCGGAACCCAAATTCTGCTTTCAAATCTCAATATTCCTTCCTTATCCATCTTAAATCTTTGTTCGGTTCCTTCAGATATATTCGATGTTACCTTTTTGCATTCATCATCCTGAAGTTGAGCCTCCTTCACTCTATCTAGTAGAGTTGTACCAGATTGCATCTGAAATAGCTTCTCATCAATCTCCATAGGATACTTCACTTCTAAATCCAGTTTCTCCATATCTGCAATTAGCTCCTGCTGAGCAGTCAACATCATCAATTTCTCACGACCCTTTCTACTTAAGGCGTCGGCAACCACATTAGCCTTACCCGGATGGTATAAAATCTCACAGTCATAATCCTTGATTAATTCCAACCATCTTCTTTGACGCATATTCAAATCTTTCTGTGTAAAAATATATTTCAGACTCTTGTGGTCCGTATATATTTTTGTCTTCTCCCCGTATAGATAGTGCCTCCAAATTTTCAAAGCAAAAACAACTGCAGCTAACTCCAAATCATGGGTTGGGTAACCCTTTCGTAATCCTTCAACTGCCGTGATGCATACGCAATGACTTTGCCGTTTTGCATCAGCACACAGCCAAGTCCTTTATGCGATGGATCGCTAAAAACAACAAAATTTCTTGTATCATCCGGAAGAGATAACACAGGCGCTGTACTCAACCTCTTCTTTAATTCTTGAAAACTCTCCTCACTTCTCCGTCCAAACAAATTTCACAGCTTCTCGAGTTAAATTCGTTAACGGAGTTGCGATCTAAGAAAAATCATGTATGAATCTTCTATAATATCCTGCTAATCCAAGAAAACTTCTTACTTCTGACGGCGTTCTCGGCTGGTCCCAGTTAATCACAGCTTCTACCTTGGATGGATCTACCAAAATTCCATCTTTATCGATTACGTGACCAAGAAATTGTACTCTCTCGATCCAGAATTCGCATTTCAAAAATTTAGCATACAACTTCTCCCTTCTCAATACTTCCAACGTTAACCTCAAGTGTTCTTCATGTTCCTCTTTGGTTTTGGAATATACCAAAATGTCGTCTATAAATACCACCACAAATTTGTCCAAAAACGGCTTGAATACACCATTCATTAGTCCCATAAATGCTGCAGGAGCATTCATAAGACCAAACGACATTACTAAAAACTCATAATGACCATATCGCGTTCGGAACGTTGTCTTCGGTACATCCTCTGGCCTCACCTTCAGTTGGTGATAACCACTCCTCAAATCAATCTTGGAAAAGTATTTTGCTCCCTTCAATTGATCAAATAGATCATCGATCCTTGGTAATGGATATCTGTTCTTAATCGTGACCTAATTTAATTCTCTGTAGTCAATGCAGAGCCTCATCGATTCGTCCTTCTTTTTCACGAATAACACCGGCGCTCCCCACGGCGATACGCTCGGTTGAATGTACTTTTTGTCCAACAATTCTTGTAGTTGTACCATTAATTCCTTCATCTCTACTGGCGCCATTCGGTATAGTGCCTTTGATATTGGAGAAGTTCCGGGCGCCAAATCAATCACAAAGTCTACTTCTCTATCTGGTGGGAGTCCTGGCAAATAGTCTGGAAATACATCGACAAAGTCCCTCACAATCGGTATCTCCTCTACCTTCGGGTTCTCTTTTCGACTGTCGACTATGTAAGCTAAATATCCTACACAGCCTTGTCTTAATAACTTCCTGGCCTGCAACATCGTCAGACAACTCGCTTGTCTAGGCGACTTGCTACCATAAAACACAACCTTTGACGGAGTCATAAGGTTAATACGCTTCTTTTGGCAGTCAATTACAGCCCCATAATTGGATAGCCAATCCATACCCAATATAACGTCGAATTCCCCCAATCGAATAGGGATAAGATCTACGTTCATGATATTACCCTTAATATCCACTCTACAATTCTTATACACATGCTTAACAGGAATTATCTCTCTATTCGCAATTTCTATAATCATGGGATATTCCAATTCATCCTTAAGCAAATCTAAATTATTAGCAAAGTCATCGGATATAAAGGAACAAGTAGTACCCGAATCAAAAAAAACATAAGCATTAATTTCATTGATCGGAATGATACCTGACACCACATCACGAGACTGGATTGCATCCTGCACCGTCATATTGAAAGTTCTGGCGGTTGGTCGGTTTGTTGCAGGTGGTCTGGTGATGGTTAAGGTATTTCCACTGCTATTTCCTCGGTTTCCTCCTTGTCCTGATCCTCCCGATCCCTTCTTGGGACAGTCTCTTGCTAAATGATCTTTCGAACCACAGTTGAAACAAGCACCCTTCTTTGGGTTTGGACAATTTGGTGCTATGTGGCCTTCCTGACCACAATTGTAGCACACTCTCTTTCCCTTCAAACAAACTCCTAGATGTGCCTTGCCGCAAGTCAGACATGCTTCTATCTTCTTTTTCTGCCCTCCGTGTTGACTTCCAACTGTCGAGTTATCAGTCCACTTCCTCTTCTGATTATTAATATACCCAGTATTACTTCCACCAGTCTTGTTATTACTTTCATTCTCACTCTTTTTCTTTTTCTGTTCTTGGTTGTACTTAGTCACTGCATCACTTCCTCCTTCCGCGAGAATGGCCTTTTCCAAAACTCTCGCAAACGTGTTAAGTTGAAATATTGATACCTTGCTGTATACCCAAGGCTTCAGTCCTTGTTCGAATCGTCTGGCTTTCCTCTCGTCAGTGTGTACTTGATACGGGGAAAACCTTGCCAACTCATCGAATTTAGCCGCGTATTCAGGCACGCTCATGTTTCCCTGTTTCAGTTCCAGAAATTGCACCTCCATCTGATTCTGCGAACTAGCTTGGAAAGACATTTCGAAAAACATCTCTTTGAATCTCTCCCACGTAATTACACCTTCACCTCTTCGCATCTTGTTTGCCTGCCACCAGTAGCTAGCCTCAGACTTTAGCATAAATGTCGTAAAAACGGTCTTCTGATCTTCTCGAACCCTAGCAACGTCGAAAACCTTCTCCATTTCCATCACCCACGTTTGAGCCTCGATCGGGTTTCTGGAACCTTTGAACTCTGGCGGTCCCACCGCCTTAAAATCTTTAAACGTTGTGCTAGGTGGAGCTTGCGGTTGGTTATTCATGACTCCAGTTAATAAATTAACTAGCTGTTGAACTGGATTAACGTTGGCATTATTGTTATTATTGGTTGACCATTCCTGAGCCGGTTGACGTTGTTGTCTTCTCCTTGGCGGCATTTTTCTGTTAAATAAACGTTTATTAGAACTTTATTTATTTCTCTACATAGTTAAGACATTACTCAACAATTTAACATATCACTTAACACATCATCTCAAACAACTTGATATCTTTTCATTCAAATAAAAAGTTTTAACATTAAACTATAGCATACTGCTATTTACATCATCTATCCTGGAATAAAGAATCCACAGGATTTAAAACATTCAAATATTAACATATTCCTTAGTTCATAAACACATTAGAATTTACATAAAACTATATAAGTCTTTCACATAAATAAACAGATTCTATTCCTGTCTTCCAAGGTGCTCAATAGCCTTGCCACGCTCCTCATTCATGATACCAAACATCGTCCTGCGATCCAACATATACGATGGAAGTCCTTCAAACTGGATGGGGTACCTTAACACTCGCTCTTGAACCTCATCCATCGCATGATTAAGTGTGGCGTACGTGTCTTCAAGCTTTGCCTTCTTTACACGACTATCATTTTCTGCACGATCAGCTCGATGTGTTTCTCTTACCCATCCTTCCTCTGCTATTTTCAGTCTTCCGGAGGTTTCCTTCAGTTCCTTCTTCAGCTTCTCTATCTCCTCGGTCTTATCTTCGGTTTGACCCTTCTCATGAACCAGATCCCATTCTATATTTCCTAGTCGTGAGTGAAGAGTCGAAATCTCACTCTCCTTCTCCTCCAGAGTAGACTGCTAAACAGTCGCTCGCTCGGTCAATTCCTGAACCTCATCTTGTAACTGAACATTACGGTCATATAGTGCATCATATATCTCAGCATCAACCATGTACCGTGGTAGCTCCTCTTCTTCTTCCTCCTCATCAAACTCCTCCTCAGGACCCTCCTCAGGATCAATCTCAGGTTCATGCTCCTGACCAACAACGGTGATCAATGGAGATGACTCCCTCTGAACTAACTGTTCCCTAACAACATGTATGTCTCGGGTCTCCTCCTCTGTAGGTACTATAGGTAATCGGGGTTCTTCCTCCCCAGCTTGACTAGCTTCTCCAACATTCGTCATCCTGACAACAAAATTTTAAGTTTTAGTTACTAAGTCATACTATCTAACGCATACTTAACACATAAACACATAATGTATTTTATTATCTTCAATGAATTACAAAAATTCATTTCTTAGAACTCGATAAGAGTTTTAAATTTCTATCTTCTTCTATAAGGCTACTACCTAAGGTTGTTTCCCCCACCTAAGGTTCATAACCTACAGCTCTGATACCAACTTGTGACACCCCCAAATCCGGGTACTTCGATTCCTCGGGATTTGGTGTTCACTGTACAAGCATCATCTATCTATCTACCCATAAATAATATCAAACCATACAATAGATAGAAATCATAATAAAATCTCTTCCCTTAAGGGTTACATTAACTGAATCAAAAATAAATCCCAGGTTACTCTAACCTTAAAACATCTGTGCGGAATTCTAAACAAATAAGTCTTAAACAACAACATAAGTCTTAAACATAAATACATCATCAATTAAAATAACAAGTCTTCATCCCTTGCTAACTTTGCCCATGCCTTTACTAGTGGAAGGTTCATCACTTCTTTTATTTTTAACTGCAATGTTATTATTAAGCAAGAGTGAGCACAAATACCCACAAGTATAATAATGGAATAACAGTATAATAACATGCGAATAAATTAAAGACGTCTGAATAAGAGCTCAACTTTTGAATCAAGAATGAATAACAAGAATCAAAAGAATTCTGAGGGTCATAAGACCTTGAACTATGTCCTAGGTTAACAAGGGTTATACTTGAAGCCTTTAACAGTCATAAGACTATGGTCCTTCTTCTCGTACTTAGGGGGATCAGCCCTTAGTACCATACTGTGCACAATATCTTAGCGCTAAAGCGTAAATAATCCCCTATACAGGGTTGTTCATCTCAGTTTGACATTCGAGTCCGCACCAAAGGAAGTTAGGTTTGGATAATTTCATGAAGGGTTCTAAAATTTAGAACGCTCATCAACTATGGACTAGTTGAATCAATAAGGTTCACTAGTCTAATAAGCTTCAACAATAACGATATTCAATTTGAATAATAATCTCAAACGTATACAATAGAACAATTATTGTATAACTGAATCATGCTTTGACAATATAAATAATCTGTAATATCATACTTGAACTTGAATAATAGAAATGATAACATATTTAAGGTAATTAATAATCTTGAAAGATATTAAAAAAATAGGGTTAGGAAACTTGCCTTGCTTGTAGATTACACTTTAACTAACTCGTTCTTTGAATTAAAAATCCTACATACCATTCACATACACAATACCAGTTAATTATACTTAACTAATCATTATAAACTCTTTGTCTTTGACTACTTTAATTATTCGGCTAAACTTAGTCAAATTTTCACTTTGTCACATAATTTATACTTCATGAATTATCAAACTAATTATGTATTTAATAATTCAATTCACATATAATATTTTATTACATGTTAAACAACTATTTTATCATCTCATAATACCCCTAACATGATTACATGTTCATTACATCAATCCACTAACACTTTGTTAGACTTAAACATTTTTTAAAAATACATTTCTAAATTTTTTGGGGAGTGGCGCTGCGGCGCCACTATTGAACTAAGGATTCGCGATGCGGCGCCGTGGCGCTGTGGCCGGGCCCTTGGCGTTGCGGCGCTGTGGCACAGTGGCTCGAGTCATGGCGCTACGGCACGGTGGCGCTACGGCGCGGGAAATGAACTGGTAGCCGGCGCTGCGGCGCGGAATACCAGACACAGAAATGGCTGTTCGCGAAAAATCGCAGAACAGGCCAATTTCTCCCAATTTCTTATTTTCTACTCAAAATTAGACATACCCACAAGTTATAGTTCATATATATTCATAATACAACATCTATAAAGTGATTTTAACCCATTAAAACATATAATCACAGATTTAAATCATGTAAAATTGGACTGTTCTTGATGTTCTTGAAGTTTTTGAACAAAACACATAATTTAGCCGTACGGATTCGTTATAACACCGAATCCGTTCGTTTAAGGCTTGATCTCTTTATATTAACATGCTCAATAATATAAGGGTGTAAAAATTTAGGGATAATATATAATCAATACATCAATTATCACATATATGGCCATATGGCCATATCACGTACTCTATTTATTTTGAAAAAACATATGTACGACATGTTTTCACAATACTGATGTTATGGTTTACAACATATACATAATTAAACACAATTTGATATAACATAACACACATATAAACTTATAATCATATCATATCTCCCAAATACAGAGATTTACAGAAAAATGTGAAAGCCATTTTATGAAAACTAAAAGACGTAATTTTGAAATTGGGTTGGAGAGAATTACCCAGAGTTATAAATAATGGAAGAAATGATCAGATGATCCTTTCTCAACAACCTGTTAATCACACACTCAATTTTCTCTCAGACTTCTAAATTTTCTCTCTGTGCTTTATCAGACTTAGGAAGAAAATGAAGAAGGAGAAGACGTCGACTAGTTAATAAACTGAGCGTCGAGAGGTCAGTTGGCCCAATCATGGGCAACTACTAGTAACCACTACTAAGGCCATGTTTGGCTAGTAATTAAGTTCAAAGCTCATTATTTTAATAAAACCTTTTATCATATAGTTTAATTCATGTCACACCCAATTCAAATATCTTATTTAATTTAATATAAATAAAATATGATAATTCCTCATAAATTCACATAGTCACATAATTAAATATCTCATTAATAAATAATATCAATTTATTAAATCTTTAATTAATAATTAAATTAATTAAAGTAACATCATGCTTAATTAAATAATTCATTTAATTCAATAAGCTCACATAATCACATACTTTGAATATTAAAAATTCTCTACATTAATTCAATACATGTAACACATATAATTAAATTAATCTACCACAATTGCCTCAATTAATTATTAAATCTAATAATTAAATCATCGAAAAATATTTATTTAATTTAATAAATATTTAAAATTAATTTACAAAATTCTCGTTCGTCACATCTTTCCCCCCTTAAAAGGATTTTGTCCCCAGAATCACGACTCAATAAATTCGACCCGTTACAATGGGCATATCTAATTGGAATAAAGGTGGTGATTTACACGGATCACTCGAAAATTCGCTATTTGATTTTGAAGAAGGATGCTAAGCCTAGACTTATTAGATGGATCCTTCTCCTTCAAGAATTCAACTTGTAAATAAAGGATAGGAAGGGGACAGAAAATGAAGTAGCAGACCATCTATCGAGGCTAGAAAATCTGGATAAAGATGAAGCGTATAAGTGTGTGATCAATAAATCATTTCTGGATGAACAACTATTTGGACTTAATTCAGAATTTCTGTGGTATGCGAATTTTGCTAACTATTTGGTGAGAAACATCTTTCCCCCTGATCTGATGCGTTAACAGAAAAGGAAATTCCTACATAATGTCAAGTGGTACATGTGGGATGAGCCATACTTATTTAGACAGTGTGCAGACAAGATGATTCGAAGGTGTGTGCCATACAGTGAAGTGAAGAATATTCTACACGAATGTCATTCATCTGCATATGGGGGACATTATGGTTGTGAGCGGATAGCAGCCAAGGTATTACAAGAAGGATTTTACTGGCCTACAGTGTTTAAGGATGCCCATCACTTTGTTAAGACTTACGACAGATGCCAAAGGGTGGGAAATATTTCAAAGCAGAATGAGATGCCACTACAAACTATCATGGAAGTGGAAATTTTGACGTATGGGGAATGGATTTTATGAGGCCGTTTCCACCATCGTTTAATAACATGTACATCTTGCTTGCGGTTGATTATGTGTTGAAATGGATTGAAGCCGTAGCACTCCCCACAAACGATGCCAAGGTGGTTTTAAAGTTCTTGCATAAGAATATCTTTACAAGATTTGGCACGCCAAGAGCTATTATAAGTGATGAGGGTAGTCACTTTTGCAACAAATCATTTTCAGCTCTTTTGGCAAAATATGGGGTCAATCATTGGGTGGCTACAACATATCACCCCCAAACAAGTGGTCAAGCTAAAGTTTCAAATAAAGACGTGAAGAATATTTTAGAGAAAGTAGTGAACCCAAGTAGAAAAGATTGGTCTCTAAAATTGGATGACGCACTATGGGCTTATAGGACAACATACAAGACACCAATTGGGATGTCTCCATATCAATTGGTCTACAAGAAAACGTGTCACCTCCCGCTGGAATTACAACATAACGCTTATTGGGCCACTCAAAAACTTAATTTTGATTAAGTAGCTGTAGAAGAGAAAAGATTACTCCAATTAAATGAACTAGATAAGTTTTGACTGCAAGCATACAAGAATTCAAATCTGTACAAGGAAAAGGTTAAGAAGTGGCACGACCAAAAGATTATAAATAGAAAGTTGGAACCAGGTCAATCAATGTTTGTTCAATTCACGACTGAGATTATTCCCAGGAAAGCTCAAATCTAGATGGTCGGGGCCATTCAAAATCAAGATGGTTTTCCCACATGGCGCCGTTGAGTTATATAGTAGGAATCCATTGGAGACGTTTAATGTCAACGGTCATCGGCTGAAGCATTAATGGGGTGGCGACATCGACAATGAAGTCACCGCAATCACACTTGCCGACGCACCATGAACAGGGAATAGTCAGGCTGAAAGACTTCAAATCAAGCGCTAATTAGGAGGCAACCTAATTTTGTTATTATTTTTAGTATTTGTTTTTAAGCATGTTAAATTAATTCGCAGTTCAGAGTATAAGTTTAGTCTGAATTTAGTTTAAAGTATAAATATAGTTCAATTTATTAGGTAGTTAGTCGAGTCATGCTCTTTAGTAAATTCAACCTTAAATCTTAATGATTAAGTTGTTATCTCAAATTTATCATTTTATGTTGTTTCAGGTACTTGGGAATTGCATGGATATGTGTTAGATGCAAAGAATTGGAAAATTCAAGTTCAGCTACAGTTTACACCCCTGCCAGGGTAGACATTTTATGAAGGAACTCCCCGTCGGGCCAGACAAATTGCATAGGAAACCCTCGCCAGGGCGGGGGTCATGAACCAAAAATAGCCAACCCCCCCCCCGACCAGGGAGGGCATTTATAGCTAATTACCCCCCGCCAGGGCGGAGGTACGGGAACGTGAAGGAGCGCAAATTCGGCAGTTACAATATTCAGACCATCTTCTCCACTTCCCCATTATAGCATAACTGAAACCCACAACTCCTACTTCCCCATGAACCCATGAATTAGCCACAAACTCCCCAATTCTCCACCCCATTAACCTACTAAACATTTACACTACTTCCTTTCAATAAAACAAAGCCTGAACCACATCAATTTCATCCCATTCCATACAATTTCAACCATAATAGAGCTTGGATTCTTCTAGTTCGGGTTTCAATAAGGAGGAGAGTACTTCAATTAGCCTCATCCACTACATCAATATCACCATTGAAGGAGAAATCAGTGCAATCAACGAGGGTGAATTTTTGTGCTACTCATTATTCTAAGTTATTCAACATAGTTGGGTTTTAGTGTTCAAATTTGGGAGTCTAGTGGATCGTGCACACCAAGTGTTCGACAATTTATTCAAGTAAATTTTGGGGAAATTTAGTTGTATTTCATCCATTACAGTACCATAGCACCAAAACCAGCATCAAAGAGACATCATGGCGAGAGCTCCGGGTCTACACCACCGACTCGGGCCTTTAATAGGAGGAAGTTCGTGAGTGCCAACGCCGTCGATCGCTATGACTATCTAGTGACTAAGACCCTAACCCTAGAGCGCGGCTTGGCACTCGACAACATAGATGGTGATAAAATATGAAAAAGGATGGGATAGATTCAGTGACGAGCCGGAGCCAGTGATCGTCAATATGGTGAATGAGTTCTATGCCAATGCGGAGGATAAGGCTCCATTCATAGCATTCGTGAAGGGCATTCAAGTACCTTTTAGTGCCGATGCTATTAACGAGTATTACAGATTGCGAGTTCCTATAGAGTGCCAGTATGCATATATACATGACCACGATCCCGACTATGAGGCCATTTTAACTGAAATAATAAAGTCGAATACCACATGGGTCAAGGGACGTAAAGGGGGCACCATCTTCCACAGAAAGGATCTCAGTCGCAATGGTAAAATATGGTACACGTTCATGTGTACGAAGCTAATCCTGTCCACCCATATGACAGAGGTGACAAAGGAGAAGATACTTCTCTTATATTCAATCGTACAAGACTTTCTCATCAACGTGGGTGCCATCATAAATTTCTCTATCCAAATATGCCTACGAGGGCCATTCGCCGGTGGCTTGCCACACCCATCTCTCATATGTGGGCTGTACAGGCAGGCTAAAGTTAGATGGTTAGGTGATGAGACTATACAGATGCCGCTACGGACATTGGACATAAGGATGATTGCACGGTATTCAGTGTGGCCCGGGGGCGAGTCACACCCTAGAGGAGTCGGGTTCATATTTCCACTAGCCTCGGAGGATGAGGCTAATGCTAAGGACACCTCTAACGATGACAAGTTCTAGGTGCATGAGACTATGGTAGAGCAGGCGACTAAGGAGATGTAGCAGACTGACAAACATATGTTTAGCTCTCAATTTCGCAACCTCCAGAGCCAAATTGATGGACACAACAAAGACGCCATCCGTTAGATGAGGAGACTCGCCACCAGGCAAGACCATATGTTCGAGGCCATGAATACTTCATTTGCCTCCTTGAATGTGAATCTCCAAAGTTTCAATCCAAATGCTCAGTTTCCATACCAGCAGCCTACCCCAATGCCACGGTTTCCACCTTTGATTCAGACAATGAAGAGCAACAACCACCACAACCTTAAGCTTAAACGATTACAGGGAAGTCCTTATTTTTTCAGTGTTTTATCTTTACAATAAGGACATTGTACTTGTTAAGTTTGGGGGAGTTAGTTTAATTTTTTTATGTTTCATGTTTAATTTAGTAGTTAGTTTTGCATATGTTAGTGTCATGTTTAGTTTTAAGTTCATTATATGTTTGCATTCATGTAGTGTAATAGTTGCATAGTAGTATAGGTTTATAAATAGTTTTTATTTTAGTAGTTTTAATTTTGTTATGTTTAATTATGTTATGTTTATTCCATATCTAAAAAAAATTAGTTAAGTCCTGTGTTGTTCTGCATGAGTCCAGCTATTAGATAGTTCAGTCTATTTTGGCCAATGATGAGATATGATTAAGTAAACAAGTACAGTACCGACTATTAGAACTTTGACGTGATCTTCTGTTATGAATTAGATCTATTCCTGTTTGAAACTGGTATAATCAAGGATAGCATGTTAGAGACAACTATGTTGATTGATTAAGTTAAATTGGCACATAATAGACTTCTTAAGGATAATACTAGTTTGAATGAATGAGAGACATGAATAGGCAGAGATGGCTAAAATTTAGACAAAAACATAAGTTTGGGGAAAATTTTTGGCATATATAAGCTTCATAAAAAAATAAAAACAAATAAATAAATATTGTGGCTAGTCTTATTTCGGGGCCTTTGTTATTTGAGCAAGTACACCCGAGGAGATTGTCTCTACACCTAGCGCCCTAAGGTCTTTATGGTCTGGGAGTCGTTGGTCAAAAGCTCGCTAAGGGGTAGCACTGTTAGCCTAATGGAATGAGACATTGCACAGTCATGGTTATCTATAAAAAAATAATAAAAATAATAATAAAGCGGGAAAAGAGCAAAAAGCCCCGTAATGAAATGTTAAGCATAAGTATCCCAGATTAGACTTTAGAACTTGGTGGATGTTTGACTTTAGTTGGATCTAGCTTGTTCATGAATTTTGTGAGTTTACATTATATGATGCCTTTAAAGAGATCCATTATGTGTTGTATTTAGCATTATATCAGTTATTATGGTTGTTGAGCACACACGCACTATATCAGTAATAACAGTATAAGCTTTGATGATTGACTGGGAAATTGTTGATTGGTTTTGATGTGAACTATTGTCATTTTGTTTGATTTCTCTGAGGCCGATTGAACAGATTTGAATCTATCAATACTGCCAGATTCGTAGCCATATAGACTAGTTGCGTTACATTCCATTGCATTACATTGCATATCATTTTTTTATTTTGTTTTGTGCTCGAGGACTAGCGCATGTTTAAGTTTGGGGGAGTTTGATGAGTGAGTTTTATATATACGAATCGACCTTTAATTCAAGCTTAAAGTGTGTTAATTCTTTATATTTATGATTCCTTTTACTTGTTTATTGTTGTTTCATGTTTAGGTGTGGTGGCATAGCATTTGAACTTAAAATGTGGTTTCGTGGCTAAAGTGAGCAAGGAAATGAGCAAAAGATGGGCTGCAGCAGAATATACCCCCGCCGGGGCGGACTTTATGCATACAAAAACCCCGTCGAGGTGGGGGTCCTTGATCGAAAAGCAGTAGTACCCCCTGCCGGGGGTAGGCACTTATGGAGGAAAAACCCCCGCCGGGGCAGGGGTACGGGAAAAACAAGACTTCTGTTTGAACTGTAATGCTATAGAAGCGTGAAGGATAGAGGTTGGCATGGTGTGAAACTGTAATGGGCGTCGAATTATGTGCGAAATACGTGTCCTAGGCTGGATATTAAAAAGATACAACAAGAGAGATGGGAGAGGAGAATCAATTAGCATAATTTAGAAGCCCTAATTGGAGCATTGGAGGAAGGAATTGAAGGTTTAAGTCACGATAATTGCAGATAGAAGCTAAGGAGAAGGGTGGTGCTTTATTCATTCTACTTCTTTAATTCAACAATTGTAATTGGGATGATGATTACTTTGATGATTTCAGTTTTTATTTCATTTATGATGAACTAATTTACTTGTTAGGCTTATGACGGATCTTGACAGTTGAACGATGATTATAAAGCTTTGAATTTCAGTTTAATAACCTATCTTTTAGTTTATCTATAGTGATTTGTGCTTCAATTTTATGAATTGCTTGATCACCAATTCTATGTGGATTTGTATGGATTCAAGAGATGAAATATGAATCTAGACTTAGTCATTATAGTGTGTGTTCTTGAATTCTGTGATTAAATGGAATCTTAAAGAATGTTAGGGTAGAGATATGCCTAGTATCGCATGTAATCTGATATAGAGCTTAAACTTAAACCTTATTTGATTATAATTTACATAGAGATATAGTGAATTAGTTGATTAAGGTGTTTAGCTTAATTCTATCTAATTTGTGGATTTAAGTTAATATAGTATTAGTGCATCGAGAGATGGCTAGTTCTACTTGAGTGTTCTTGATTAATAAACTAGGATAGTGAATTGAACTAAAGTAGGGTGTAATAATCAGAATGATATTTAAAGTGAAGTTGTAAGCCTAATTCTTCAATATTTTCTTGAAATTACAGTTTTTAAATTTGTTGATTGTTTGGTGTTTTTAGTATTTTTAACATTTTTAGTTTTCTTAGTTATAATCATTGAATTAGATAGTTTAATAAAATTTGGATTAAAATAAAGCTGATAATTGTTAGGATTAATTTCATACTAAGTCTCTGTGGGAACGATACTTGACTTGTCATTATATTACTTGTTGACCACGTGCACTTGCGTGTGAGCGTAATTAGATTTTCGACCAACAGTCTAGGGAAAGTGAAATTTTGAGTGTCTACAGTCATTACTCAATTTGTTTAAACATATTTAAGATTTAACTTACACATTTTTAAATAGCACGTAACACATCCAATAAACTCTTATTTTTATTCATTTACTACTTTCAAAGTTAGCATCATTGCTATAACATCATCTATCCCGAAATAAATAAAACATTAGGATTACATCATCATATCCAATTATTTATATAAACATTTGGGATTTACATCTTATTAGCCCTCTTATAGTTACTCACGAAGCATATTATTCTTCTTATCATAACCGACTAAGACATTCCACATCGCATAGCTTCTCTACGCTCTTCCTTCATGATTCGAAAACATCGTCCCACGATCCATCATGTACCACGACAAATCTTCGAACTGAACTGGATAGTAAAAGACTAGGTCCTGAGCCCTATCAATAGCCGTATGGAAAGCATAGTCCATCTCATCAATCTTGGGCTTCTTTGCCCAGACCTCGTATTCAACAAGATCTGACCGTTGAGAAGCCTTCATCCACGCATTCTCGGCTCTCGTCCTTTTCATTGACTCCTCCTTCAAGTCATCCTGCATGCTCTCAATCTCAGCCAATAGTTGACCTTTGTGGTTCTCTGCCATATTCAACTTTTGTTCCACCTTCAATCGTCTCATATTTTTGCTCTAATGCAGTACGGTGCTCTTCAGTTTGCCTCTCTAACACCTCTACCCTATCTTATAACTCCTTGTTACGATCATATACCTCCTCAAACATCTAAGTCCTAATTAAGTTGAGGGGTATCTCTTTGGGGTCCTCATCTTCTTTCTCTTCCATTTCTTCTTCATCCTCCTGATCAAACTTTGGTTCATTTTCAAGGCACCGTCATCAAAGGGAATGGCTCCCTCTGTACTAACTGCTCCTAGACTGCATGAATGTCTCGGGGCTCCTCTTCTTTTGGCACTAGGGGTTCCTCCTCCATAGCTTGACTGGGTTCTCCTCCTACATCCGACATCCTGACAACAAAATATTTTATATTTTTTAATTACTATTCGATACTACTCGCGAGCACATAGGTTATTAACAAATAAACACATAGTCTTTTGTTATTTTATCTTTTAAGGAATTTCCTTAATTCATTACTTGGAACTTAATAAGAGTTTATCACAACTATATTTTTGACCTCCTAAAAGGCTATTTCCTAAGGTTTCCCCACCTAAGGTTCATAACCTAATGCTTTGATACCAACATGTGACACCCCCAAATTCGGGTACTTAAATCCCACATATTTGGTGTTCACTGTCCAATAAAATCACATCTATCTACCCATAAATAAAGAATATATATAAAACTCACAAGCTTAATAAATAATCCTCCCATTAAAGGTTTACAAAGTCTCAAAATAAATCCCATGTTTTTTAACCTTAATTACATCATTTGCAGAAATCATAACATAATTTAATTAAGTCTTATTACATGAACTTTACCAAATAAAAGTAAACTTATCTTCATCGCTTGTTCATCTTCCCTTTGCCCTTGCTAGTGGATGTCTCATCAGACTTCTCAACTTTAGCTGCAATGTTTTTATGCAAGGGTGAGCAAACAACTGCCCACAAATATAGTTGTAATAATGATAACATATGAATAGTCAATGAATAAAGCTCAACTGAATACTGTAATCATTTTTGTCAACGATGTTTAAGAACTGAAAGCTAAATGAAAACTTGGCTTTTAAATCAAGATCATAAGTACATTTAAGAGTCACAAGACCATGAACTATGTCCTAGATTATCAAGTATCTCTACTTAAACCTTTGACAGTCATTAGACTGTATGTACCTTTCTTTCCATACTCAGGGGGATCAGCCCTTCTTATAATGTATTGTGCATGAACATTTTAACGCTATTGCGTAATATAATTCCCTACATTAGGGTTGTTCATCTCAGCTTTGACATTAGAGTCTGCACCAAAGGAAGCTTGGTTTGGATTAGCTTCAAGGGTAATTTGGATTTTTAAAACGTTCATCAACTAAAGATTAGTTAAATCATAAAGGATTCGATAATCATCAAGAGTTCGATATCAACATAACACTGTAAAGTGGCAGTTGAATCATAAAGGATTTGATAATCATCAAGAGTTCGATATCAACATAACACTATAAAGTGGTATTTTAGAAATGATATTATCACAATGAATCTCAACTAAATAAATATCATGTAACGAAGTCTTGCTTTCAAGAAGAATTAGAAAGCTTATTTAAAACCAAAGGCATTGAAACAACATAACAAACCTCATCGAATTATAAATTAGCAAAGGTTACGGACTCGCTCAATTGAATAATAGAATCAAGAAACTTGCATATAATAACAAGTTAAGGATAGGAAACTTACCTCATGCGTAAGCGAAGCAATTACAACTCACGTTACCATTAGGATCAGAATATAAATTAGTTTCATTATAACCATGTTTAACGGTTTAACTTCCCACTCTAATACAACTTAGTAACTTAGTTCATGATCTGAACTTCCTAACTATCACATAACACGAATCTAAAATCTCTATAAGCGTACAACATAAGTCTTAGTATTCAACTTCCCACAAATAACAAGTTAAAGTCTCCTAAAACTTACCAAAACATAGCTTGCAATTCAACTTTGTGACTACATACTCATGATACATCTTAACACACATTTAAAGCTTCTTTATGTTCATTAGGTTACGTTAAGTTAAGCTCACACCAACCCAACAGAACACTTAACAAAACAACATTGTTTCAGTTCAAATGATGGTGCAGTCGCGCCACATCTACTTTTCATTACGGCGCGACAACTCCCTAGCGCGACCACATTTCTTCTAGCGCGACCACGCTGGAAAGTAGTGCTAGATTCTGCAGTTTGGCTTCTTGCTCTGCCACGAACTAATTCCAAAATTTTTCCTTCCAGTACCAACTTAATCAAACCTAGATGTTTAATAAACCTTATTAACCCAAAACTAAACATTTACAAAACAATTCTAACATCAATAACAATTCTAACAACGAAATTAAAGCTTAAAACCACATAGTCATACCCTATATTTCATATTTTACATATTTAGAGAAATTGATCGGCACAGATTCGTTACTCAACCAAATTGGTTCATTTAATGTGCATTCTTTTCATTTATGAATGTAATAACATAAACAATCACCAATTTACAAATTTTTATACGAATTAACTATTAATTTTTACTCCAAAATAAGCTATTTTAAATATATAACCACAAAACCCAAAATCTTCATTTTAAAGCATATTTACATTAATTTGACAATTCTAAAAATATTTATATTCCACATGTAACAGATTATGCGTACATATTAACAATTATAACTAATTCGTTATCAAATCATGCACGAAGATCATTTACAGAGAATAAAGCTTGAGCAAACATAAACTTGAAATTGGAATTAGTTGCTTACCTCTTGATTTCTTCTTTAAACCCAGTAAGATGATAATGGCTTGGTTGAACTCCTTCTCCTTCTTGATTCACAGAGTTATCAATCACTCTCAATTTCTTTCTTCTCTCAACTTTCTCTACTTTGCTTCTCAAACTTAGGAAATATGACACCCACAAATTCGGGTTCCCTAAC
The DNA here is from genome assembly GCA_016801055.1 of Panax notoginseng. Taxonomy (NCBI): domain Eukaryota; kingdom Viridiplantae; phylum Streptophyta; class Magnoliopsida; order Apiales; family Araliaceae; genus Panax; species Panax notoginseng. The sequence goes on from CM029019.1 coordinate 128,712,085, forward strand.
CTCAGGTTTAGTGCTCACGGTCCATCATACATATCACATTTAACTACCCATTCATTAATGACAAACAACATTCACTACATGCCCTTAATAAAAACATACTTCAAAACATAATTATATCGTCGTCCCATGTTAACTAACCTTAACATAACTTACATACCCTTATCTATTCAAAAGGCTTACAAAAATTAATTTACATAATGTAATATAACCATTAAAAATTGATAATAACTACTCCTGAGCCTTTCCTTTGCCTTTGTCCCCTTTAGATCCTTTTGTTACCTCGACCTTAGCTGAAATGTTTTGTTTAAATAAGGGTGAGTAACGAGTTTTCTCAGCAACTTAAAGTATTCAATAAAGGATATATATCATGAATAAAAGAGTCTAGCATCTATAGAACTCCAACAATAATCAAAGGATTTCGAATTAGCTGAAGAATAATTCATTTCAATAACAAAGATTTTCTTAAACTTCATGCTGAATAACATATCAAGGATGAAAGAGAAAAAATCTTTCAAAGATTCAATCATATTCAAGTGAATAAGAAGAATTAACAATACTACAACAATATTCAATAAAGTGGGGTATTCCCATATTTCATGTTGAGTGATCACAAAAGGATCATGAACTAATAGAGGCATCATTAGTTATTAAAAAATAATTTACCTCAGGAATATAAGTTAGTTATAAAAACTAAATTATAGTCCTCTGCAAGTACTTGGAGCGGCCAACTCTTTTGTACCCTATATTATGCATAATACTCAATAATAACGCATATGTCGTTTTACGATAATAAAGTTTGTTCTTCTCAGTCTTACATCATGAGTCCGTACCACAACAATATGGTTTGGATTACTTTCAAAGAAATTCTATAATTTCAACATATAATATCAATATTGATCTAGCCGAAATCACTAGCATAGATCTTCCAACAATAAATCAGTTCATAATAAATAGAACGTTTCATACTTTAACAAATATTAGTCTAGCCAAAATAATTAGCTGAAATATTACTTGTAAATAGTTCCAATAATAGAACAAGAATCAATTACACTATGTGCGAATAACAATAATCATTATAGATGTGAATAACTATCAATAATTATTCACTAATCATGCTTTGAAAAATAATAACTCGTGTTTGAGCTGGGGAACTTAACTAATTCGTTGACTACTGCTATGCAATTTAAGTTAACTTTTTTTGTAAGACCTATCATTAATAAAATCGATCTCTCAATTAGCATCACATATCTTACTCATAGTAATTTATCTAATATGTAATCGCATAACCAGTCATTATATATCACCATACTGATACACAAGTTTAAACCTAACACACATCGAGTCTTTAATAGTATTCATCATAGTATTCTGAGTGGTTTCCCACAAACAACTAACAAATTAGTTTCTGTCTCCTCTACACTATTTTCACAGCGAGTTAGATCGGTTGCTAATTCGTATATACCTTCGCTCTCTAAAAAAATTGTTTAGCCCAGATACTATACATTAACCATTAAAGAGTATGACTGTACTACTTTACACTTAACACTTGTTCATTTATAAGTTTTTAGTATAACTCGGTAAACTATTTATGAATTCAAGAGACTGAATATATCATTTCAGCAAGCTAAGACCAAATTGTCATCCCTTACTAACCTTTTCAGTTTCCAATTCAGCACCTTGAATTGCCCAATTCAGCAAGCTAAATCCAAACTATCTTTCCTTCCTAACCTTTTTAGTTTCCAATTCAGCACCCTGAATTGCCCAATTCAGCAAGCTGAATCCAAACTGTCTTTGTAATGCCCCCAAATCCGGGTATCTATTACCTCAGACCTGGTGCATCACGATACTATCTTCGTCTAACTATTAACAACTTCCATTCATAATTTAATGAATACAATTTAACTTTGATACTAATTAATATATTAATTTCTTTCTATTTCCAGGATCTATGAATCGATCACAAAGCCTTCATAAGTCAATTCTCGATCTTGATCATTAACCATTCTTGTTTTTACATCATAGTTGATGTTATACTTAATAAGATATGGAATAATTAAAACCTTTATGAATTCTTTATTCATTACCCTAGATCACAACCTTCATCATTTACATATCTCTGGATCAAATTTATTTTATGCTTCGATTCATCAGAGTTACATTATAAAATTTACATCTTAGTTCGAGGTTCTTTATGTGTTGAATAGTACGACTTTACAACTCTTCAAGAGTTCAACAACTAACAAGTACATCATCTAATACCTAAAACATGGTTCGAGATTTTAACTTCGGGTAAATAAATCAATCCTCTTCTGATACTATTGAACTCAATCAATCAAGTAGCACATAACTTTACCATGAGTCCTTAACCTGAAAAAGTGGTTATTTGCAAGGATGAGCTCAACAGTCCAGCAATTCTAATAGCTTTCATGCATCACATAACACATAATATCATGTACATTTTATAAAATCACAATCATTTAAACTCTATAGACATGCTGCTTCTCACATAGCAAGTATAGAGATTAACTTCTTAAACATATAATCATAGATTGACTTTCAAGTCTCATACATATCTCACATGCATTTCATATATATAACTCAACATTTTCATGGCAAAATGTAATTCAACCTACAGTCATCAAATTCATATAACAAATAGGAACTGAAAGACTTGTCTGGCTCGTAGATTATCAACTACAACTTAACTATTTATCATTATCTGCACTTTGTGTATTCCTACACAATTGTATAATCATGGATAACCCATCAGTCATACATTTTCATACATTCTCAATATAATAACAATTATTACATTATTTTCTAACTCGGTTCTTAAAACCTTCGTTTCACTTTCTTATCATACCTTTAGAATAGTTATGTATGTATAAGTATATCGTAGCCACACTTACTTGTTATCAACATTCAAAAACCTTTATCTCACACTTGACTAGCTATGTGTTCGTTACACATTTAAAACTCATAGACACACGATTCACATAAATCTTTCGTTTTGCAAATCTTAACAAATCTGGGTTTTATATAACCATTACTTGCTCATATACTTAAAACATCACTTAAGTCAAGCATTGAAGCTTAAGACATTCATACACATATGCTTAAATGTTTAGATTACAATTTAAATAGTCAAGCAACATTGCCTTATAGCGCAGCTGCGCTACAGTTTGGCCTAGGATGGGCATAGCTGCGCAATCCCCTGGCCAGACCAGATTGGAAACTTTATTTCCCAGTTTACACCTCATTACTTACCATGCTAACACATAGCACATATAAACGTTAAGAGGTATTGTCCAAGTTTAGTGCCTCTTGTGTTTACTTCAACTTGTTTTTACACTTTACAGCTTTATTTTCATTTATTTCACGGCTAAGCGATTTCATGCAACAAGGGTCTAAATACGTACTCATCAAACCATATAACGATGGTAAATAACTTTCCATACACATGCTCACATGTATTCATATGACTAATATGGTTTATCACTTAAAAACTTACTTTAAAATCATGCTCTAATGACTTTTATTGTGTCAAACTAGATAAGTGGATTTATAGGCCATGTTTAATGACATAAATAGTACTAGCATGCCATCCTACAAGTTTAGAGACGAGGCAGCACAATGCTCATCTGTATTAGTTTGTAAGGCATCTAAGTTTACCTTCTAAAAGTCATTCTAGTCCAAATTAAACCAACGACTTTAAATCTTATTTCATAGCTAACTAAGCTATGTACGTATGTTATCACGTTTAGAATTTTAAGTACACAAGTTCCTTTAAGTTCGTTCTCAAAGTTTCAAGTTTTCTTTAGAAATCGTTTTGAACCAAACTAATGTAAGATGGTTATAAGTAAAGCAACTTAACAATACATTTCATACTTGCATGACTTAGCCACATTCGTATGCTATAAAGTTGATGACTTAATGTGACACCCCCAAAATAGGTCCACACAACCCATTCTGAGTCGCCAAATACATGGTACATAAAACAACTATAACTTCATTATTGCAATTGTCGTGCAAAATATGACAACGCATATGCTGTGAGTTTTAATACAAATATTATCTTCTAGACAATATCCAAACTCAAATAAAGTCCTCATTACAATTATTGATACACTATTTTACAAATAGTGAGGACTGTTAAGACAACTGCGTCGAACCATCACTCCACACCCCGGCTAGTTCCCGCTATATTCTCGCTTCCTGAGAAGAAAAATGAAACAAAAAGGAAAAGGATGAGCTCAACTAGCCCAGTAAAGAATATTATGACTAAGATAATGAAAAACAAATTATCGTTAGCCTTCAATAAATCAGATAAAATATAATGGACAACAAGTTTAGATCAATATTCGCAGCGAAAATAACAATTCATTAGAAGAGTTAAGTAGAGAATGAAGTCTACTATCTTCTATGATTTAAAAGTCCATCATTAATATTTTATCCCTGTGACATCAATTGATATACATCTTGAACCAAATATTCATCTTTGCACTACGGCCAAAGATATTTATTTGTATCATCAGTTGGTCATATTCATCTCAACACCTGTCCATCTTTGCACTACGGGCCAAGGATATTCATCAAGTAATCATTCATATTTGCACTACAGGCCAAAGATATTCATCAAGTAATCATTTATCTTTGCACTATAGGCCAAAGATAATCAGTTATATCACCATTTAGGACTGAGGATGATATAAAATATTTTAAAAAAAACGAATCAAGTGAGATAAAAGGATAAGGATTAGGGATTCGTACTTTAGTTTATCCAAGTTCAAAAATACTCCATAATAAACAACTGTGGAGCAAAATTCAAGAATGAAGATCAAAACATGGATACAATCAAAGATAGTAACCATAATAGACAACTTGGACAAAGAAAATAAAATTTAATTTTTCTATGAATAGTGTCATATTCGTGAATAATGTCGTATACGTGAATAATGTCGTATACGTGAATAGTAATCCTGACACGAAAAGGTAAAACTTTCACAATAAAATTCATATCAATATTTCGGTTTAATGATATTAAAAGAAATAATATCATTTATGAAAAAAATAACATCTCTTACCTCAAAAGAACACTAAGAAAAAGGTTTATTTTCGACGGAATTAAGCTCAACTGAACAGATTCAGTCAACTTTAAGCTAAATCCGACTGAATATTTCGTCGATATTAAGTCAGTCGACTTTAATGTATCCTCGACGAACATTCGTCGAAATTAAGCCATCCTCCATGGCGCCAAGCTTTCCCGCCAGCGCGAGAATAAACTCGACGAAATATGTGTTATCCTCGATACAATAGTTCGTTGAAAGTATGTTAAAGTCGACTGAACTAACCTCGACAGAATTCCGTCGAGCATATCCTTTAAAACCTAAAACAAGTTCACTTCCCCAAGCCGCCTCAGTGTTATCTCTCGTTATCTCTTTCAGCTCGCTCTCCTCCCTCCTCCCTCCGGCGACGACCCTGGTAACTTCTCCTCCATCTCATCTCTCATCTATATTTCTTCTCCTTATTATCTCCTCCATATTTCTTCCTTCCCTAAGCTCTCGCATTTGGTCCATAGCCCAGTTGAGGAGGTGAATCTGACTGGGACTGTTACTGTGCGGTGGTACCAGCGGTAATGGCGGCGGCAGCGGTGACGCGACGGTGACGACGAATGGGGTCTTCTTCTTCCTCCATAGTTAGTTTCTTTCAATTTACAGGTTAGGGCTTAATTTTTTTGTTATCAGGTTTAAGAATTCCTAAATTGTTTTTAGCCCTAAATAAAAGAAATTAAATTATTGATTGATATGTTCCCTAAAATTCTCTATATTGGTTCAACATATCCATTTAGGTTTGAATTAAGAAATTAAATTATTGATTGATATGTTCCTAAATTGGTTTGAATATTCAGTGAAATGCATATGATTTACCTTATATTCAATGCAATGAATTATCTATATTGGTTCAACATATCCATTTTGGTTTGAATTAAGGATTCATGTTGGTTTAAAGAATTTGATTTGCCTTGGTTCATGCCCTAATGTTATACTGCTATTGTTTGTTCTGAAAATTTGTGGGTATGTAATTTGGTTCTGAAAATTTGTGGGTATTTTGTTCTCACATCGACATATTTATTATATCCGACGAAATTATATTAGAATTCATCAATTACAATTTATGTGGGTCCTTTTTTATTATATTACTGTATAGATAATAATTTCTCAATACTAAAACACAATTTAAACAAATTAAATTATATAATATAATACAAATTTTGTTAAATTAAATAAAATAAAAAATTGACTTAGTTTAATTTAAGATAATAAATTTTAAATAAATTATTTAATATTAAATTATATAATATAATAAAAAAATTAAATTAAATTTAAAATAAAATAAGAAATATGATATAATATAATACAAATTAAATTTAATTTAATTAAATTTAATTAATCTAAGATAATAAAATTTAAATAAATTAGATATTATAATATAATATAATACAAATACAAATAAAATAAATTAAACTAAACTAAACTAGACTAAATTTAAATTAAAGTAAATTAAATTAAAATAAATAATTTAATTTAAAATAAAATAAAATAAAAATATGTTTTAATTTAAGATAATACAAATTAAATTAAATTTTTTTAAATTCAATAAAAAATTGACTTATTTTAATTTAAAATAATATAATACAAAATAAATATAATTAAACTGAGCAACGATTACTTAGTTAAATAAAATCAAAATTAAATGAAATACAATTAATAACTAAGTAGCATTTGTTTAGTTGGGATGCGATATAATATAATACAATTAAATTAGATTAAATTAAGTACAATAAAATATAATTAATAACTAACTAGCATTTGCTTAGTTGGGATACAATATTCAATAAACTAAGTAGCACTTACTTAGTTTTTCATTAGCAAAATAAACTAAGTAGCACTTACTTAGTTTTTCATTGGCAAAATAAACTAAGTAGCATTTGCTTAGTTTGAATGATATGATCTGGTTCCCATAATAAAATATGGGAACCAGATCATATCATTCAAACTAAAGCAAATGCTATACTTAGTTTATCTTGATGAAGACATACCTGCTTTGGAGGTGTCAACTTAGAAACTCATTCGACATTCACTCATTAGGAGTGAATGTCGAATACTCCACAGTTTGGGACTGTTACTGGATATTATGTCTCTCACTTAGGTCGGTGCCAATGCATAGGGTACATTTTTATAAATTTTGAGGAACTTTCAGCTGGTGTCTCTACATGTTCTCCGAGTGCATACTTAGACTAAGTTTTCTTGGTCTATTTCGTGTACTTGGAGACCATAGAGACCATGGCTAAATGATCTGACATTCCCACCGCCTGGGAAGGAGCATGGTAAGTTGAGAGCAATAGGGTATGGTAAAGCTCATAATTGGATACACTCACCCATTTTGTTTGAGTTGCCATACTGGGTCACACTAGCACTGCGTCATTGCATAGATGTCATGCATATGGAGAAAAATGTGTTTGAAAACTTGTTTTACACTGTGTTAGATACGAGTGGTAAAACAAAAGACAATGATAAATCACGTAAAGACTTGGAGGAAATGAACATCAGCCGGGAATTGTGGCTCCGTCCTAACAACTTAAAACCAAAAGCTTCATTTTTTCTTTCCAAGTAACAGGTTGAAAACATTTGCAAGTGGCTTAATGCATTGAAGCTACCAGATGGTTATGCTTTTAACATCTCTCGATGTACTAAGGTTGGGCAGTTGAAAATTACCGGATTCAAGAGTCATAACTGTCATGTATTCATGTAGAAGTTGATTCCAATTGCTTCGTGAAGTATTACCGAGGAATATTAATGATGCCTTAATCAATAATTAAACAATTGCCATATTATTGTACGCAGCTCATTCGAATTGGAATCGCATGCTTCTAACCCGGGGTTGACTACATCACAGATGGAAGCCTTCACTAATGACAATTTTCAACAGTGGTTTAAGAGAAGGTCGAAGAAGAGAACGCTTATGAGCGTTTTAGAGATATCATTTTAGGCCCGTACAAACTCGTTAGTTCATTTTCAGGTTGTATCGTGAGTGGGTATAGATTCAAGGTTGATGACTATGGAAGATTAAAGGAAGTGGTTGTGCTCAAATATCCAAGGGCTAAAAAGGTCGTTACATTTGAGTGTCGTTGGTTTGATACTGTAAGAGGTGTTAAAGTTGATCGCAATAGAATCGTCATAGTAGATATAAAATTAAATTTACAGTCTGATGATGTATTTATGTTAGCCAGCCAAGCAACTCAAATGTACTACGCCCCTAATGTCGTAAATTATAGAACCCCTGGTATACAGTTGTGACAACGAAAACTCGGCCATTTGATGGTACTAATCTGTCTGGAACGGATGACCCATTGTAAGAACAAGTTAGCAATCCCAGCCACGTTGTGCTATATGATAACGATGTGTTGGTGATGATGTTGTTGACGTACTCGATGTTGACGAAGTGGAGGATTATGTGGCTGTCAGTCCGTATGGGATGGTAAAAGATGATACTAAGGAAGAAATTGATACAGAAGAGGAAGAGACAGAATCAGAGGATGAAAATGATATTGATTATGACGGGTTTGACGACGTACTACTTCTTCACTAAAATTGGTGTTTTGTAAATATTATGCAACTAAAATCAATCATTATATATAATAACTGCAATGAAATTTAATTAATGTCATCGTATCTATGTCTGTTATTTCAGTAGTACAGCTATGCCTCGATATAGCGGTGGAGGTGGCCGTGGTGTCGGCCGCTCCGGATTAGGTGACGGCTCCTAGAGAGGGTCGTCTTCAGATGCTAGTGAATTGATTTCTTTTTTGGCTTAGTAACATTTTTTTTCGTAACTATATTATATATTCATTTACTATTTTTTGACAGTGTCATAACTATATTAAATATACAGATGCTAGACGTCGACGTCGGCGTCAGTGAGGGCCTAACCTCGGTCGATTAGGTCGTCCGCCGGCAGTGACTGACACAGTTCCAGTTTATGTCAGCTCATCTGTGTAGGTTTCAACTATAATATATCACTTATGTTCAATTAGAATGATATTATTATGTGATTAATAAATTAAAATGTTCGTAATAAATTTTGTATTCTAGTATTATGGATCATGTCGCTAAGGCGACCGTACACGCCATCTGCCTGGCGCATCTCTATACGGGATGCATGTAATTTAGCTAGTACTCGTGCTACGATGCCAGCTTCATGGTGACAGTGTTGCGAGAGTTTCACATAAGTCGAATTATATATATTAAATCAAGGTCCATGTTATTTACATATTATTCAAATAATTAATTATACGTATGTTATGTATATTTGATAGAGATACTGCATATACGAGGCCGACATTACTGAGGTGGATGGTAACGTCGTTATCATTGCCCACATCTCAAAGAATTATGTCAGCTGGTTGTACGAGATACGACAAAGGGCAGTCCGGGCTGTAGAAGAATCACCCGGGACTACTTTGTGAGAGCATCAGCCGCCGGCAGTATCAGATGCAACATGGGCTGTGATGTGTACTTACTGGCATGATGCTGCGTTCAAGACCAAGTCGGAGTAGATGAAGAAGAATCGCGGCAAGCTGCTAGTTGTACATACTTCTGGCTCGCAGTCGTTTCTAGAGGTTGAGTTGGTATGTATTTCCCTTTAGTTTAGTTTAATATTAAACTGCAACTATAGTAAATTAAGGTGATATTATTAAATGTATACGATTTAGGCCATGCGGAGTAGCTTGGGCCGACCTCCTACTATGATGGAGTTCTAGGATAGAGTCCATACGCCGAAGGGCTCTACTTCAGGGTCGACGATGTCTCCAGCAGCACTAGCTATACGGGTAATACATTTACTATAATAAATATTATTTAGCATAATATTACGTAATTTATATGATGATACCAAGATAACTCACATGTATATATATCAAATTACTGGAGCGGTTTGAGAAGCTCTGCAGCCAGCGTATAACGGAGTTGCAGGTTGTTAGGGGCGATGCTGAGACGTTAAATTCTACCGTCCCTCCGCCCGAGATTAGTTTATCTCAGGACGAGAAGACGGCTATTTGGGTCGCATCTCAGGATACTCCCACTAGTACTACCGGCCGGTATCGAGTGCCGGGGTTACCAAGAATACCAGCCTATACACTGCCAAGAGGTATAATATTTTAGTTTATTTCTTTTTTATGAATAAAGTAAACTTATAATATTATTCATGTTATATTTATTTTTGTAGGCTCTAACTAGTGTCTGTGTTCGAGAGCCCCCATGGGACCATCACATACGGACGTTGGCTTAGACGATGATTTGTTCCAGCGTATTATGGCTGCGGTGTCGGAGACGTTTGAGACCGATCAGCTGTTCCATCGTCAGGACTTGCCCAGCAGTTCTCACCTCCATCAGCTTGCGCAGGACATTGCAGCTGGTGCTACCGCCGAGAGTACGGGTATCCCTCCGGAGCAATGGGCCGCAAAACGCGACAAGATTGTTCGGATGGTGCTTACCTTAGTCGAGGACGCGCTTGGGCCGATGTTGAGTCAGCGCTCGACTGCTCAGGTATACTATTCGTTTTAAATTCAAATATATATTCTGCATGTTATTTAATTTTTATTTAGTTATCTTTAACTGAATCATATATATGGACTAATGAGTTACATTATATTGTATCAACAGGGTGACGAGCGGACTGATGAGCGAGATGATGATGATGGCGATTTTTATACTCCAGAGCAGCGTCGACGCCCGCCCGATGATCCTCTTCACACCGGGGGCTCTACTAGCTTGACTTAGTTTATATTCTTTTGTAGTTTACATTATTTTTGACGTAGTTTACGTTGCGGTTTGACATTTAACTTAATTTAGCTTAATGGGATGTTTGATATAGTTTAGTTTAGATTAATGGAATGTTTTTGACATTTTTACTTCTCATTTAGTTGGTTTTTGACATATTTTTGGCCTTGGTAATTATAATTCATGTTATTAGGCCTTATTAAGTTAATTGTAATTCATCTCATTTAGTTACTTCTCATTTTTACTTTAGTTTTGTTTATGTTTAGTTTAAATTAATGGGATTCATGTTGGCCATATTGTTAGCTTGTGTATGTGCTGTTAGGAAAACATGAACAGGTACAGGTACAACAGATGTGGGTTAAATCCATAGATATTGCAAAAACAAATAAAACATTTTTAAAAAAACACATTATTCTAGACGGAATAGTACTATTATCGATGGAGTTCCGTCAGAAATAAATCCTTATCATTTTGGTCATGTTCCACGTGTCACATAAATTCTCGACGGAATAGTGGTAATCTCGATGGACGTCCGTAGAGGTTAAGGTCTTTACCATTTTTGACAGGCTACCGCGTGGCATGATTATCATCGACCGAATATCCACGACAGACAATTTTCAGTCAGAAATATATTAACCCCGACTGAATATTCGGTCGACGATAATTCCGTCGAGCTTAAGTATCCCCGACAGAAAGACCGACGGACTTAATTTCGACCTGCTTATATACGACCGAATTGTCAATTGAATATTCCGTCGGAAATAAGGTTAACATCGACAGAATATCCTTAATACCGACGGAATATTCCGTCAGAAATAAGCCTTTTTGTTGTAGTAGAATAGTACTTCTGGCTGAAATATCAGATATAATGCTGAAGGAAACTTGCAGTGTATAGCAACACTTAAGATATCTAAATACTCACAAAAATATGCTCGATATAATAGAGAGATAAAACTTCAGATTCTGGTGTGATTTTCAATTCTAACCTAAGCACCCTATTTATAGGAAAATGCTTAGAACACCAAAGCAGAAAATTTAATAAAATATTAATATTTTGAAAACAAATTCATACGCACACCACATCATTCTCATCAGCACACACAAGTGGGTCCCACCCACATTAAAAACATTTTTTAAAAAAAATATTTGTAACTCCAAAAATCAATTATTTCAGAATTTCAATAATTCATAATAAATAGCTCTTTTATCAGAAAAATTCAAATTTTATGTCAATTTCATAGGAAATTTAATTATCTACAACTTTGTAGAAGATATATTTTCTAAATTCTAAATGGAAAATGACCGAAATCCACATACGGTTGATTTTCAACACCTCTATTTTGACAAAATACTGATAAAATACCTCAGCATTAATTACTTCATTTATATCCACATAAAATAAATACTTCCTTATCAATTTTTATTAATAATTAATTATTCACAAATAATATTACAAAATCATAATAATGACAACTAGGTCGTTCCTAAGAAAGAGGGGGCTTCCCGATAAGGATTTCTCCTTACTGACGCGCAATTAGGTGACCAAACCCCTTTCTTAGACAGAACTTCTTTAGACATTGCCAATAATGTTATATAATAATATTATTCAAATAATATAAATTATTGATTTGATAATGGAAAATACTGTGCAGTGACAATTATTGAATGAATAATATAAAATATCAACGTAGCAATTTTTGAATCAATAAAATAAAATATTGAATAGTAATTACTGTAACAATTATTTATTAGTGACTTCTTACGTAAGAATCAATAATTAAAATTATTATGCAATACCGTATGCTACTGTGCAACACCGCGTTTTACTGTATTTTAACCACCGGGTATTCCAACAGTTTTAATGGTAACCGTTACACCGTTATTATTAAAAAACTCATTCGTGTCGTTTTTTTTATCCGACAGTTTTCCATTATAGGGCCCACAAATAGTTGCGCCGTCATATGAATATTTCCCGATAATAAGAATATTTCACGACCAAACGAATATTTTTCGATAACAATGAATATTTATAACCACTTGCTTATTTAAAATATTTGCGTATTTTACCCATAACTAACCACATTAATCGAATCAACCCCTTACTATTTCAAAATAATAAATAGAATAAATTCCATTTTATTCATAAAAGTTGGGGTCTTACAACCTCCCCTCCTTATGAAATTTCGTCCTCGAAATTGACGTACGTACCTGGTGTTTTGAAAAGGTGAGGATACCTCGCTTTCATTTCCGATTCTAACTCTCAGGTCATTTCCTCAATAGCATGGTTTCTCCACAAAACTTTAACTTATGGTATAACCATTGTGCGTATGATATGCTCCTTCCTATCTAAAATCTTGACAGGTACCTCCTCGTACGTTAAATCTTCGGCTATCTCATCTGGTTCCAACTCAATAATGTGGTTTGGGTCTTTCACATATTTACGAAGCACATATATGTGAAAAAAATTATGAACACGAGACATGCTTGGAGGTAATGCGAGTCTATAAGCCACATTTCCTACTTGGTCAAGAATCTCAAATGGACCAATAAATCGTGGATGTAGCTTTCCTCTCTTCCTGAATCTTGTAACTCCCTTCCATAGAGCAACACGTAACAATACTTGATCCCCAATACTAAATTCCACATCCTTTCGATGAAGATCCGCATAACTCTTTTGTCGATCATGTGCCGTTTGTATATGTCGTCGGATCATTTGGATCTTTTTTGTAGTCATACGTACCAACTCTGGCCCTAACAATGTTGCTTCACCCACCTCATCCCAACATACTAGAGAGTGACACTTTCGTCCATACAATGCTTCGAATGGAGCCACACCTACACTTGTCTGATATCTGTTGTTATAGGAGAACTCCACCAATGGTAAGTACTTATCACAACTCCCTTTGAAGTCTAGAATACAAAGTCTCAATAGATCTTCAAGAGTTTGAATAGTCATTTCTAATTGCCCGTTCGTTTGAGGATGGTATATCAAACTGAATCATAAATCTGTGCCCATAGCTTTCTGCAAGCTAACCCAAAATCGTAAAGTAAATCTTGGGTTTCGATCACAAACTATGGATACTGGCATACCATGCAATCTTACAATCTCATTTATGTATATACGAGCAAGACATTCAGGTGAATAAGTTTCTCGCATAGGCAAGAAATGAGCAGACTTGGTTAATCTATCGACAATGACCCAAATTTCATCTATGCCTTGAGAAACCTTGGGAAGACCAGTAACGAAATCTATGTTAATGTGCTCCCACTTCCATTTTGGAATCTCAAGTGGTTGCAATGGACCTTTTGGTACTTGATGCTCCGCCTCGACACGTTGACAAGTTAAACATCTTGAGATAAACTCCGCGATCCCTTTCTTCATATTGCTCCACCAAAATGTATGTCGAAGATCACAATACATTTTAGTACTTCCAGGATGGCTTGCAAACGGTGTGTTGCGTGCCTCCATCATGAATTTGTACTTCAAATTAGAGTCGTTAGGAACACAAAGTCTGGAGTTGACTCAAAATATTCCTTCTTTATGATTCTTGCTTTTGGAATAACACCTTCTTGTACTTTCTTCTTCATACACATCAGCTCTAGGTCTGTGGCTTGAGCAGCTTTAACTTTATTGATTAAAGTCAGTTCTACTCGTATATTTGATACCATCACGTGGGTACTTGGAGCCTTTAACTCTATCTCCATCCTTTGTAAGTCGTATAAAATGGGTCTTTGTGTTAATAACATCACACTCGTACCCGCATACGATCTTCTATTCAATGCGTCAGCTACCACGTTTACTTTTCCAAGATGATATTGAATGGTATGGTCATAATCTTTCAACAACTCGAGCCAATGTCGTTACCGCATGTTGAGTTCCTTTTGGGTGAAGAAATATTTGAGGCTTTTATGATCCGAATATATCTCCACTTTCTCCCCATATAGGTAGTGCCTCTAGATTTTTAACGCAAAAATGACTGCTGCCATCTCTAGATCATGAGTAGGATAATCCCTCTCATATTCTTTGAGTTGTCGCGAGGCATAGGCTTTGACTTTCCCATGTTGCATGAGAACACATCCTAAACCTTTGCCTAAAGCAACGCTATAAATGGCAAATCCCTCTGAACCTGATGGTTTTGTCTGAACAGGTATCGAAATGAGTCTCCTCTTGAGTTCTTGGAAACTCTTCTCACATTCCTCACTCCATTCGAATTCTATATCTTTTCGAGTTAGCTGAGTTAATGGAGTAGCGATTCGAGAAAATCCTTCCACGAATCTCCGATAATAACCATCTAAGCCCAAAAAGTTACGTACTTTGGTTACTGACGTAGGTTGCTCCCAACTTTGTATTGCTAAAATCTTTGTTGGGTCAATTGATATTCCAGACTTCGATACCACGTGCCTAAGAAATGCCACTTCTTCAAGCCAGAACTCGCATTTCTTCAACTTGGCATATAGTTTATTTCCACGAAGCTTTTGGAGTATTAGTCTCAAGTGTTGCTCATGATCTTCACGACTTTTGAAATAGATGAGGATGTCATCAATAAAGACAACCACAAAATGATCCAAATATTCCTTAAAAACTTGGTTCATCATATCCATGAAAGTAGCAGGAGCATTAGTCAATCCAAAAGACACGACTAAGAATTCATAATTGTGACGCCCCCAAAATTAGGTATACATCACCCATTTTGAGTCGCCAGATACATGGTACAGAATTCAAATACAACTTAATAATACAACTGTCGCGTACAATACGACAGAACATAAACTGTGAGTTTGAATACAAATATTATCTTCTAGATAGTATCCATACTCAAAAGGAGTCCTCTTTACAATTATTGTCACACTATTACATAGAATAGTGAGGACTACTAATGCTATCATCTAGGACCATCACTCTGTTTCCTGACTAGTTCTAGTTCTCATTTCCTGAAGAGAACAGTGAAAGAAAGGGTGAGCTCAACTAGCCCAGTAAGAAATATTATGACTAAGATAATGCAGAATAAATTATCATTAGTCTTCAACAATGTTAAACTGATAAAATACAATAGACATCAAGTTTAATTGCAGCGGAACCAATAATCCATTAAAAGAGTCAAGTAGAGAATAAAATCTACTATCTTTTATGATTTAAAATGTTTTTCATGACTTTTATCGCTGAGACTCAGCTAAAAAAATAATCCACATCATCGAATCACCCCTGCACTACGGTCAAAGATATTCTTTAGTATCACGACCACGAATTATCCATGCACTACGGGCCAAAGATAATCGTGTTTTCATCAACGGTCCTGATCATGCCATAAAATAATTCATCTTTGCACTACGACTAAAGAGAATCCATAGCCATAATCATACCAAAAACTGTCCATCAATGCACTACGGGCCAATGAGGACTTTTACCACATCATTTGCAACCTTACGGTCATGATTATACCGAATAATCCCTGGTCATAATCATACCAAGTCCATCTATGCACTACAGGCCACAGATGACTTTCAACATTTTATAAACATGAGGATGATGACAATGATATAAGAATTTAATAAAACAAGTTCAAGAATTAATTTATCCAAGAATTAACAACGTCCAAATTGTTAATATGATATTGCTTTGTCGAGTAAAATTCAAGAATTCTTAGAAGAATATTTCCATGAAAAGATACTAAATGAAGCGCAAATATCAAAGATATTCCACTAATTTCATGGAGTATAGAAGTCAAAGTTTTAACCAACTGAGTATAATACAGAATGGAATAACAAAAGAAATCACCATGCATTCGATAGACCGCACAGACAGGTTATTCCAACAGAATAATAAATAATAAAACTAGGTCCGGTGTAAAACGCACAGACAGGATGTTCCAACCGAATAATAATAAAGACGGAACCACGTCCGGTGTAAAACACATAGACAAGATGTTCCAACAGAATAATAATAAAGACGGAACCCGGTTCGGCGTAAAACACACAGACATGATGTTCCAACAGAATAATAATAAAGACTGAACCAGGTCCGGTGTAAAACACACAGACAGGATGTTCCAACAGAATAATAATAAAGATGGAACCAGGTCCGGTGTAAAACACACAGACAGGATGTTCCAACAGAATAATAGAAGAATGTCACCAAGTATAGGGTAGACCGCGTATACAGGTTATTCCAATAGAATAATAAATATAGAATAACAGAAGTTCTCTTCATGAGTACAAAAGAAATAATACCCCTTACCGTTTTAAACAAGAACTAAAATAAAGAAGTAGTTAAGTAGTAAAATACTTTTCTTCTTTCTCTCTATAGTTTCTCTCTCTAGAGTTCAGTGAATTCATAAGAAAATAATGAAGGAATGAGCTTCTATTTATAGGAAAATGGAATGCATAGTAACTAATCCATGAACGGTCCATATTGATTTACTTTAATCTGACGGTCCATATTTAAAGAAAAATCTTTTTAATAAAATATAATATATTCTATTTATAGAATAATTTTAATAAAGTATTCTGTTTTATATAAAAAGATGTTTCTGTTTTATTACGTCAATAATACGAATAAAACAAAACTTCATTATCGCTAAATAATTCATATTATTAATTGACAATAATTGAATCAAACTGAGTGACTTCTCACATAAGCATTAATAATCAATACCGTGTACTACTATGCAACCACATGTATTACTGTACTTTTACTACCGAGTAGTTCAATAGTATCAATGGTAAAACTTCCACCGTTATTTTTAATAAAATATTTTTGTCGTTTTCTCAATCCGACAATAATTCCGTTGTGGGTTCCACCAATAATTGTGCCGTCGTACGAATATTCCCCGAAAAAAATAATATTCTCCGACCAATCGAATATAATACAACAACTTGCATACTTTGCAAAATTTATAAATACTACCCATAACTATAACATTATCTCAAATTCACACCATAATATTTAAAAAATATTTCGAAAAAATTAAATCTTTATTCATAAAATCTGGGGTTTCACAATAATGCCCGTAATGAGTTCTGAAAGCAGTCTTTGGAATGTCATCAATTTTAATCTTTAACTGATGATATCCGGAATGAAGATCGATCTTTGAGGAGAATTTAGCACCTTGCAACTGGACAAACAGGTCATCAATGCGAGGTAGTGGGTACCTAATTATGATGGTGACAAGGTTCAACTCCCGATAGTCAATGCAAAGTCGCATACTCCCATCTTTCTTCTTTACGAATAAAATAGGAGCACCCCAAGGAGATGTACTAGGACGAATGAAACCAATATCCAACAACTCCAGTAGTTGGGTTTTTAACTCCAGAAGTTCAATAGGAGCCATTCGGCATGGGATTTTGGAAATGGGTTTTGTATCGGGTTCAAGGTTAATATAAAATTCGATATCACGCTCTTGGGGTAGGCCAAGAAGTTCTTCAGGAAATACGTCAGGAAATTCACTAACAACAAAAATATTATTCAAATCTGACGTATTTTTGTTTAAATCCATGACATAGGCTAAGAAAGCTTGACACCCGTTTTTCAATAAACGAATGACTTTATGACTTTATGACTTTATGACTTGATATGACATTGATTGACTTTAGGGGTTTGGTTGCTTGAATTCACATAACAGGTTGGTTAGGGATATAAAAACTAACGACCTTACGAAAACAATCAATTTTGACATGATGAGTAGTTAACCAATCAATCCTTAAAATCACATCAAATGCAAGTATCTTTAAAGAGATGAGATCAATAGGTAATGTGATGGTTCCAACTAGAATCAAGCAAGATTTATAAATAGTGGATGTAATGAAAGTTTCTCCTAACGGAGTTTCAATAGATAAGTCAAAGTCTAATTTCTCAAGAGTCAAGTTCAAACATTGAGCACAAGCAGGAGAGATAAAAGAATGGGTAGAACCTGTATCTAATAAGGTATAAACTTCGCAAGAGTTTATGATTAGCTTACCCGTGATCACCTCATTCGGGTTCCTCGCGTTTTGGGCAATCACGACAAACGCTCTTTCAGGACCAACGGACCTTGAGTTGTCCGGGATAGCTTTTGGAGTCACCATTCCCGCTGGACTTGATTTATGTACGGGAGAATCTAGAGTTATATGACCTTCCTTTTCACAGTTATAACACACCTTGAATTGTTGTGGGCAGTTTGGGCTGATGTGTCCCTCTTTCCCGTATTTATAAAATACGACCGGTGGTCATTCTCCTCCCCTAGAAATAGTTGATGATGGTGCTGACGTCTTCACGTTGTCATTATTGTACCTTCTCTTTTTGAAATCTCCCCCCGACTCGCTTTTTCTATTATCATGGCCATGATTACCACCAGAGTGGTTACCGCTTCTGTCCGAATATTTTTCTCCCCGCTGGTTGTCATTGCTCCGATGACTGCTACCATCGGTACGACCCTGATTACGGTCCCCCAGTTGAACAGACTCATTATCATGCTCTAATAATTGAGTCATGCTCACAACATCTGAATATAGAAAAAAATTATGAGAAATGAGGTATTGACGAATTTCAGGTTTCAAACCTCTCAGAAACATCCGCGTCACACGTTCCTCATTCTCTACCAAATGAGGTACAAACCTAAATAACTCCGTGAACTTAGCCTCGTACTGAGACACAGTCATGTTGTTCTGTTCCAGTCTGATAAACTCTACCTCCTTCATATGATTAATACTTTGAGGAAAGTACTTGCCATTGAACAGTTTCTGGAATGCTTCCCAAGACATATTAAGTGCAGAAGGCTGGGCATGCTTTATAGATTCCCACTAGTAATCTGCCTCACCACAGAATATAAAGGTGGCGAATGGAACCTTCTGTTCCTCCGTGCATCCCAAAACATCAAATATATTGGTAATTTTCTTAACCCACGTTTCCGTCTTGATCGGATCCGGCTTTCCCAAAAATTTCGGTGATCCCAACTCCTCGAATTACTAAGCAGTGACTAGCCGTGAGTTGCCATTGTTTCTACCTGCATTTTGAACAGAAGTTTCTCTCGTCTAGTTTTGCATGAACTGCAAAAAGTTTCTAAACATCCCATCATTCATCGTTTGATCGGTGGTGTTGTTTATAGGAGGAATATTGCCTTCCTGATGCACATTATCCTTGTTTTTGATTGTCGGTGTCTCGATGGTCTTATGTGCTCCATTTCTCATCTCAACATTTTCGGATGCCATTCTCAAATACTGTCACAAAACAAGGGTTAATTAAAGAAATTGACATGACACATAATATCCCTATATTCTGACCGACCAACAAATAAGCTTACGTATGACACACTAGAGAAGGATTTACTCGTCTCTCCCCTCCTAGTTCTAATCCCAGATCTCCACTAGAGATCATATCCCTAAGTTCTTATACCAAATGTGACGCCCCCAAAATAGGTCCACACAACCCATTCTGAGTCGCCAAATACGTGGTACAGAAAATAACTGCAACTTCATTATTATAATTGTCGTGCAAAATATGACAACACATATACTGTGAGTTTTAATACAAATATTGCCTTTTAGATAATATCCAAACTCAAATAAAGTCGTCATTACAATTCCACACCAAAGTAAGTTTGGTTTGGATAATCTTCAAGGGCAATTTGGGGTTTAACAATCATCAACTAAGGAAAAGTTTAATCAATAAGTTTGATATCATCTCAAATGTGCGATAATAACATGATATGGATTAGTCATGAATCATAGGTGAATCAACATTATATATATCAAAGTCATGCTTAGAAATGAACAAGAAAGCATAAGCATTGAATAATATAATAAACCTTGCTTGAACAATATTAAGTTAAGGCTATAATCTTGCTTAATAAAATAATTGAGTTAATGAATAATGCATAATCGATAATAATTTGAGAAACAAATTAAAGATAGGAAACCTTCTCAAAGTAAGAGTTAGGTTAAAGAGCTTGTATGAATATAACTAAGCTATATAAAGTAGGATTAGGAACTTGCTCAATATAAAAGTAAGGATAAAAAACTTGCCTTGTGCGTAAGCTATTAAATTACAACTCACGTTCACCTATACATATTATTAGAATCACAACATCTATTAGGTATACCAACATTAACCTTACAAGTTAAATCCCATTTTAGTTGAACTTGTTATTTTAGTACAAGTTCCAATCACTAACACCATACACAATTCTGAAATCACAAGTCTTAGCATTATAATACTTAATCACTATCTCTAGATTTTAACAAATCACAACGTAATGTTTTTACAACTTACTAATTTTACAACTTTGGAATTATCACATACATGTTACGAATATGTTATAGCGTCTTTGTAAGACCCCAATTTTCAGAAATAAATATTAATTTTTCTCGAAATATATTTTTAAATATCATGGTGTGAATTTGATATAATGTTATAGTTGTGGGTCGTATTTATAAATTTTGCAAAGTAAGCAAGTTATTATATAATATTCGATTGGTCGGGGAATATTCGTTTTAACAGGGAATATTCGTACGACAACACAATCATTGGTGGACCCCACAACAAAATTATTGTCGGAGTTAGAAAAGGATAGAAATATTTTTTATAAAAATAATGGCGAAAGTTTTACCGTTAACTGTTAAAATACCCGGTGGTAAAAGTACAGTAATACGCGTGGTTGCATAGTAGCACACGGTATGGATTATTGATGCTTACGTGAGAAGTCACTCAGTTTATTTCAATTATTGCTACATAGTATCTCATGTTATTTGATTCAATTATTGTCAATATTTTATTAAATTAATAATTGAGATGATAAGTTATTTATATTATTATCTGCATAATTAACAATGTCTAAAAAGTTCTGTCGAGGAGAGGTTTAGTCACCTTATTGCACGTCAATAGGGAGAAATCCTTATCGGAAAGCCCCCTCTTTCCTGAAAACGATCTGGTTGTTAATATTGCGAGTTATAATAATGATGAATAAATGTTGTTAAAAATATTGAGGGAATTTTTATGAAGTATTTTTTTGTAAGTTTGGCGTACTATTTGCACCCCCACTTATTTATTTTTCTAAATAATCGGAGGGAAGTTATAATACATATATATATATATATATATATATATATATATATATATATATATATATAGTCCGGATCAGGTCCGGACTCCCGGACCGGACCAAAATCCAGACTCTTTTTTTTTGCATTTTTTTAAAACAACTAAAAAAATAAATAAATAATTATGGAATTAAATTTTTTTCATGATACAGTGTTTTGGGTGTGATTTGGGTACATAAAACAAAATATGGTGGTACAGTCTGTACAGAATGTACCACCATTTTTTGGTATAGGTATCCAAATCACGTCTGAAATATTATATTATGAAAAAATTTCAATTCCATAAAATATTAAAAAAAAAATAGTTGTTTTTTTAAAAAAAAAGTGTCCTAATTTTCTCCCGTCCGGGAGGTTCGGACCTGATCCAACTATTATATATATATATATATATATATATATATATATATATATATATATATGACATGTGTGTGACAACCACAAAATAGGTCCATTCCATCCAACCTATTCTGAGTCGCCAAATACATGGTACAGAAAACAACTACAACTTTATTACAATAATTGTCGTGCAAAATACAACAACACATATGCTGTGAGTTTGGATACAAATATATACCAAATGTGACTCATGTCCCAACCGTGGACAACACCTCACAATGACACCTTACATAAAGGTATAGTCAAAAACTGTTTTAGAAATGAGAATCTTTGGGAAGTGCTCAAGGAAACCTTTGTACATGGGAGGCCATGCTTCTAGGTTGTGATAGATATCATATGGCCACAGAATTATTCTTGGTTGACCCAATAGACCCCAAAGAAAAACGAGAAGATTACTATCATATTCTTCCCAATGGTGAGTCTTCTCTTGACATATCATTATCTCTACTGTCTCTAATTGAGAATTATACTTCAAACAAACACCAAGATTATATAGGTAGTGCTCATATATATACTCAGCAAGTGGATGAGCACATCCCTGTCTTATGATGACACGAGGTTGTATGTCGTTAGACATCTTGTATGATAGTGGCAAACCACCCTTCCAACGTTGGGTACACCTTATCCTATTGGATTCACCAAATAAAACTACTAAATGAACTTTTCTATACTGCTTCGGGAGAACATCCACAGCTAGAGACCACCGTTCTATTTCTCCGTTACCCTCGCTCGACCCAGCTACACTCTTATTACCTGAAAGGAATTGTGAAGCAAAAGGGTGAGCACAACTAGCTCAGTAAAGAATATCATGACTAAAGATAATTAAATTATCAATAGCCTTCATCAATAATAAATCAGAGATTTAGAACATATGGTAAATGATAAAAATTTCAACCATAGTTGCAGCGGAACGAGCAATCCATTAGAAGAGTCAAATAGACTATAAAGTCTATTATCTTCTCCATGTTAAAAATCCACCAACAATATTTTATCCCTATAACATCAATCAACAATTTTGGTCCACAATCATATGAATAACTCATAATCATAACTATAGTTCTAAATTCCTCTTCTCATCCAGGACGAAGATAATTTTTATCACCTATCTTTACCTGAAACATCAAAGATCATGGTTAAACCAAATAACATTTCATGTTCCTAATCATACTAATAACTTCATCTTTGCACTACGACCGAAGATATTCATTTGTATCACCAGTTGGTCATGTTTATCTCAGCATCTGTTCATCTTTGCACTACTGGCCAAAGATATTCAACAACATGTCATCTTTGCACTACGGGCCAAAGATATTCATCAACAATTCATCTTTGCTCTACAGGCCAAAGATATTCATCAATATTTCATCTTTGCACTACAGGCCAAAGATATTAATATCTCAAAGAAATATATAATCATTTCAGAATTTATATAAACAATAATTATAACCATGTTGATCAATTCACATTTGCACTTAAGCTAAAGATATTCAATTATAAATTCAATGGTCATGATCATACCAGTCACAATTCAACTTTGCACTACAGGCCAAAGAGAACCCTAGTCATGATCATACCAATAATCTACCCATTTTTACACTCCAGTGAAAGGAAATTTCAACATCAGGATTATAAAAATGTTATATATGATAATAAAAACAATATAATCAATACATAGTTTTAATCTCAAGAGTAATATTCATAACTCAACTATAATTTGGTTAGAAAAAGAAACCAATTTTATCGTGAATAGTAATTCGTGAATAGTAACTCATGAATAGTAACTCGTGAATAGTAACTCGTGAATAGTACCCCCGACACAAAAAGATAGAAATTTTATAATAAAATTCATACCAATATTTTCGGTATAATGATATTGAAATAATAACATTTCTTAAATTTATAAACAATTTATTTTAATTGTTTACACTTTACTAAATAATGTATTTAATCATCATAAAATGCCAACTCTTAAGATTTCATCATCAATAACCAAAACCCTCATCAAAAATCTGCATATACCTCATATAGGATTCTCAAGCCATAAAATCCTATTTTCCAATTTTCTTACTTCACATAACATATATAATTCATTTACTCATAACTAGACCATTTTCATAAAAAAAATACCAAATCAGTTCCAAAAATATTTTTTTTTCTAGGATTTAGCATAATATAGTCCCATAGTGAACATATATTTTTCTCAGAATTTTTAAAAATCATTTACTATTTTTCATATGGCCAAAACAGCCGAATATTTAGACATTTATCAAAAATTGTAGTTTTATCTAAAAATTTTGAAATTAACATAGTACACTGATATTATATAGATGTACTCCCAATAAAAATTTCATCAATTTTGGAGTTAACCACAAGGAATTATAAGCGGTTATTTTTAGAATAGTCTTTTTCCGTAAAATTCATAACTCTTAATCTATACATCCAAAAATCACCATTTTTGGACACAATCAATAAAACTCATCAAAATATCATTTAAAATTTTTCCAGAATTTTTGAAGATCAGAAAAATTACGAAACTAAAAATCATAACCACCCTTAAAATCCATTACTATCCCTTACTATCCCTTACCTCAAAAGTGCAGTATTTCTGACTGGAATGCAAAGTCGAAGTAAACTTGCACTGAATAGCAACTCTCAAAGTATCTAAATACTCACAAAATATGCTTCATAATATAGAGAGAGAAAGAGAGAAAACTTATGTTTCTGGTGTGATTTTCAATTCTAACTTAGCCCTCTATTTATAGGAAAATTTTAGTAGGCTTGACCTGCAACCTGATGGCTTTACCTGCTACTATTCCCACCCACCACATTTGAAATATAATTCAGCACATTTCGTCACCAACCACAAGTGGGGCCCACCAATTCTAGAATTTTCCATCAAAATGATAAACTCCGAAAATTAAATAATTTCTGAACCAGTCATCTTGTAAAATTAATAATAAATCATACGTTCATTTTTAACGGTTCAAAATTTGTGGGCATATACTCAACTTATATATGTATAACATATCCAAAAATTATCACGATCCAACAGTCGGATTAAAAATTATAACCCCCGCAAAATATCTCAAAAATCCTAATTTTTAATACCTCCATTCCGACAAAAATACGGATAAAAACCTCAACATTAACTCCTTCATTTTTAACCACAAAAATATATCCCTCGTTTATATCCACATAAAATAAATATTTCCTTATCATATGAATCAATAATTAATTATTCACAAATAATATTACAGAATCACATTTATGACAACCATGCCGTTCCCATGAAAGATGGGGCTTTCCAATAAGAATTTTTCCTTTCTGGCGTGCAATTAGGTGACCAAATCTCTCCTTAGACAGAACTTTCTAGACATTACCAATAATGTTATCTAATAATATTATTCAAATAATATGAATTATTGATCTGATAATGGAGATGATGTGTAGCAATAATTATTGAAACAACAATAATATAAAATATCAACGCAGCAATTATTGAATCAATAAAATAAAATATTGAACAGTAATTACTGTAACAATTATTGAGTAGTTCCTTCTTACGTAAGAATCAATAATTTCAAAAATACTATACAATACCGTGTGTTACTGTGCAATAACGCGTATTACTGTATTTTAACCACCGGGAATTCCAACAGTGTTAACGGTAACAACTACGCCGTTATTTGTAAAAATTTAAATTTGTCATTTTCTTCACCCGACAGTTATTTTGTTATGGGGCCCACAAATGTCTGCGCCGTCGTACGAATATTCCCCGACAGAAAGAATATTTCACGACCAAACGAATATTTCCCGACAACAATGAATATTTTATAACCACTTGCGTATTTTGAAAAATTTTCACATTTCACACATAACTTTAACTTTTTATCAATTTAACCATTTACTGAATTGTAATTATAAGAAAAATTGAATACTTTTATTTCATAAAATTTGGGGTCTTACAATCTCCCCTCCTTATAAAATTTCGTCCTCGAAATTTACGTACCTTGTATTTCAAAGAGTTGAGAATACCTTGCTTTCATTTCAGATTCCATCTTTCCTGTCATCATAATTTTTTCGTTGCTCATCTCCTGTATTTCAGATATCATTCTAGAATACAGCTTCAAAACAAAGGTTAATTGAACAAATTAACATATCACATAATATTTCGATATTATGACTGACCAACAAATAAGCTTAGGTAGGACACACTAGCGAAGGATTTACTCGTCTCTCCCCTCCTAGTCCTATTCCCCGATCTCCGCCAGAGATCATATCCCTAAGCTCTGATACCACCTGTGACAACCCCAAAATAGGTCCATTCCATCCAACCTATTCTGAGTCGCCAAATACATGGTACAGAAAACAACTACAACTTTATTACAATAATTGTCGTGCAAAATACAACAACACATATGCTGCGAGTTTGGATACAAATATATACCAAATGTGACTCATGTCCCAACCGTGGACAACACCTCACAATGACACCTTACATAAAGGTATAGTCAAAAACTGTTTTAGAAATGAGAATCTTTAGGAAGTGCTCAAGAAAACCTTTGTACATGGGAGGCCATACTTATAGGTTGTGATAGATATCATATGGCCACAGAATTATTCTTGGTTGACCCAATAGACCCCAAAGAAAAACGAGAAGATTACTATCATATTCTTCCCAATGGTGAGTCTTCTCTTGACATATCATTATCTCTACTATCTCTAATCGAGAATTATACTTCAAACAAACACCAAGATTATATAGGTAGTGCTCGTATATATACTCAGCAAGTGGATGAGCACATCCCTGTCTTATGATGACACGAGGTTGTATGTCGTTAGACATCTTGTATGATAGTGGCAAACCACCCTTCCAACGTTGGGTACACCTTACCCTATTGGATTCACCAAATAAAACTACTAAATGAACTTTTCTATACTGCTTCGGGAGAACATCCACAGCTAGAGACCACCGTTCTATTTCCCCGTTACCCTCGCTCGACCCAACTACACTCTTATTACCTGAAAGGAATTGTGAAGCAAAAGGGTGAGCACAACTAGCTCAGTAAAGAATATCATGACTAAAGATAATTAAATTATCAATAGCCTTCATCAATAATAAATTAGAGATTTAGAACATATGGTAAATGATAAAAATTTCAACCATAGTTGCAGCGGAACGAGCAATCCATTAGAAGAGTCAAATAGACTATAAAGTCTATTATCTTCTCCATGTTAAAAATCCACCAACAATGTTTTATCCCTGTAACATCAATCAACCATTCTGGTCCACAATCATATGAATAACTCATAATCATAACTGTAGTTCTAAATTCCTCTTCTCATCCAGGACGAAGATAATTTTCATCACCTATCTTTACCTAAAACATCAAAGATCATGGTTACACCAAATCACATTTCCTGTTCCTAATCATACTAATAACTTCATCTTTGCACTACGGCCAAAGATATTCATTTGTATCACCAGTTGGTCATGTTTATCTCAACATCTGTTCATCTTTGCACTACTGGCCAAAGATATTCAACAACATGTCACCTTTGCACTACGAGCCAAAGATATTCATCAACAATTCATCTTTGCACTACAGGCCAAAGATATTCATCAATATTTCATCTTTGCACTACAGGCCAAAGATATTAATATCTCAAAGAAATATATAATCATTTCAGAATTTATATAAACAATAATTATAACCATGTTGATCAATTCACCTTTGCACTTAAGCTAAAGATATTCAATTGTAAATTCAATGGTCATGATCATACCAGTCACAATTCAACTTTGTACTACAGGCCAAAGAGAACCCTAGTCATGATCATACCAATAATCTACCCATCTTTACACTCCAGTGAAAGGAAATTTCAACATCAGGATTATAAAAATGTTATATATGATAATAAAAATAATATAATCAATACATAGTTTTAATCTCCAGAGTAATATTCATAACTCAACTATAATTTGGTTAGAAAAAGAAACCAATTTTGTCGTGAATAGTAACTCGTGAATAGTAACTCGTGAATAGTACCCCCGACACAAAAAGATAGAAATTTCACAATAAAATTCATACCAATATTTTCGGTATAATGATATTGAAATAATAACATTTCTTAAATTTATAAATAATTTATTTTAATTGTTTACACTTTACTAAATAATGCATTTAATCATCATAAAATGCCAACTCTTAAGATTTCATCATCAATAACCAAAACCCTCATCAAAAATCTGCATATACCTCATATAGGATTCTCAAGCCATAAAATCCTATTTTCTAATTTTCTTACTTCACATAACATATTTAATTTATTTACTCATAACTAGACCATTTTCATAAAAAAATACCAAATCGGTTCCAAAAATATTTTTTTTCTAGGATTTAGCGTAATATAGTCTCATAGTGAACATATATTTTTCTCAGAATTTTTAAAAATCATTTACTATTTTTCATATGGCCAAAACAGCCGAATATTTAGACATTTATCAAAAATTATACTTTTATCTAAAAATTTTAAAATTCACATAGTACACTGATATTATATAGATGTACTCTCAATAAAAATTTCATCAATTTTGGAGTTAACCACAAGGAATTATAACCGGTTACTTTTAAAATAGTCTTTTTCCGTAAAATTCATAACTCTTAATCTATACATCCAAAAATCACCATTTTTGGACACAATCAATAAAACTCATCAAAATATCATTTTAATTTTTTTCAGAATTTTTGAAGATCAGAAAAATTACGAAACTGAAAATTATGACAACCCTTAAAATCCATTACTATCCCTTACCTCAAAAGTGCAGTATTTCTGACTGGATTGCAAAGTCGAAGGAAACTTGCACTGAATATCAACTCTCAAAGTATCTAAATACTCACAAAATATGCTTCATAATATAGAGAGAGAAAGAGAGAAAGCTTATGTTTCTGGTGTGATTTTCAATTCTAACTTAGCCCTCTATTTATAAGAAAATTTTAGTAGGCTTGACCTGCAACCTGATGGCTTTACCTGCTACTATTCCCACCCACCACATTTGAAATATAATTCAGCACATTTCTTCACCAACCATAAGTGGGGCCCACCAATTCTAGAATTTTTCATCAAAATGATAAACTCCGAAAATTTAACAATTTCTGAACCAGTCATCTTGTAAAATTCATAATAAATCATACGTTCATTTTTAACGGTTCAAAATTTGTGGGCATATACTCAACTTATATATGTATAACATATCCAAAAATTACCACGATCCAACGGTCGGATTAAAAATTATAACCCCCACAAAATATCTCAAAAATCCTGATTTTTAATACCTCAATTCCGACAAAAATACGGATAAAAACCTCAATATTAACTCCTTCATTTTTAACTACAAAAATATATCCCTCGTTTATATCCACATAAAATAAATATTTCCTTATCATATGAATCAATAATTAATTATTCACAAATAATATTACAGAATCACATTTATGACAACCAGGTCGTTCCCAGGAAAGAGGGGGCTTTCCAATAAGAATTTTTTCTTACTGGCGCGCAATTAGGTAACCAAACCTCTCCTTAGACTGAACTTTCTAGACATTGCCAATAATATTATCTAATAATATTATTCAAATAATATGAATTATTGATCTGATAATGGAGATGATGTGTAGCAATAATTATTGAAACAACAATAATATAAAATATCAACGCAACAATTATTGAATCAATAAAATAAAATATTGAACAGTAATTACTGTAACAATTATTGAGTAGTGCCTTCTTACGTAAGAATCAATAATTTCACAAATACTATGCAATACCGTGTGCTACTGTGCAATAACGCGTATTCCTGTATTTTAACCACCGGGTATTCCAACAGTGTTAACGGTAACAACTACGTCGTTATTTGTAAAAACTTAAATTTGTCATTTTCTTCACCCGATAGTTATTCTGTTATGGGGCCCACAAATGTATGCGCCGTCGTACGAATATTCCCTGACAGAAAGAATATTTCACGACCAAACGAATATTCCCCGACAACAATGAATATTTTATAACCACTTGCGTATTTTGAAAAATTTTCACATTTCACCCATAACTTTAACTTTTTATCAATTTAACCATTTACTGAATTGTAATTGTAAGAAAAATTGAATACTTTTATTTCATAAAATTCGGGGTCTTACAATGTGTGTGTGTGGTGGGAAAAAAAGGGGGTGGGGGAAGATTACTTGGATAGAAGGGAATTGGGTTGGGATCTTGGAATTTTCGTGTGCGTGAGTGTGTGGGTGTGTGAAAGGAGTGTGGTGGTGGGAGAAAAGAACGAGTGGAAGTGATATGTGTGTGTGTGTGTATAAGTGATGTGTGTGTATGTATGATAGGGATGGGTGGAAGAAAAGTGGTGGTGGCTGATGTTGATATGTATATATATATATATATATATATATATATATATATATATATATATATATATATATATATATATATATATATATGTATATAGATGTTATAAATGTTTGTTTTATTCAAAAGTTGGCATCCATGAATTCGAAGAATTCAGCCCGTGAAAATCCTTTAACTGTTTGTCCGTGAAATTTTTTTAAATAGTGCCCCTTCCATTCTCCTATAAATAGGATGCTTAGTTAGAATTGAAAATCACACCAGAATCAGAGAATTCTTCTTCTATAATCTTGAGCGTATTTCTTTAAAGTTTTAAGAAGCTTTGAGTATAGAAAATAGTGAAAGTTTTCTTCAAAAATATCCCCGCTATACCAGTTGGAATATTCTTCTTTTTAAGGTAAGGGATATTATTTTTGTTTAATATTTGTAAGAAATAATATTTTCTTCCATACTCTGTAGTACGTAAGTAATATTATTTTGTTTCAGATTCCGAATTCTATACTCATTTTGTTAAAGTTTTGGCTTCTATACTCCATGAAATTAGTAGAATATCCTTGATATTGGCACTTCATCCAGTATCTTTTCATGAAAATATTATTATGAGCATTCTTGATAATTTTTAATCTTTTCATGTCGAAGTACTATTCACGGGGTACTATTCATGGGGTACTATTCACTAGGTTACTATTCACCGGGGGTACTATTCATGACAAAAATTAATTTCTTTTCGGTCCAAATCATTTTTGATACAATATTATTCTTGAATTTTACTCCACAAAGCAGTATCATTGTGACGCCCCCAAATCTGGGTATCTTCCAACTTGACAGATGGTGCTACACGGTACTCATAATCATACATTCATTCCATTGAAACAACATAAAAAATGAACATAATTACTACTTTTTTATTACAATAATAATAAATCCTTTATTTGTTATCATAATATGATTCGTACAAACATACTAGTTTATTACAGAATAAACTAATTATTCATCTTCGGTTTGCCTTTATCTTTACTAGAACCCTCAGTTCATTTGGCATTAGCTGCAATCATATAATTCAAGCAAGAAGTTGGCATAACTAGCTCAAATAGTCTAACAAAGAATAATATAAATACCACGTTGAGAATTATATGATTATCTTCCATAACTGAACAAATAGCTATAAAGTACTATGAAACATTGACTAACACTTCTCATTTCATACAACAATTCCGAAGTATATATAATAGCTTAGGAATTCTGAACTGGTCCAAAGACCATGAACATACTCTTTTCGTTTTCATACATGAAAAGGACATCCCGGCACTAAAACCGTACATCTGATATTTCTTACTAGCATTTCTAGGTGATCAGATAGTACTATATGTTGATCAACACTCATCCGTTAAACGTATTTACGTTTAAGTTTTGGAAATGTCACGTGCCCATCGAATAATCGATAAAAATACATTTGTTTGTTCATATACAAAGTTACCTTAAATCCGTACCAAATACTTGGCATATGATAGCGTTAATAGTTCTATATCGAAAGACTTGTAAACAAATCAATCTAACTCTTAAGAATAGTCTAGCCGAGTTAAAACTGGCATCGACCCTTTCATAAAACAATTCATGCATCTCATAACATGAATCACAGAGAACTTGGCTAACTCGAAGGTTAGACAAGCGTTAAGAAAACTTGCCTTCAAGCATCTTCGAATGTAATATTCAACAATTCTCAGTCTTTACAGAATCTACATGGTATATTCAAATAGCACACTGTAGTTAACTACCAAACAATCTAACTTTATTGTTATTACCAACTTCTTTCTCTTCTATGTCTTAAAGGAATTTATTTCATTAATAAATGTCAATTCGACTTACTAACCTTCATTACAGCTTGTTAACGTTCTTACATTATTAACCGAAACTTGCTCATCATCGGTTAAGTATACTTATCAAATACCGTTCACAGTTTACTTACTTACGCTTTTCATTCTTCGTTTAATCACTATTAAACCATACTTACAATCCAAAGACCATCACTAACTAAGTGATTTAAGATTGGTCTTACCATGTATATTAAGTACGTACATGTTCTACTATTCGTTTCCAATCAATTGGGATTATAAAACCCAACTTGCCCAACTTTGCTACACTACCGGCGCTGCGACGCCAGCCTTATACTGACTATTGGCGCTGCGGCACCAATTAGCAAGGTGTCATACCCGTTCTCGATGCTGCAGCACGGCAGTTAGTACTGGGGTTGGCGCTGCGGTGCCTCCCCTGAGCCTCAGATGGTTTTGACAGTTTCGTTTTTGACCCACATTTGAGCCTCGATTGGGTTCCTGGAACCTTTGAACTCTGGCGGTCCCACCGCCTTGAAATCTTTAAACGTTGTGTTTGGTGGAGCTTGAGGTTGATTGTTCATTGCTCCCGTTAGTAAGTTCACCAACTGCTGAACAGGATTAGCGTTGCCGTTATTGTTATTATTGGTTGACTCTTCTTGAGCCGGTTGACGTTGTTGTCTTCTCCTTGGCGGCATATTTCTGATAAAATAAACGCTTATTAGAACTTTATTTATTTCTCTAAATAGTTAAGGCATTACTCAACAATTTAACACATCATCTCAAACAACTTAATATATTTAATTCAACTCAAAGTTTAACATCAAACTATAGCATAACTGCTATTTACATCAACTATCCTGGAATAAAGAATCCACAGGATTTAAAATATTAACATATTCCTTCGTTCATAAACACATCGGAATTTACATATAAAAAAAACTAATTAAGTCTTTCACATAATTAAACGGATTCTAATCCTGTCTATCAAGGTGCTAAATAGCCTTGCCATGCCCCTCATCCATGACACGAGACATCGTCCTGCGATCCAGCATATACGATATAAGTCCTTCGAATTGGATGGGGTATCTCAAAACTAGTTCCTGAGCCTCATCCATTGCATGATTAAGTGTGGAGTATGTCTCTTCAAGCTTTGCCTTCTTTGCACGACTATCATCTTCTGCACGATCAGCTCGATGTGATTCTCTTACCCATCCTTCCTCTGCTATTTTCAGTCTTCCGGAGGTTTCTTTCAGCTCCTTTTTTAGCTTCTCTATCTCCTCGGTCTTATCTTCGGTTTGACCCTTCTCATGGACTAAATCCCATTCCATATTTCCCAATCGTGTGTGAAGAGTCAAAATCTCCCTCTCCTTCTCCTCTAAAGCAGACTGCTGAACAGTCGCTCGCTCAGTCAATTCCTGAACCTCGTCTTGTAATTCCACATTACGGTCGTATAACATATCATACATCTCTACATCAACGGTGTACCGTGGTAACTTCTCTTCTTCCTCTTCCTCATCAAACTCCTCCTCAGGATCCTCCTCAAAATCAGTCTCGGGCTCATGCCCCTGACCAACAACGGTGATCAATGGAGATGACTCCCTCTGAACTAACTGTTCCCTAATAACATGCATGTCTCGGGGCTCCTCCTCTGTAGGTACTATAGGTAATCGGGGTTCTTCCTCCCCAGCTTGACTAGCTTCTCCAACATTCGTCATCCTGACAACAAAATTTTAAGTTTTTGTTACTAAGTCGTACTAACAAGCACATAAATTAACACATAAACACATAATGTATTTTATTATCTTCAATGAATTACCAAAAATTCATTTCTTAAAACTCGATAAGAGTTTTCCTTTACTATCTTCTTTCTATAAGGCTACTACCAAAGGTTGTTCCCCCACCTAAGGTTCATAACCTACGGCTTTGATACCAACCTGTGACACCCCCAAATCCGGTACTTCTATTTCTACAGGATTCGGTGTTCACGATACAAATATCATCTATCTACCTACCCATAAAAATGCAAACCATGCAATAGATAGAATTAAAATCTTCCCTTTATAGGGTTACAACATCTGAATAATAAATAATCCCAGGTTAAACTAACCTTAAACATCTGTACGGAATTATAAATAAATATGTCTTAAACAACATCTTTAACTTAAGTCTTAAACAAATACATCATATAAAATAACAAGTCATATCAAATAACAAGTCTCCATCATTCGCTAACTTTGCCCTTGCCCTTACTAGTGGAAGGTTCGTCAGCTCTTTCGTTCTTAACTGTAATGTTATTATTATGCAAGAGTGAGCACAAATGCCCACAAGTATAAAAATGAAATAACAGTATAATAACATGCGAATAAATCAAAAACATCTGAATAAAAACTCAACTTTTGAATCAAGAGTGAATAACAAGAATCAAAAAAATTCTGAGGGTCATAAGACCTTGAACTATGTCCTAAGTTAACAAGGGTTATACTTGAAACCTTTAACAATCATAAGACTATGGACCTTCTTCTCCTACTTAGGGGGATCAACCCTTAGTACCATACTGTGCACAATATCTTAACGCTAAAGCGTAAATAATCCCCTATACAGGGTTGTTCATCTCAGTTTGACATTCGAGTCCGCACCAAATGAAGTTTGGTTTAGATAATTCATCAAGGGTTCTGAAATTTAGAACACTCATCAACTATGGACTAGTTGAATCATTAAGGTTTCACTAGTCTAATAAGGTTCAACAATAATGATATTCAAATTGAACAATAATCTCAAGAAGTATACAATAGAACAATTATTGTATAACTAAATCATACTTTGAAAAGATAATCAATCTTTAATAAATCATTTGAATTTGAATAATAGTAACGATAGTTTATTCAAGGTAAATAATAAGTTTGAACAATAATGACAAGTAGGGTTAGGGAACTTGCCTCGTGCGTAGATTATACTTTAACTAATCACGTTCTTTGAATTAAATTCTACATACCATTCACATTCACAATACCAATTAATTATAACTTAACTAATCATCATAAACTCATTCTCTTTGTCTACTTTGATTATTGACTATACTTAATCAATTTACTACTTTGTCACATAATTTGCACTTCATGAATTATCAAGCTAATTATGTATTCAATAATTCAATTCACATGTAATTATGTTATTTACATGTTAAACAACTATTTTATCATTTCATTATATTTCTAACATGTTTACATGTTCATTACATTAAGTTACTAACACATTGCTAGACTTAACATTTAAAAAAATTACATTTCTGGACATTCTGGAGAGTGGCGCTGCGGCGCCACTTTATACTTGATCTTCGCGCTGCGGCGCCGTGGCGCTGCAGCCGAACACATGGTACTACGGTGCTGTGGCGCTGCGGCTGGAATCTTGGCGCTGCGGCGCGGATGTTTAGGCGTGAGACTGGAGCCGCGGCGCGGCGAACCAGAAACTGTTCTGTAATTCGCGAAAATTGCAGAACACAGCCAAAAACTCCAATTTAATTTATTACTACACGAATTTTGACATACCCACATGTTATAATTCATGTATAATCATAATACAACATCTATAAAGTGATTTTAATCTATTAAAACATATAATCACATAATTAAAACATAAAATTTTTCTCTATTCTTGATGTTCTTGAAGTTTTTAACATAGATTCCTAAAATTCAACGCCACAGATTCGTTATAAAGCCAAATCCGTTCATTTAAAGTTTGGTCTCTTCGTATTAACATGCACAATAATATACGAGTGTAAAATCTACGAAAACATTTATGTTTGACATACTAAAATCACGTATAAGGTCATAAGGCCAAAAACCCAAACTCTGTATATTTTTGAAATAGCAAGTCATCAGATTAACGACACTTAGGATATGGAATCATGCAATATATATATATATATATATATATATATATATATATATAACATGTTATGCTACTCTTATTATTACATATATCCATATAATAGCACAATTTCTCAATTACAGAAACATAACAGAGGTTTTGAAAGCCAAAAACTATGAAACC
The DNA here is from genome assembly GCA_016801055.1 of Panax notoginseng. Lineage (NCBI taxonomy): Eukaryota > Viridiplantae > Streptophyta > Magnoliopsida > Apiales > Araliaceae > Panax > Panax notoginseng. Next base: position 128,748,680 of record CM029019.1, read on the forward strand.
CAAAGACGTAAAAATAGAATTTGGGAAAGAAGAGATTACCCTGTAGAGTATAAAAAAATGATTAATGATGATCCTTTCACAAGTATTTGATTGATTACACACTTACAATCTTTTATCAATCTCACAAATTCTCTCTGACTCTCAAATGTTCTCCTTCTCTATTTTCAGACTTAGACAAATAATGAAGAATAAAGAGAAGACGTATAATAATTAAACCAACTGACGCGTTGGTGGTCAGTTACCCAGTCATGGTTTAACTGGCCCCAACTCCCTTTAGTTCCATGTTTGGCTAGATTAACATAATACAAAACTATTTAATTTAATAAAACTTCATCATATAGTCTAATAAATGTCACACCCAATTGCACAATAATTTATATATCTTATTTAATATAAATAAAATATAATAATTTCTCATAAATTCACATAGTCATATATTTAATGTTCTCATAAATAAATAATGTCAAATTATTAATTCTCTAATTAATAATTAAATTAATTTAAATAACATTAGGCTTATTAAATATTTTTTTTAAATACAATAAGCTCACATAATGACCTACTTCGAATAATAATTATTCTCTACATTAATTTAATAAATGTAACACATATAATTAAATTAAACTACCACAATTGCATCAAATAATTATTTAATCCAATAATTAAATCATCGAAAAATATTTATTTAATTCAATAAATATTAGAATTTAATTACAAAATCTCGTTCGTCACAATGAAGAGAGAATGACGCGAATGTTTTTAAGAGGTTTAAAGCCAGAGATACGTCAACATCTTATTTCTCATAAACTGTGTTTGTATTCAGATGTTGTAAATAGGGCTCAGTTAGTGGAGCGCGATAATGAGTCAACGCAACCAAAAGAGAGCAGCCGGCAAAATGATAATACCAATGAGAGCAGTCATCGAAGCGGTGATAACAAGCGTGGAGGGAATCAACAGGCCAGAAGTGGTAACCACTTCGGTGGTAATCAGGGCCAAAATAGTAAGAATGGACATTTCAAGAAGAGGAGATTCAACAATTATGGAAAGACGTCAGCACCAGCACCTATTGTTAAGGAAGGAGAACAACCACCTATCATATGCTTCAAATGCGGAGGGGAGGGACACATCAGTCCAAACTGCGCGTTGCCATCCAAAGCATGTTATAATTGTGGAAGAGAAGGTCACTTATCCTGATTTTGTCGTTCATCGAAGATAAGTTCAGTCAGGATGGAGGCACCAAAGGCCGTCCCAAAAAAGTCAAAGCCGGTAGTGCAAGGGAGAGTGTTTGTTGTGACCTCCCAGAAAGCAAGGAACCCGAATGAGGTCATCACGGGTAAGCTTATCATAAACTCTAGCGAAGTATATACCTTATTTGATACCAGTTCTACCCATTCTTTTATTTCTCCTACTTGCGCTCAACGTTTAAATTTGACTCCAAAAAAAATAGACTTTGACTTATCTATGGAAACTCCGTTGGGAGAAACATTCATTACATCCACTGTTTATAAGTCTTGTTTGGTTCAAATCGGTACCCTCACATTACCTATCAATCTTATTTCATAAAAATACTTGCATTTGATGTTATTCTAGTGATTGATTGGTTAACTACTCATCATGCAAAAATTGATTGTTTTCGTAAGTTTGTTAGCTTTCATATTCCTAATCAACCTATTATGCGAATTCAAGCGACCAAACCATTAAAATTAATTATGGTCATCTCAAGCCATAAAGCTATTCGCTTATTAAAAAATGGATGTCAAGCTTTCTTAGCTCATGTCACGGATCTAAACAAAAATATGTCAGTTTTGAATGATATTTCTATTGTTAATAAATTTCCTGACGTATTCCCTGAAGAACTTCCTGGCCTAACCCCAGAGCGTGAAATTGAATTTTGTATCGACCTTGAACCCGGTACAAAACCCATTTTCAAAGCCCTATATCTTATGGCTCCTATTGAACTTCAGGAGTTAAAGACCCAACTGCAGGAATTATTAGACATTGCTTTATTCGCCCCAGTACTTCTCCTTGGGGTGATCATGTTCTATTCGTGAAAAAGAAAGATGGGAGTATGCGACTTTGTATTGATTATCGGGAGTTGAATCATGTCACCATCAAAAATAGGTACCCGTTGCCACGTATTGATGACCTGTTTGACCAGTTGCAAGGAGCACAATTCTTTTCAAAGATCGATCATCGTTCTGGATATCATCAGCTGAAGGTTAGAACTGAGGATATTCCAAAGATGGCTTTTAGAACTCGGTACGGGCATTATGAATTCCTAGTCATGTCCTTTGGATTGACTAATGCTCCTGCTGCCTTCATGGATATGATGAACCGAGTATTCAAGGAATATTTAGATCACTTTGTGGTCGTCTTATTAATAACATCCTTATTTATTCCAAAAACCGTGAAGATCATGAGCAACACTTGAGGCTGATACTCCAAAAGCTTTATGAATACAAGCTTTATGAATACAAGCTTTATGCCAAGTTGAAGAAATGCGAGTTCTGGCTTGAGGAAGTAGCATTCCTTGGGCACGTGGTATCAAGTCATGGAATATCTGTTGACCCAGCAAAGATTAAAGCTATTCAACGTTAGGAGCAACCAAAATCAGTGACCGAAGTACGTAGCTTTCTCGGCTTAGCTGATTATTATCGGAGATTTGTGGAAGGATTTTCTCGAATCGCTACTCCATTAACTCAGCTGACTCGAAAAGATACAAAGTTCGGTTAGAGCAAGGAATGTGAGAAGAGTTTCCAAGAACTCAAGAGGAGACTCATTTCAGCACCTGTTCTGACAATAAAATCTGGTTCGGAGGGATTTGTCATCTACAGTGATGCTTCGGGCAAAGGGTTAGGATGTGTTCTCGTGCAACATGGGAAAGTCATAGCCTATGCCTCACGACAACTCAAAGAATATGAGAGAAATTATCCTACTCATGATCTAGAGTTGGCAGCTGTTGTCTTCGCACTAAAGATTTGGAGGCATTACTTGTATGGGGAGAAAGTGGAGATCTTTACGGATCATAAAAGCCTCAAATATTTCTTCACTCAAAAGGAACTCAACGTGCGACAACGATGTTGGCTTGAACTGTTGAAAGATTATGATCATACCATCCAATACCATCCTAGAAAAGCAAGCGTGGTAGCTGACGCATTGAGTAGAAGATCATGTGCAAGTTCGAGTGCGATATTGTCAACACAAAGGCCCATTTTACGTGACTTGTAAAGGATGGAGATAGAGTTAAAGACTCCATGACCCATGTGATGATGGAAAATATACGAGTAGAACCGACTTTAATCGATAAAGTTAAAGTTGCTCAAGCTATAGACTTGGAGTTGATGCGTATGAGGAAGAAAGTGTAAGAAGGTGCTATGCCGGAAGCAAGAATCGATGAAGAAGGAATACTTCGAGTCATCTCCAGACTTTGTGTTCCTAATGACTTTGATTTAAAGTATAAAATTTTGATGGAAGCGCACTACACACCGTTTGCAATCCATCCTAGGAGTACCAAAATGTATCGTGATCTTTGTCATACATTTTGGTGGAGCAATATGAAGAGAGAGATAACACTGTTTATCACAAGGTATCTAACTTGTCAACGAGCCAAGGCAGAGCATCAAGTACCAAAAGGTCCATTGCAACCACTTGAAATTCCAGAATGGAAGTGGGAGTACATTACCATGGATTTCATTACTGGTCTTCCCAAGGTTTCTTAAGGCATAGATGCAATTTGGGTCATTGTTGATAGATTGACCAAGTCTGCTCATTTCTTACCTATACGAGAAACTTATACACTTGAACGTCTTGCTCGTATGTACATAAACGAGGTTGTAAGATTACATGGTATGTCAGTATCCATAGTTTCTGATCTAGACCCAAGATTCACTTCACGATTTTGGGTTAGTTTGCAAAAAGCTATGGGCACGGATTTATAATTTAGTTCGGCATATCATCCTCAGACGGACGGACAATCAGAGAGGACTATTCAAACTCTTGAAGATTTATTAAGACTATGTGTCCTTGACTTCAAGAGAAGTTGGGACAAGTTCTTACCATTGGTGGAGTTTTCCTATAACAACAGTTATTAAGCAAGTATTAGCATGGCTCCATTTGAGGCGTTGTATAGAAGAAAGTGTCGTTCTCCAGTATGCTAGGATGATGTGGATGAAGCAATGTTGTTGGAACCGGAGTTGGTACGTATGACTATGGAAAAGATTCAAACGATCCGGCAACGTATAAAAATCTCACAAGATTGACAAAAAAGTTATGCTGATCTTCATCGAAAGGATGTGGAATTCGATATTGGAGATCATGTGTTGTTACGTATTGCTCCATGGAAAGGAGTTACGAGATTTAGAAAGAGAAGAAAGCTTAATCCTCGATTCATTGGCCTATTTTTAATCCTCGATCGAGTAGGAACTGTGGCCTATAGACTCGCTTTACCGCCAAGTATGTCCCGTGTTCATAACGTTTTTCATATATCCATGTTACGTAAATATGTGGAAGACCCGAACCACATTATTGAGTTAGAACCGGACGAAATAGCGAAAGATTTAACGTATGAAGAGGTTCTTGTTCAAATCTTGGATAAGAAAGAACATATTCTATACTTCAAGGTTATACCTCAAGTCAAAGTTTTGTGGAAAAACCACAATGTTGAGGAAATGACCTGAGAGTTAGAATCTGAAATGAAATCAAGGTATCCTTACCTCTTCGACATACCAAGTACATACCCTAATTTTGAGGTCAAAATTTCATAAGAAGGGGAGGTTGTAAGACCCCAACTTTTATAAATAAAGATAAATTTTCTATAAATATCATTTTTGAATATTATGAAGTGAATTTGATATAATGTTATAGTTGTGGGTAATATTAAAATATTTTACAAAGTACGCAAGTTGTTGTATAATATTCGATTGGTCGGTGAATACTCGTTTTAACTGGGAATATTCGTACGACAGCACAATCATCGGTGGACCCCAAAACGGAATTATTGTCGGATTGAGAAAACAACAAAAATATTTTATTCAAAATAACGGCGGAAGTTTTACCGTTAATACTATTGAAACACCCGGTGTTAAAAGTACAGTAATACGCGTGGTTGCATAGTAGCACACGGTATTGATTACTAATGCTTACATGAGAAGTCACTCAATTTTGTTCAATTATTGCTACAGTAATTGCTGCATAGTATCTCACGTTATTTGATTCAATTATTGTCAATATTTTTATATATTATTAAATCAATAATTGAGATGACAAGGTTATTAATATTATTATTTACAATATTAACGATGTCTAGAAGTTCTGTCAAGAAGAGGTTTGGTCACCTAATTGCGCACCAATAGGGAGAAATCCTTATTAGAAAGCCACTTCTTTACTGAGAACGACCTGGTCAATTAATATTGTGAATTATAATAATGATAATATATATTGTTAAAATTATTAAGGTGATTTTTATGAAGTTTTGCTTATTTTATGGACCCCTATTTATCCATTTTTCAAAATAATCTATAGGAAGTTATTCGGTATATATATATATATATATATATATATATATATATATATATATATATATATATATATAAAGTTTTGTTTTATTAGAATATTTTATTAAATCAATATGGACCGTCCGTTTAAAAGTAAATCAATCTGGACCGTTCATGAATTAGTTACTATACAGTCCATTCTTCTATAAATAGAAGCTCATTCCTTCATTATTTCTTACGAATTCACTGAAACTCTAGAGAGATAAACTATAGAGGGAAAGAAAAAAAGTATTCTGCTACTTCCCTACTCTTATATCAAGTTTCTTTTACGGTAAGGGGTATTATTTCTTTTGTATTCATGAAGAGAACTTCTGTTATTCCATTCTTTATTATTCTGCTGGAATAACCAGTATACGCGGACTACCCTATACTTGGTGACATTCTTCTATTATTCCATCTTTATTATTGTTCTGTTGGAATATCCTGTCTATGCGTTTTACGCCGGACCTGGTTTCGTCTTTATTATTCTGTTGGAATATCCTGTCTATGCGTTTTACACCGGACCTGGTTTCGTCTTTATTATTCTGCTGGAACATCATGTCGGTGCGAATTTCGCCTGACCTGGTTCCGTTACTTATTATTCTATTGGAATAACCTGTTTATGCGAAGTACCGCATGCATGGTGATTTCTTTTGTTATTCCATTCGTTATTAAACTCAGTTGGTTAAAGTTTTGACTTCTATACTCCATGAAATTAGTGGAATATCCTTGATATTTGCGCTTCATCCAGTATCTTTTCATAGAAATATTCTTCTGAGCATTCTTGAATTTTACTCTACAAAGCAGTATCATGTTGACAATTTGGACATTATTAGTTCCTAGATAAATTAATTCTTGAACTTGTTTTATTGAATTCTTATATCATTGTCATCATCCTCATGTTTATATTATGTTGAAAGTCATTTGTGGCCTGTAGTGCATAAATGGACTTGGTATGATTATGACCAGGGATTATTCGGTATAATCATATCTGTAATATTACAAATGATGTGGTAAAAGTCCTAATTGACCCGTAGTGCATTGATGGACAGTTGTTGGCATGATCATGACCATTGATGAATACACTAATATCCTTGGCCCGTAGTGCATGGATTATTTTTGGTTGTGATACTAATGAATATCCTTGGCCGTAGTGCAGGGATGATGTGGATTATTTATTAAGCTGAGTCACAGCGATAAAAGTGATGAAAAACCTTTTAAATCATAAAAGATAGTAGATTTTATTCTCTATTTGACTCTTTTAATGGATTTCTTATTTCGTTGCAGTTAAACTTGATGTGTGTTATATTGTAACAGTTTAACACTGTTGAAGGCTAATGATAATTTATTCTGCATTATCTTAGTCATAATATTTCTTACTGGGCTAGTTGAGCTCACCCCTTTCTTTCATTGTTCTCTTCAGGAAATGAGAACGTAGCGGGGACTAGTCGGGGAACGAAGTGACGGTTCAGATGATAGCATTAGTAGTCCTCACTATTCTATGAAATAGTGTGAAAATAAATGTATTGAGGACTTATTTTGAGTTTGAATGCTGTTTAAAAGACAATGTTGTATTAAAACTCACAACTTATATTTTGTCGTATTTTACACGACAGTTGTATAATTAAGTTTTTATTTGTATTTTGTACCATGTATTTGACGACTCAGAATAGGTGATGTATACCTATTTTGGGGGCGTCACAAATTTCACCCACCAAACAGTAATATTAACACGTACAAATGATATAGAACTATAGCAAACATGTTTGCTAACATATTCCTCAACATAGAACAGTTTAACAACCATTATACTAGTTTAATTTCTCAAATTTCATATTTTTCATATGAAAACTCCATTTTTGAGTTCCTTTACAAAATTCATCACTATGATTTCAATTCTTCACCAAATCACTTCGTTCAAACTACGTTATCTTCGTTTCTTAACGAACTAGCATAATCAAAACTCAATTTACAGTTTAACATATAAATTGACCACTAAAATTGGTACTTTTACAAGACATGAGAAAAATATTCACTGTCATTATTTTTTCTACTTTTGAACGAAATTCGCATACAATTCTTGCTTAAACACAAACTCTAATCATCATAAACACATATACTCACAATTACCAGTTATACCTATCAACAATTCAACAACTTGAATTCACAGGACATGAGATTTTATGCCGTAAAAACCCATATATATATAACCCATATATATATATATATATATATATATATATATATATATATATCTATATATAATATCAAGGTGTTAAAAATACCTTCAAATAGCTTATAAATCCTCTTTGTTAAACACTGAAGTTGCTTAGATTTTCTCTCAATCTCTCAAGTTCTCTGTCAAGCTCTCTCTGAATTCTCAGAATTTTTCTAAGGCCTAGCACTAAGGTTATACGTAAAAACCAAACTGATACAAATAATAATACGCATACTTATTGTTGTATCAGTTACAAAATAAACGTATATATATTATAAATATATTATATTTATTAATTAATTTATGTTATATATTTTATTTATATTATTTAAAAATCCAAAATTCCCAAAAGTCATAAAACTCCATTTGGCAAAACCCTTTAAAATTAAATACTTAATATTTTAAGCCTTGTTTGGTAAAACTAAATTAAACTCCTTTAGCTTATTTTAATAAACAATTTAGTTTATTATTTATCATCACATATTATTTATTTGAATTTTCATATCCACATTAATCAATGAAATTAATCACATACTATATTTTAAATAAAATTTCCATATAAACAATTATCATAAAATTATAATTTCACTATAATTTTTATTTAATAACTTATCACCATCTTAAATTATTAAATTAAAATAACAATATAACATCTCATGTTATAATACAACTCTCTAAATTATAAATTAATTTAATTTAGAATATTATCTAGTCATAAATATTTACTAATAATAACCACATCAATAAAATATTTATTTCATTTAATAAATATTTTAAATTATAATTACTAAAATCTTGGATTGTCACATTCTTCCTTCCTTACAAAGATTCTGTCCCCAGAATCGGAAATACAGATTAAACAAATAACTCAGGTACTATTAAACCTCACTTTCCCAATATATGAATATATATTTCTCTTCACACCAGATCACACATTTTAAAATATATAGCACGTATATATACATACTCAAACTCAAAACATCTCATAATAAGAATTTTAGTTATTAAATTCTTATTTTAATAACTTATAAAAAATTCCAGGTTGTCACATCCTCCCTTACTCGGTTTTTACCAAATCTCTTTTCAAAATTTATCGTTTAATATCTTCAACGCATTACCTTAATATTGGTTTTATATTTCCTATTACATTCATTACCTCAACAAATTCTAGATTTTATTTCATAACTTTCACTTGAACTCAATTATATTTTGAGTATAATATATTCTTTAACCCATTCATTTCCTTTTTAAGGATGTAAGGATGTGATAACCCAAAATTTTTTATAAGTTATTAAAATAAGAATTTAATAATTAAAATTATTATTATGAGATGTTCTGAGTTTGAGTATGTATATATACGTGCTATGTATTTTGAAATATGTGATACTTGAAGATTTATACACTTTAGTTGTGTTAGTATTATTTGAGCCATGTTTAAGGTTCTGAATGATGTATTAATGTTGAATTGTAATATCGTTTCGCGATGTAAACTATTGTAGTATTAAATTGATTCTGAGATATTTAGATGTAAAGGTTGAAGGTTTTGGGAACGAGGATAGTTTGTAATAGAAAATTTAAATTATTTCGCAAATTTTCAATAGTTGTATTATCATTTAATGATGTAAAATTTGAGGTTGAATGTATTATTAACGACTGAAATCGAGAATTTAATTGTATAAATTTTGGGGACGTTACAGTTGGTATCAAAGCTGTAGGTTATAAACCTTAGGTAGCAGTACCGTAGGCTATAACCTTAGAGAAGAGATGTAAAGATAATGAAAGAATAAGCTTAGACAGAGTTTGAGCAATAAGAAGTAATGTAAGAAACGTATAGATAAGGGACTAAAACATGCGTGAGAGGATTCAAAGAAGAATCCCGCAGAGTTATAAGAAATATGAATGTGGGGTTACCCAACTCCAATAATAAGAATGCAAGGTGATGATAAATAGACAATGTCTATAAAAAGAGAATGGTAAGAAAGTTAAGAATAAAAAGTTATAGTTATGTATGGTACAGTTGTACTCTTTAGTAGTTGATGTATGGTATCTGGGCTAAATGATTCCTTCATATAGCGGAGGTATATACGAACTAGCAACTTGGAACCTAGTTTGTTAGTTGTTTGTGGGAAACCACTTAGCGTACCATATTGAAACTGGTAGAGACTCGATGTGTACCAAGTCTAGAAAATGGATACGAATGATGAAAATGTGGAACTTAAATGAAATGTTGAACAATATAAATGAAGTTGGAAATTCTTAAAGCAGGAATTGTTATATAAACAAGAAGATTCAAAGAAGAATCTTGAATAGATATTAAGATAAGAAATGGGAGTTACCTAACTCCAATAGCCAAGATAACGAATAATGTCGTAAATTATGAAAAAAGGAACGAAAGGGGATCGTAAAACAAAACGATCACGAGTTAAGAAAAGAATCTTAAGGGAGATAATTATAAAATAAGATCACGACGTGATCTATTTAAGTTATAAAAGAAAGATGGTCTGTAATGTTTGAATAATTATAGCTTGATGCTATGAAGATATTATACTATAAAATAGTATGAGATAACTCACGAGGAGTTATAGATGATGTGAAGCAACGTTGTTGGGACCAGAGTTGGTACGTATGACTACAGAAAAGATTCAAATGATCCGACAACGTATAAAACCCTCACAAGATCGACAAAAGAGATATGCTGATCTTCATCGAAAGGACGTGGAATTTGATATAGGAGATCATGTGTTCTTACGTGTTGCTCCATGGAAAGGAGTTACGAGATTTGGAAAAAGAGGAAAGCTCAATCCTCAATTCATCGGTCCATTTTTAATCCTCGATCGAGTAGGAACTGTGGCTTATAGACTCACTTTATCGCCAAGTATGTCTCGTGTTCATAACGTTTTTTACATATCCATGTTACGCAAATATGTGGAAGACCCGAACCACATTATTGAGTTGGAACTGGAAGAAATAGCGGAGGATTTGACGTATGAAGAAGTTCCTGTTCAAATCTTGGATAAGAAGGATCATATTCTACGCTCCAAGGTTATACCTCAAGTTAAAGTTTTGTGGAGAAACCATGATGTTGAGGAAATGACTTGGGAGTTAGAATCTAAAATGAAATCAAGGTATCCTTACCTCTTCGACATACCAGGTACGTACCCTAATTTCGAGGGTGAAATTTCATAAGAAGGGGAGGTTGTAAGACCCCAACTTTTATAAATAAAGATGAATTTTCTATAAATATCATTTTTGAATATTATGGAGTTAATTTGATATAATGTTATAGTTGTGGGTAATATTTATAAATTTTGCAAAGTACGCAAGTTGTTATATAATATTCGATTGGTCGGGGAATATTCGATTTAACAGGGAATATTCGTACAACGACACAATCATTGGTGGACCCCACAACGGAATTATTGTCGAATTGAGAAAACGACAAAAATATTTTATTAAAAATAACGGCGAAAGTTTTACCATTGATACTGTTGAACTACTCGGTAGTAAAAGTACAGTAATATGTGTGGTTGCATAGTAGCACACGGTATTGATTATTAATGCTTATGTGAGAAGTCACTCAATTTGATTCAATTATTGTCAGTTAATAATATGAATTATTTAGCGATAATGACGTTTTGTTTTATTCGTATTATTAACGTAATAAAACAGAAACATCTTTTTATATAAAACAGAATACTTTATTAAAGTTATTCTATAAATAGAATATATTTTATTTTATTTAAAAGATTTTTCTTTAAATATGGACCGTCAGATTAAAGTAATCAATCTGGACCGTTCATGGATTAGTTACTATGCATTCTATTTTTCTATAAATAGCAGCTCATTCCTTCATTATTTCTTACGAACTCACTGAACTCTAGAGAGAGAAACTATAGAGAGAAACTATAGAGAGAGAGAGAAGAAGAGTATTCTGCTACTTAACTACTTCCTTATTTTAGCTCTTCTTTAAAACGGTAAGGGGTGTTATTCTTTCTTATTCATGAAGAGAACTGTTGTTATTCCATTTCTTATTATTCTGTTGGAATAACCTGTATACGCGGTCTACCCTATACTTGGTGACATTCTTCTATTATTCTGTTGGAACATCCTGTCTGTGTGTTTTACACCGGACCTGGTTCCGTTTTTATTATTATTCTGTTGGAACATCCTGTCTGTGTGTTTTACACTGGACCTGGTTCCGTCTTGTTATTATTCTGTTGGAACATCCTGTCTGTGTGTTTTACACCGGACCTGGTTCCATTATTTATTATTCTATCGGAATATCATGTCTGTGCGTTTACGCCGGACCTGGTTCCATTATTTATTATTCTGTTGGAATAACCTGTCTGTGCGGTCTATCGCTTGCATGGTGATTTCTTTTGTTATTCCATTCTTTATTATACTCAGTTGGTTAAGTTTTGACTTCTATACTCCATGAAATTTGTGGAATATCCTTGATAATTGCGTTTCATCCAGTATCTTTTCATGAAAATATTTTTCTAAGCATTTTTGAATTTTACTCCACAAAGCAGTATCATGTTGATAATTTGGACGTTGATAATTCTTGGATAAATTAATTCTTGAACTTGTTTTATTAAATTCTTATTTCATTGTCATCATCCTCATGTTTATAAAATGTTAAAAGTCATCTGTGGCCTGTAGTGCATAGATGGACTTGGTATGATTATGACCAGGTATTATTCGGTATAATCATGACCGTAATGTTACAAATGATGTGGTAAAAGTCCTCATTGGCCCGTAGTGCGTTGATGGATAGTTGTTGGCATGATCATGACCATTAATGAATACACGAATATCCTTGGCCGTAGTGCAGGGGTGATTCGATGATGTGAATTATTTTATTAAGCTGAGTCCCAGCGATCACAGTGTTGAAAAACCTTTTAAATCATAAAAGATAATAGAGTTTACTTTCTACTTGACTCTTTTAATGGATTGCTTGTTCCGCTGCAGTTAAACTTGATGTCTATTATATTTTATCAGTTTAACATTGTTGAAGGCTAATGATAATTTATTCTGCACTATCTTAGTCATAATATTTCTTACTGGGCTAGTTGAGCTCACCCTTTCTTTCACTGTTCTCTTCAGGAAATGAGAACGAGCTGGGGCAAGTCGGGAAACGGAGTGATGGTTCGAATGATAGTACTAGTTAGTAGTCCTCACTATTCTATGTAATGGTGTGTTAATAAATGTAATGAGGACTCCTTTTGAGTATGAATACTCTCTAGAAGATAATATTTGTATTCAAACTCACAGTTTATATTTTGTCGTATTGTACACGACAGTTGTATTAGTAAGTTGTATTTGTATTCTGTACTATGTATCTGACGACCCAAGATGGGTGATGTATACCTAATTTTGGGGGCGTCACAGTTGGTATCAGAGCTTAGGGATATGATCCCTGGCTAAGATGTGAGAATAGAACTAGGAGGGGAGAGACGGGGAATTCCTTCGCTAGATGACCTACCTAAGTTTATTTGCATGGTATTTAATTGGTCGGTCATAATATAAGGATAATATATGACATATCAATTAACTTTTATTTTGTGACAGTATCTGAAAATGGCATCTGAGAATGTTGAGAATAACAATGGAGCACAGGCGACTGTTGATTCACCACATATCAATAATCAGGATAATGTGCATCAGGAAGGTGACAATCCTCATGCAAACAACAACACTGACCAGATGATGAATGATGGAATGTTCAGAAACATTATGCAGTTCATGTAACAGCAGGCGAGAGCGGCTCCTGTCCAAAATATAGGTGGAAACACTGAAAACTCTCGGACGGTCACCGCTAAACAGTTCAAGGAGCTGGGACCACCAGAGTTTAAGGGAGAGCCAAAACCACTTATAGCGGAAACATGGATAAAGCATATTACCAAGATATTTGATGTCTTGGGATGCTCCGAGGAGCAAAAGGTTCCCTTTGCCGCCTTTATGTTGCGAGAAGAGGCAGATTACTGGTGGAAATTGATTAAGCGTACTCAACTTGCCGCACTAAAGATGTCTTGGGAGAAGTTCCAAGAGCTGTTCAATGACAAATACTTTCCCGAAAGTGTTCGTCACATGAAGGAGGTGGAGTTCATCAAATTGGAGCAGAATAATATGACCGTGTCGCAGTATGAGGCTAAATTTGCTGAGTTGTCCCGGTTTGCATCCCACTTGGTGGATAATGAAGAGCGAATGACGCGAATGTTTTTACGAGGTTTGAAACCTGAGATACGTCAACATCTTATTTCTCATAAACTGTGTTTGTATTCAGATGTTGTTAATAGGGCTCAGTTAGTGGAGCGCGATAACGAGTCAACGCAACCAAAAGAGAGCAGTCGGCAAAATAATAATACCAGTGAGAGCAGTCATCGAAGCGGTGACAACAAGCGTGGAGGGAATCAACAGGCCAAAAATGGTAACCACTTCGGTGGTAATCAGAGCCAAAACAATAAGAATGGTCATTTCAAGAAGAGGAGATTCAACAATGATGGAAAGACGTTAACACCAGCGCCCGTTGTTAAGGAAGGAGAACGACCACCTATCATATGTTTCAAATGCGGAGGGGAGGGGCACATCAGTCCAAACTGCGCGATGCCGTCTAAAGCATGTTATAATTGTGGAAGAGAATGTCATTTAGCTCTATTTTATCGTTTACCAAAAACAAGTTCAGCCAAGATGGAGACACCAAAGGCCGTTCCAGAAAAGTCAAAACCGGTAGTGCAAGGGAGAGCGTTTGTTGTGACCTCCCAGAAAGTAAGGAACCCGATTGAGGTCATCACGGGTAAGATTATCATAAACTCTAACGAAGTCTATACTTTATTTGATACCGGTTCTACCCATTCTTTTATTTCTTCTACTTGCGCTCATCGATTAAATTTGACTCCGGAGGAATTAAACTTTGATTTATCTGTTGAAACTCCATTGGGAGAAACCTTCATTACATCCATGGTTTATAAGTCTTATTTGGTTCAAGTCGGTACCTACACATTACCTGTCGATCTGATTTCATTAAAAATACTTGCATTTGACGTGATTCTAGGGATTGATTGGTTAACTACTCATCATGTAAAAATTGATTGTTTTTGTAAGGTTGTTAGCTTTCATATTTCTAATCGACCTATTATGCGAATTTAAGCAACTAAACCATTAAAATCAATCGCTGTCATCTCAAGCCATAAAGCTATTCGTTTATTGAAAAATGGATGTCAAGCTTTCTTAGCTCATGTCACGGATCTAAACAAAAATACGTCAGTTTTGAATGATATTTCTATTGTTAATAAATTCCCTGACGTATTCCCTGAAGAACTTCCTGGCCTACTCCCAGAGCGTGAAATTAAATTTTATATCGACCTTGAACCCGGTAAAAAACCCATTTCCAAAGCCCCATATCGAATGGCTCTTATTGAACTTCAGGAGTTAAAGATCCAACTGCAGGAATTGTTAGACATTGACTTTATTCGTCCAAGTACTTCTCCTTGGGGTGCTCATGTGCTATTCGTGAAGAAGAAAGATGGAAGTATGCGACTTTGTATTGATTATCGAGAGTTGAATCATGTCACCATCAAAAACAGGTACCCGTTGCCACGTATTGATGACCTGTTTGACCAGTTGCAAGGAGCACAATTCTTTTCAAAGATCGATCATCGTTCTGGATATCATCAGCTGAAGGTTAGAACTGAGGATATTCCAAAGATGGCTTTTAGAACTCGGTACGGGCATTATGAATTCCTAGTCATGTCTTTTGGATTGACTAATGCTCCTGCTGCCTTTCTTGGATATGATGAACCGGGTATTCAAGGAATATTTGGATCATTTTGTGGTCGTCTTTATTGATGACATCCTTATTTATTTCAAAAGCCGTGAAGATCATGAGCACCACTTGAGGCTGGTATTCCAAAAGCTTCGTGAATACAAGTTTTATGCCAAGTTGAAAAAATGCGAGTTCTGGCTGGAGGAGGTAGCATTCCTTGGGCACGTAGTATCAAGTCGTGGAATATCGGTTGACCCGGCAAAGATTAAAGCTATTCAAAGCTGGGAGCAACCTAAATCAGTGACCGAAGTACGTAGCTTTCTTGGTTTAGCTGGTTATTATCGAAGATTCGTGGAAGGATTTTCTCGAATCGATACTCCATTAACTCAGCTGACTCGGAAAGATACAAAGTTCGGTTAGAGCGAAGAATGTGAGCAGAGTTTTCAAGAACTCAAGAGGAGACTCATTTTAGCACCTGTTTTAACAATACCATCTAGCTCGGAGGGATTTGTCATCTACAGTGATGCTTCGAGCAAAGGGTTGGGATGCGTTCTCATGCAACATGGAAAAGTCATAGCCTATGCATCAAGACAACTCAAGGAATATGAGAGGAATTATCTTACTCATGATCTAGAGTTGGCAGCTGTTGTCTTTGCACTTAAAATTTGGAGGCATTACTTGTATGGGGAGAAGGTGGAGATCTTTACGGATCATAAAAGCCTCAAATATTTCTTCACTCAAAAGGAACTCAACATGCGACAACGACGTTGGCTTGAACTGTTGAAAGATTATGATCATACCATTCAATACCATCTTGGAAAAGCGAACGTGGTAGCTGACGCATTGAGTAGAAGATCATATGCAAGTACGAGTGCAATATTTTCAACACAAAAGCTCATTTTGTGTGACTTGAAAAGGATGGAGATAGAGTTAAAGACTCCAGGGACCCATGTGATGATGGCGAATATACGAGTAGAACCAACTTTAATCGATAAAGTTAAAGCTGCTCAAGCTACAGACCTGGAGTTGATGCGTATGAGGAAGAAAGTGCAAGAAGGTGCTATGCCGGAAGCAAGAATCGATGAAGAAGGAATACTTCGAGTCAACTCCAGACTTTGTGTTCCTAACAACCCTGATTTAAAGTATGAAATTATGATGGAGGCGCACAACACACCGTTTGCAATCCATCTTGGAAGTACCAAAATGTATCATGATCTTCGTCATACATTTTTGTGGAGCAATATGAAGAGAGAGATATCGTTGTTTATCTCAAGGTGTCTAACTTGTCAACGAGTCAAAGTGGAGCATCAAGTACCAAAAGGTCCATTGCAACCACTTGAAATTCCAGAATGGAAGTGGGAGTACATTACCATGGATTTCGTTACCAGTCTTCCTAAGGTTTCTCAAGGTATAGATGCGATTTGGGTCATTGTTGATAGATTGACCAATTCTGCTCATTTCTTACCGATACGAGAAACTTATACACTTGAACGTCTTGCTCGTATATACATAAACGAGATTGTAAGACTGCATGGTATGCCAGTATCCATAGTTTCTGATCGAGACCCAAGATTCACTTCACGATTTTGGGTTAGTTTACAAAAAGCTATGGGCACAGATTTACAATTTAGTTGGGCATATCATCCTCAGACGGACGGACAATCAGAGAGGACTATTCAAACTCTAGAAGATTTATTAAGACTCTGTGTCTTTGACTTCATGGAAAGTTGGGACAAGTTCTTACCATTGGTGGAGTTTTCCTATAACAACAGTTATCAAGCAAGTATTGGCATGGCTCCATTCAAAGCATTGTATGGAAGAAAATGTCATTCTCCAGTATGTTGGGATGAGGTGGGTGAAGCAACGTTGTTGGGACCAGAGTTGGTACGTATGACTACAGAAAATATTCAAACGATCCGACAGCGTATAAAAACCTCACAAGATCGACAAAAGAGTTATGCTGATCTTCATCGAAAGGACGTGGAATTTGATATAGGAGATCATGTGTTCTTACGTGTTGCTCCATGGAAAGGAGTTACGAGATTTGGAAAAAGAGGAAAGCTCAATCCTCGATTCATCGGTCCATTTTTAATCCTCGATCGAGTAGGAACTGTGGCATATAGACTCGCTTTACCGCTAAGTATGTCTCGTGTTCATAACGTTTTTCACATATCCATGTTACGTAAATATGTGAAAGACCCGAACCACATTATTGAGTTAGAACCGGACGAAATAGCGGAGGATTTGACGTATGAAGAAGTTTCAGTTCAAATCTTGGATAAGAAGGATCATTTTCTACGCTCCAAGGTTATACCTCAAGTCAAAGTTTTGTGGAGAAACCACGATGTTGAGGAAATGACTTGGGAGTTAGAATCTGAAATGAAATCAAGGTATCCTTACCTCTTCGACATACCAGGTATGTACCCTAATTTTGAGGGCGAAATTTCATAAGAAGGGGAGGTTGTAAGACACCAACTTTTAAAAATAAAGATGAATTTTCTATAAATATCATTTTTGAATATTATGGAGTTAATTTGATATAATGTTATAGTTGTGGGTAATATTTATAAATTTTGCAGAGTACGCAAGTTGTTATATAATATTCGATTGGTCGGGGAATATTTGTTATAACAGGGAATATTCGTACAACGACACAATCATTGGTGGACCCCACAACGGAATTATTATCGGATTGAGAAAACGACAAAAATATTTTATTAAAAATAACGGCGGAAGTTTTACCATTGATACTGTTGAACTACTTGGTAGTAAAAGTACAGTAATACATGTGGTTGCATAGTAGCACACGGTATTGATTATTAATGCTTATGTGAGAAGTCACTCAGTTTGATTCAATTATTGTCAGTTAATAAAATGAATTATTTAGCGATAATGACGTTTTTTTTTATTCGTATTATTAACGTAATAAAACAGAAACATCTTTTTATATAAAACAGAATACTGTATTAAAGTTATTCTATAAATAGAATATATTATATTTTATTTAAAAGATTTTTCTTTAAATATAGACCGTCAGATTAAAGTAATCAATCTGGACCGTTCATGGATTAGTTACTATGCATTCTATTTTTCTATAAATAGCAGCTCATTCCTTCATTATTTCTTACGAATTCACTGAACTCTAGAGAGAGAAACTATAGAGAGAAACTATAGAGAGAGAGAAGAAGAGTATTCCGCTACTTAACTACTTCCTTATTTTAGCTCTTCTTTAAAAGGGTAAGGGGTGTTATTCTTTCTTATTCATGAAGAGAACTGTTGTTATTCTATTTCTTATTATTCTGTTGGAATAACCTGTATACGCGGTCTACCCTATACTTGGTGACATTCTTCTATTATTCTGTTGGAACATCCTGTCTGTGTGTTTTACACCGGACCTGGTTCTATTTTTATTATTATTCTGTTGGAACATTCTGTCTGTGTGTTTTACACCGGACCTGGTTCTGTCTTGTTATTATTCTGTTGGAACATCCTGTCTGTGTGTTTTACACCGGACCTGGTTCTATTATTTATTATTCTGTCGGAATATCCTGTCTGTGCGTTTACGCCGGACCTGGTTCCATTATTTATTATTCTGTTGGAATAACATGTCTGTGCGGTCTATCGCATGCATGGTGATTTCTTTTGTTATTCAATTCTTTATTATACTCTGTTGGTTAAGTTTTGACTTCTATACTCCATGAAATTTGTGGAATATCCTTGATAATTGCGTTTCATCCAGTATCTTTACATGAAAATATTTTTCTAAGCATTTTTTAATTTTACTCCACAAAGCAGTATCATGTTGACAATTTGGACGTTGATAATTCTTGGATAAATTAATTCTTGAACTTGTTTTATTGAATTCTTATATCATTGTCATCATCCTCATGTTTATAAAATGTTAAAAGTCATCTGTGGCCTATAGTGCATAGATGGACTTGGTATGATTATGACCAGGGATTATTCGGTATAATCATGACCGTAATGTTACAAATGATGTGGTAAAAGTCCTCATTGGCCCGTAGTGCGTTGATGGACAGTTGTTGGTATGATCATGACCATTAATGAATACACGAATATCCTTGGCCGTAGTGCAGGGGTGATTCGATGATGTGGATTATTTTATTAAGCTGAGTCCCAGCGATCACAGTGTTGAAAAACCTTTTAAATCATAAAAGATAGTAGAGTTTACTTTCTACTTGACTCTTTTAAAGGATTGCTTGTTCCGCTGCAGTTAAACTTGATGTCTATTATATTTTATCAGTTTAACATTGTTGAAGGCTAATGATAATTTGTTCTGCATTATCTTAGTCATAATATTTCTTACTGGGCTAGTTGAGCTCACCCTTTCTTTCACTGTTCTCTTCAGAAAATGAGAACGTAGCTGGGGCAAGTCGGGGAACGGAGTGTGATGGTCCGAATGATAGTACTAGTTAGTAGTCCTCACTATTCTATGTAATGGTGTGTTAATAAATGTAATGAGGACTCCTTTTGAGTATGAATACTCTCTAGAAGATAATATTTGTATTCAAACTCACAGTTTATGTTTTGTCGTATTGTACACGACAGTTGTATTAGTAAGTTGTATTTGTATTCTGTACTATGTATCTGACGACCTAAGATGGGTGATGTATACCTAATTTTGGGGGCGTCACAAAAAGATAATAAAAATAATGGAGTTATCAATGCATAATTACTTAGTGTTGGATGTGATCTAAGGATCGTCAGCCCACTATGGAATGATGTAGTATGACAAAGTCACAAAATGACGGAATCCTCAAACGGACTGTAAATACAGTGCGGTATTATGACGTCATAAAAAGATTTTTTTTAGATTTCTTTAAGAATATATATAATATATATATATATATATATATATATATATATATATATATATATATATGGATATGTATATTTCAATTGATGTCCGAATTGTTGTACAAGTCTATGCTATTTGATTCAGCTAGACGAATATTGAAAAATGTTCATGAAATTCAAGCGTTTCTTGAGAAGTTATGTCAAACCAAATTGTTTTGGTGTGGATTCAAATATTAAGAAGTTGAGGTGAACAACCCTGTAAAAGGGGACATGTTATCAAAGACAATGGTTCTGAAAGTAACGCATATAGTCATTATGATGTTAACATGTAATACGTTGTGCACGACGTAGTAGTACGATAGGCTGATCACTTAGAGTACTTGCAGAGGGTGTTTTCAGTCTTTGTGATTGATAAACATTCTGTTAAAAGGGTTTAAAGTGTGAAGAACCGGGGGTGAAGCACTATTAAACCTAGAGATGAGTTTATGGTCTTATGACCCCTCAGCATTATTTACAATCTTTTAAATTCCGGAGTTATTCATACTGCTTCCCAATTATTGAACAATTGTGGAAGATTCTTGTTGTTCTAAAAGGCGAATATGGTAAGTCGTAGAATACGACACTGAATGATGAATATATTGAATAAGTGAGAAAAGAAATTTTGAAAATGAGAAGGAGATGAGTTATCAGAGAATAATGTAAAACTTTTAATAGAAAAGTTAATAATTGTAGGAAGATCTTTGTGGAAAGAGATGGTTATAGAACCCAGTGAATGAATAAAGTATTAACGTAAAATCTATTTTGATAGATTGATTGAATGAAGGTTAATAAATAAAAATTTTGAGGACCAAATTCTTAGAAGAATGGGTGAATGTAATATCCCGAGTGTTTATTATAACGATCCTTATAAAAGAAAATGAATGGGCTAAAGAATATATTGAGTTCAAATGAAAGTTATAAAATAAAACCTTGAATTTGTTGAGGTAATAAATGTAATAGAAAATATAAAAACTATACTAAGGTAATGTATTGAAGATATTCAACGATAAATTTTGAAAAGAGATTTGGTGAAAATCGAGTAAGGGAGGTTTCGTTGATTCCGAGGACGGAATCCATATAAAGGGGGAAGGATGTGACAACCCAAAATTTTTTATAAGTTATTAAAATAGGAATTTAATAATTAAAATTCTTAATATGAAATGTTTTGAGTTTGAGTATGTATATATACATGCTATATATTTTGAAATATGTGATACTTGAAGATTTATACACTTTAGTTGTGTTAGTATTATTTGAGCCATGTTTAAGGTTCCGAATGATGTATTAATGTTGAATTGTAATATCGTTTCGCGATGTAAACTATTGTAGTATTAAATTGATTCTGAGATATTTACATGTAAAGGTTGAAGGTTTGGGGAACGAGGATAGTTTGTAATAGAAAATTTTAATTATTTCGCAAATTTTTAATGGTTGTATTATCATTTAATGATGTAAAATTTGAGGTTGAATGTATTATTAACGACTGAAATCGAGAATTTAATTGTATGAATTTTGGGGTCGTTACAATCATGGCCCCACATGGGTTGCCCCATGGATCTTCTTCACCCATTGGATCTTCATTTGGGCTTTAATTCAATTAGCTTAATTTATGCTTTTGGGCTTGCATTAATTTACTTTGGATTTTACATTAACCAATACTTGGGCTTTAACATTTGTTTACATTGGGCTTAAACATAATCCCTTTTAGACTTTTCATGTCCTATATAATCTCACAAGTCAAATTACATATGGCTTAACGCCTTAAAACGTATTGTATACATATTAATCTCGTATTCTAACTCGTATACTTATTCAACATATACGACATACCATCATTCACAGATACTCATATAATACTTCGTATCATACTCGTATTCATTAACTCGTACAATACTTACGTATTATACGATCATCACTTTAATTAGTTAACGTTTTACTTTTCCTAACTTTCTCGAATTAAGTCCGCATGCGAAAAACTATGTTTTTCATACTTGAATTGTTATTACATAATCCATCTCACCTCGGTATTCTATCGTTACGTATTTCTCGGAAGTTCAAAAATAATTACCGAGCAGAAATCAGTGAATAGTGTTTTTCAAAAAATTTCTCTAAAAACTTTTATTTTCGTCTTGGAAATTCAAACACTTTAATTCCTTCACGTAGTCCAAATACTACGACATTCCGACATTGTTAGGTTATAGAACAACCTTCATCTTATTAACACATAATAATAACATATAATATAATTTTATTCATTATTAAATCAAATAAAATTATTTTACAAATTATTCAATTTTCTTAGTCGTTACAGGCTCAGGGGTGGCGCCGCAGTGCCAACCCCAGTGTTAATGGTCGCGCCGCAGCACCGTGTCCAGGCTTCAGCCACTATTAGTTGGCGTCGCAATGCCAATGGTGTGCTAGAGTTTGGCGCGGCAGCGCTAGTAGTGGGATTTGGTTGACTAAGTTAGTTTCCTAATTCCAATTGATTGTAAACCAATAATGGAACATGAATGTATGTAATGTACATGGTAAAGACTACTTTTAAATCACTTACTTAGTGATGATTTTAGGAATGTGAATGTTGTTAATAGAGATTAAATAAGAACATAAAGAGCAAGAAAGTAAATTATGTTTAACATTGGTACTTAACCGATGATGATCGAGTCTCGGTTAATAACGTAAGAACATTAACAAGCCGTAATGAAGTATAGTAAGTCGACCTGACATCTATTAATGAAATAAGTTCAAGTTAAACATAGAAGAGAAAGAAGTTGGCTAAAACCATAAAGTTAGATTGATTAATAACTAATCTTTGTGTGCTATGTGAAAATATCATGTAGATACTGTAACGGGCAAGAATTGTTGAATATTTTATTCGAAGACGCTTGAAGGCAAGTTTTCTTAACACTTGTCTAACCTTCGTGTTAGCCGAGCTTTCTGTGATTCATGTTCTGAGATGCATAAATTGTTTTATGAAAGGGTTGATGCCAGTTTTAACTTGGCTAGACTATTCTTAA
Organism: Panax notoginseng; assembly: GCA_016801055.1. NCBI lineage: Eukaryota > Viridiplantae > Streptophyta > Magnoliopsida > Apiales > Araliaceae > Panax > Panax notoginseng. The sequence continues at coordinate 128,772,068 of CM029019.1, forward strand.
GAGTTAGATTGATTTGTTTACAAGTCTTTCGATATAAAACTATTAACGTTATCTTATGCTACGTATTTGGTACGAATTCAAAGGTAAGTTTGTGTATGAACAAACATATGTATTTTCATCGATTATTCAATGGGCACATGAGGTTGCTAAAACTTAAACGTAAATACGTTTAACAGATGAGTGTTGATCAACATGGAGTACTATAGGCTGATCACCTAGAAGTGCTCGTAAGAAAGAACGGATGTACGGCCTTAGTGCCTGAATGTCCTTTTCATGTATGAAAACGAAAAGAGTATGTTCATGGTCTTTCGACCGGTTCAGAATTCCTAAGCTATTATATATATTGTGGAATTATTGTTATGAAATGAGAAGTGCTAGTCAATGTTTCATAGTACTTCATAGCTATTTGTTCAGTTATGAAAGATAATCATATAATTCTCAATGTGGTATTTATATTATCCTTTGTTAGACTTGCTAAGCTAGTTATGCTCACTTCTTGCTTGAATTATATGGTTGCAGCTAAGGCCGAACGAACTGAAGGTTCTAAGAAAGATAAAGGTAAAGCTAAGGTGGATAGTTAGATATCCTATAATAGACTAGTATGTGTGTATGTATTGCACTTATGAACAATAAGGAATGTATTCATTTTTAGAACCTGGGAATGAATTTATTATGATTGCAATAAGAATGTAGTTAATACACTCATTTTGATGTCATTTCAATGAAATGAATGTACAGCTAGTAGTACCGTGTAGCACCATTTGTCGGGTTGGAAGATACCCAAATTTGGGGGCGTCACAGCTAATCCTTCAACAGTTCTTATATCTATCACTGGGGAGCAATACCCTGTAGCAACTAAGCTGCAGTTTTGCAACTCCAACAACATGACAGAATATGAAGGATGCCTGCTGGGAGAGTTACAGTACCACAGAATTACATCTATTACAATACCACCACCATGTTATCAAGATGTTGGGAGAGTTTGAAGACATTGCCTTTATGCATATTCCTTGGAATAGGAACAACTTAGCCGATACATTGGCCACACTGGCTTCATTGGTGAACTTATCAGCATGAAAGGGTATGCCCATTATCACATCCATGGCGCAAAATGCACCATCTTATGGAAATAACGTGGGAGAAATATCAGATGAGATAGCCCCGATTGATTAACCTTGGAACCAAAACATCAAAGAATATTTGCGCGACAGGTCCACCCCCGAAGGAGTGAGCCAAAGCTGCAAAGAAGCGAATACAGAAGATGCTCTCTAGAAAAAAGAATTGTTTATAGGTTTTTTGAGGTGTCTAAAAAAAGATCAGGCCCAAAGATTTATGAATTAAGTGCATGGTGGAATGTGTAGAGCACACATGAGTGGAACTCTACTTGCCAAGAAGATATTAAGGACAGAACATTACTGGACATCCCTCAATGTTGATTGTGAGGATCATGTCAAGTGATTCTATCAATGTCAAATTCATGCCAACATCATTCATACACCTCCGAATCAACTACATTGCATGACATCACCATGGTCGTTTTCCATGTGGGGTATACACGTGATCGGGCCCGTTGAACCCAAAGCGAGTAACGGTCACCGATTCATCTTTACCATAATCGATTACTTTACCAAGTGGGTAGAAACATCTTCTTTCCCTAGGGTTACTAAGGAAATCATCGTTGGTTTCATCAGGAACAATGTGGTTTGTCAATACAGAAAGTCGAGGTTATAGTATCAGACAATGCCAATAATCCAAATAACGAGATGATGAGGGAATTGTGTAATAAGTTCAATATCAAGAAACTTAACTTAGTTATTTATCATTAGAAGATGAATGGCGCAGTGGACGCCGCTAATAAGAATATCAAGAAGATAATGATGAAGATGTCGGCAAACCACCTAAAATGATGTGATTTGTTAACTTTAAGCCTGCTCGCCTACCGAACATCGACTCAAACTTCTACTGGAACTTCACCGTATTCACTGGTATATGGCATGGAGGGTGTTCTCCCCATCAAAGTGGAAATGGAATTGTTAAGAGTGATATTGCATGCCCAGATAGAGGAGGACTAATGGCTACAAAGTCGATACGATCACATATCCCTTATACATGAAAAGAGAGCAGTAACTATCTTTCATGGTTCAACTATACGAGCAATGAATATCCTGATCCTATAACAGTAAGGTGTGACCTCGGACATTCAAATATCATAATTTGGTACTGAAGAAGATCATTCCAGGCCAAGATGCAGCCAGAGACAAATATGCCTCGAATTGGGAAGGACCCTTCGTTGTCAAAACGATTCTATCAGGTGGAGCCATAAGGTTGGAAGAGATGGATGATGAAGAATTCTCGTAACTGATCAATTCTGATTCCGTGAAATGATATTATGTTTGAGAACCTTTTTCATTCAAACTTGGATGGTTGTCTTGGTTAAAAAAAATTAAGTCAAGTTAATCGTTCAAGCCAAGCCTAAAATATAAAAGACTTGATCTCTCCTCGTCTATGGGAGTACATAGGCAGCCATTTATGGTTCGGTCTAACCCTAAACAAAATCAAACCCTTTTACCTCATATTAATCCTAAACCTTAAACTTATCCAAAAACCAAAAATAACCATATAAAACCCTCAAAGTTAACGACCCATGCTGAAAGGATCTTCCAGTATCTCAACATCGCTCTATCAAATTTGTCACAAGGATGATAAGAGCCATTTTATGTCAAAGTAATAAATCATGAAGCAAAAATGGTGATCAACATACTGGTCTAGACGTACTCAAATAAGGGAAGTCAGTTAAACATGTTGCTTTTTATATATACAACTGTTTAGAATACAAAATCTGTTCTAATATGTGACAAAAGATAATAACATAGTGTGTGCATGAAAGTATAACACGACTACAAATTTTAGGTTATATGAGACAACATCTCCAAATCTATAGCAGTGTTTGTAGTCGGAGGACCAGCCCTAAGCTCCTGCTCCAGTGCATCAACACGTCTCAGCAACTCTAGAGTTGACCTAAAGATACCCTTCTGACTCTGAATGACACCTCGAGCATGACCAGTAAACCCATTTACAAAAGATCAGATGACATCCCTATCGGCTATAGCCTCATCTCAAATAGTAAGTGTGATGCCCCTAAATTCAGACCACTCACGTCTCAAATTTAGTGTATCACGTACAACAAATCTAATGACTATAAACATCTCATGCACTGGAAATATTAAAATAAATTAAATTTATTTAATATAATCATTCATGTCCTAAGGTTTCGTAACTTAAGCATCTCTTACATACCTTAACCATATTTAAACATAGTTTAGATATAACTAATACATAGCACAACTTATGTCATTACATGAACATAATAATCTCCACTAAACATAAACTATTTCATAGCTTTGCCCTTGCCCTTATCAATGCTCGAGGGACTGCCTTGCTCTGCCTTAACTGAAATATTTTTAGGAAAAGCAAGAATGAGCAACAAGCTTGCTCAACAAGTAATGTAGCAGTAAGGGTGTTCAATGATAAGCAGGTTTTATACCTACTTATTTGATATCAATTCACGAAAATTATGCTCATCTCAAGTAGATTTTATTATGTTTTTATGCATTTTATGTTTGTTTAGCATTTCTTGTAGTTGAACTCCTAAAGCAAGGAAAGACGTGGATTGGCATGTTGATACGAGCTAACAAGGACTATGCACGATGGACATGGATACATGAGGAACTAAAGCAGTGGATGAGCGTTGTGTAAAAAAAGCAAGATGATGGAAAAACAACGAGCAAGCAGCAGCAACAGAACATCAGAGTGCAGGACACAGAAGCAGTGCGGCTGCGCTGCTAATTAAGCTAATTCTTGCGCGCCCGCGGTGTCTGTCTGCAGAAACCAAAATTTCACTCACGCGTGGCCGCACCTAAAATAAGAATGAACATAGCGCACCCACACTAGAGCCTCATCAGTGATACACATCACGCGCCCGCGCCCGTTTTGTTGACTTATTTTTAAATTCAAATTTTGAGCGCTTGATCTTATCTAAAACTATTCTGGTTGGCACCAGACGTAAAGAGGGGGATGTAGTTTTTATCAGTTTTCATCCAAGTAATTAGGGTTCTTACGTATTAGCTATTCTAGAGAGAGAGTTTGGAGCACTGATCAGTATAATTCTTCTCTTATTCTAGATTATTAAATAAAGTGTAGTACTATCTCCTGGAGATTATTGGTATTTTGGAGCATCACATTGGAACAGATTCTACAATTGGGTTTAATCAATTCTTTTTCCTCTCTTATTTGTGCTATTTGATTCCATGTGTTACTACAATCCCATAATGGTTTTCGGTTCAGAAATGTACTAAACTCCATTATGGGATTCTAACGGATTTTGATATGTAGTCTATAATTAAATGCCTGATTGTTTGATTGTATGCTTATCATTGGATTATCTATTATGATTGAGCATAATGAACGAATGTTTGATCACCATTCACCTTGTATACTTATATGGAATTGAAAAATGATATATGAGTATGGTAATAATCATAATAGCATACGTTTATGAGGCTGAGATATTTAGCTTTGTACTTCGTGAACTAGATAGAAATATATTGTTTCACCGTATGTAGTGATGTAAGAGCATGCACTTTAATTCATTATTGCTGTAATTTCACATAGAAATATAGTGATTGTGGTAATATTATCGATTACATGATTTCTATTACATGTGGAGGTTATGCAATTAGGCCATAATTCATTGAAAAATGGTTATGTCTACTTTTGTGCTCTTGGCTAATTTTTCATGATGATTGTATAAGCTTACATGATGGTAATATTTAGATGAAGTATGAAATGAAGTTAGAATCCCATTCTTTTCAAATTTAATTCATTATCATAGTATTATTCTTTTATTCATTATTTAAGTTTAGATTAATTTAAAATTGTGAGAATTCATTTGTGCATATGAAAATAGTGATACGATTGATGTATGATAATTTATATTTGAAACATTTCTCCGTGGATCGATATTTTTCTTACTCTGTACTACTTGTTGACCCATGTATGTTGCATGAGTTAGAGTCCTTTTATTAAGACTAAAAAGGAGGCAACAAGTTTTTGGCGCTGTTGCCGGGGAAAGGCGTTCAATTTTATTATTGTCATCAATTTTAAGCTAAATTTGTATGACTTAGACAAATCTAATCTTATCATATTTCTATTTTTGTTTTTGTTTGTGTTTTAGGTACTTGTATAAATGTTATGCACACTCGGTCATCCAATTCCGAGTTGACACCTACATAGGACAACATCAACGGGAGAGGTTGGAAATCGAGAGCGTGTAGAAATATACAAGCAGAGTTAGAGATCATAACATCTAATATGGCAACAACAGAACAAAGAGAAGAGTACAGGGCATTGAGAGATTATTCGATGCCGAACATCAATGGTGTGACGCCCCCAAAATAGGTATACATCACTTATTCCGAGTGGTCAAATACATTGTACAAAATACAAATAAAACTTAATTATACAACTGTCGTGTAAAATACGACAAAACATAAGCTGTGAGTTTTAATACAACATTTTCTTCCAAACAGTATTCAAATTCAAAATAAGTCCTCAATACATTTATTTTCACACTATTTCATAGAATAGTGAGGACTACTAATGCTATCATCTGAACCGTCACTCTGTTCCCCGACTAGTCCCCGCTACGTTCTCATTTCTTGAAGAGAACAATGAAAGCAAAAAGGTGAGCTCAACTAGCCCAATAAGAGATATTATGACGAAGATAATATAGAATAATTTATCATTAGTCTTCAACAATGTTAAACTGATAAAATATAACAAACATCAAGTTTAACTGCAGCGGAATAAGCTATCCATTAAAAGAGTCAAGTAAAGAATAAAATCTATTATCTTTTATGATTTAAAAAGGTTTTTTATCACTTTTATCGCTTAGACTCAGCTTAATAAATAATCCACATCATTCCTGCACTACGGCCAATGATATTCATTAGTATCACAACCACAAATTATCCATGCACTACGGGCCAAGGATATTCGTGTATTCATCAATGGTCATAATCATGCCAACAACTGTCCATCAATGCACTACGGACAAATGAGGACTTTTACCACATTATTTGTAACATTACGGTCATGATTACACCGAATAATCTCTGGTCATAATCATACCAAGTCCATCTATTCACTACAGGCCATAGATGACTTTCAACAAAATATATACATGAGGATGATGATAATGATATAAGAATTCAATAAAACAAGTTCAAGAATTAATTTATCCAGGAACCAACAACGTCCAAATTGTCAACATGATACTGCTTTGTAGAGTAAAATTCAAGAATGCTCAAAAGAATATTTCCATGAAAAGATACTGGATGAAGTGCAAATATCAAAGATATTCCACTAATTTCATGGAGTATAAAAGCCAAAACTTTAACCAACTGAGTATAAAAAAGAATGGAATAACAAAAGAATTCACCAAGCATGCGATAGACCGCACAGACAGGTTATTCCAACAGAAAAATAAATAATGGAACCAGGTCATGCGTAAACGCACAGACAGGATATTCCAACAGAATAATAAATAATGGAACCAGGTCATGCGTAAATGCACAGACAAGATATTGCAACAGAATAATAAATAATGGAACCAGGTCATGCGTAAACGCACAGACAGGATGTTCCAACAGAATGATAAATAATGGAATAACAACAGAATTTCGCTATGTATGAGGTACTTCGCATAGACAGGTTATTCCAACATAATAATAAATAATGGAATAACAACTCTTACGAGTATTGGAAAGAAAATAATTCTCTTCATGAATATGAAAGAATAATACCCCTTATCGTAAAAGAAGAGTATTCCAACTGGTAGGACGAGGATATTCTTGAAGAAAACTTATACTATTTTTTCTACGCTCAACGCTTCTGAAAACTCTAAAGAAATATGCTCAAGATTATAGAAGAGAATTATCTGAATTTTTGGTGTGATTTCAATTCTAACTAAGCATCCTATTTATAGGAGAATGGAAAGGATACTATGTTGCACTATGCAATAAAATATAATATATTCTATTTATAATCAATTAAAACAAAACTTTATAAAAAGTATTCTATTTTATATAAAAAGTTTTTACTATGCAGGCACTATGCAAACACTATGCATAATAAAATATAATATATTCTATTTAAAATCTAATAAAATAAATAACTTTATAAAAGTTTTATGTTTTATGTAAAAAGATTTTACTGTACAAAATACTATGCATAATAGAATATAATATATTCTATTTATAGTCTAATAAAACGGATAACTTTATAAAAGTATTCTGTTTTATATAAAAAGCTTTTCTGTTTTATTATATTAATAATACTAATAAAACAAAATTTATATATATATATATATATATATATATATATATATATATATAACTTCTGTGACTTCATAAAAAGACACCTCAATGTAATTAACAACATTTATCATCATTATTATAATTCATAATATTAATCGACCAGGTCGTTCCTAGGAAAGAGGGGGCTTTCAAATAAGGATTTCTCCCTATTGGCGCGCAATTAGGTGACCAAACCTCTCTTTGACAGAACTTCTAGACATCATTAATATTGCAAATAATAATATTAATAACTTTGTCGTCTCAATTATTGATTATAAAATATTGACAATAATTGAATCAAATAACGTGAGATATTATGCAGCAATTACTGTAACAATAATTGAACAAAACTGAGTGACTTCTCACGTAAGCATCAATAATCAATATCGTGTGCTACTATACAACCACACATATTACTGTACTTTTAACACCGGGTATTTCAACAGTTAACAGTAAAATTTTCGCCGTTATTTTCATAAAGTATATTTGTCTTTTTCTCAATCCGACAATAATTCCGTTGTGGGGTCCACCAATGATTGTGCCGTTGTACGAATATTTCCTGTTAAAATGAATATTCCCCGACCAATCGAATACTATACAACAACTTGCGTACTTTACAAAATTTATAAATATTACCCACAACTATAACATTATATCAAATTCATTCCATAATATTTAAAAATAATATTTATAGAAAAATCATCTTTATTAAAAAAATTGGGGTCTTACAACCTCCCCTTCTTATGAAATTTTACCCTTGAAATTAGGGTACGTATCTGGTATGTCGAAGAGGTAAGGATACCTTGATTTCATTTCAGATTCTAACTCCCAGGTCATTTCTTCAACATCGTGGTTTCTCCACAAAACTTTAACTTGAGGTATAACCTTGGAGCGTAGAATATGTTATTTCTTATCCAAGATTTGAACAGGAACCTCTTCATATGTCAAATCTTCCGCTATTTCAACCGGTTCTAACTCAATAATGTGGTTCGGGTCTTCCACATATTTACGTAACATGGATATATAAAAAACGTTATGAACACGAGACATACTTGGCTGTAAAGTGAGTCTGTAAGCTACAGTTCCTACTCGATCGAGGATTAAAAATGGGCCAATGAATCGAGGATTGAGCTTTCTTCTCTTTCAAAATCTCGTAACTCCTTTCCATGGAGTAACATGTAACAACACATGATCTCCAATATCGAATTCTACGTCCTTTCGATGAAGATCAGCATAAGTCTTTTGTCGATCTTGTGAGGTTTTTATACGTTACCGGATCATTTGAATCTTTTCCGTAGTCATATGTAAAAACTTCAGTCCCAACAACATTGCTTCACCCACCTCATCCCAGCATACTGGAGAACGACACTTTCTTCCATACAACACTTCGAATGGAGCCACGCCAATACTTGCTTGATAGCTGTTGTTGTAGGAAAACTCCACCAATGGTAAGAACTTATCCCAACTTCCCTTAAAATCAAGGACATAGAGTCTTAATAGATCTTCAAAAGTTTGAATAGTCCTCTCCGACTGCCCGTCCGTGTGAGGATGATATGCCGAACTAAATCGTAAATCCGTGCCTATAGCTTTCTACAAACTAACCCAAAATCGTGAAGTGAATCTTGGGTCTCGATAAGAAACTATGGATACTGGCATACCATGCAATCTTACAATCTCGTTTATGTACATACGAGCAAGACGTTCAAGTGTATAAGTTTCTCGTATAGGTAAGAAGTGAGCAGACTTGGTCAATCTATCAACAATAACCCAAATTTCATCTATGCCTTGAGGAACCTTGGGAAGACTAGTAGCGAAATCCATGGTAATGTGCTCCCACTTCCATTCTGGAATTTTAAGTGGTTGCAATGGACCTTTTAGTACTTGATACTTCTCCTTGACTCGTTGACACGTTAGACACCTTGAGATAAACTGCGCTATCTCTCTCTTCATATTACCCTACCAAAATATATGTCGAAGATCATGATACATTTTGGTACTCCCAAGATGGATTGCAAACGGTGTGTTGTGCACCTCCATCACGATTTTATACTTTAAATCAGGGTCGTTAGGAACACAAAGTCTAGAGTTGACTCGAAGTATTCCTTCTTCATCGATTCTTACTTCTGGCATAACACCTTCTTGCATTTTCTTCCTTATACGCATCAGCTCCAGGTCTGTAGCTTGAGCAGCTTTAACTTTATCAATTAAAGTCGGTTCTACTCGTATATTTGTCATCATCACATGGGTCCCTGTAGTCTTTAACTCTATCTCCATCCTTTGTAAATCATATAAAATGGGCCTTTGCATTGACAATATCACACTCGTACCCGCATATGATCTTCTTCTCAATGCGTCAGCTACCACGTTCGCTTTTTCAGGATGGTATTGGATGGTATGATCATAATCTTTTAACAGTTCAAGCCAGCGTTGCTGTCACATGTTGAGTTCCTTTTGAGTGAAGAAATATTTGAGGCTTTTATGATCCGAAAAAGATCTCCACTTTCTCCCCATACAAGTAATGCCTCCAAATCTTTAGTGCAAAAACGACTGCTGCCAACTCTAGATCATGAGTAGGATAATTTCTCTCATATTCTTTGAGTTATCGAGAGGCATAGGCTATGACTTTCTCATGTTGCATGAGAATACATCCTAACCCTTTGCCCGAAGCATCACGGTAGATGACAAATCCCTCCGAGCCAGATGGTATTGTCAGAACAGGTGCTGAAATGAGTCTCCTCTTGAGTTCTTGAAAACTCTTCTCATATTCCTCGCTCCAACCGAATTTTGTATCTTTCCGAGTCAGCTGAGTTATTGGAGTAGCGATTCGAGAAAATCCTTTCACGAATCTCCGATAATAACCAGCTAAGTCGAGAAAGCTACGTACTTCAGTCAGTGATTTGGGTTGCTCCCAGCTTTGAATAGCTTCTATCTTTGCTGGGTCAACTGATATTCCATGACTTGACACCACGTGCCCAAAGAATGCTACTTCTTCGAGCCAGAACTCGCATATAATTTATACCATAATATAATTTTTCATGATTTTTCATGTATTTAAATCATTATTAAATAATTTATTTAATATTATAATTATTAAATACCATTATTATTCCAAAAATATTAAATATTTATGAAATATATTCAGAATAATTAAAAACTAATTTTTAGGCTTTAAAATAATTTTTAGGAATTTATTTTATATTTTAATAATTAAAAACTATTTATTTCAATTTATTTATTAAAATAATTAATTTTCTAATTTATCTGTCGCTAAAAGGCCCTATAGCGACAGAACCGTCGCTATATGTGTTCTTGGCCAAACCTAGAAACTCATAGGCAGTCACAAGGGTGCTAGGTTTGACCAAGTCTAGATCTATGTTCCAATTGATTTCTGGGCTTGTAATGGTGTTAATGTTGTAGTATTAATGTAATACTACATACACTAACTTAGATCATGGCTTAACAACAACATAACAGAGAGATATAATCAATCAAAAAGTATGGCAAGGCTGCTCTTCATTTCTGGGTTTTCCAGAAAATGAAGAACATCACATGGTGCTATATTTAGATCCATAGATCTTGAGCTCTAAGTCTTCTTTGTGTCATTTACGAGTTCACACTTGTAGTCCAGGCGTAAGAGTACAATAGCATAACACTAAATCAACTTAAAAACATCACCAAAAGAAAATATGGACCGGTCAAAGTACCTGTCAGGAACGTGTTTTTGAACAATCTGGGTTTTCCAGATTGTTCATCCGGCTGATGGTCAACTATAGTTTGACCAGCCATAACTTTAATTTTGTTGCTAATCTAAGTGTTATAAAGGCATGGATCGATAGTCCATATGTCATACTACAACATTACACTAGTACAAAGTATTTTTCTTCACAACGTTTTTTAACAAAACGTTGTAGATATATATGAAAAAATGTTATCTATTTAAAAGGGCATTTTTTTGGTTTTAACTAGATAACGTTTTTTTTAAAACGTTATGTAGGTTAAAAACACGAAGCAAAAAAAATCGTTAAGTGAAAACTTAAAATTAAAAAGATACTATTTCTCCGTTCTCTGAGGCTAGGTTTTTATCGTTCTTATCTCTTTGGATTTGTTCCCTCTGGACCCAAGCCCCTCTCGCCGGCGTCTAGCCCGCCGCTGAGTCACTCTTCCACGTTACCATCGACGTCTCCAACTTTCCCGACCTCGCCGCCTCCTACACGAGGCCCAGTCAGTACCTCCAGCTCTGGCTTTCGGGCGTTGAAAAGCCATTATTTCTCGTCATCGCGTCGCCACCGTCTCTCGCCTCCTTGAAGGGCGTGTTCGAGTTTTAGGTAGTAAATCGAGGCTATTTGAGGAATGGGGGAATGTGTTCGTGTTCGTGTTCGAGTTTTAAGCTCTTTCTTGCTTCTTCAACATCACTATCACTGGATTTATTCTATTGCAGTTAAAGAATGTTAGATTTCTAGTCTTTCTCCTCTATCTTTTGATAATCTATTTTGTGTTCTTTTGGGGTTCTGTTTTGTTAAAACTCTTAATGCTATTATTCTATCTATCCTTACAGGTATACTTCAAGTCTGGTTCTGAGATCTGTGTATACATCTGGAAAATCATCTTCTGATGCTGGCCTATAACTACTACAGTAGCTAAAGAGCCAGAAGCCTGGGAGTTCTGTATCGAGGTAGCTTTCTATATTTTGTTTCTATATCGAGGTAGTTTTAAGGTTTAGTAATCCCACTGTCTAAGTCACTGTATACAAAGTAATCCTTAATTATATTATCAGGAGCAGGTTGCCAAAAGATTTACATGAGGGTGTATTTGAGGCTATTTCTATTCAAGCACTAGCACATGTTAGACAAACCTATACCCATTCCTCTGGCTGAATGATTAAGTTAGTGCTTCTAGTTTTAGAATAAAGCATCTTAACAAATGTTGACTGTTTGCTGAATGACATATTCAGGGAACTAAAATGCAGCTTGGTTTTGCCAATGAAAGTAAAAATGCCACTTTATCTATTAAAAGGAGGTTGGCATGTGAACAACTAAGCTATTTGGGACATGTATGTGTTACAACTAAGCTATTAATCAGTTTTATTATAATGCCATGTCTATCCTTCTGGATTTCTTCAATCTTATGTTGTGTATCATTTTTAGAATCCTAGTAAGAGTAGAATCCACAAAATAAGGAACATTACTGGTTAATTTCATGGAAAATTCGTACAGAAATTTAAGGTTTATTAAGAATTTAAGATTGTTTACATCTTGTAACAGGAAAGTTCTTCATGTGGAGTGTGAAAAGAGGGATTAACACTATTTACCTACGATAAACGACCTACAGTTTCCTAGTTGGGAGTATACACTAGGAAAATGCACTAGTGATTAGAAACATATCACATTTTATAAAGATCCAAGCATTTTTGTGAAAGCTATCGCAGTCGAGTTGAAAGTAATTATTCCTACTTGTTTCTGTCCAAAATAAGGATTGAGTATTTTTGATAAGGTAAAAATGTGATTTTGAATTTAAGCTTGCTTATGTATAATGTCTATAGATATTTAGAAGTTTTCTTTCAATTTCATAATTTGTTGAACCCAAAAATATTTTTTAAATTTTGTGGGTATATTCGCTGCAAACCCTCACGAGACACAACTAGTCCACTTGGTTAACCTTGGGGTTCAAAGGTTTGTTGCACATGCTAAGTGCAATCGTGTTTCCTACGAAAATGGGGTAGTGTAATTTTTATTTTATTTTTATTTTTATTTATTTTACTCGAGGACGAGCAAAAGCTAGGTATGTGGGTATTTGATAGACACGTAATTCATACATTTTATTATCCCTAATTTTGTCCTTTTAATTATATTAGTTTATTAAATTAATATGTTTTATTTTATTTTGTATAATTTAATATTTGTTGCAATAAAGTAAAAATCTTGGTGATCAAGCGATATTTAATGCTCTTATTCATGTAAGGAATATCCAAGAAGAATCCTACAAGGAGTAGGAAAGATGTGGAACAATCTTGGTGTGCAAGTCAAATCCAACAAGAGAAGGGAAAGTATATCTATAAGATCTTTTTGAGAACTTGATTGAGAACAAAACTGTCCAAGTTCAATGAATGTAAATTAGGGTTCAAAGTTATTTTTCCTATAAATAGGCCTCTTGTTTTAGAGAAAAAACCACCACTTGTTATTTTCTTTTTCTTAGTTTTTCACTAGTGTAGAAGGGAGTAAGATATTTAGAGTTTGTTTTTTCTCTTATTCCAATCACGTGTGAAACTACTGTCAGGGAGTATTTGTATCTTTCTTTTATTTATATAATAGAAATTCTCTTTTTAATAATTGTTCTTATTTCATGCGAATTGTAGTACTAATATTATTTATTTTTGTTTTTAATTCCATGGCTAGCTAAATTTCTAATACCTAGGATTATGATGAAACTAAGTATTTCATAATAATATTTTATTTCCGTTCCAAAATTAATGCCTAATTATTTTCGCCTTCATATTTTCCTCCGCATAAATTGCATATGATTTTTATATTGATTGTGAGGTTTTAATAAGTTATAGTTAATCTATGAATTTTTTATAACTTATGCTTGCCCATATTAATTATATGAATCATTATTTTTAAAGCGAAGGGAGAATAATTTGGGAATTGATTTAGGAAATAAGAAATTATTTGTTATGTTAATATTTGGTGGATTCTGATTCCTAGGTATCTTTTCTCATTAATAGTTTTCGTTATTAATTAGTAGTTTGAATAATTTAGTTAATAAATTTTTTCCACCATATTTATTTCTAATTCGCCTAAAATATTAATTAAGGATATATTAAAGAATTAATCTAGTCTCTGTGGGTTCGACTTGTACTTGCTAGTTTTTCAATTTGATATTGTACACTTGCAGTTACATATTTTTATCACATCAAGTTTTTGGCGCCGTTGCCGGGGACTAGAAATAATTTTTATTTATTCCTTAACTTTTATTTATTCGAATTAGCTTTAACTCTAATTTTTTTTTCAGGATTATTGAAGTTGGTCGAAGGAGCGAAAAGATAAAAATTTTGTTGCTGCGCTTTCTTCGGTACTTCGTATGTGACGCCCCCAAAAATAGGTATACATCACCCATCTTGGGTCGTCAGATACAAAGTACAGAATACAAATACAACTTACTAATACAGCTGTCGTGTACAATACGACAAAATATAAACTGTGAGTGTGAATACAAATATTATCTTCTTGAGAGTATTCATACTCAAAAGGAGTCCTCATTACATTTATTAACACACCATTACATAGAATAGTGAGGACTACTAACTAATACTATTCTTCGGACCATCACTCCGTTCCCCGACTTGCCCCAGCTACGTTCTCATTTCCTGAAGAGAACAGTGAAAGAAAGGGTGAGCTCAACTAGCCCAGTAAGAAATATTATGACTAAGATAATGCAGAATAAATTATCATTAGCCTTCAACAATGTTAAACTGATAAAATATAATAGACATCAAGTTTAACTGTAGCGGAACAAGCAATCCATTAAAAGAGTCAAGTAGAAAATAAACTCTACTATCTTTTATGATTTAAAAAGTTTTTCAACACTGTGATCGCTGGGACTCAGCTTAATAAAATAATCCACATCATCGAATCACCCCTGCACTACGGCCAAGGATATTCGTATATTCATTAATGGTCATGATCATGCCAACAACTGTCCATCAATGCACTACGGGCCAATGAGGACTTTTACCACATCATTTGTAACATTACGGTCATGATTATACCGAATAATCCCTGGTCATAATCATACCAAGTCCATCTATGCACTACAGGCCACAGATGACTTTCAACATTTTATAAACATGAGGATGATGACAATGATATAAGAATTCAATAAAACAAGTTCAAGAATTAATTTATCCAGGAATTAACAACGTCCAAATTGTCAACATGATACTGTTTTGTGGAGTAAAATTCAAGAATGATCAGGAGAATATTTTCATGAATAGATACTAGATGAAGCGCAAATATCAAGGATATTCCACTAATTTCATGGAGTATAGAAGTCAAAGCTTAACCAACTGAGTATAATAAAGAATGGAATAACAAAAGAAATCACCATGCATGCGATAGACCGCACAGACAGGTTATTCCAACAGAATAATAAATAATGGAACCAGGTCCGGCGTAAACGCACAGACAGGATATTCCGACAGAATAATAAATAATGGAACCAGGTCCGGTGTAAAACACACAGACAGGATGTTCCAACAGAGTAATAATAAAAACGGAACTAGGTCCGGTGTAAAACACACAGACAGGATGTTCCAACAGAATAATAAACGGAACCAGGTCCGGTGTAAAACACATAGACAGGATGTTCCAACAGAATAATAGAAGAATGGAATAACAGAAGTTCTCTTCATGAATATAAAAGAAATAATATTCCCTACCTTAAAAGAACTGGATATTGGAAAAGTGATGTAGCAGAATACTTTTATTCTCTCTCTCTTATTCTCTCTATACTTTCTCTCTCTATAGCTTGAATGAATTCGTGAAAAATAATGAAGCCCTAGGCCTCTATTTATAGAAAAACTGAGGGTGGCTCTTGGTCTTAACGAAGGGTCAAATGACTCTTGGTCTTAACGAAGGGTCAAATGACTCTTGGTAATATTGAAGGGACAACTACTATTAACGAAAGTAATTACTATTGACCAAGATAAATACTATTGACGAAGGTAATTACTATTGACCAAGGTAAATACTATTGACCAAGGTAAATACTATTGACGAAGGTAATTACTATTGACGACGGTAATTACTATTGACGAAGAGACTCTTAGATGATGACATATGGCCCCCCATAAAATAACCAAACTTACCACAACGTCTCAATTATTGATTTAATAATATAACATATTATACAGATGATACTATGACAATAATTTAAGAGATATGATGTAGCAATTACTGTAGCAATAATTGAGTATAGCTGAGTGACTTCTCACGTAAGCATCCATAATCAATACCGTGTGCTACTATGCAACCACGCGTATTACTGTACTTTTACTACCGAGTAGTTCAACAGTTTTAACGGCTTTAACGGTAACACCTCAGCCGTTATTTTTATAGAAAGATAATTCTGTCGTTTTCTCAATCCGACAATAATTCCGTTGTGGGGTCCACCAATGATTGTGCCGTCGTACGAATATTCCCCGACAAAAAGAATATTCTCTGACCAAACGAATATTTTATAACAACTTGCTTACTTTGCAAAATTTATAAATATTACCCACAACTATAACATTATATCAAATTAACTCCATAATATTCAAAAATGATATTTATAGAAAATTCATCTTTATTTATAAAAGTTGGGGTCTTACAACCTCCCCTTCTTATGAAATTTCGCCCTCGAAATTAGGGTACGTACCTGGTATGTCGAAGAGGTAAGGATACCTTGATTTCATTTCTGATTCTAACTCCCAAGTCATTTTCTCAACATCGTGGTTTCTCCACAAAACTTTGACTTGAGGTATAACCTTGGAGCGTAGAATATGTTCCTTCTTATCCAAGATTTGAACAGGAACTTCTTCATACGTCAAATCCTCCGCTATTTCGTCCGGTTCTAACTCAATAATGTGGTTCGGGTCTTCCACATATTTGCGTAACATGGATATGTGGAAAACGTTATGAACACGAGACATACTTGGCGGTAAAGCGAGTCTATAAGCCACAGTTCCTACTCGATCGAGGATTAAAAATAGACCGATGAATCGAGGATTTAGCTTTCCTCTCTTTCCAAATCTCGTAACTCCTTTCCATGGAGCAACACGTAAGAACACATGATCTCCTACATCAAATTCCACGTCCTTTCGATGAAGATCAGCATAACTCTTTTGTCGATCTTGTGAGGTTTTTATACGTTGTCGGATCGTTTGAATCTTTTCTGTAGTCATACGTACCAACTCCGGTCCCAACAACGTTGCTTCGCCCACCTCATCCCAGCATACTGGAGAACGACATTTTCTTCCATACAATGCTTCGAATGGAGCCATGCCAATACTTGCTTGATAACTGTTGTTGTAGGAAAACTCCACCAATGGTAAGAACTTGTCCCAACTTCCCTTAAAGTCAAAGACACAGAGTCTTAATAGATCTTCAAGAGTTTGAATAGTCCTCTCTGATTTTCCGTCCGTCTGAGGATGATATGCTGAACTAAATCGTAACTCCGTGCCCATAGCTTTTTGTAAACTAACCCAAAATCGTGAAGTGAATCTTGGGTCTCGATCAGAAATTATGGATACTGGCATACCATGCAGTCTTACAATCTCGTTTATGTACATACGAGCAAGACGTTCAAGTGTATAAGTTTCTCGTATCGGTAAGAAATGAGCAGACTTGGTCAATCTATCAACAATGACCCAAATCGCATCAATACCTTGAGAAACCCTAGGAAGACTGGTAACGAAATCCATGGTAATGTGCTCCCACTTCCATTCTGGAATTTCAAGTGGTTGCAATGGACCTTTTGGTACTTGATGCTCCGCTTTGACTCGTTGACAAGTTAGACACCTTGAGATAAACAACGCTATCTCTCTCTTCATATTGCTCCACCAAAATGTATGACGAAGATCATGATACATTTTGGTACTTCCAGGATGGATTGCAAACGGTGTGTTGTGCGCCTCCATCATGATTTCATACTTTAAATCAGGGTTGTTAGGAACACAAAGTCTGGAGTTGACTCGAAGTATTCCTTCTTCATCGATTCTTGCTTCCGGCATAGCACCTTCTTGCACTTTCTTCCTCATACGCATCAGCTCCAGGTCTGTAGCTTGAGCAGCTTTAACTTTATCGATTAAAATCGGTTCTACTCGTATATTCGCCATCATCACATGGGTCCCTGGAGTCTTTAACTCTATCTCCATCCTTTGCAAGTCACACAAAATGGGCCTTTGCGTTGTTAATATTGCACTTGTACCCGCATATGATCTTCTACTCAATGCGTCAGCTACCACGTTCGCTTTTCCAGGATGGTATTGAATGGTATGATCATAATCTTTCAACAGTTCAAGCCAACGTCGTTGTCGCATGTTGAGTTCCTTTTGAGTGAAGAAATATTTGAGGCTTTTATGATCCGTAAAGATCTCCACTTTCTCCCCATACAAGTAATGCCTCCAAATTTTAAGTGCAAAGACAACAGCTGCCAACTCTAGATCATGAGTAGGATAATTCCTCTCATATTCCTTGAGTTGTCTTGATGCATAGGCTATGACTTTTCCATGTTGCATGAGAACACATCCCAACCCTTTGCTCGAAGCATCACTGTAGATGACAAATCCCTCCGAGCCAGATGGTATTATTAGAACAGGTGTTGAAATGAGTCCCCTCTTGAGTTCTTGAAAACTCTTCTCACATTCTTCGCTCCAACCGAACTTTGTATCTTTCCGAGTCAGCTGAGTTAATGGAGTAGCGATTCGAGAAAATCCTTCCACGAATCTCCGATAATAACCAGCTAAACAAGAAAGCTACGTAATTCGGTCACTGATTTAGGTTGCTCCCAGCTTTGAATAGCTTCAATCTTTATCGGGTCAACTGATATTCCACGACTTGATACTACGTGCCCAGAGAATGCTACTTCCTCCAGCCAGAACTCGCATTTCTTCAACTTGGCATAAAGCTTGTATTCACGAAGCTTTTGGAGTACCAGCCTCAAGTGTTGCTCATGATCTTCACGACTTTTGGAATAAATAAGGATGTCATCAATAAAGACGACCACAAAGTGATCCAAATTTTCCTTGAATACCGGTTCATCATATCCATGAAGGCAGCAGGAGCATTAGTCAATCCAAAAGATATGACTAATAATTCATAATGCTTGTACCGAGTTCTGAAGGCAGTCTTTGGAATATCCTCAGTTCTAACCTTCAGCTGATGATATCCAGAACGAAGATCGATCTTTGAAAAGAATTGTGCTCCTTGCAACTGGTCAAACAGGTCATCAATACGTGGCAATGGGTACCTATTTTTGATGGTGACATGATTCAACTCCCGATAATCAATACAAAGTCGCATACTCCCATCTTTCTTCTTCACGAATAGAACAGGAGCACCCCAAGGAGAAGTACTAGGACGAATAAAGCCAATGTCTAACAATTCCTGCAGTTGGATCTTTAACTCCTGAAGTTCAATAGGAGCCATTCGATATGGGGCTTTGGAAATGGGTTTTGTACCGGGTTCAAGATCGATACAAAATTCAATTTCACGCTCTGGGGGTAGGCCAGGAAGTTCTTCAGGGAATACGTCAGGGAATTTATTAACAATAGAAATATCATTCAAAACTGACGTATTTTTGTTTAGATCTGTGACATGAGCTAAGAAAGCTTGACATCCATTTTTCAATAAACGAATAGCTTTATGGCTTGAGATGACACCGATTGATTTTAATGGTTTGGTTGCTTGAATTCGCATAATAGGTCGATTAGGAATATGAAAGCTAACAACCTTACGAAAATAATCAATTTTTGCATAATGAGTAGTTAACCAATTAATCCCTAGAATCACGTCAAATGCAAGTATTTTTAATGAAATCAGATCGATAGGTAATGTGTGGGTACCAACTTGAACCAAACAAGACTTATAAACAGTGGAGGTAATGAAGGTTTCTCCCAACGGAGTTTCCACATATAAGTCAAAGTCTAATTTCTCCGGAATCAAATTTAATCGATGAGCGCAAGTAGGAGAAATAAAAGAATGGGTTGAACCGGTATCAAATAAAGTATAAACTTCTTTAGAGTTTATGATAAGCTTACCCGTGATGACCTCATTCGGGTTCCTTGCTCTCTGGGAGTTCACAACAAACGCTCTCCCTTGCACAACCGGTTTTGACTTTTCTGGGACGGCTTTTGGTGCCTCCATTCTAGCTGAATTTGTCTTCGGTAAACGACAAAATCGGGCAAAATGACCTTCTCTTCCACAATTATAACATGCTTTGGACGGCATCGCGCAGTTTGTACTGATGTGCCCCTCCCCTCCGCATTTGAAACATATGATAGGTGGTCGTTCTCCTTCCTTAACGACAGGTGCTGGTGCTGACGTCATTCCATCATTGTTGAATCTCCTCTTCTTGAAATATCCATTCTTATTGTTTTGGCCCTGATTACCACCGAAGTGGTTACCATTTCTGGCCTGTTGATTCCCTCCACGCTTGTTGTCACCGCTTCGATGACTGCTCTCACTGGTATTATCATTTTGCCGGCTGCTCTCTTTTGGTTGCGTTGTCTCGTTATCGCGCTCCACCAACTGAGCCCTATTTACAACATCTGAATACAAACACAGTTTATGAGAAACAAGATGTTGACGTATCTCTGGCTTCAAACCTCTTAAAAACATCCGCGTCATTCTTTCTTCATTATCCACCAGGTGGGACGCAAACCGGGATAACTCCGCAAATTTTGCCTCGTACTGCGACACGGTCATATTATTCTGCTCCAATTTGATGAACTCCACCTCCTTCATGTGACAAATACTCTCGGGAAAGTATTTGTCGTTAAACAGCTCTTGGAACTTCTCCCAGGACATCTTCAGTGCGGCAGGTTGAGTACGCTTTATCGATTCCCACCAGTAATCTGCCTCTCCTCGCAACATAAAGGCGGCAAAGGGAACCTTTTGCTCCTCGGAGCAACCCAAGACATCAAATATCTTGGTGATCTGCTTTATCCATGTTTCAGCTACAAGTGGTTTGGGTTCTCCCTTAAACTCCGGTGGTCCCAGCTCCTTAAACTGTTTAGCGGTGACCGCCAGAGAGTTTCCAGTATTTCCACCTACGTTGTGGATAGGAGCCGCTTTCACCTGTTGTTGCATGAATTGCATAAAACATCTGAACATTTGATCATTCATCATTTGGTCAGTGTTGTTGTTTGCATGAGAATTGACACCTTCCTGATGCACATTATCCTGATTATTGATATGTGGTGAATCAACAGTCGTCTGTGCTCCATTGCTATTCTCAACGTTCTCAGATGCCATTTTCAGATACTGCCACAAAATAAAAATTAATTGATATGTCATATATTATCCTTATATTATGACCGACCAATTAAATATCATGCAAATAAACTTAGGTATGTCATACTAGCGAAGGAATTCCCCGTCTCTCCCCTCCTAGTTCTATTCTCACATCTTAGCCATGGATCATATCCCTAAGCTTTGATACCAACTGTGACGCCCCCAAAAATAGGTATACATCACCCATCTTGGGTCGTCAGATACAAAGTACAGAATACAAATATAACTTACTAATACAGCTGTCGTGTACAATACGACAAAATATAAACTGTGAGTGTGAATACAAATATTATCTTCTATAGAGTATTCATACTCAAAAGGAGTCCTCATTACATTTATTAACACACCATTACATAGAATAGTGAGGACTACTAACTAGTACTATCATTCGAACCATCACTCCGTTTCCCGACTTGCCCCAGCTCGTTCTCATTTCCTGAAGAGAACAGTGAAAGAAAGGGTGAGCTCAACTAGCCCAGTAAGAAATATTATGACTAAGATAGTGCAGAATAAATTATCATTAGCCTTCAACAATGTTAAACTGATAAAATATAATAGACATCAAGTTTAACTGCAGCGGAACAAGCAATCCATTAAAAGAGTCAAGTAGAAAATAAACTCTACTATCTTTTATGATTTAAAAAGTTTTTCAACACTGTGATCGCTGGGACTCAGCTTAATAAAATAATCCACATCATCGAATCACCCCTGCACTACGGCCAAGGATATTCGTATATTCATTAATGGTCATGATCATGCCAACAACTGACCATCAATGCACTACGGGCCAATGAGGACTTTTATCACATCATTTGTAACATTACGGTCATGATTATACCGAATAATCCCTGGTCATAATCATACCAAGTCCATCTATGCACTACAGGCCACAGATGACTTTCAACATTTTATAAACATGAGGATGATGACAATGATATAAGAATTCAATAAAACAAGTTCAAGAATTATTTTATCCAGTAATTAATAACGTCCAAATTGTCAACATGATACTGTTTTGTGGAGTAAAATTCAAGAATGATCAGGAGAATATTTTCATGAATAGATACTAGATGAAGCGTAAATATCAAGGATATTCCACTAATTTCATGGAGTATAGAAGTCAAAGTTTTAATCAACTGAGTATAATAAAGAATGGAATAACAAAAGAAATCACCATGCATGCGATAGACCGCACAGACAGGTTATTCCAACAGAATAATAAATAATGGAACCAGGTCCGGCGTAAACGCACAGACAGGATATTCCGACAGAATAATAAATAATGGAACCAGGTCCGGTGTAAAACACACAGAAAGGATGTTCCAACAGAGTAATAATAAAAACTGAACCAGGTCCGGTGTAAAACACACAGACAGGATGTTCCAACAGAATAATAAACGGAACCAGGTCCGGTGTAAAACACACAGACATGATGTTCCAACAGAATAATAAACGGAACCAGGTCCGGTGTAAAACACACAGACAGGATGTTCCAACAGAATAATAGAAGAATGGAATAACAGAAGTTCTCTTCATGAATATAAAAGAAATAATATTCCCTACCTTAAAAGAACTGGATATTGGAAAAGTGATGTAGCAGAATACTTTTATTCTCTCTCTCTTATTCTCTCTATACTTTCTCTCTCTATAGCTTGAATGAATTCGTGAAAAATAATGAAGCCCTAGGCCTCTATTTATAGAAAAACTGAGGGTGGCTCTTGGTCTTAACGAAGGGTCAAATGACTCTTGGTCTTAACGAAGGGTCAAATGACTCTTGGTAATATTGAAGGGACAACTACTATTGACGAAAGTAATTACTATTGACCAAGGTAAATACTATTGACGAAGGTAATTACTATTGACCAAGGTAAATACTATTGACCAAGGTAAATACTATTGACGAAGGTAATTACTATTGACGACGGTAATTACTATTGACGAAGAGACTCTTAGATGATGACATATGGCCCCCCATAAAATAACCAAACTTACCACAACGTCTCAATTATTGATTTAATAATATAACATATTATACAGATGATACTATGACAATAATTTAAGAGATATGATGCAGCAATTACTGTAGCAATAATTGAGTATAGCTGAGTGACTTCTCACGTAAGCATCCATAATCAATACCGTGTGCTACTATGCAACCACGCGTATTACTGTACTTTTACTACCGAGTAGTTCAACAGTTTTAACGGTTTTAACGGTAACACCTCAGCCGTTATTTTTATAGAAAGATAATTCTGTCGTTTTCTCAATCCGACAATAATTCCGTTGTGGGGTTCACCAATGATTGTGCCGTCGTACGAATATTCCCCGACAAAAAGAATATTCTCCGACCAAACGAATATTTTATAACAACTTGCTTACTTTGTAAAATTTATAAATATTACCCACAACTATAATATTATATCAAATTAACTCCATAATATTCAAAAATGATATTTATAGAAAATTCATCTTTATTTATAAAAGTTGGGGTCTTACATCGTATTTCCATATTTAAAAAAAATAGTTTAGTTTTTTATTATTATTAATGTTTTTTTTATTTGCCGCATTCATGCATTCACTCACGTAGAGCACATTCTGTTAGGTTTTTATTTTTATTTATATATATATTTTTTTGTCAAATATAAACTGTGGTGATTGCTGGAGGATTGAGGTACGTCAAAATTTCTCATTCTTTCGTAATTCACATAGTTTTAGGACACTTTATTTTTTTACAGTTTTTTTTATTATTTGTGCATTTTTATCTTTAATCTAACAATAAGGGCATAACCCTTAACAAAATAAGGTGGGGATTTCATCACCCTTCATTGACCCACAAACAACCCAATTTGTATTTTGCATGACCATGACCTAATAAAATCAAGTAGATGTTGGCCCCTAGGACTCTCGAGCTCAATTAGGACAAGAAACTCCAAGAGGAGTCTGAATTTTAAATTAATCAAACTACTGGTGTCTAGGCAAGTGGTTCAAAAGGTATACTCCTAAAGATTATGTGGTTAATCAATTAGTCACCGTTTCTACGGAGAGACTCCCGCCTTTCTTACACTTACCTGGCTAGTGGTGTGATTAATTTCGAATTTGGTGGATCTTGCGGTGTAACTTGGAACAGTTAGGAGCTATCTAGATTTTATTTAGGTTGACCTTAGAAGTAA
Source organism: Panax notoginseng (assembly GCA_016801055.1). NCBI lineage: Eukaryota > Viridiplantae > Streptophyta > Magnoliopsida > Apiales > Araliaceae > Panax > Panax notoginseng. The sequence goes on from CM029019.1 coordinate 128,796,704, forward strand.
TTTTTTTTTTTTTTTTTTTTTGTGCTTATCTGCTTATTTGTTAAGTAGTGTATGCAAAAAGTGTGGATTAGGGATGAAACATCCCGATTAGTGAGAAAACTTGATTTTTCGGATTTCATTTTAAAAGATCTCACTTTAAGAAAAATGGAGGGCGCACAAACTGTTTCTTTAAGGGATCGATGTTATCCTTCCCGCTCTGCCCAACCTTCATGTATCAGTCTACCACCGGTAACTGGTAATAATTTTGAACTTAAGCCGCATTTTATAAATATGTTACCTAGATTCACAGGGATAGAAGATGCATATTTATTTATTCAGGAATTTGAGGAAGTTTGTGCCCTAATGAAAATTCAACAATCGTCTGATGACTCAATATGGTTAAGATTTATAACATTTGCTTTAAAAGATAATGCTAAAAAATGGTTATATAGCCTACCAAATAATTCCATATCAACTTGGGAGGGATTTGTTGTTACATTTCTAAAAAAATATTTTCCAAATCATAAAACTGCTAAAATTAGAACTGCAATTCATCAATTTTGTCAACTTGAAAAAGAGTCCTTTTGGAAATATTTTGATAGATTTAAAATTTTGTTATCCCAATGCTCACACCATGGAATTGAGAAATAGAGATTGTGTCAAATTGCTTACGAAGGTTTATACTATCCCACTAAAATAATGTTAGAGTCAATGTGTCAGGGGGATTTTTTGAATAATGATGAAAAAAAAGCTTGGGAGTTTTTAGAAGACTTAGCAGAAAAAATCATGCAATGGGAAACTACCCCGAGAGACCGATAAACCTAGTTCATCTAGGGGTGTTCATATAATTGACAATTCAATTACTACAGAAGCTAAGTTGACTGGTGTACTTAAAAGACTTGAAGCTTTAGAAACTAGGGGACAACCACACGTGAACCAAGTCTTAACACCAACACCTTTGTGTCTAAGTAATTCACCAAGCCATGTGATTGAGGAATGTTTTAGAGTCATGCCTCAACCTGAAGAATATGAACAAGTCAATTCAATGTTTCAAAGACCTGCAAATGACCCATTTGCACCCACTTATAATCCAGGTTGGAGAAATCATCCTAATTTTGCATGGAACCAAGGACCCCACCCGAATAACTCTTCAAATCAGGTCAATCAGTCTCTAAATCAATCTTTTCAACCTTACCAAAAGCCAAATCCTGGTCCTTAACAAAATTCAAATTCAGCACTTCAATATCCACCAGGTTTTTCTAATGAAAGTGAGGAGAGACTTAACACTTTAGAGAAGAGCATAGAAACTTTAATGAAATCTCATAATAATTTTATGCAAAACACTACCCAAGCCATTTCTTGCCTCGAGATCCAAATGAGTCAATTGGCCACTACAGTTAGTGAAAGAGAGAAGGGTAAACTTCCTAGTCAACCTGAGACCAATCCTAAATTTTCAGTCCCTACTCAAAAACCTTATCATGTTAATTCACTTGAAAACAACCAAGTCAATCATGTGAATTTTGTAATCTCTTTAAGGTTTGAAAATTATTTTAACAATCATGCTGGCACTGATAATGAAGAGAAAAAATTAAATGTTGACTCTAATGATCCATCTTCAAAGTCAGCCCCAACCTGAAAAGCACACGAACTCTGAGTTAGTAGGCCCATCCACTTAGCATGTTTTAAAACATGATCAAACCACACCTTATGAGTTAATTGAAAAAGTCTTAAAACCAAAAACCCCATTCCCTCAAAGACTTATTTCAAACAAGCAGTCATCCTAGCTGGACAAAATTCTAGAAGTGTTCAAATAAGTGAAAATTAACATTCGTCTTCTAGATGCCATTCAACAAGTTCTCTCATATGCTAAATGTCTAAAAGATTTGTGCAGACATAAAAGAAGCACTCATGTTCCTAAGAAAGCTTTTCTAACAACCCATGTTTGTTCTATCTTGTCATGTCAAGCCTCTGTGAAGTATAAGGACTCCGGTTGTCCTATAATTTCATGCATCATAGGTGACACGTTAATTGAACAAGCTTTGCTTGATTTAGGAGCTAGTGTGAACCTGTTACCATTTTCTGTGTACCAAACCTTAGGCTTAGGGGAGTTGGAAAGGAAAAGTGTCACACTCCAACTAGCTGACCGTTCTGTTAAAGTGCCAAAAGGAATAGTTGAAGATGTACTCATTAAGGTTGGTGATTTTGTCTTCCCCGTTGACTTTATTGTCCTTGAAACCCAGCCTGTTGCCAATCCCAAGGGTCAAATTCCTGTCATTTTAGGTAGACCATTTCTAGTAACTTCTAATGCGTTAATTAACTATAGAAATGGGCTGATGAAATTGACATTTGGGAACATGACAATTGATTTAAATGTGTTCAATGTGGGAGAGCAACCTAGTGATTTGTTTAACCAGTCCGTTGAAGTAAACATGATTCAACAAATGTCGGGAAATTAACTTACGGGAGAAGAGGAAATTATTAACTTTTTTCTAAATCATTTTGGTCAAAATTGGGATGAAACTGAATATTTGAATGAGGTCAATGAGATGTTGGATTCAACAGCCCAAAAATCTTACTCAAGATTGGAACCTATAGTTGAATCAAGTTTGACACATTTTGAGCATTTTCACGAGAATCAAATTGACCTTCAATGCTCTTATGATCATTTAAGTCTACCTTGGGTCCATCCGAAGCGCCTTCTAGAAACACTAAATGTGATTTAACAAATGAACCAAAGGTTGTGGACAATGATAATCTTCCATGTTTAGATAATGAGATCATATCTTCCATTTCAGATAATGCATGTGTTAATCCAATGGTGTCTAAACACCTTGGTATAACAGTTATTCAAAATGATGAAAATATTTTAGTGCCCCTTGGTAACAAATATAGATGGCAAGTTTGGATAGATTTTATGAAGTTAGAATTTTTCAAAAGGAACCATCATTTTTCGTTATCATTCACTGACTCAATTTTAAAAGAATCAGTCGGGTATGCTCACAATTGTTCTTCTGTTGCAAATTCTAACTATTTCCAATTACCCAGACCTCTTGAAAATCATACGAAATCCACTCTAGGTTGTCTGTTTGTATCACTGATCATTTACAGTCGCATAGTTTTTAGGATGCATAAAATTTGTAGATATGTACATTTGTTTTCTTTCTCACCACATTTTCTTACAGAATAAAAACCAAGGTACCATTTTTTCACATCCTTGTTCTCTTTTCTTCATTTGCATACATTGAGGACAATGCATGATTTAGGTATGGGGGAGTTTGTTTGTATTATTGTAATAGATTTTATTTATTATTTATTTATTTATTTATTATTTATTTTTTAGGAAAGTATAGTAAAAACCACAAAAAAATTATAAAAAATTAAAACATTTATTTGACTTTTTATGGATTGAATTAATTCTAATAAGTGTTTGTGGAATAAAACTCATGAGTAAGATTGAAGGATTTAGAACTCTTGAATCTTTGATAAGGTACAAAATCTTAGTTCAAAACACCATCTGGATTAAAATTGATTTCACAAGCATTTTTGCACTTCACGTTTGCACTAATTCTTAGTTGTGGGGTATAAACCATGATTCGAGTAATTTCAAAAAAAAAAAAGAAAAGAAAAGAAAAGAAAAGAAGAAAGAATGAAAAAAATGAAGTTGAAAAAAGGAAGGAATAAATAACTGCTTCAATGTTCATTAAACGAAATAACTGGGTATCCAAGTTTCGGGAAGCATCGATATTCACGCTGAAAAGTGTGATGGATAAAAGTAGCTTGACTAGTCTAATTTTGTGGTCTTTGTTACTCGAGTAAGTAAGCCCTTAGGGGTGTCTCTACACCTACTGCCCTAAAGCCATCTGGTTTGAGAGTCGAGTAAAATGTGATTTTGAATTTAATCTTGCTTATGTATAATGCCCATAGATATTTAGAAGTTTTCTTTCAATTTCATAATTTGTTGAACCCAAAAATATTTTTTGAATTTTGTGGGTATATTCACTACAAACCCTCATGAGACACAACTCGTCCACTTGGGTAACCTTGGGGTTTAAAGGCTTGTTGCACATGCTAAGTGTAATCGTGTTTCCAACAAAAATGGGGTAGTGTAATTTTTATTTTATTTTTACTTTTATTTATTTTACTCGAGGACGAGCAAAAGCAAGGTATGTGGGTATTTAATAGACACGTAATTCATACATTTTATTATCCCTAATTTTGTCCTTTTAATTATATTAGTTTATTAAATTAATATATTTTATTTTATTTTCTATGATTTAATATTTGTTGCAATAAAGTCAAAATCTTGGTGATCAAGCGATATTTAATGCTCTTATTCATGTAAGGAATATCCAAGAAGAATCCTACAAGGAGTAGGAAAGATGTGGAACAATCTTGGTGTGCAAGTCAAATCCAACAAGAGAAGGGAAAGTATATCTATAAGATCTTTTTGAGAAATTGATTGAGAACAAAACTGTCCAAGTTCAATGAATGTAAATTAGGGTTCAAAGTTATTTTTCCTATAAATAGGCCTCTTGCTTTAGAGAAAAAACCACCACTTATTATTTTCTTTTTCTTAGTTTTTCACTAGTGTAGAAGGGTGTAAGATATTTAGAGTTTGTCTTTTCTCTTATTTCAATCACGTGTGAAACTACTGTCATGGAGTATTTGTATCTTTCTTTTATTTAAATAATAGAAATTCTCTTTTTAATAATTGTTCTTATTTCATGCGAATTGTAGTACTAATATTATTTATTTTTGTCTTTAATTTCATGACTAGCTAAATTTCTAATACCTAGGATTATGATGAAACTAAGTATTTCATCATAATATTTTCTTTCCGTTCCAAAATTAATGCCTAATTATTTTCGTATTCATATTTTCCTCTGCATAAATTGCATATGATTTTTATATTGATTTCGAAGTTTTGATAAGTTATAGTTAATCTGTGAATTTTTCATAACTTATGCTTGCCCGTATTAATTATATGAACCATTATTTTTAAAGGGAATGGAGAATAATTTGGGAATTGATTTAGGAAATAAGAAATTATCTGTTATGTTAATATTTGGTGGATTCTGATTTCTAGGCATCTTTTCTCATTAATAGTTTTCGTTATTAATTAGTAGTTTGAATAATTTAGTTAATAAATTTTTTCCACCATATTTATTTCTAATTCGCCTAAAATATTAATTAAGGATATATTAAAGAATTAATCTAGTCTTTGTGGGTTCGACCTGTACTCGCCAGTTTTTCAATTTGACACTGTGCACTTGTAGTTACATATTTTTATCACATCAAGAAGCACATACTTATATTTGCCCAAAGAGATATTAAACAATGGGAAAAGCTGACATATGACTACAGGTTTTCCTCTTTAAGGCTACTCTGCATATATATTATTTACTTATGTATATCAACTTTTTAACCTATTATATTGCAGATTCTTGTCTAGTGGTGAACAACTTGCTTGTTACTATGGCTTCCCAAGATGTCGTGGTGTTGTGAATGATGTCGATGCAGAGGAACAAATGGCAAAGCTATATGTTTCACGCAGTGATTTGACATATTGGAGAGCAGAGTGAGAGGTTAGTAAAACTTCTAGATCTTTGGATTCATAAATATGGCTTTATTGCTATGTCAAAAATTCAATATCTATTTCTTTTGTTAATCCTTTTGTTTGCTTTGAGCAGTTGGCATGAAATATTATATCAATGAACTCATTTAGCATTATTATATCAATGACAGAAATATCAAATAGGTCCTACGTGATCACATGAAAATGATGTGGACATAATTCTTGTCCAAGACAAAAATAAAATAACTTTACTCTACACATATATACTCGTATCTTTATTCAAGTAAGTGATCCAAAACACCAAGTGCTGCGGTGCTAGGTTTTTCTCTTCTTTGAGAACTGTAGTTATTTTCTGACCAATGGTTTCCTGACTTGTACAGTCCATACAATAATACATAAAGTTGATTTTATTAAAGTTTGTTGTTCTAATTCTACGGATTTATTTCTCAACCTATTTCACTGCAGGTTCAGCCATCTCCAACGAATGGACAATTTTCATTTGCTCCAAGTGGAAATGGTCGAAGCTCCATGTTTTTGATGGAGGGCCCAGAGAAGATTAAAGACAATTTCTTCGAGAACATGAATACTTCATCCTTTGCATTCAAGCCCGTTACAGAATCCAGTCCTTCACTTTTCCTTGGCGCAGGAAACAAAGTAATTATACTCTGAAAATTCTCATCTCAAATGGGACAAACCATATATTAGCTATTCATCTTAGAACTATCTCACACACGCTCGCACTCGCACTCGCTCACATAGGCCCGTGCACATGCAAATGTGCCTGCATACTGCATACACACAGAAATAGGATAATAATTGTTATTTGATTGATAGAAACTTAATAACATCTACAAATCCGTAATTAATGCCTACTATTCTACTTGCACTCGAGGAGTAAAGAATTTATCTGCACTAAAATGTTGCATACTGCAAGAAGAAGATAAGTTGCCTCTTTTAGTAGTCTAAAGTTTTGTATTCTTTTTCTTTTCCTTGAGTAGGGAGCTCCATCAACTCTTCCTCCGTAATCTTTTCCTGGTATGGAGGTTTCAGGTCAATACTAACAGCTGTGTAGCATTTCCAAGTGAAGACTGGGACATCGCAGATTCAATTTTGCAGTTCTGGTATCCTCTATATTACTTTGCAGTGTCAAATTAAAAGTGGAAATTTTAAAAATTGAGCTGCATTAGAAATTAGTGAACTAATTTAAACATGTTAAAATTCTAGCTGCATGGGTGATGGGGATCAATCCTTAAGCCGTCATCGACATGGATGATGGATTATTTATATAATTATGTTATTTTATTATTCCAGATTTTTTATTTAGAGTATTAGTATTTAGAAGTTCTTTATTGGGGTATGACTGGTTTTGTGCTAGATGGCAGATGTATTCATGTTGTCGTGATCTGTGTAATTTAGATAAACTAGTTTGTTTCGAATTCAAAGCTTTGTAACTTTGAAATTGCTTGGTATTACTTTTCTCTAGGTGTAGTCTTGCAAGAAATATACTTGAGCTTGATCTAAATTGTGAAAATAGGAACCATGTTGAAGATGTGTTTTTCTCTGTATTCTCGACATTACTTGACGCTCTTCTGTTGCATGCACAGGTTCTTTTTGTCTAAGTTGATTAGGTGTTCTTGTACATGTTTTTGATTATTCTCTGTACAACTCTTCATTGCATGGATTCCGGGTAGTTCAAATGGACAGTCCATTTGGGTAGTCTATAGGAAAGAAAATGCATTTTATATAGTAGAGAGTTGCATTTCTATAATAATTGTATAATAATTGCATTTCTATAGGAAAGAAAATGTTCCTTACTATTACTCGGTCTTCTCTTTTTGGTTGTTTATGTATTAGGTCTCCATGCTGTTTGGAGGGTGGTATCGCATTTGTGAAGTTCCTGGAGAAAATGACGCAGCTCGTGCTCACTTTGTCTTACAACTGCTGCAAAGTGGATTGCTGAAAGGGGATGATATGTCGGATCGATTTTTCCGTCAGCTCATGGTCCCCCCCCCCACCCCCCACGGCCCACCCCCCAATTTTTTTGCTACCATCTATCCTCCTTATTTTGAAAATTTTCTGAACCATATCATTCTTTGGATGTATGGATAGTAATTATATTGAAAAATGAATTTGAGATGTATGGATAGTTTGGTATTATTGGGATGTAAACGTAGTGTATGGTATTAATATTCTTTGTAATTGGTATAATTTGAATTTGAGATGTATGGATAGTAATATTATTTGTAATTGGTATAATTTTGAATGTTTGATACATTTTGGCTTTAAATAGATGACACATTCTAAACGTTGTATAAATGTGTTTAAACGTTGTCTGATGTATCAAATTACAACATTTTAAGCCAGAAAACGTTGTGGAATCATACCATCTACAACGTTTTCAAGCATCTACTAATTTATGAAAAAAAAATATATAACGTTTTTAAGAAAAAAACGTTGTATAATGTATCTAACTACAACGTTTTAAAAACGTTGTATAAGGGTGTCAAATAGATGACACCCTTAACCACGACGTTTTTCTGATAGAAACCATAACTTTTTTTATGCGTTAACTATTTACTATTTTGTAGTAGTGTAGAGAAAGTAGTTGTGCAGCCAACTCCAGTTTCATGGTGAGTTCTCTGTACTAGTTTAGGATCATTGTCTTTTGCCAAATGAGGTTTTTATTTTATTTTCTTTTTTTAATTTAAACTCGCCAGTTTCAGCTTTTCTTATTTCTCGTCTTATTGAAATTGAATTTTGGTATTTCTCTTGCAGCATGAAGTTTACATACCCAACCTTGATTTTCTTGAAGAAAATGATGATGAATTGGATCTAACATGTCACACTTTATTCCTTCTAGTTCATTGTTAGTCTTTCAGTTTTCTTATGTTAGTTAATAAATTTTGTAGGTACAATACTAAGATACAATAATAAATTTTGTAGTTATTGTGACTCGAGTATTATGATATATTTATATGTGAAGTTTTAATTTTATTAGCTCTTTATGCATTAACTTATCAATTAGTTTGAAAAATGTATGACAATATTTATATTTACCTGAAATATATATTTAATATTTTTTATAGAGATTAATAATAATAATAAATAGGAAATCAATGATTTAAAAATTAATTATAATTTTAAATGAATTTTGATTATTTAGCAATTAATTTTTTATTTATAAATTTATAATTTGTGAAGGAATTTTTCCCTCACTAATTTGAAGAAAGATTCTCAAATTATAATTAGTGAAGGAAAATATTCTGTCGTTAAATAAATTTGATCTTCACAATATATTTTTTGTAAGGGAATCAAGTTATTCACTAATTTCAAATAGTCATTCTTAAAATATTATTTGTGAAAGAAACTAATCTTTCACTAAATAATAATATTCCATTATTAAATACAATTTGTGAATAAAAAAGTTATTCACAATATATCCTTCACAAAAAAATATTTAGTTACTACTTAGCGAAGGATACCCAATTGCGAGGAGTCACTTTTCAAGACTTTATGCTTTTAAATCCAAGATGAAATGTATCTAGCTGATTAGGATGGCTGATTGTTGGGATGTTAGCACATGGCTAGGGCTAGGGTTGCTTACCAACTACATCTAGGGCAAAATTTACAAGTTATCTAATAAAGAATGAAAAAGGGCATTTTAGTCTTTTGATTATAATTTTAATAGCATAATGGTCAATTGCTACAAGCCTAAGCGTTTATCCCTTAGGGTTTAACCCTAAGATTTTACAAAAATTAAATTTTTAGTATTTTCTAATTAGATTTAAAAATAGAAAATTAAGATTTCTAAATTATAATTAGAGTTTTCTAATTATATTAAGATTTCCTAATCATAATTCAAGATTACTAATTAGGATTAATATTTCCTAATTAAAATTGCTAATTTAGCAATTAGGTCTATAATTGTACATTAGGGTTTATAACCTAAGAATTAGGGTTTCTAAATTATTATTAGGATTTTCTAATTAGATTAGAGTTTCCTAATTACTTACAACTTGAAAATTTGAATTAATGTTTCCGATTTAACATTAACATTATTAAATTAACAATTAGATTTTTCCTAATTATAGATTAGGGTTTCTAATCCAGAAAATAGGATTTTCTAACTAATCAATTAGGGTTATTCTTAATTAGGTTTGTAATTAATACACGTAAGCCATTAAGCCCCTAAATTAGGGTTTTCATATTACGAATTAGGGTTTCGGATTCCTAGGATTTTCAGAACCGGTAATAGGGTTTTTTATCCATCTCTAGGGTTTTCTAACTGAACGTTGACGTTCTTAATATAATATTAGGGTTTACCACTGATATAGCTTATCTGGTCAACCCTTGACCCTTCGCCACATATTGTACATATATACTAACATATACACAGAACATATTCACTTATATATTTAATCCTGAATAATTCACCAAAAGATTTTAAACCTACCAAAATTCAAAATTTAAAATTCATCACAGAATTTTGAAATCCTTAAAATTTCTTCCTGAAAATATCGAATTCATTCACTTATTTTCTGTCTAGGTTTATTATTTATCCTTAATTCAATATTTTAAGATTTTATAAATATCCAAATTCTCGGGTTGTCACATTCACCTTTTTTTCTAAAAATTTCGTCCCCGAAATTTAGCTTACAGCTTACACCATGCACCATACACCATTCATACACAACATCACATGCTACCCAATACATTCCTCACAAGAGTAAAAATTTTCAAATATTGTAGAGGAGTTATATAGACTATAGACTGTTGTCTGTTATTTTCGCAAAGGTTTTATGGAAATTCATCCGCAAACCGCACTGGTCTTATGAACATAGTGGGTGATCAGCCCGTTCTGCCCTGTACTAGCCCAGTAATACTGGCTTAATCTGTTTCTCATCTCTGCCATAGGCGCAAATTTTTTTACCTCAGTCATATCATAGAATTTCGTACCAAAACAATTTGGTTCGGGAAAATTTCAAAGAACGCTTAGAGTTTTCATAAAAGTTGGTCTAGCCGAATCGAATAGCTTAGACTCATATGAACAATTCAATTTCAATCGGAATACGAATGTATGTAGCCAAAACCCCGTTGGCAAATTTAAAATTTTTAAAAATTGTTTGAAAATGACGTCATGATGTCGTACTGTATTGACAGCCCGTTTGAGGATGTCGTCATCGAGTGACTTTGTCATAACACATCATACAATAGTGGAATAACGATTTTAGATCAAATTCAACACTAAGTATTCCTGTATTTACAAGTCCATCAACTTTTTATCATCTATACACCAGGTTACATGGTACATAAGTGATAAATAAAAATATATTTTGATATTTCAAATCATTATCGTCTAGTCGAAACAAGTAGTATAGACTATACTTTTAACCATTCCAAAAACCATTGCAATTCAGTTTTATCACCTCAACAGGTAACGATGTGTCGGTGGCCCGAAGTCCACTTATACACAATGGTCACCAGGAGTTGAGAATAAACATTCATTTCAAAAAGCACATAGTGCGTATTTAGCTTGATGTCAAAAAATTTGAAGTCTAGCATTGCTAGGAGATTTGGAAAACCTATGTCTCCACTAATAATCAATTGCTTAATCAATCTATCTGTTCCTATTATCCTCAATATTCCATTCACACATAATTCTACCCAGCTCGTCAAACTTACCACACTTATGAGTTCAAGAACTTTCCACAATCATATGAGTTTAAGAACTTGTCCTAGACAGACCTTTGGCGTCCATTCGCTGAGGGGTTCATAAACATTTCATATAATTATGAGTCACGAACATACCATAAGTATGAGTTTTAAGAACTCATAATTAACCTTATATTCTCTAACTATACCCTACCTATCTGTTATATACCTGAGAAAAGAATCACCTTCTCAACAGGTATATAGCAAATAGCGCGACACATACATTTCAATGATTATCAATACCATAAACTAAGTGGTTTTTACACCAAGTACAATTCCCCGCCCATAACAAGGAATCATACAACTCAGCTGCTGACATGAGTCCTCAATTGAAATCCCCACCTAATCTTAACTCCCTTCTTAATACGAATTTCATTTAATCTGTATTCATAATCCTTTCCTGAATCTGTACCAATTCATAGACACACAACAATCTTTGCTGTAAACTTTTCAATCATTCTCTTGATTCTTCTCCATATTATAACCTTATTAGATCACGGGGTGATCTCATCGTATATTTTACAATTCCTTTCTATACTATGATCGTTTTGTTTTACGATCTCTTGTTCCTGTACTATTAGTCTTTTAGACTCTATCTATTCACCACTACTGTTCAACTTTATTAGCAGAGTTAGGGAACTCTGTATCTTTTATAACCCGTCGAGATTCGTCTTTGAATCTTATCGACACACTAACTCTATTTGAGTTAGTACTTGTTCTAATCACTGCGGTTATTAGTCTCGGGTAACACTACCTAAGGTTTATAACCAATAACTTTGATACCAACTGTGAAAGCCCCGAATCCAGGTCCTAAATCACCGCGAATCCGGTACAATCAAAATCTATTTCTATAACTATTGCGGAAGATATAAACATAAATTGTTTATACATTAAGCTTTACACATTAATCCCCAAGGTCGAGTAACCTTAACTTATAACACAATTCATAACCTAATCGACGTACAATGTAATTAACATATACAATATTGTTACATTTCTAGCTGCACATATCATCTAGAGCTGGACTTAACTTGGTCTTTTCATGTGTCCGACGTATTTGTCTTAATCTGCAATGTTTATCATGATATAGCAAGGGTGAGCAATAAGTTTGCTCAGCAAGTTTAAGTTCAATAAATTAAGGATATATCATAATTGAAAGAATTGAACAAAAGTTGGCTACAGTTCTACAATATAATTGTGAACTAACATGAACAAATTTTATATAGCTGAACGAACATTGAACATGAACATATATATATCTGGACCGAATGGTAATGAAGGTGATCAACCTTTCATACCTGATGAATACATGCAATATGCACAAAGTACGATTTAATAATTCTTAGACATAACAATCAGCAAGGATTAACCACAAGTATATCTTAATAAACAACTCAAAGTTTAGTTAAGAAAAACTTACCTGTTCCGTTGATTATCGTTTACGCAATTTATTAAGCTTTGTCTGAAAACCTAATATAAATAATATTGATCTACAAATTAGAATAATATCATCACAATATTTAAAATAACCTAAACACATTATCACATAACCCTATCAGTCTAAAACACACATAAGACATAGTATCAAGTCAAACTATTTCAGTCTGACTTGAATTCGATACAATTCTGACATCCCAATTGCCTAATCGGACAAATATCGACTTTAAGTTCCATTAAACTATGTCTAAACACTTAACAATTATCTTAGATAATTATATTATCAGTCAAAATATTTTTCATAAGCTCGTAATAATTTTCAGATAATTATTATCATTTATCATGAATTTTCAATCATTAATATAGTATTTATATGAATTAAATACCACATAATTCTTTTATTATTAATATTTATTTAATACTAAATTTTAATAAAAATCATAACATAATATTATAATATATTTATAATATATCAAAGTATTTTTAATACCTTAAAATCATATTTATATGATATTTAAACCTTTAATTCCATTATCCGATAATTGCCATTAATATTAAATATTAATTTTTTTCATGACAAAGTATCAAAAGTTATATTTTATAACTTAAAATATTTTTATAACACTTAAATCATTTTTATATGATTTTTAAATCATTAATTCTATTTTTCCATAATTTATTTAATATATTTATTAAATAAATTAAATATCATTAATATTAATTAATTAATGAAATTCATCACTAAATACTAAAAGTCATTAAAAATAACTTAAAATATTTTCTTATACCATAATATAATTTTTCATGATTTTTCATGTATTATAATCATTTTTAAATAATTTATTTAATATTATAATTAAATAAATTAAATACCATTATTATTGCAAAATTATCAAATATTTATGAAATATATTCAGAATAATTAAAAACTAATTTTCAGGCTTTAAAATAATTTGTAGGAATTTATTTAGTATTTTTAATAATTAAAAACTATTTATTTCAATTTATTTATTAAAATAATTAATTTTCTAATTTATCTGTCGCTAAAGGGCCCTATAGCGACAGAACCGTCGCTATAGGTGTTCTTGGCCAAACCTAGAAACTCATAGGCAATCACAAGGGTGCAAGGTTTGACCAAGTCTAGATCTATGTTCCAATTGATTTCTGGGCTTGTAATAGTGTTAATGTTATAGTATTAATGTAATACTACATACACTAACTCAGATCATGACCTAACAACAACATAGCAGAGAGATATAAGCAATAAAAAAGTCTGACAAGGCTATTCTTCATTTCTGGGTTTTCCAGAAAATGAAGAACAGCACATGGTGCTATATTTAGATCCATAGATCTTGAGCTCTAAGTCTTCTTTGTGTGATTTACGACTTCACACTTGTAGTCCAGATGTCAGAGTACAATAACATAACACTAAATCAAGTTAAAAACGTCACCAAAAGAAAATTTGGGCCGGTCAAAGTACCAGTCAGGAACGTGTTCTTGAACAATCTGGGTTTTCCAGATTGTTCATCCGGCTGATGGTCAACTATAGTTTGACCAACCACAACTTTAATTCTGTTGCTAATCTAAGTGTTATAAAGGCATGGATTGATAGTCCATATGTCATACTACAACATTAAAAGAACAACATGGCCTAAATATCAAACAGATGCAAGATCAGAAGCTCGAAAAATGTTGTCAGACTTTCTAGGCAAATCTGGGCTGCCCAGAAACAGAATTCATTTTCGGTCAACGAGGTTTGACTGCTTATAACATGAAATCTAGATATGCTATGACCTTGATTCCGGTTCCAGATTAAAGCTTACATGGCATACTACACATATAAAACTTCAAACACCATAAATCATAAACATAGAAGAATCTAGAGGCCCTGGCATTAGGCTGTCAGGCCATATTTTTCAATTTTTTCCAGATTTCTAAAAATTTAAAATCGTGCATCTAGATGTTATAGAATGTAATTAGTCATCATAAGTTCATTCTTTTTGTCTAACTCGAATTATGACTATACTTAGCCAACTACTATACTCATTGCCACATAATTTACACTTCATGAACAAAAAATTAACTATGTGTTTAATCATTCAATTCACACATAAATGTGTTATTGACATGTTAAGAATTTATTCTAACACCTCATTATATGTCTAACATGTTTTTATGTTCATTAGATTAAGTTACTAACACATTGCCAGACTTGAGCATTTAAAAAAATTAATTTTTGGACCATTTTGCTAAGTGGCGCTGCGGTGCCACTATTATACTGGTTCTTGGCGCTGCAGTGACGTGGTGCTGCAGCTTGAGACATGGAGCTGCGGAGCGGGAATTAAGCATGGAGTTGGCATCGCGGCGCGAAACTCCAGTTTCTGAATTTCTAGTTCGCGAAGAACACAGAATCAGGCGAAATTATCATTACATGATCATTAAATTCATCAAACTAAACATACTCACATACTAGATTTCGTACATAATCATTGCCCAACCTTTATAGAGTGATTTTAACCAATTAAAACACATAATTATAGAATTAAAACATGCAATTTCACTGTTCTTGAAGGTTTTGAACAAAAACCATAAAAATTAACACTACAGAGTCGTTATAACACTGAATCCTTTCATTTAAAGGTTGGTTTCTTCGTTTTAATATATATAATTATATACGAGTGTGAATTTTACAAAACAATATATGTATGACATATTAAATTTACGTATAAGGGCCATATGGCCATATTTCTATACTCTGTAAATTTTGAAGCAATAATATACGTTATAATATTATGAAACTGATGATATGGAACCATACAATATATAGTGAAACACATTATAACAACATCTTATTACATATATACACATAATTAATACTCTTTCCAATTACATGAATTTAACAGAAACTTGAAAGCCAAAAACTTAAACCACTTAAGTTTGAGATTTGGAGAAGAAGAGATTACCCTATTACGAATGAATAAGAGTGACGTCCCTTTTTAGATTCTTCTTCAATCACAGAGTTTCTCCTACAATTCCTCTGAATTCTCTCTGAGCACTCAACTTTTAATTAACTTAGCATACGTGAAAAGAAAAATAATACACCTAATGCGTATAAGAACTGGCGTGGTGGTGGTCAGTTACCCAGTCATGGGTTAACTGCTCCCAACCCCCACTAATGCCATGTTTGACTAGCCTTAAAAAGGCTTACACCCATTTAATTTAATAACTATTTTATCCTATGGTTTAATAATATCACACCCAATTATAAAATAAATCAAATATCTTATTTACTTTAATTTAAATAAAATATGATAATTTCTCATTAATTCACAGTCTTATAATTAATTTTCTCATTAATTATAAAATAATATTAGGCTTATTAAATATTTCTTTTAATTCAATAAACTCACATAATTACATACTTTGAATAATAAAAAATTTCCACATTAATTTAATAAATATAACACATATAATTAAATTAATCTACCACAATTGCATCCATTAATTATTTAATCTAATAATTAAATCATCGAAAATATTTATTTAATTCAATAAATATTAAAATTAAATTATAAAAATCTCGTTTGTCACATCTTTCCTCCCTTAAAAGGATTCTTTCCCCAGAATCACGACTCAATAAATTTAACCTGTTACATTCTCTCCCCTTACAAAGATTCTGTCCCCAGAATCACTTACACATAATTTAAGTAAATAAATGAGGGTAATTTTTTATCATATTCTCTTCGAGTTCCCACGTAGCTTCTTCAGCGTTGTGGTTCCTCCAAATTACCTTAACAGAAGGTATTACTTTATTTATGAGAACTTGTTCTTTTCTATCGACAATTTGAACAGGAATTTCTTCGTAAGATAAGTCTTTTTCAAAATGTAGGGGTTCGTATTCAATTACATGCTAGTAATCGGGTTTGTAGGGTCGTAATACAAAAATGTGGAAGACGTTGTGGACATTCTCGAGTGCTGGAGGTAGGGCTACCTCATACGCAACTTCTCCGATTCTTCGCAGTACTTCAAATGGTCCAATTAATCTTGGACTTAATTTCCCTTTTATTCCGAACATGATCTTTCCTTTCCAGGGAGAGACCTTCAAAAACACATAACTATCCAATTCAAACTCGATATTTTTATGATGTAGATCGGCGTATTTCTTCTGCCTATCTTGAGCTGCTATCAGTCTTGTTCGGATCACTTTGACTGTTTCTGCTGTCTGCTGTACTAATTCCGGGCCTAGTAATTGTCTTTCCCCAACTTCATCCCAGTAAAGCGGAGTCCTGCACTTTCTACCGTATAACGCTTCATAAGGCGGCATGCCAATACTAGCGTGGATAACTGTTGTTATAGCCGAAGTCTACGAGCAGTAGGTGATCATCCCAATTTCATTTAAAGTCCATCACACATGCTCTTAGCATATCTTCTAATGTCTGAATCATTCTCTCGCTCTGTCCATCTGTTTGAGGGTGGTATGCGGTACTCATCCTCAGCTGCGTACCCATGCATTCCTGTAGACGTTTCCAGAAGTTCGATGTAAAGCGCGGATCCCTATCGAAAACAATTGACACCGGAACTCCGTGTCGCGAAATAATTTCTTTCACATATAACCTCGCCAACTGATCTAAGTTTAATCTGATATTGATCGAAAGGAAGTGTGCGAATTTCGGCAGTTAGTCAACGATAACCCATACTGCGTCATAGCCTTTCTGAGTCGTCGGAAGGCCAACCACGAAGTCCATTGTAATATGTTCCCATTTCCATTCTGGGATCTCTAGCGGTTGTAGCAACCCACTCGGTCTCTAATGTTCTGCTTTCAGTTTCTGACAGGTTAGACACTTGGCAACACACTCTGCAACATCTCGTTTTAGATTTAGCCACCAGAAATGTTGTCGAAGATCTTGGTACATCTTGGTACTACCAGGGTGAATCGAATATCGTGAGTTGTGAGCCTCGCTCAAAATGTCTTCCTCAATCTCTGGCACTGGTGGTACCCAAATTTTACCCTCAAATCTTAGTATTCCTTCCTTGTCGATCTTAAATTTCGGTTCAGTTCCTTCAGATATCTTCAATATCACCTTTTAGCAGTCATTGTCCTGAAGTTGAGCCTCCTTAACTTTATCCAGTAAGGTTGTACCAGATTGCATCTGAAACAGTTTTTCATCTATTTCCATAGGATATTTCACTTCTAACTCCAACTTCTCCATTGCTGAAATCAATTTTTTCTGAGAGTTCAACATCATCAATTTCTCCCGACTCTTTCTACTTAAGGCGTCGGCAACCACATTTTCCTTACCCGGATGGTATAAAATCTCACAGTCGTAGTCCTTAATTAGTTCCAACCACCTTCTCTGACGCATATTCAAGTCCTTTTGTGTAAAAATATATTTCAGACTCTTATGGTCTGCATATATTTCACACTTCTCCCCATAGAGATAGTGCCTCCAGATTTTCAAAGCAAAAACCACTGTAGCTAACTCCAAGTCGTGGGTCGAATATCCCTTCTCGTAATCCTTCAATTGTCGTGACGCATATGCAATGACTCTGTCGTTTTGCATAAGCACACAGCCAAGCCCTTTATGCGACGCATCACTATAAACAACAAAATTTCCTGTATCGTCCGGAAGAGACAACAAAGGTGCTGAACTCAACCTCTTCTTCAATTCTTGGAAGCTTTCCTCACACTTCTCCGTCCAAATAAATTTCACCGCTTTTTGAGTCAAATTTGTTAACGGAGCTGCGATCTTGAAAAAGTCTTGAATGAATCTTCTGTAATATCCTGCCAATCCAAGAAAACTTCGTACTTCCGACGGCGTCCTCGGCTGATCCCAGTTAATTACGGCTTCGACTTTGGATGGATCTACCGAAATTCAATCTTTATCGATCACATGCCCAATAAATTGTACTCGCTCGATCCAGAATTCGCATTTCAAAAACTTGGCATATAACTTCTCCCTTCTCAACACTTTCAACGTGAATCTCAAATGCTCTTCATGTTCTTCCTTGGTTTTTGAATATACCAAAATATCATCTATAAATACCACTACGAACTTATCCAAAAACAGCTTGAACACACCATTCATTAGTCCCATAAATACTGCAGGAGCATTCGTTAGATCAAACGACATTACTAAAAATTCGTAGTGACCATATCGTGTTCTGAACGCTGTCTTCGGTACATCCTCTGGTCTCACCTTTAGTTGATGATAACCACTCCTCAAATCTATCTTGGAAAAATATTTCGCTCCCTTCAATTGATCAAACAAATCATCGATCCTTGGTAATGGATATCTATTCTTAATCGTGACTTTATTTAGTTCTTAGTAATCAATGCATAGCCGCATCGTTCCGTCCTTTTTCACAAATAACACCGGCACTCCCCACGGCGATACGCTCGGTTGAATGTACTTCTTGTCCAGTAATTCTTGTAGTTGTACCATCAATTCTTTCATTTCTACATGCGCCATTCTGTATGGTGCCTTCGATATTGGAGCCGTTTTTGGTGCCAAATCAATCACAAATTCGACCTCTCTATTTGGCGGAAGTCCTGGCAAATCGTCTGGAAATACGTCGGTGAAGTCTCTCACTACTGTTATCTCCTTACGACTGTCGACTATGTAAGCTAAATATCCTACACATCCTTGTCGTAACAACTGGCCTGCATCATCGTCAGACAACTCGCTTGTCTAGGCGACTTGCTACCATAAAACACAACCTTTGACGGAGTCATAAGGTTAATACGCTTCTTTTGGCAATCAATTATCGCCCCGTAAATGAATAATCAGTCCATTCCTAAGATAACGTCAAATTCCCCAAGTCGAATAGGGATAAGATCTACGTTCATGATATTACCCTTAATATCCACTCTACAGTTCTTGTGTACGTACTTAACAGAGATTATTTCTCTATTCGAAATTTCTATGTTCATGGGGTGTTCCAACTCATCCTTAGGCAAATATAATTTCTTAGCAAAGTCATCGGATATAAAGAAACAAGTAGCAACCAAATCAAATAATACATAAGCATTAACTTTATTGATCGAAATGATACCTGACACCACATCACGAGATTGGACTGCATCCTGCACCGTCATGTTGAATGTCCTGACGGTCGGTCGGTTAGTTACGGTTGGTCCTATGATGGTTAGAGCGCTTCCACCGCTCTTTCCTCGGTTTCCTCCTGATCCTGCCCCTCCAGATCCCTTCTTATGACAGTTTCTTGCCAGATGATCCTTTGAACCACAAGTGAAACAGGAACCCTTCTTTGGGTTAGGACAGTTAGGTGCTATGTGGCCTTCCTGACCATAATTATAGCACACTCGTTTACCTTTCATGCAAACTCCCAGATGAGCTTTCCTGCAGGTCGGGCATGCTTCGATCCTTTTCTGCTGACCTCCTTGTTGATTTGCAGACGATGAATTGTCAGACCACCTTCTCTTCTGATGATTACCACCTCCTGTGTTGCTCCCACTTGCCTTGTTAATTCCTTCACTTTCATTCTTCTTCTTTTTCTGATCCTGATTATATTTGGTTACCGCATCGCTTCCACCTTCAGCGAGTATGGATTTCTCTGGTACCCCGGCGAATGTCTTTAACTGAAACATCGATACCTTACAATACAACCAAGGCTTCAGTCCTTGTTCGAACCTTCTTGCTTTTCTCTCGTCCGTGTGCACTTGATATGTGGTGAACCTCGCTAACTCGTTGAATCTAGCCGCATAATCTGGTACGGACATATTCCCCTGCTTCAACTCCAGAAACTGAACCTCCAATTGGTTCTGCGAGCTGGTCGGGAAATACATATCGAAAAACATCTCCTTGAACCTCTCTCGGGTAATCATACCTTATCCTCCACGGACCTTGTTTGCTTGCCACCAATAACTGGCTTCAGATTTCAGCATAAACATTGCAAAAGTGGTCTTCTGGTCCTCTCTGACTCTTGCGCCCTCAAAAACCTTCTCTATTTCCATAACCCAAGTCTGAGCTTCGATCGGGTTCATGGAGCCTTTAAACTCTGGCGGTCCTACCGCCTTGAAATCTTTGAATGATGTATTCGGTGGAGCTTGAGGTTGATTATTCATTGCTCCAGCTATTAAGTTCACTAATTGTTGGACGGGATTAGCATTGGCGTTATTGTTGTTATTCGTTGACTCTTCCTGAGCTGGTTGACGGTTTTATCTTCTTCTTGGCGGCATATTTCTGTTAAAATATATGCTTAATAGATCTTTATTAAATTCTGTAAATAGTTAAGGCTTAACTCAACAATTTAACATAATCACTTAGCACACTTTCTTAAACAAATTGATATAATAATTTAATCAAAAGTTTTAACATCAAATGATAGCATCACTGCTATTTACATCAACTATCCCGAGATTGGAATCTACAGCATTTAAAACATCAAAATATTCCTTCGTTCATAAACACATCAGAATTTATATCTAAATACCAGATAAGTTTTCACATAATTAAATAAATCCTATCACTCTCTGTTAAGCCGCTGAATAGCCCTGCTACGCTCCTCTTCCATGATGTGAGACATAGTTCTGCGATCCAGCATGTATGATGGTAGTCCTTTGAACTGGATTGGGTAACTCAAAACTCGATCCTGGGCCTCATCCATTGCATTATTAAGTGTAGAGTACGTCTCCCCAAGCTTAGCCTTCTTTACATGACAATCCCTTTCTGCAAGATCAGCACGACGTGATTCTCTCACCCAGCCCTCCTCGGCTATGGTAAGCCTATCTGAGCTTTCCTTCAGTTCCTTCTTCAACTTCTCTATTTCTTCGGACTTTTCCTTGGTTTGACCCTTCTCGTAGACCAAATCCCATTCTACATTTCCTAGTCTTGTGTGGAGAGTCACAACTTCCCTATCTTTCTGCTCGATGGTAATCTGCTGAATAATCGCTCGCTCAGTCAGATCCTTAATAGTGTCACATAACTCTACGTTATGGTCATATAACTCGTCGTACATCTCAGTATCGATGGAGTTTGGTGGGAACTCCTCTTCTTCCTCTTCCTCGTCAGGATCCTCCTCTGGATCAGTCTCAGGCTCATGCTCCTGACCAACAACAGTGATCAACGGAGATAGCTCCCTCTGTACTAATTGCTCCCTGATAACATTAATGTCTCGGGGCTCCTCCTCAGTAGGTACTCGGGGTTCCTCCTCCCCAGCTCGAATAGCTCGTCCAACATCTGACATCCTGACAACACATTTCAAGTTTTAGTTACTAAGTCGTACTAGTGAGCACATAAGCACATAAAATCTTTTATTATCTTCAATGAATTAAGAAATTCATTTCTTAGAACTCGATAAGAGTTTTCCATCACTATGTTCTTCCTATAAGGCTACTACCTAAGGTTGTTCCCTCACCTAAGGTTCATAACCTACAGCTTTGATACCAACCTGTGAAACCCCCAAATCTGGGACTTAAATTTCCACATGATTTGGTGTTCACTATTCAAATATTATATATCTATCTACCCATAATAACCGAAAAAATTAATAGATAGAAATCAATCCTCTCCTTAAGGAGTTACATCATCAGAATTAAATACATCAATCTCAGGTCATACTAACCTTAAATCTTAACTACGGAAACATAAACAATTTATAGTCTTATACAACATCAACATAAGTCTTAACACATAAATTCAACATCATAAAAAACAACAAGTCTTCATTTACATCACTTGATAATCTTTCTCTTGCCCTTGGTAGTAGAAGGCTCGTCAGATCTTTCGTTCTTAACTGCAATGTTATTATTACGTAAGAGTGAGCACGATTTTCCACAAGTATAACAATGAAATAACAATATAATAACATGCGAGTGAATCAAAGACTTCTGAAAGAAACTCGACTTTTGAATTAAGAATGAATAATAAGAATCAAAAGAATTCTGAGGGTCATAAGACCTTGAACTATGTCCTAGGTATCAAGGGTTATATTTGAAACCTTTAACAGTCATAAGACTATGGACTCTTCTTCTCGTACTTAGGGGGATCAACCCTTAGTATAGTACAATAATGTGCACAATATCTTAACGCTAATGCATAAGTAATCCCTATACAGGGTTGTTCATCTCAGTTTGACATTAGAGTCTGCACCAAAGAAAGTTTGGTTTGGATAAATCAATAAGAGTTCTGAAATTTATAACGTTCACCAACTATGGACTAGTTGAATCAATAAGGATTCGCTAGTCTAACAAGGTTCAACAATAAATGATATTTAAATTGAATAACAATCTCAAGAGGTATACAATAGAACAATTATTGTATAACAGAATCATACTTTGAAAAGATAAGTAATCTTTAACATAACAAATTGAACTTGTTTAATAATAAAGAGAATTTAGTCGACAAAATTTATAAACTTGAATAATGATAACAAGTAAGGTTAGGAAACTTGCCTCGTACGTAGATTACACGTTAATTATACACGTTCTTCGATATAATCCTACATACCATTTCCATTCACAACTCTAGTTAATTATAATATAATTAGTCATCATAAGTTCATTCTTTTTGTCTAACTCGAATTATGACTATACTTAGTAAACTACTATACTCATAGCCACATAATTTACAGTTCATGAACAATAAGCTAACTATGAGTTCAATCATTCAATTCACACATAAATGTGTTATTGACATGTTAAGAATTTATTCTAACACCTCATTATATGTCTAACATGTTTTTATGTTCATTAGATTAAGTTACTAACACATTGCTAGACTTGAGCATTTTAAAAAATTAATTTCTGGACCATTCTGCTAAGTGGCGCTGCGGCGCCACTGTTATACTGGTTCTTGGCGCTGCGGTGCCGTGGCACTACCGCTTGAGACATGGCGCTGCGGCGCGGTGGCGCTGCGGCGCGGGAATTAAGCATGGAGTTGGCGACGCGGCGCGAAACTCCAGTTTCTGAATTTCTAATTTGCGAAGAACACATAATCAGGTGAAATTATCATTACATGATCATTAAATTCATCAAATTAAACATATCCACATACTAGAATTCGTACATAATCATTACCCAACCTTTATAGAGTGATTTTAACCAATTAAAACACATAATTACAGAATTAAAACATGCAATTTCACTGTTCTTGAAGGTTTTGAACACAAAACATAAAAATCAACACTACGGATTCGTTATAACACTGAATCCTTTCATTTAAAGTTTGGTCTCTTCGTTTTAATATATATAATTATATACGAGTGTGAATTTTACAAAACAATATATGTTTGACATATTAAATTTACGTATAAGGGCCATATGACCATATTTCTATACTCTGTAAATTTTGAAGCAATAATATACGTTATAATATTATGAAACTGATGATATGGAACCATACAATATATAGTGAAACACATTATAACAACATCTTATCACATATATACACATAATTAATACTCTTTCCAATTACATGAATTTAACAGAAACTTGAAAGCCAAAAATTTAAACCACGTAAGTTTGAGATTTGGGGAAGAAGAGATTACTTTATTACGAATGAATAAGAGTGACGTCCCTTTTTAGATTCTTCTTCAATCACAGAGTTTCTCCCACAATTCCTCTGAATTCTCTCTGAGCCCTCAACTTTTAATTAACTTAGCATACGTGAAAAGCAAAATAATAAGCCTGATGTGTATAAGAACTGGCGTGGTGGTGGTCAATTACCCAGTCATGGGTTAACTGCTCCCAGCCCCCACTAATGCCATGTTTGGCTAGCCCTAAAAAGGCTTACACCCATTTAATTTAATAACGCTTTTATGCTATGGTTTAATAATATCACACCCAATTATAAAATAAGTCAAATATCTTATTTACTTTAATTTAAATAAAATATGACAATTTCTCATTAATTCACATAGTCTTATAATTAATTTTCTCATTAATTATAAAATAATATTAGGCTTATTAAATATTTCTTTTAATTCAATAAACTCACATAATTACATACTTTGAATAATAAAATTTCTCCACATTAATTTAATAAATATAACACTTATAATTAAATTAATCTATCACAATTGCATCCATTAATTATTTAATCTAATAATTAAATCATCAAAAATATTTATTTAATTCAATAAATATTAAAATTAAATTATAAAAATCTCGTTTGTCACATCATCACTTAGCCTCTCTCAAAATTTTCAGATGAAAGAGAGAGAGAAGACTTGGCTAGGTGGAAAAATAAAGTTAGTCACTTTTCTAGACTTTATGCTTTTAAATCCAAGATGCAATGTATCTAGCTGATCAGGATGGCTGATTGTTGGGATGTTAGCACATGGCTAGGGCTAGGGTTATTTACCAACTACATCTAGGGTAAAATTTACAAGTTAGCTAATAAAGAATAAAAAAGGGCATTTTAGTCTTTTGATTATAATTTTAATGGCATAGTGGTCAATTGCTACAACCCTTAGGGTTTAACACCCTAAGGTTTTACAAAAATTAAATTTTTAGTATTTTCTAATTAGATTTAAAAATAAAAAATTAAGATTTCTAAATTATAATTAGGGTTTTCTAATTATGTTAAGATTTCCTAATCATAATTCAAGCTTGCTAATTAGGATTAATAGTTCCTAATTAAAATTACTAATTTAGCAATTAAGTCCATAATTGTACATTAGGATTTATAACCTAAGATTTAGGGCTTCTAAATTATAATTAGGATTTCCTAATTAGATCAGGGTTTCATAATTACTTACAACTTAAAAATTAGGATTAATGTTTCCTATTTAACATTAACATTATTAAATTAACAATTAAATTTTTTCTAATTATAGATTAGGGTTTTTAATTCAGAAATTAGGGGTTTCTAACTAATCAATTAGGGTTATCCCTAATTAGGATTGTAATTAATACACTTAAGCCATTAAGCCCCTAAATTAGGGTTTTCATATTATGAATTAGGGTTTTGAATTCCCAAAACTAAAATTAAGGTTTTCAGAATCGGTAATAGGGTTTCTTATCCATCGCTAGGGTTTTCTAACTGAACGTTGACATTCTTAATATAATATTAGGGTTTGCCACTGATATAGCTTATATGGTCAACCCTTGACCCTTCACCACATACTGAACACATATACTGCCATATACATAGAATATATTCACTTATATACTTAATGGTGAATAATTCACCATATGATTTTAAACCTACCAAAATTCAAAATTCATCACAGAATTTTGAAATCCTTAAAATTTCTTCTTGAAAATATCGAATCCAATCACTTATTTTCTGTCTAGGTTTATTATTTAACCTTAATTTAATATTTTAAGATTTTATAAATATCCAAATTCTTGGGTTGTCACAAGTAATAAGATGTATCAAGACCTTCGACAGAACTTTTGGTGGCCAAACATGAAGAGAGAGATATCATAATATGTTAGTAAATGCTTAACTTGTAAGAAAGTTAAGGCCGAACACCAACGTCCGAGTGGGTTATTGCAGTCATTAGAAATTTTAGAGTGGAAGTGGGAGTATATCACGATGGACTTTGTGGTGGGACTTCTAATGACAAGGAAGGGATACGACGCTATTTGGGTAATAGTAGATCGGTTGACAAAATTGGCTCACTTTTTACCAATATGAATTGGGTATAATGTAGAGCAATTGGCTAAACTGTATGTCAAAGAAAATATTTCAAGACATGGAGTACTTGTTTCAATTATGTCAGATCGTGATCCACGATTCACATCGAATTTTTGGAGAAGTTTGCAAGACCAACTGGGAACGCAGTTGAGGTTGAGTACAGCTTATCATCCTTAAACGGATGGACAAAGTGAACGGACAATTCAAACATTAGAAGATATGTTAAGATCTTGTGTTATGGATTTCAAGGGGAGTTACGACGAACATCTGCCTTTGGTGGAATTCGCTTATAACAATAGTTTTCACGCTAGTATAGGCATTCTGCCTTACGAAGCGTTATATAGGAGGAAGTGTAGAACTCCATTGTGTTGGGATGAAGTAGGTGAACGTCGGATGTTGGAACCTGAAATGGTACAACAAACGACAGATATGGTAAAGTTAATACGTAATCGATTGGTAGCGGCTCAAGATAGACAAAAGAAGTATGTGAATACTCACCGTGAGAAGAGCGCGTTTGAGGTCGGTTCGTATGTCTTTCTGAAAGTGTCGCCTTGGAATGGGAAGATACGCTTTGGAAAGAAAGGGAAGTTAAGTCCAAGGTTTATAGGACCTTTTGAAATTTTAAGAAGGGTAGGAGAGGTAGCTTATGAAGTAGTTTTACCTCCAGAGATGGAACGAATACATAATGTGTTTCACGTGTCAGTATTGTGTCCTTATAAACCGGACTACAAACACGTAATAGAGTATGAATCTATTCAAGTAGAAAAAGACTTAACGTATGAAGAACTTCCAATTCAAATTATGGATAAGAATGAACAAGTTTTGAGAAATAAGATAGTACCTTCAGTGAAGGTAATTTGGAGGAACCACAATGCCGAAGAAGCAACGTGGGAACTCGAGAGTAAAATGAAGGAAAATTTTCCCCATTTGTTTAAGTAATGGTATCGAGATTCTGGGGACAGAATCCTTATAAGGGGGAAAAATGTAACGCCCGAGAAAAATTTGATTTTATGTGAATTAGATTTTTATTTGATTATTTGAATTAAATGAATTTAATTGTTTATTTATGTGAGTAAACTGTTTAAAGGTAGTTCTATGACCTATAAGGTGCGGATGTGGTTAGGACTCTAGCTATGTGCTATGATAAATTGTTTTGAATTTCCAAGACCAAAATAAAAGTTTTCTGAGAAATTTTCGTAAAAACACTATTCATCCGTTTCTGCTCGGGGATTAATTATGAATATGAAATATTCAATAATATTTTAGTTATGGCAAACAAAGTTTTTGCCTGCAGACTTAAAACCTAAGGGTTAGGAAAAGTGAGTTTCGAGAATTAAATGACTATGTATAATAAGTAGAGTTATTATACATAAGAAGGACGAGTATGATACTAGTTATTATACAAGTATAGTATGAAGAATATTACGACGTATAATACGAATATCGTACGATGTATATACAAAGAGAATACGAGGATTATGCGAATAGAATACGACTAGTTCTTAATGGACTTTAGTAATTGGACTTTGTCAATTCCAATTGGACTTGGATTATGTTAAGCCCAATGTGATGTTAAATAAAGCCCAAGATAGGCCCGATATGAATTTATTCTAAGCCCAAACCAAGAAACCAAATCGTGGGTTGAACCGATGAATCACCAGATGGGTAAAACCCATGAGGCAACCCATGTGGGACTCTCAAAGGGGCATGTGGACTAGCCACTTTGTGGCCAAGTAAATTGGTTTTACTTGGTGGGAAAGAAATGAATAGTAAGGAGGTGGACCTTTTTGCCAATTTGCCCTCCACTTGGTTTTTCTATAAAAGGAAGCTAAGTTAGTTCATTAGTTGTTTTACCAAACTTCAACAAATATATTGAAAGAGAGATAAGAGCATTAACAAGTAATCAAGAAGAATCAAAACAGAGTATTCAAGCTTTAGTCAAGAATGCGAAGAACATTAAGGTAACGATACGTAAACTCTAGTCTTCAATCCATTTCTATTTATTTTTCATAGAGAAGTATGAATTGGTGGAGCATGTCTCTTCCGGAGTAATAAGGATGGCTATTAGTGTATTAAAACATTGATAAGCCATGTATAAGTAAATTCATAAGCGTTTAAGTGAGGTTTAATCGAAGAAAACTATTAAAATGTTGATTTGGTTATTGATGTATAAATTGAAAACCATCAAATATAGATTATGTGCATATTTCTTGGTTAGGGTATAGATATCGAATCAATGGATTGGTTCCATTTGGGTTGGTGTATAAATCTCGAGTAACGAAGTTATGGCAAAATTTACAAGATTAGACGAGAATCGTCGAAATTGTAGAATTTCCAGATTAGTAGTCAAAAGTCGCTGTTTAATTTAGAAACTTCAATTTTCGATGGCGTAGCATAGAATAATGTAGTTAAGAGTCGGGGACTCAAGAATGGTCGAATTCTGACTTAAAACGAAGAAACGAGTTATGAACGTTCACGAACTTTAAACGAACGCGTAATAGAAAGTTAAATAGTGAATTCATTGTTAACGAATTTAAAAACTATTTTTTTTCCAAATGAAATCGAAGTATATGAAACTCGTGCTGCAGCACTGAGAAGAGGGTTTGGCTACTGCTAACTCGCGCCGCAGCGCCAAAGTTATACCTGAAGCTGGCGCCGCAGCGCCGGTAAGAGAGAAAAGTCTAACTTAGTTAATTTTGAAACCAACAGTTTACATGATAACTATGGGGCATGTATATACTTAATATACATGGTAAGACTATTCCTAAATCACATATATGGTGATGATTTTAGGAATCTAACGTTGTTTAATAATAATTAAACAAATAACGTATATGATAAGAAGTGAAGGTAAAACCTATGTATGTACTATATGGAGTTCGATGTCGGTAATTCAAGAGGAATTCATCTGAGTTAATAAATCATTTATGGTTCAACTACGATGGTACTTAACCAATGGTTGTTGAGTATTGGTTTAGTTATGTAAGAACGTTAATAAGCCGCAAGGAAGGATAAGTAACTCGAAACGAATTTTATTAATGAAATAAATTCGGTTAAGTTATAGAAGAGAAAGAAGTTGGTAAAAATAATGTGATTAGATTGGTTGGTAGCTAATTCTAGTGTACTATGTGAATATATCATGTAGCAACTGTAAATACCAAGAACTATTAAATTTTAATTGAAGACGCTTGAAGGCAAGTTTTCTTAACGCTTGTCTAACCTTCGTATTAGCCAAGTTTCTGTGATTCATGTTATAATATGCATGAATTGTTTTATGAAAGAGTCGATGCTAGTTTTAACTCGGCTAGACCAATCTTAAGAGTTTGACTGATTTATTTACAAGTCTTTCGATATAGTATTGATAACGCTATCCTATGCCAATTGTTTGGTACAGATTCAAAGGTAAGCCTGAGTATGAATAAACAAAAGTATTTTACATCGATTATTTGATGGGCACGTGAGGTTGCCAAAACTTAAATGTAGATACGTTTAATGGATGAGTGTTGATCAACATAGAGTACTATATGTTGATCACCTAGAAGTGCTCGTAAGATATATCAGACTTACGGAATTAGTGCCGGGTTATCCTTTTTCATGAATGAAAATCAAACGAGGATGTTCATGGTCTTTTAACCTACTCAGAATTCCTAAGTTACTGTATGCACTTTGAAATGGTTTTATGAGGATGAAAAGTGTTATTCAATATTTCATAGTACTTCATAGCTATTTGTTCAGTTAATGAAGAATAATCATATAATTCTCGACGTGGTACTTGTATTATATATATTGCTAGACTTGCTGAGCTAGTTATGCTCACTTCTTGCTTGAATTATATGATTGCAGCTAAGGCCGAGTGAACCGAGGGTTCTAGTAAAGATAAAGGCAAAGCTAAGGTGGATAATTAGTTTATCATGTAATAGACTAGTATATTTGTATGAAGTATACTATGATAAACGAAGAATGTAATTGGTTAAAAGAATCTGGGAAAGGATTCATTACTATTGGAATAAGAATGTAGTAAATATAATCATTTTGATGTTGTTTCAATGGAATGAATGTATAGTGATGAGTACCATGTAGCACCATATCTGTGGGTTGAAAGTACCTGGATTTAGAGGCGTCACAATGTAATCGACAAGAATAGAATTTCAGTAGATCCAACTAAGATCGAAACGGTTGTGAATTGGGAATAACCAACAACTCCAACAGAAGTAAGAAGTTTTCTCGATTTAGCGGATTATTATCGACATTTTATAAAAGACTTTTCAAAAATAGCAACCCCACTAATCAATTTAACTCGAAAGACGGTGAAATACATCTGGACAGATAAATGTGAAGAAAGCTTCCGAGAGTTGAAGAAACGACTGAGCATGGCTCTAGTGTTGTCCTTACCATATGATACATAAGGCCTTGTAGTATTTAGTGATGCGTCACACAAAGGTTTAGGGTGTGTGTTGATGCAACATGGAAAAGTGATTGCTTATGCATCACGACAACTCAAAGATTATGAGAAGAGGTATCCTACTCATGACCTAGAGTTAGCCGCGATAGTTTTTACCCTGAAAATTTTGAGGCATTACTTGTACGGGGAGAAATATGACATATATACAGATCACATAAGTCTGAAATATATTTTTACACAAAAGGAGTTAAACTTAAGGCCGAGAAGATGGATAGAATTGATAAAGGATTTTCAATGTGAAATCTTATATCATCCCGAGAAAGCTAATGTAGTGGCAGATACGTTAAGTAGAAAGAACCAAGAGAAGTTAAACGTAATAACCAACAATGAAGGGTTAATAAAAGATTTTAAAAGACTTGAAATTGAGGTGGAATGTCCAACTACCTCTACCTAAAAGTTATTCATTCTAGAGGGAGTTTCAACTCTACTAGATAGAATCAAAGAGATGTAGGGAAAAGACGAGGAGTGTCAAAAATATAAATCTAATATAACTCACATCAAGAATATCAAATAAAGAATAGACAAGGATGGAGTACTAAGATATGAAGATAGAATTTGGGTTACGTTAAATCAAGCATTAAAAGACGAAATCTTAAATGAATCTTATAATTCTAAATTTTCCATACATCCTGGTAGTACTAAAATGTACAAAGACTTAAGTCCACACTTTTGGTGGTCGAATATGAAAAGTGAAACAGCAGAATGGGTAAGTAAATGTCTCACGTTTCAAAGGGTTAAAGCAGAGTGGTTTACTTCAACCCTTATCAGTTCCTGAGTGGAAGTGAGAACACATAAAAATGGACTTCGTGGTAGGCCTTCCTACTACACGGAATGGCCACAATGCCATTTGGGTAATAGTTGACCGACTTACCAAATCAGCTCATTTCTTACCTATCAAAGTATTCATAACCTAGATCAACTTGCCAAGTTATATATTAATGAAATTATGTCTAGGCATGGAGTACCTGTTTCTATAGAGTCAGACCGAGACCAATATTTTACCTTAAATTTTTGGGAAAGTCTTCAAAAACACCTAGGAACTCAATTAAGATTAAGTACAATATATCACCCTCAAACAGATGCGTAAAGTGAGAGAACCATTCAACCATTAGAAGATATGTTAAGAACATGTATCATAGACTTCAAAGGAAGTTGGGAAGATCAGTTACCTTTGGTAGAATTTGCCAATAACAACAGTTACCATGCTAGCTGTAAAGCCCCCAAATTTAGGTACTTGAAACCCGTACTCGGTGCTTCACGATACCATTTCTATGAGCGGAATAATACTAATAATAATAACAATAATATAAAGATCAACTTAGTTTACATATCATCAGAGTCTAATCCCCAGTTACGAGACCTTTAAACATTCATTACATTACATGATAATTAATATATATCATCATTATCCTAATAAAGTCTAGTTATTACAAAAAATAGCATTATTATTCATTCAGTGATCTTCCCTTTTCCTTTGTTCTTGGCAGAGCCTTCAGGTTGTTCATACTTAGCTAAAAACATTTAAATTAAGCAAGGATGAGCATTTTAGTGCCCAACAAGTAATAGCAATTATATATATATATATAGCTGAAAGAAATTAAAAAAATTTTTTATACTACCCTTCTACAACAAACCAATAGTTGTGAAGTAATCTTAACCGATAATAATAACATAACAACCCTCTTTCAAATTTTTGAAACTACGTAATGACTATAATTAGGGTTAAGGTGACATACTATAAACATTGTTTTCAATTTTTAAAAAGGTTAAATAGAACTTCATCTGTAAACCGTCATAACTTACGGGCACGTGGGTGATCAGCCCGTTGTACCCTGTATTGATCAATACTACATGCAAGAACGATGTTATCGTTCACTCTGTCCATATTGGGTGCATAAAAAGTTTTCCCGTGTACGGGATGTTCATACTTGTCGGGGTTCCAAACCAAAGGTTTTATCTTGTTCAACAATAATCTATAATTCAACATATATATACGGGTAATTAACAAAGGTGTATCGACATGTGATTAAATACAATGATTATCCAAGTGGGGACACTTGTACAACCATTTATAGAACGAACAGAATATATATCTGAATTACCATATACTAACATGTTGATAATCAATGAGCGTATATAATATAGAGTTAATAATCTGTACAGTAATAATATAATTTAGAAACATTTTTACTCATGTCCATTGCATAAAGAAAATGCAAAGGTAAGATACTTACCTGATACGCTGCTTACAATTCGCAACTTAGTTTTATCTTTTTCATAACACCTATCAGTAATAAGATCATTTTACTGATTAGAATAACATATCTCAACACATAATACTGCTTATTGCAGTCAGCTCATAACCTAATCACTTTGTCACATATGTTTAACAACCATTGAATCACAAATAAACACATATCTAATCAAATTATCTAAGTCCAGATCAATTTCTGAAATATGTCGGTGTACCGAAGGCTTTATCGGGTAATTATCGAGTCTAAGACTCTATCCTATAGCTCAATAACTGTAATTATAAGTCATATTATTTTTAAACGACTTATAATAATTTTTAAACATTTATTATAATTTATCATGAATTTTCAAACATCGGAATCATTATTAAATGATTTAAATATCAAACAATTCTATTATCATTAATATTTAATTACTATTAAACTATTAATGAAACCATTGCCAAAATATTAAAGTTATTTATAATAACTCAAAATACTTTTAAAGTATTAATATTACCCTTAAATGATTTTTAAAATAATTAAAATTATTTTTAAATAATTACCATTAATATTTAAATATTAATATACTATTTATCAAAATATTAAAATTCATTAATTATAACTTCAAATATTTTTAATTCATTTATATCCTTTTTAAATAATTTTTAAATTAATAAAATCATTTTTAAACTATTTATTTAATATAATTATTAAATAAATTTAATATCATTTAATATTAAATTAATATCATTAATATTAAATTATTAATAAAATTATTCTTTAAATATTAGAAGTTATATTTTATAACTTAAAATACTTTTAAACATTTTATTTTCATTTAAAATGATTTTTCTAATATTAAAATCATTTTTAAAATAAATTATTTAATATAATTATTAAATAACGTTAATATCATTAATATTAATTAATTAATGAAATTTACCTTTAAATATTGAAAGTTATATGTGACGCCCCTAAAATAGGTATACAACACCTATTCTGAGTCGCCAAATACATGGTACAGAAAGCAAACTACAACTTCAATAATACAATTGTCGTGCAAAATACGACAACACATACTGTGAGTTTAAATACAAATATTATCTTCTAGACAATATCCACACTCAAATAAATCCTCATTATAATTATTTAAACACTATTTTACAGAAATAGTGAGGACTGCTAAAATATCTTTCTAGAACCATCACTCCATACCCCGACTAGATCCTGCTATGTTCTCACCTCATGAGAAGAAAAATGGAACAAAAAGGAAAAGGGTGAGCTCAACTAGCCCAGTAAAGAATATTATGACTAAGATAATATACAAACAAATTATCGTTAGTCTTCAACAGGGAAAAATCTGATATAATATAATCGACAACAAGTTTTAGATCAACAACTGCAGCGAAAACAACAAACCATTAGAAGAGTCAAGTAGAGAAAGAATTCTACTATCTTCTAAGATTTAAAAGTCCATCATCAATATTTTATCCCTGTAACATCAATTAATAATCATCTTTATCCAAATATTCATCTTTGCACTACAGGCCAAAGATATTCATTTGTATCACCTGTCAGTCATGTTCATTTCAACACCTGTTCATCTTTCCACTACAGGCCAAAGATATTCATCAAGTAATCATACATCTTTGCACTACAGGCCAAAGATATTCATTAATATCATCATTTAGGACTGAGGATGATGAAAAATATCTTAAAGAGAACGAATCCAATGAGACAGAAGGACAAATAGTAGGGATTCGTATAACAGTTTATCCAAGATCAATAATACTTCATAATAATCAATTGTGAAGCAGAATTCAAAAATAAAGATCAAAACATGGATACAATCAAAGATAGTAACCATAATAGACATCTTGGACAAAAAGGAAAAATTTTATTTTTCGGTGAATAGTGCCGTATTCGTGAATAGTGCCGTATACGTGAATAGTGCCGTATACGTGAATAGTGCCGTATACGTGAATAGTAATCCCGACACAAAAAGTTCCAAATTTGATAAAAACTCATATCAATATTTCAGCATAATGATATTGAAGAAAATAATATCATTTAAGAAGAAAATAATATCCCTTACCTCAAGATATCAGTACTTCTGGTCGGAATACCGGTATAAGGCTGAAAGAAACTTGCTCTGATGAATAGAAACTCTCAAAGTATCTAAATACTCACAAAATACACTCAATAATCTAGAGAGAGAAAGAGAGAAAACTTGTTTCTGGTGTGATTTTTAATTCTAACTTAGCCCTCTATTTATAGGAAAATTTTAGTAGGTTTGACCTGCAACCTGATGGCTTTACCTGCTACTATTCCCACCCACCACATTTGAAATATAATTCAGCACATTTTTTTACCAACCACAAGTGGGGCCCACCAATTCTAGAATTTTTCATCAAAATGATAAACTCCGAAAATTCAACAATTTCTGAACCAGTCATCTCGTAAAATTCATAATAAATCATACGTTCATTTTTAACGGTTCAAAATTTGTGGACATATACTCAACTTATATATGTATAACATATCCAAAAATTACCACGATCCAACTGTCGGATTAAAAATTATAACACCCGCAATATTTCTCAAAAACTCTGATTTGATTTTTAATACCTCCATTCCGATAAAAATACTGATAAAACACCTCAACATTAACTCCTTCATTTTTAACCACAAAAATATATCCCTCATTTATATCCACATAAAATAAATATTTCCTTATCATATGAATCAATAATTAATTATTCACAAATAATATTACAGAATCACATTTATGACAACTAGGCCGTTCCCAGGAAAGAGGGGGCTTTCCAATAAGGATTTCTCCTTACTGGCGCGCAATTAGATGACCAAACCTCTCCTTAGACAGAACTTTCTAGACATTGCCAATAATGTTATCTAATAATATTATTCAAATAATATGAATTATTGATCTGATAATGGAAAATACTGTGCAGCAATAATTATTGAAACAACAATAATATAAAATATCAATGCAACAATTATTGAATCAATAAAATAAAATATTGAACAATAACTACTGTAACAATTATTGAGTAGTGTCTTCTTACGTAAGAATCAATAATTGGTGTAATACCGTGTGCTACTGTATTTTAATCACCGGGTATTCCAACAGTATTAACGGTAACAACTACGCCGTTATTTATAAATAACTTATACTTGTCATTTTCTTCATCCAATCGCTTTTCGTTATGGGGCCCACACAAGGCTGCGCCGTCGTACGAATATTTCCCGACAGCAAGAATATTCCACGACCAAACGAATATTCCCCGACAAAATGAATATTTTATAACCACTTGCTTATTTTGTAAAATTTGCACATTTCACCCATAACCAAAGTATTATATCAAATTAGCCCCTTATTATTCACAAAAATATTTAGAAAAAATTTGATTTTATTCATTAATAAGTTGGGGTCTTACATTATATTTTATAACTTAAAATATTTTTAAATACCTTATTATTATTTAAAATGATTTTTAATATAATAAAATCATTATTTATTTATTTCATTTATTAAATAACTTAATGATCATTAATAATAATCTATTAATAAAATTTATCAAAAAATATTAAAAGTCATTAAAAATAACTTAAAATATTTTCTTATATCATTATATAATTTTAAATGATTTTTCAAGTATTAAAACCATTTTTAAATAATTTATTTAATATAATAAATAAATAAATTAAATACCTTTAATATTTCAAAAATATTAAATATTTATGAAATATATTAAAAATAATTAAAAACTAATTTTTGGACTTTAAAATAATTTTTAATAATTTATTATGTATTTTTAATAATTTAAAACTATTTTTTTCTATTTATTTAATTAAAATAATTAATTTTCGAAAATATTTGTCACTAAAGGGCCCTATAGCGACGAAACTGTCGCTATAGGTGTTTTGGAGCATGTTAGAACCTTCAAAGTCAGAGTTCAAGTTGCAAGGTTTAATCGGTTCTAGATCATTAGTTATCAAGGTTTTGGGTTTGCTAATGGTTTATGATTGTAGTACTAATGTAATACTACAATCATCAACAAGTTTTATTGTAAGACCCCAACTTTTATAAATAAAGATGAATTTTTTATAAATATCATTTTTGAATATTATGGAGTTAATTTGATATAATGTTATAGTTGTGGGTAATATTTATAAATTTTGCAAAGTACGCAAGTTGTTATATAATATTTGATTGGTCGGGGAATATTCGTTTTAACAGGGAATATTCGTACAACGACACAATCATTGGTGGACCTCACAACGGAATTATTGTCGGATTGAGAAAACGATAAAAATATTTTATTAAAAATAACGGCGGAAGTTTTACCATTGTTACTGTTGAACTACTCGGTAGTAAAAGTACAGTAATACGTGTGGTTGCATAGTAGCACACGGTATTGATTATTAATGCTTATGTGAGAAGTCACTCAGTTTGATTCAATTATTGTCAGTTAATAATATGAATTATTTAGCGATAATGACTTTTTGTTTTATTCGTATTATTAACGTAATAAAACAGAAACATCTTTTTATATAAAACAGAATACTTTATTAAATTTATTCTATAAATATAATATATTATATTTTATTTAAAAGATTTTTCTTTAAAATATGGACCGTCAGATTAAAGTAGTCAATCTGGACCGTTCATAGATTAGTTACTATGCATTCTATTTTTCTATAAATAGCAGCTCATTCCTTCATTATTTCTTACGAATTCACTGAACTCTAGAGAGAGAAACTATAGAGAGAAACTATAGAGAGACAGAGAATAAGAGTATTCTGCTACTTAACTACTTCCTTATTTCAGTTCTTCTTTAAAACGGTAAGGGGTGTTATTCTTTCTTATTCATGAAGAGAACTGTTGTTATTCCATTTCTTATTATTCTGTTGGAATAACCTGTATACGCGGTCTACCCTATACTTGGTGACATTCTTCTATTATTCTGTTGGAACATCCTGTCTGTGTGTTTTACACCGGACCTGGTTCCGTTTTTGTTATTATTCTGTTGGAACATCCTGTCTGTGTGTTTTACACCGGACTTGGTTCCGTTTTTGTTATTATTCTGTTGGAACATCCTGTCAGTGTGTTTTACACCGGACCTGGTTCCATTATTTATTATTCTGTCGGAATATCCTGTCTGTGCGTTTACGTCGGACCTGGTTCCATTATTTATTATTCTGTCGGAATATCCTGTCTGTGCATTTACGCCGGACCTGGTTCCATTATTTATTATTCTGTTAGAATAACCTGTTTGTGCGGTCTATCGCATCCATGGTGATTTCTTTTGTTATTCCATTCTTTATTGTACTCAGTTGGTTAAGCTTTGACTTCTATACTCCATGAAATTTGTGGAATATCCTTGATAATTGCATTTCATCCAGTATCTTTTCATGAGAATATTCTTCTAAGCATTCTTGAATTTTACTCCACAAAGCAGTATCATGTTGACAATTTGGACGTTATTAATTCTTGGATAAATTAATTCTTGAACTTGTTTTATTGAATTCTTATATCATTGTCATCATCCTCATGTTTATAAAATGTTGAAAGTCATCTGTGGCATGTAGTGCATAGATGGACTTGGTATGATTATGACCAGGAATTATTCGGTATAATCATGACCGTAATGTTACAAATGATGTGGTAAAAGTCCTCATTGGCCCGTAGTGCATTGATGGACAGTTGTTGGCATGATCATGACCATTAATGAAGACACGAATATCCTTGGCCGTAGTGCAGGGGTGATTCGATGATGTGGATTATTTTATTAAGCTGAGTCACAGCGATAACAGTGTTGAAAAACCTTTTAAATCATAAAAGATAGTAGAGTTTATTTTCTACTTGACTCTTTTAATGGATTGCTTGTTCCACTGCAGTTAAACTTGATGTCTATTATATTTTATCAGTTTAACATTGTTGATGGCTAATGATAATTTATTCTGCGTTATCTTAGTCATAATATTTCTTACTGGGCTAGTTGAGCTCACCCTTTCTTTCACTGTTCTTTTCAGGAAATGAGAACGTAGCTGGGGCAAGTCGGGAAACGGAGTGATGGTCCGAATGATAGTATTAGTTAGTAGTCATCACTATTCTATGTAATGGTGTGTTAATAAATGTAATGAGGACTCCTTTTGAGTATGAATACTCTGTAGAAGATAATATTTGTATTCAAACTCACAATTATGTTTTGTCGTATTGTACACGACAGTTGTATTAGTAAGTTGTATTTGTATTCTGTACAATGTATCTGACGACCCAAGATGGGTGATGTATACCTAATTTTAGGGGCGTCACAGTTGGTATCAGAGCTTAGGGATATGATCCCTGGCTAAGATGTGAGAATAGAACTAGGAGGGGAGAGACGGGGAATTCCTTCGCTAGTATGACCTACCTAAGTTTATTTGTTATGGTTGGTCAGAGTATATTGATAATATATGACATATTAATTAACCCTTATTTTGTGGCAGTATTTGAAAATGGCAGCTGAAAATGTCAACAGTGGAGTGAGTGAGACCGTGACACCTCTAATCACCAACCAAGATAATGTAATATCAGGCGATGAAGAAATTAGAGATATCTACGTGGTAAGTGAAGAACTAATAGTTGCACCCGAGCTAGTGGCAGAGGTATCAGCTGAGAGTGAGGAAGAAGAGGAAGAAGAGGAAGAAGAGGAACCTGAGGAGAATTGGTTAGAAGAAATCTATGATCAAAACTTAGAATTACAAAATCGTGTTCATGAGTTAGAAGAGCAGGCTAAAGAACGGCAGGCGGTCGTTGAGCAAAGAGATGTAACGATTCCAAATTGTGTTACCCGATATGTGATGCTCGAACAAAATCACGCTTTGGCAGAGTGTAAGATATTAAAGTTGGAATCTGAGAATTCAAATATCAAGGATCAGCTGAAAGAAGAAACAACTGAACGAGTGAGAATGCAGGATGCGTGGGTAAAAGCCGCACGACGTGTTGATATTGTAGAAAGAGATGTCCGATCCAAAAAGGCTAAAATAGATGATATACATTTCTCTTTTTGGACAGCAATTGGGAGAACCCAACATCGAGTTTTGAATTACTCTGTACAGAGCGGTCAATCTGAACTAGATATGGATCGAAGATTGATGATTCAGATCATGAAGCAAGAGTACGATGAAGCAGTTGAGGGTGGAATATGCCCTATATTAAAGTCAATTCCAACGATAGAGATGACATCAAATGCTACCCCAGACAAGTCAAAGCCGGGTAGTTCAAGGGAGAGCGGTTGTCATGACTTCCCAACAAGTGAGGAACCCAAATGAAGTTATCGCGGGTAAGCTAATCATAAACCCTTGCGAAGTTTGTACCTTATTCGATACTGGTTTTACCCACTCTTGTATTTCACCTAGTTGTGTTCAACGTTTAAACTTGGCCCTTTAAAAATTTTTTTTATTAGACTTGACTTATCTGTTGAAACTCTATTAGGAGAAACCTTCGTTAACTCCACTAATTATAAATCTTGTTTGATTCAAATCAACACTTTCACGTTACCTGTAGATATGTGATTTTTGGAAACGATTAGTTAACTACCCATTATGCTTTTCGTAAGGTTGTTAATTTTCATATTCCTAACCAACCTGTTATGCGAATTCAAGTAACCAAATCACTAAAGTCAATCATTATCATATCAAGCCATAAGTAAGGATCCCCGTTCCTTTCGTTGTTGACTTCCTGGTGTGGAATGCACCGAAGCCAGACTTTCCGTAGGAGACGTTGTAAATGACGATGGCAAGCTGATAGGTATCAATGTGACGTGTTATCCAAGTCTGGGATGAGAGTCACAGTTTTGAATGATATTTCTATTGTTAATAAATTTCCTGACGTATTCTTGAAGATTTTCTAGCCTACCCCTAGAGCGTGAAATCAAATTTTGTATTGACCCCAGTACAAAACCCATTTCTTAAACCCTCAAATATTTCTTTACTTAAAACGAACGTATCAGGCGCCAAAGACGTTGGCTCGAGCTGTTGAAGATTACGATCTTACTATGCAATATCATCATAGAAGTGCGAACGTGGTAGCTGACGCGTTGAGTAGAAGATTGTATGCGGTTACAAGTACGAATATATGAACCCACGTGAAGATAACGAATATATGATTAGAATCGACTTTAATCGATAAAAGCCGCTCAAGCTACATACTCAAAGCTGATGAATGTGAAGAAGAAGGTTCAAGAGGGCGTTATTCTAGAAGCAAGAATCAACGAAGAGAGGAAATCTCAACCCTCAATTTAATTGGCCCATTTAAAATCCTCGATTGAGTAGGAACTGTGGCTTATAAACTCGTTTTACCACCAAGTATGCCGCGTGTTCATAACATTTTTAACGTATCGTTGATACATAAATATGTGGACGGCCCGAACCACATTATTAATTTAGAACCGGAAGAGATAGTGGATGATTTAACATTTGAGGAGATACGTGTTAAATCTTGGATAAGAAGGTCATATTCGACGCTCAAAGGTTATACCTCAAGAGTCAGAATTCGAAGTAAAGTCAAGGTATCCTCACCTGTTCGGCATACCAGGTACGTACCCTAATTTCGAGGGTGAAATTTCATAAGAAGGGGAGGTTGTAAGACCCCAACTTTTATAAATAAAGATGAATTTTCTATAAATATCATTTTTGAATATTATGGAGTTAATTTGATATAATGTTATAGTTGTGGGTAATATTTATAAATTTTGCAAAGTATGCAAGTTGTTATATAATATTCGATTGGTCGGGGAATATTCGTTTTAACAGGGAATATTCGTACAACGACACAATCATTGGTGGACCCCACAACGGAATTATTGTTGGATTGAGAAAACGACAAAAATATTTTATTAAAAATAACGGCGGAAGTTTTACCATTGATATTGTTAAACTACACGGTAGTAAAAGTACAGTAATACGTGTGGTTGCATAGTAGCACACGGTATTGATTATTAATGCTTATGTGAGAAGTCACTCAGTTTGATTCAATTATTGTCAGTTAATAATATGAATTATTTAGCGATAATGACGTTTTGTTTTATTCGTATTATTAACGTAATAAAACAGAAACATCTTTTTATATAAAACAGAATACTTTATTAAAGTTATTCTATAAATAGAATATATTATATTTTATTTAAAAGATTTTTCTTTAAATATGGACCGTTAGATTAAAGTAATCAATCTGGACCGTTCATAGATTAGTTACTATGCATTCTATTTTTCTATAAATAGCAGCTCATTCCTTCATTATTTCTTACGAATTCACTGAACTCTAGAGAGAGAAACTATAGAGAGAAACTATAGAAAAAGAGAAGAAGAGTATTCTGCTACTTAACTACTTCCTTATTTTAGCTCTTCTTTAAAACGGTAAGGGGTGTTATTCTTTCTTATTCATGAAGAGAACTGTTGTTATTCCATTTCTTATTATTCTGTTGGAATAACCTGTATACGCAGTCTACCCTATACTTGGTGACATTCTTCTATTATTCTGTTGGAACATCCTGTCTGTGTGTTTTACACCGGACCTGGTTCCGTTTTTGTTATTATTGTAACGACCCCAAAATTCATACAATTTAATTCTCGACTTCGGTCGTTAATAATACATTCAACCTCTAATTTTACATCATTAAACGATAATACAACCATTGAAATTTGCGAAATAATTAAAATTTTCTATTACAAACTATCCTCGTTCCCAAAACCTTCAACCTTTACATCTAAATATCTTAGAATCATTTTAATACTACAATAGTTTACATTCGCAAAACAATATTAAAATTCAACATTAATACATTATTCGAAACATTAGACATGGTTTACGAGAATAACAACTTAGGTAGGATATTAAATCTTCATATATCACTTTTGATCCATAACAATCAAGTAGCACATAGTGTTACCTTCAATTCTTGAATATGCAAAAATGGTTATTTGCAAGAATGAGCTCGACGGCTCAGCAAAATCTAACAATTTTCATGCATCACGTAGCACATAATAATATGCTCAACATACAGGAATAATCATAAACAAACATAGCATACACGTTTAGTTCACATAACAACTATAAAGATTGAGTTCCTTACTCAATCAACATTCATAGTTCAATCATCATAGTCATAGATTGACTTTCACATTTCATACTTTTGACATTTACAATACATCATACACTAAAATTTTAAAGCAGTTCATCATCAAGTTCACATAGCAAAAAGGAACTGAAAGACTTGCCTTAACCGGCGTTTTACCAACACGCTAATACTTCGCGTCCTTGCACAACCTACACTGTATGCGAGATTGATAATAAATAAAATCAATACTCAATCTCGTGGTCAAATTTATTCTAAGACCTTACTTTATCTTATTATAATTGTATTTTATATGCAACTCGGTTTTATTTTCATTTTCATCACCACACATGCTAGACTATCTCACTTGTAGTTTAATGTGCATATACCACACCATTTTATTTTACCAATTTGATTTCAAAAATGCATATTTAACACATTGTTTACATGTTTAATTTTCCTTCATAAATCAAAAATTACCCTTTTCGATTTCTTTCCATTATTATTCTTGTATTATCATCTTTTCATACTTAGATATCCTATATTAGCCATTAGTTAGACACTTTGAATACCAAAGTTTAGAAACACTATTACTTTTAGGCATTTTATGGAGCACGTTATGTGCACACATTAACTTATCTCAACTCTTGATCTTAAATGGTTAATTATGCATAGAATATGATAACACATATCTATATTCATTACATATGTCAAAACATATTTTTAATCATCAAAATATACCATCACCCAAAATCTTAATTCAAACATAATTATAAAACTCATCTTCACAATTTCTTTAACAAAACGTTGTTTTCATTTTTAACGTATCTTATTCGTTACATGTCCGTTTTTGTTCCTTTTTATATAAAATTAACCCTTACTCAATGTACTACAACCTCATCTAGGCCTTAAAGTCAGACCCTTATCCATCTAAACCAGATTCTGCAATTCATCAACTAGTGTAGAAAAATTTCATTTTCTGGACATCCTTGCTAAACAATTTATTTCGGACATGATTCAGTCCATAAAATGGCTCAATCTCGCGAGTCTAGCTAGTAAACATCCATATCTACAACTTTGCAGTTTTAAGTTTCTTCATATTCAAAACACACGAATTTATATGAATTTTTCGAAGTCAGAAACCGTAACAGTTTTGATTTTCTAGACAGATTATTTTCCCTTCGGAGATTGCGAGAAATCTACAAGGAGTTTTCATGTGATTCCACTTTCAGAATATATCTTACTTCCATATCTTCGATTTGATATAAGGCTCATTTTCTAACTCATTATACCCAAAGAGATGAATTTCACAAGATATGTCCACAATTACTCAAAACCTACGAATTTTGTTCTTCAAATATTCTTTCCATTTCATTTTCTTTCTTGAATCCTCTTGTTTGATTCTTGATAGTCCAAGATTAAACCAATACAAACAGATTAAGCATGATCTACTATCCTAGAATATAAATCTATCCAAAAAAATCAAGGATTAAATAAGAGTTTAGAAGTTACCTTCTTCTAACTTTTTCTTCTTCTTCTTCTAGCTCATCTCAATTCCTCTATCTCTCTAGATTTCTCAATACAACTTCTATATAACCATTATCCTACATTTTGAAGAACATAAAATATAATTAAAACAAGGAATTTAGATTATAGTCTTATTAGTATGAATTTAAGAGAGAGATGAAGATGATGAT
The DNA here is from genome assembly GCA_016801055.1 of Panax notoginseng. Taxonomy (NCBI): domain Eukaryota; kingdom Viridiplantae; phylum Streptophyta; class Magnoliopsida; order Apiales; family Araliaceae; genus Panax; species Panax notoginseng. Next base: position 128,841,522 of record CM029019.1, read on the forward strand.
GATGGGGCTTGTTTTGTCTTCTCAAAACTTTCCCTTCTTCTTCTTTTTCTTCCTCTTCTTCTTCTCCTACAACTCTCTCTAACTCTCTTCTTCTTTCTTTAGTTTGTTTTCTAAAACTAACATACTAACTTATAGTATATACATATAATATACAATACTAGTAATATATAATATATGTAACTCCTAGTAATTATTAGATATACTAATTACTAGTTAATACATAGGTTACACCAATTTGAACTTGAAAAGCCTAAGACCATGTTTGGCAAATACTCATTATTTTAATTAATCAATAGCTTAACATCAATCAATCTCATCAAATTGTCACATAATTATATTTACTTGTTAATTATAATTTCGTGTAACATTCATCACATAACTCATCAAATTTAATTATCTCAATTAAATTAGAACTATAACATAAAATTATTATATTAATTAAATTAAATACTAAATATTCATTTAATTAATCTACTACACTTAATTACATTACTCTATAATCAAAACAAAATTTATTTATTTACTCAATAAATAATTCAATTAAATATTTATATATATTAAAATTAATACATAACATTCTCTTCACATCAATTCATATATTCTACAATATATGACATACACATACTCACACCCAACATATCTCATAAATAATACTTTTATTTATAAATTCTAAAAATCTGGGATGTCACAATTATTCTGTTGGAACATCCTGTCTGTGTGTTTTACACCGGACCTGGTTCCGTTTTTGTTATTATTCTGTTGGAACATCCTGTCAGTGTGTTTTACACCGGACCTGGTTCCATTATTTATTATTCTGTCGGAATATCCTGTCTGTACGTTTACGCCGGACCTGGTTCCATTATTTATTATTCTGTCGAAATATTCTGTCTGTGCGTTTACGCCGGACCTGGTTCCATTATTTATTATTCTGTTGGAATAACCTGTTTGTGCGGTCTATCGCATGCATGGTGATTTCTTTTGTTATTCCATTCTTTATTGTACTCAGTTGGTTAAGTTTTGACTTCTATTCTCCATGAAATTTGTGGAATATCCTTGATAATTGTGTTTCATCCAGTATCTTTTCATGAAAATATTCTTCTAAGCATTCTTGAATTTTACTCCACAAAGCAGTATCACGTTGAGAATTTGGACGTTATTAATTCTTGGATAAATTAATTCTTGAACTTGTTTTATTGAATTCTTATATCATTGTCATCATCCTCATGTTTATAAAATGTTGAAAGTCATCTGTGGCATGTAGTGCATAGATGGACTTGGTATGATTATGACCAGGAATTATTCGGTATAATCATGACTGTAATGCTACAAATGATGTGATAAAAGTCCTCATTGGCCCGTAGTGCATTGATGGACAGTTGTTGGCATGATCATGACCATTAATGAAGACACGAATATCCTTGGCCGTAGTGCAGGGGTGATTTGATGATGTGGATTATTTTATTAAGCTGAGTCACAGCGATAACAATGTTGAAAAACCTTTTAAATCATAAAAGATAGTAGAGTTTATTTTCTACTTGACTCTTTTAATGGATTACTTGTTCCACTGCAGTTAAACTTGATGTCTATTATATTTTATCAGTTTAACATTGTTGAAGGCTAATGATAATTTATTATGCGTTATCTTAGTCATAATATTTCTTACTGGGCTAGTTGAGCTCACCCTTTCTTTCACTGTTCTCTTCAGGAAATGAGAACGTAGCTGGGGCAAGTCGGAAAACGGAGTGATGGTCCGAATGATAGTATTAGTTAGTAGTCATCACTATTCTATGTAATGATGTGTTAATAAATGTAATGAGGACTCCTTTTGAGTATGAATACTCTCTAGAAGATAATATTTGTATTCAAACTCACAATTATGTTTTGTCGTATTGTACACGACAGTTGTATTAGTAAGTTGTATTTGTATTCTGTACTATGTATCTGACGACCCAAGATGGGTGATGTATACCTAATTTTGGGGGCGTCACATTTATGCCCATAAATCATCATAGTAGTGAGTTCTGGCCCGTCAAAATCATTGTCAGGACTGTTCTTCAATTTCTGGGTTTCCCGGAAATGAAGAACAGTCAAGGTACCCTCCTTTCGATCCTTATAACTTGTATCCTGGCTCTTCTTAGTGTGATCTAAAAGTTCAAAACTATAGTATACATGACAAGGAACAATAATACAACATGAGGTCAGTATAACAACATCACAGTTAAGAGATCGAATCCGGTCAACCTATGTCAGAAAATTGTTCTTGAGTTTTTCTGGGTTTTCCAGAAAACTCATCCGGCTGATGGTCAAAGCATGTTTGACTGGATACAATTTTGATTCTGAGAATGATCTGGGAGTTATAAAGGCATGGATCGATAGCCTTCATGTCAGTCTACACAAACATAACAATAACATAGCATAACTAACTAACAACAGTAATATCAGAACCCATTAAAAACGTTGTCAGACTTTTGGAAAAATTCTGGGTTACCCAGAATCAGTTAAGTCATGGTCGGTCAATGACTTTTGACCATCAATATCTTTCAATCCACAGCCGATCTGGCTTTGAATCAAGTTCCAGATGAAAGATCACATAACAAACTACATGTTTAAACATTTAAACAACAAAAACACTTTACAGACTGAGATCTACAGGGTCTGGCATTCGTTGTCAGACCATAAAAAAACATTTTCCTATATTTATGAAAACACCCATTTCGTATATTTAAATGTTATGGATCTATCAAATACCAACCCAGATCACTTAGTTACACATCATACAGCATATTAAAACATAAAATCATAACATCTAACATGGTGAACAAAATCATATTTTCGATTAGGGTTTATACCTTTAAATGAGCAAATATTGATTCTATGCTTCTGATTTGCTAGGGGTGTTAATGGGGCTTGACTTGGGAACTAAAATGCTACTAAATTTCGTGAGTCTTGAAAGAGAGAGCTTAGTTGAGTATTTGTGCTAAAATTGGCTAACAAAATGTTATTTTCTCTTTCCCAATCTATTTATACCACTAAGATGCAATGAACATGGCTGATTATGTGGCTTGTTGCTGATCATTTAGAGCACATGGGGTTGGTAGAGTAGTTCACCAACTACAAATATAGCAAGATACACAAGTTACCTTAAATAATGCAAGAGGGGCATTTAGGTCATTTTCCATCTAATTTTAATGGCCAACTTGTAATCCTTGCAAACCCTTAGGGTTTAACCCTTAGGATTTAACCCTAAGGTTTAGCACAAAATGAATTTCTAGGTTTTTATTTAGGGTTTAAATTAAAATTTTAGTTTCTAAAACAAATTATAATTAGGGTTTTCTTAATTAGTTTAGGTTTTCTAATATTTAGAAATTAAACATTAAGTTTTACAATTTAATAATTATAATCAAGCTTACTAATTTAACAATTAGAGCAAATAATTAGCAATTAACATTATCCATATAACAATTAGGGTTACTAATTATTTATTAGGATTTTTAATTATAAAATTAAGGTTTTCTAATTTCACATTAGGGTTTCTAAAAATTAATATTTCTAAATGTTAATTAGGGTTGACCTAATTAATTATAAAATCATACAACACAGTTATATAATAGTCTCGTACTCATAATTGAGTTTAAAAATATGATTAAACAAATTAATGCTAGGGTTTGGTCATAATTCACCATAATTGACCAACTAAAATCAGTCCACACATATCCAGTACATATTTATAGCACTGAGAAATCAAAATATAATTAATATTATATTATTATTCTCATCCATTGATCAAAATCCAAAATTAGGGTTTGGATTCCATATCTGATTTATTCTTCCATATTTAACCTTCATAATTAAGGTAAAATAATTAACTTAATAATCTGTACGAAAATTCATATAATAAAATAATTATTCTAATTATTCTAAAAATCATTTCATATATTATTTAGATAATATATACTTATATTTTTATGGAAAATAATAAAAACATTTCTACTATAAAATTAATTATTATAAGAATATACTTTATAATAATAAATAATTCTGAAATAAAATTATTTTTAATTATTCATGTAATAAATACATAAATACATATACCCAATATCTTGTACGAATCCTCATATTTAAAATAAATAAAAAAATTATACGCAAAATTTCTGATTTTATTTATATAGAAAATATCGGGTTATTATACTAGCATAGGTATGCCACCCTATGAAGCCTTATATGGAAGAAAAATAGGACACTTTTACGTTGGGATGAGGTCGGGGAAACACAAATGCTAGGACCTGAGATAATCCAACAAACTACTTGTGACGCCCCCAAAATAGGTATACATCACCCATATGGAGTTGCCAAATACATGGTACATAAATCAAATACAAGCTTAATTATACAACTGTCGTGTACAATACGACAAAATATAGCTGAGGGTTTAAACAAGAATATTGTCTTCTAGACAATATCCACACTCAATGGAGTCCTCAATACATTTATTTTCACACTATTTTATAAAATAGTGAGGACTAATAATGCTATTATCTGGACCGTCACTCCGTTTCTCGACAAGTCCTGGCTACGTTCTCATTTCCTAAAGAGAACAGTGAAAGAAAGGGTGAGCTCAACTAGCCCGGTAAGAAAAATTATGACTAAGATAATGTTGAAGAAATTATCATTAGCCTTCAACAATGTTAAACCGATAGAATATAATAGACAACAAGTTTAACTGCAACAGAAAAAAGCAATCCATTAGAAGAGTCATATAGAGAATAAAATCTACTATATTTTATGATTTAAAAGATTTTTTACCACTTTTATTGCTGAGACTCAGCTTAATAAATAATCCACATCATCGAATCACCCCTGCACTACGGCCAAGAATATTCTTATGTATCATGACCACAATTATCCATGCACTACGAGCCAAGAATATTTGTGTATTCATTAATGGTCATGATCATGCCAACAACTGTCCATCAATACACTACTGGCCAATGAGGACTTTTACCACATCATTTGTAACATTACGGTCATGATTATACCGAATAATCTCTGGTCATAATCATACCAAGTCCATCTATGTACTACAGGCCACAGATGACTTTCAACAAAATATAAGCATGAGGATGATGACAATGATATAAGAATTCAATAAAACAAGTTCAAGAATTAATTTATCCAGGAACAAATAACGTCCAAATTGTCAACATGATACTGGATGAAGCGCAAATATCAAGGTTATTCTACTAATTTCATGGAGTATAAGAGCCAAAACTTTAAGCAACTGAGTACAATAAAAAATAGAATAACAAAAGAAATCACCAGGCATGCGATAGACCGCACAGACAGTTATTCCAACAGAATAATAAATAACGGAACCAGGTTATGCGTTAACGCACCGACAGGATATTTCGACAGAATAATAGATAATGGAACCAGGTCCGGCGTAAACACATAGACATGATATTCCAACAGAATAATAAATAATGGAACTAGGTCCGACGTAAAACGCACATACAAGATATTCCAACAGAATAATAAAGAATGGAATAACAGAAGAATTTCACCAAGTATAGGGTTGCCCGCGTATACAGGTTATTCCAACAGAATAATAAATAATGGAATAACTAAAGAATTTCACCAAGTATAGGGTAGCCCGCGTATACAGGTTATTCCAACAGAATAATAAATAATAGAATAACAGAAGTTCTCTTCATGAATACAAAAAAAATAATACCCCTTACAGGTACAACAAATAATATCCCTTACCGTAAAAGAAACTGGATATAAGAGTAGTGAAGTAGCAGAATACTTTTCTATAGTTTCTCTATAATTTCTCTCTCTAGAGTTTCAGTTAATTCGTAAGAAATAATGAAGGAATGAGCTTCTGTTTATAGAAGAATGGATTGAATAGTAACTAATTCATGAACGGTCCAGATTGATTTACTTTTAATCGGTCGGTCCAGATTTAAAACAAAATCTTTTAAATGTAATATTATATATATATATATATATATATATATATATATATATATATATATATATGTAATATATAAACTCACGGGTCATTACCCCCGTGATTACTCCTTAAACCCATTATTGACTCTCTTTGATTCTTCCACCAAAAGCAACATTATGTCATATGTATATATAAATATAACACACACCCACTCACTAATATTATATATATTATATATATATATATATATATATATATATATATATATAATATATATATATATATATATATATATATATATATATATATATAGACAAATAATAGTACTCCTTCATGTGACAAACCAAATCCCTTCCCCCCACCTAAACTGATTGAACGCCATATATATATATATATATATATAACATAAAATTGAGATAACTTTCCATTGATAATTTTGAAAATAGGTTAGTGGGGGGTTTAAATAATACTCCAAACTTACAACAAATACTTCATAAAAAATACCTCAATATTTTTAACAACATTTATCATCATTATAATTCACAATATTAATCGACCAGGTCGTTCTCAAGAAAGAGGGGGCTTTCCAATAAGGATTTCTCCCTATTGGCGCGCAATTAGGTGACCAATCCTCTCCTTGACAGAACTTCTAGACATCGTTAATATTGTAAATAATAATATTAATAATTTTATCGTCTCAATTATTGATTTAATAATATATAAAATATTGACAATAATTGAATAAAATAGCGTGAGATACTATGCAACAATTACTATAGCAATAATTGAACAAAACTGAGTGATTTCTCATGTAAGCATCAATAATCAATATCTTGTGCTACTATGCAACCACGCGTATTCCTGTACTTTTAACACCGGGTGTTTCAACAATTAACGGTAAAACTTTCGTCGTTATTTTCATAAAATATTTTTTTTTCGTTTTCTCAATCTGATAATAATTCCGTTGTGAGGTCCTCCAATGATTGTGCAGTCGTACGATTATTCTTTGTTAAAACGAATATTCCCCGACCAATCGAATATTATATAACAACTTGTGTACTTTGCAAAATTTAATAAATATTACCCACAACTATAACATTATATCAAATTTACTCCATAATATTCAAAAATGATATTTATAGAAAATTCATCTTTATTTATAAAAGTTGGGGTCTTACAACCTCCCCTTCTTATATAATTTTGCCCTCGAAATTAGGGTACGTACCTGGTATGCCGAACTGGTGAGGATACCTTGACTTCATTTCAGATTCTAACTCTTGAGGTAAAACCTTTGAGTGTTGAATACGATTCTTCTTGTCCAAGATTTAACATGTATCTCCTCAAACGTTAAATCATCCGCTATCTCGTCCGGTTCTAAATTAATAATATGGTTTAGGTCGTAACATCGATACGTTAAAAACGTTATGAGCACGTGACATACTTGGCGGGAAAACGAGTCTATAAGCCACAACTCCTACTTAATCAAGGATTTTAAATGGGCTAATTAAATCGAGGGTTGAGATTTCCTCCCTTCAGTAACTCTTGCTTTTAAAATAACGCCCTCTTGAACCTTCTTCTTAGTATTCATCAGCTCCGGATCTGTAGCTTGCACGACTTTAACTTTATCGATTAAAGTTGATTCTACTCGTATATTCGTTATCTTCATGTGGGTCCCTAGAGTCTTTAACCCTATCTTCATTATTTGTAAGTTATATGAAATGAGTCTTTGTGTTAACAACATCGCACTCGTAAACGCATACGATCTTCTACTCAACACGTCAGCTACCACATTCGTTCTTCCACGATGATATTGAATGGTACGATCGTAATCTTCAACAGCTCGAGCCAACGTCTTTGGCGCATGATACGTTCATTTTAGTTAAAGAAATATTTGAGGGTTTAAGAAATAGGTTTTGTACTGGGGTCAATACAAAATTCGATTACACGCTCTAGGGGTAGGCTAAGAAGTTTTCAAGAATACGTCAGAAAATTTATTAACAATAGAAATATCGTTCAAAACTGTGACCCTCATCCAAGACTTGGATAACACGTCACATTGATACCTGTCATCTTGCCATCGTCATTAACGATGTCGCCTATAGAAAGTTTTGCTTCGGTGCATTCTACACAAGGAAGTCACCAGATAAAGGCTCAAGGCTCTTTACTTATGGCTTGATATGACAATAATTGACTTCAGTGGTTTGGTTACTTTAAATTCGCATAACAGGTTGGTTAAGAGTATGAAAGCTAACAACCTTACAAAAAAAGATGATGAGTAGTTAACTAATCGATTCCTAAAATCACATCAAAGGCAAGTATTTTCAAAGAGATGCTATCGACAAGTAACGTGAAAGTGTTGATTTGAATCAAACAAGATTTATAAATAGTGGAGGTAACGAAGGTTTCTCCCAACTGAGTTTAAACAGATATATCAAAGTCTAACTTCTCCGGAGTTAACTTCAAACATTGAACACAACTAGGTGAAATAAAAGAGTGAGTACAACCGGTATCTAACACGGTATAGACTTCGCTAGAGTTTATGATAATCTTACCCGTGATGACCTCGTTCGGGTTCCTTGATTTCTGGGAGGTCACAACAAAAGCTCTCCCTTGAACTACTTGTTTTGACTTATCTGGTATGGTATTTTGTGTCACCGCTACAACTGAACTTGTCTTCGGTGCACGACAAAATCGGGCTAGGTGACCTTCTCTTCCACAATTATAACACGCTTTGGATGGCATCGCGCAGTTTAGACTGATATGTCCCTCCCCTCCACATTTGAAGCATATGATAGGTGGTCATTCTCCTTCCTTAACGACGGGTGCTGATTCTTACGTCTTTCCATCATTGTTGAATCTCCTCTTCTTGAAATGTCCATTCTTATTATTTTGGCCATGATTACTACTGAAGTGGTTACCATTTCTGGCATGTTGATTCCCCCCACGCTTATTGTCACCGCTTCAATGACTGTTATCACTTGTATTATCATTTTGCCGACTGCTCTCTTTTGGTTGGGTTGCCTCGTTATCGCGCTCCAATAACTGAGCCCTATTAATAACATCTAAATACAAACACAGTTTATGAGAGATAAGATATTGATGTATCTTTGGCTTCAAATCTTTTAAAAACATCCGCGTCATTCTCTCCTCATTATCAACTAAGTGGGACGCAAACCGGGACAACTCGGCAAACTTAGCTTCGTACTGCGACACGGTCATATTATTCTGTTCCAATTTGATGAACTCTACCTCCTTCATGTGACAAATACTTTTGAGAAAGTACTTGTCATTGAATAGTTCTTGGAACTTCTCCCAATACATCATCAGTGCGGCAGGTTGAGTACGCTTTACAGATTCCCACCAATAATCTGCCTCTGCCCTTAACATGAAGGTGGCAAAGGGAACCTTTTGCTCCTTAGAACATCCCAGGACATCAAATATCTTGTTGATCTGCTTAATCCACGTCTCCGCCTTAAGTGGTTTTGGCTCTCCAAAAAACTCCGGTGGTCCCAACTCCTTGAACTGTTTGGCGGTGACCATTCGAGAGTTTCCAGTGTTTTCACCTATATTTTGGACAGGAGTCTCTCTTACCTGATGTTGTACGAATTGTAGAAAGCTCCTAAATATTCCGTCGTTCGCCATATGGTCGGTGTTGTTGTTCACCTGAGGATTATTTCCTTCCTGATGCACATTATCCTGGGTGTTTATTTGTGGTGACTCAACGGTCTCATGTGCTCCATTGATATTCTCAACATTCTCGGCTGTCATTTTCAAATACTGCCACAAAACAAGGGTTAATTAACATATCTCATATTATCCCCATACTCTGACCGACCAATTAAATACCAAATAAACTTAGGTAAGTCATACTAGCGAAGGAATTCCCCATCTCTCCCCTCCTAGTTCTTCTCTCACATCTTAGCTAGGGATCATATCCCTAAGCTTTGATACCAACTGTGACGCCCCCAAAACAGGTATACATCACCCATCTTGAGTCGCCAAATACATGGTACATAAATCAAATACAAGCTTAATTATACAACTGTCGTGTACAATACGACAAAACATAACTGAGAGCTTAAACAAGAATATTGCCTTCTAGATAATATTCACACTCAATGGAGTCCTCAATACATTTATTTTCACACTATTTTATAGAATAGTGAAGACTACTAATGCTATTATCTGGACCATCACTACGTTCCCCGACTAGTCCTGGCTACGTTCTCATTTCCTAAAGAGAACAGTGAAAGAAAGGGTGAGCTCAACTAGCCCAGTAAGAAATAATATGACTAAGATAATGCAGAAGAAATTATCATTAGCCTTCAACAATGTTAAACTGATAGAATATAATAGACAACAAGTTTAACTGCAGCGGAATAAGTAATCCATTAGAAGAGTCAAATAAAGAATAAAATCTACTATCTTTTATAATTTAAAAGGTTTTTCACAACTTTTATCGCTGGAACTCAGCTTAATAAATAATCCACATCATCGAATCACCCTTGCACTACAGCCAAGGATATTCTTTAGTATCACGACCACAATTATCAATGCACTACGGGCCAAGAATATTTGTGTATTCATTAATGGTCATGATCATGCCAACAACTGTCCATCAATGCACTACGGGCCAATGAGGACTTTTACCACCTTATTTGTAACATTACGGTTATGATTATACCGAATAACTCTTGGTCATAATCATACCAAGTCCATCTATGCACTACAGGCCACAGATGACTTTCAACAAAATATAAACATGAGGATGATGACAATGATATAAGAATTCAATAAAACAAGTTCAAGAATTAATTTATCCAGGAATAAATAACGTCCAAATTATCAAGATGATACTGGATGAAGCGCAAATATCAAGGATATTCCACTAATTTCATGAAGTATAAAAGCCAAAACTTTAACCAACTGAGTATAATAAAGAATAGAATAACAAAAGAAATTTCTAGGCATGCGATAGACCGTACAGACATGTTATTCCAACAGAATAATAAATAACGGAACCAGGTCATGCGTAAATGCACCGACAGGATATTCCGACAAAATAACAGATAATGGAACCAGGTCCGGCGTAAACGCACAGACATGATATTCCAACAGAATAATAAATAATGGAACCAGGTCCGGCGTAAAATGCACAGACATGATATTCCAACAGAATAATAAAGAATGGAATAACAAAAATTTCACCAAGTATAGGGTTGCCCGCGTATACAGATTATTCCAACAGAATAATAAATAATGGAATTACAGAAGAATTTCACCAAGTATAAGGTTGCTCGCGTATACAGGTTATTCCAACAGAATAATAAATAATGGAATAATAGAAGTTCTCTTCATAAAAATAAAAAAATAATAATACTCCTTACAAGTACAACAAATAATATCCCTTACCGTCAAAGAAACTAGATATAAGAGTAGTGAAGTAACAGAATACTTTTCTATAGTTTCTCTATAATTTCTCTCTCTAGAGTTTCGGTGAATTCGTAAGAAATAATGAAGGAATGAGCTTCTATTTATAGAAGAATGGATTGAATAGTAACTAATTCATGAACGGTCCAGATTGATTTACTTTTAAACGGTCGGTCCAGATTTAAAACAAAATCTTTTAAATATATATATATATATATATATATATATATATATATATATATATATATATAAAACATAAAATTGAGTAAACTTTCCACTGATAATTTTCAAAATGGGTAAGTGGGGGGTCTAAATAATACGCCAAACTTACAACAAATACTTCATAAAAAATACCTCAATATTTTTAACAACATTTATCATCATTATAATTCACAATATTAATCGACCAGGTCATTCTCAGGAAAGAGGGGGCTTTCCAATAAGGATTTCTCCCTATTGGCGCGCAATTAGGTGACCAAACCTCTCCTTGACAGAACTTCTAGACATCGTTAATATTGCAAATAATAATATTAATAATTTTGTCGTCTCAATTATTGATTGAATAATATATAAAATCTTGACAATAATTGAATCAAATAACGTGAGATACTATGCAGCAATTACAATAGCAATAATTGAACAAAACTGAGTGACTTCTCACGTAAGCATCAATAATCAATATCGTGTGCTATTATGCAACCACGCGTATTCCTGTACTTTTGACACCGGGTGTTTCAACAGTTAACGGTAAAACTTCCGCCGTTATTTTCATAAAATATTTTTTTTCGTTTTCTCAATCCGACAATAATTTCGTTGTGGGGTCCTCCAATGATTGTGCCGTCGTACGATTATTCCTTGTTAAAACAAATATTCCCCGACCAATCGAATATTATATAACAACTTGCGTACTTTACAAAATTTAATAAATATTACCCACAACTATAATATTATATCAAATTTACTCCATAATATTCAAAAATAATATTTATAGAAAATTTATCTTTATTTATAAAAGTTGGAGTCTTACACTACTGAGACAATCCGAGTTATACGTGAACTGTGAAAGCCCCAAATCCAGGTCCCAAATCACCGCGGATCCGGTACAATCATTCTATCACTATTTGCGGAAGATATAAACATAAATTGTTTATAAAATAAACTTTACACAATATTTTTCCCAAAGTCGAGTAACCTTCACTTAAAACACAATTCATTAACCTATCTAACATACAACATTATTATCATACTATACTATTACAATTAAATTGCACATAAAATCCCAAGCTGAACTTGGCTTTATCCTTTCCTGTATCCAACGTATGCTTCTTAATCTGCAATGTTAAATCATGATATAGCAAGGGTGAGCATAAAAGTTGCCCATCAAGTTTAAATTTATTAAGACATATCATGATTGAAAGAGTCTGAATAATAAGCTGGCTATAACTCAACAATATAATTGAGAACTAGCAGGAACAAACTTTTTACTGAACAAGTATTAAACATGAACAAATATATCTGGACCAACTGGTAATGAAGGTGATCAGCCTTTCATACCTGATTTATACATGCAATATGTACAGAGTACAATTCTACAATGACAATCAGTAATGATTAACCATAAGCATATCTGAATGAAACAACTCTTAGTAGAGTTAAGTAAAACTTACTTGTCCAATCGATTACTGATACGCAATTTTTAACACTTTATCTGAAGACCTAATATTAAATAATATCGATATATAAATTAGAATAATATCATCACAATATTTAAAATAACCTAAACACAGTATCACATAATCCTATCAGTCTATAAAACACAGAAAACTTAACCTCAAGTCAAACTATTACAAAATGAGTCGAGTTCGGTTAATTCTGACATCCTGACGGTCTAGTCAGACAAAATTTTGAGTTTAAGTTCAATTAAACTCTGCCTAAACACTTAAAAATTATCTAAAATAATTTTAATATCGGTCAAAATAATTTTCCAAGTCTCATAATAATTTTTAAATAATTATTATCATTTATCATGATTTTTCAATCATTAAACTCGTATTTAAATGAATCAAATACCACATAATTCTATTATCATTAATATTTATTTAATATCAAATATTAGTGAAATACATGTCATAATATTATAATATATTTATAATATCATAAAGTATTTTTTAATACTTTAAAATCACCGTTATATGAGTTTTAAATAATTAATTTCATTATTCGTTAATTGCTATTAATATTAAAATATTAATATTTTCATGAAAAAATATCAAAAGTTATATTTTATAACTTAAAATATTTTTATAACACTTAAATCATTTTTATATGATTTTTAAATCATTTATTCTATTTTTCCATAATTTATTTAATATATTTATTAAAAAAACTAATTATCATTAATATTGATTAATTAATGAAATTCCTCACAAAATATTATAAGTCGCTAAAAATAACTTAAAATATTTTATTATACCATAATATTATTTTTCATGAATTAAAACTATTTTTAAATAATTTATTTAATATTATAATTAAATAAATTAAATATCATTTATATTCCAAAAATATTAAATATTTTTGAAATATACTCAAAATAATTAAAAACTATTTTTCAGACTTTAAAATAATTTTTTGGAATTTATTTTGTATTTTTAATAATTAAAAACCATTTAATTCGATTTATAAATAAATAATTTTCTAAAACTAACTGTCGCTAAAGGCGTTATAGGCGACATATCCGTCGCTAATAGTGTTCTTCGCGTGTTCTTGAGCTGCCCAGAAAACACATGTCAGAGTTCGAGGGCCTTGGTTTTACCGGTTCTAATTTCTTAGTTAATAAGTTTCTGGGCTTGTAATATGGTTAGATATGAAGTACTAATGTAATACAAGAATTACCAACTTGTTCCATGGCCATACAACATCAGATCATAGAGATCTAAGTCTCCGAATATTCTGACAACACTGTTCTTTATTTTCTGGATTTTCCAGAAAATGATGAATAGATGAGGGTGCTAGGTTTAGATCATTGTGGTTTGAAATCTGGGCTTGTTAAGTGTATTCTAAAGGTTTACATCCGTAGACGAGACACTAGGGTACAAATATCCATCATTATATCATCATAAAAACAAAACAATCAACAGATTAGAGCTGGTCAAACCACACTAGAAATTTCGGCTCTTGAAGGTTCTGGGTTTCCCAGAAACCTTCTTAAGGCGAATTGGTCAATGCACTTTGACCTTGATTATTTAGGATTCTGTTAAGGATATAGGTTATCTAAAGACATTATTATGTAGTCCTTATGTCCGGTTACAACAAAAAAACAACAACAAGGCCAAACAAGTAAACAACTACAAGATCAGGAACGTAGAAAATCTTGTCAGACCACAGTCCGGCCCAGGAAAACCAAGATTTCAGGCTATTTCGCTCAATCGCGTAGCATTTTTATCTCTAAGTTGGCCTTTTCAGCTTGGGAGAACTCCTTTCCAACTCGAACTAGACCGAGCCGGAGGGGTGTGCAAGAGGAGATCATATCCGGCCACGTGATATCCCAGCGTTTTCTGATTGACAGATTTGGCTATGAGGACAGCTATGTTCGGTATTCTGGGGATTTCACCATACAAGAGGATCAGTGGCGTTTGGCCAGAGTAGATGTATTACTGCTGTGTGTATTATCATATGCGTACATGATACATGGATGAATTGGACATCAACGTCATCATGGCAGTGAGAGCTCTCAGGGAGGGTCGTACCATTATTCCGATGATTACGGCACAGATGCAGAGGTCGGCCACGTTCTGCAGTACTTACCCTGCAAGGGTATTCACAAGTAGTTCAGTCATGCTATACGTGTGGTTTATGTCACACTTGAGACCGATTGGCACATTCAGACGACATGAGAATTGTTTTACCCATGAGATAGCTATGTCGTATTCCTTCCAGCCTACGGAGTGTACAGATCCTGCATCTTGGTCCATTTTCCTAGCTGGGATCGGAGATCCGTTTCCTGTCTTGCCGTGTACAGGGCTCAGTTCGTCCTACAGTTTCATTACCCATGCTCCGGGCATGGATTATCTCACTCTGGCTAGTTTGAGGGGCATGACTACCTACCACCCACTGGCCATAATGTCGCAGTTTGACCAGTTCCAAGATTTCCATCATTTTGATGGGGCATTAGGTCAGTGCTTAGCTTCTCTCCACTTGTCAGCAGAGGACCAATCCCGGGTGTATGCTTGTTGGGATCAGTGTGAGATAGCTACTTTTTTCGTTAGCCATCAGTGTTGATCGCCAGAGTATTTTGCGTGGATGGAGACAGAGAATTCATCGGCTGCGGTAGTATCCACAGTGCTGAGTATGGATTCAAATGGTAGAGAGCCCATGGAGGACATTGATTCTCACACCGAGGAGGAGCCATTTACTGGGTTGCCAGCAGCTCTCTTAGATTCTCCCAGTACTAGTACTGTTGTGATCCAGCATTTAGCACAGTACTTTGAGCAGAGTCATCATTTGATGACCTTTGAGAGAGATCAGGCTAGAGCCCTGATGTTGACAGCTCTTGACGGGAGAGACGCAACTCTGTTAAAGAGAGACGAGGCATTAGCTCGTAGAGATGCCGCTGTTGTTGACCGGGATGAGGCCAGATCAGTTAGAGATGCAGTGATCGTGGAGCGGGACACTGCCATATCTGATAGGGATGTAGCTGTTGTAGACAGTACTTCAGTGAGATCCCTGACCACTGGTATGCTTTCTGAGATGAGTGCATATATAGATTAGCATTGTGTGGATATAAAACATTATTATATATAGTAGAAAAATATATTTTTGATCACTTCCCTTTAGATATGCCTGAATACTTGCTTGATATTTACCTACTTCTTCAGGGCTTGTGATCTTGATGTATTCTAAATTCCTCCTTACTGGATGGACATTGAGTTGTCTCTGGATAGTTTAGAACGGATCATTTATCTGTGTGTATCCCTACCATCTTTGGTGTCTTGGGACTGGTTTTTGTATGAAAATATAGAGAGGAGTGTGGCTTTACTCTCTGATATTGACCGCACCACAGATGGTCGCCAGTACTCCTATTTAGGAGGAGCCTAGTTAATTCCATCTCTTATGGATTGGTATTACTCTTCAAGGTATAACCGCAGCTTAGATGGTAATCGAGTCTCCCGTTTACATGGGGAGGTCAGTTATTTCATCCCTTTGGTTTGAAGACAATGAAATGTGGTGGATTGAAGTTTGATCCCAGTATCGTTGACAAATATTTATGTTTTGGTAGGGGGTTAGACCGAACCATAAATGGCTACCTACGTACTCCTATTGAAGAGGAGATCAGGTATGCGTAGTTCGAACCTGGGGTAAGTGGTTCAACTCTGTATGTGGCAAAAAGGGTGTAGAAATGTTTTTGTTGTTTTTTTTGTAATGAGAAGAGTGTAGAAATGTTTTTGTTGTTTTAATTTTATTGGGAGAAGGGTGTAGAAGTGTTTTTGTTTTTTTTTTTTATTTTATTGCGACCGAGCCATATAAAATGGTTGCCTACATACTCCCGTGTATCAAGGAGATCAGGTCGACGTAGTTCGCCCCTCAAGACGATTTTGTAGCCGACGAAAAGTTTGATCCTATGTGGAGGACAAACTGTGGGGGGAGGAAAGTTTAATCCTAAGTTTTAGATAAACTGCAGGTGTGAAAAGTTTGATCACATGTTTGGGGACAAACTGCAAGTGTGAAAGGTTCAATCCCTAGTGGGATAACCGATTTAACGCCCCGAAATCCGGCCTATCTTCAAACCCGGATTCCGTACGTCACGAGTACATCATTCACCCAACATACATCATTAAATACTGAAATATAACAACGTACACTCTCAAATCCCAGGTTCTGGAAACCTTATAACCTCTTTCATTACAAATAATAATAATACATTATTCATTTCATCTTACAAGAGTGACTTTTATCCGTCACCAAGGATACATAACAGTTCATTAAACTAGTATATCGTTCAGTTCTATCTTTCTACATTACAAGTCTTCACTTGATCTTCTCGCTCATTCACATTCTGCATGACACTTCATCTGGATACTATCAGCTTGATCTTTACGGGATCCTTCAGTTCTTCTAACTTTGCTCACTGAAAATTATTTTTCATTTAAAGCAAGAGTGAGCATTTAATTGCCCAGCAAGTCATAACAGTTGAACAAACAACTTCATAATTAAAATATTTCTTTAGAACTTCTATAACCGAACAAAGGTTATGAAGCAGCTTGAATAATAGGAATAGTCTCGATTCCTATCATTTTAAAACATCAATCACTTTTACTTTGAAATACTTTCATTCCTCTACCTTTTTCATACACATCCTGTCTGGCTAGAATCATTAGCACAGACTTAACAATAACGGTTCATGTATGAACAGAACATACTTGTATTGAACAACTCAATCACAGAACAGTTCATATCATAGAAACACCGAATTGTTCAAATTATGGCACAAGGCCTCATACATACTACCACCTTCTGCATACATCGCATATATGCATATAGACAAGACTTCTCAAGTTCAACATCTGAGAAGTTTAAGAAACTAGCATTCATTTAGAATATGAATGAAGTTAGGAAACTTGCCTTACGCCCAGCTACAGCCTACGCGGAACTGCTCATTCCAATTCCTATATAACACATAAGGAGAAAACATAAACACCAATTAGTCATATAATTGATTTAAGCATTGGTTTAGTTAACTTTACTTCTTAGGGTTCGCGTTCTTGCAAATCTCAGTTTACATGACCTACTTTCTTTACCGATTTACGACTTTCTTGATAATTCATATCTTATTTAATATTAATACTTTCGTTATCCATTACATGAATCACATGTTCATTACTCGTTCTTAGTGTCAAAGCCATACCGATCATTGTATGTTAAGACCGATCGTTCGTCGCAACAACGTTGCATTCACAGCGTCTATACGCTTCACACTTAACTCTCATTATCATGACATAACATTGAAATGTTATTCATTACCCTCGTCACTCAACGTCTAAGGAATCACAACCATAGCAATCCCTCACGTTCGTTTATCACGACTACGGTCCCCGGATATCGGTTCTGTAACTCGCACTTACAATCGTTGTCTTTTAATCTCATTTAATCTTTCTATTTAACATTTACTAAAGGTTTAATTCACTTGATTAAGTGTTACTTTAATTGGACATTATGTTCTTTATCGTCCCTTACGTTTCCCCCAAGAGCTGAGCAGTTAAAAGCTCATCTCTGAATTTTTCTCTACTTTGGCGCTGCGGCACCACTCTCCTCATTAACTCTCGCATCGTGGCGTGAGTTGGCAGTACCTGGCTTCCCGGTCTGGCGCTGCAGCACCACATTACAAGGCATGAATGGCGCTGCGGCGCCAAGCCCTAACTTTAGAAAATTTCTCTAAGTGTTAAATCAATTTGAGACGCTTACTTCCTGATCTCATAACTCCTTCGTTATAACTCGGAACGAGGTTGTTCCAAAGCCATTCTCTTCCTTATCTTATGTACTTCAATACCCCTCAGACAGAACTTCGTTTTGAATCAGTTATCGTGCCATTCGATTGGCTTGATCTTCACCCTTCGTTCATTTTTACGCTTTTAATGTTATTCGGTCGCTTGTCCATAATTCGGTATTCTGAACTCGGAACTCATTCGTTCTTGAGTCCACGACTCACGTTTTCTATTTTCCCTTACTTCCTTATTAAACCCTATACGTTCGGTTTCATTTACTAACTTTCTAATTCTCGTTCGTCTTTTACGAAAATTTCGTCATAACTTCGTTATAACTACGTTTTAATCCATTCTTCATGAACGTTTCTACCGTTCCTAACCAAAAAATAAGCAACTAACTTATACGCGATGGTTTTAAACTTGTCCATCAACAACCATTATACTACGATGGTTTTAAATTTGTCCATCAACAACGTTCTTCGTGTTCTTCGCGTGTTCTTCGTTCGTTCTTCATTTTAATCAATATTTTGGATTATGATTCCACTTTTTATTGGAATTTGATGTTATAGAACTCCATTCCTTACTTATTTCACCTACTCATTCATATAATCCACTCGGATCGCTCAAAATCCTCACGAATCTTATACTTCCTTAAGAAATTTACAAACTAAACTTCTAATTCTTATTTCTTCTTTTCTGAATGATTTCAACCATATGAAATCATTCCTATCATTATTTACTTCTTGTTCTCATTAAGCTATGTTTTTAAACATAAAAACTTAAAGAAAATTTAAAAGAGACTAGGTTCTGGATTACCGTTATTCTTTAATCTTCTTCCGTCGGACAAAGTTTGTACGCGGCCTAGCCTTTCCTCTTCCTTCTCCTTCCCATCCGACCTCTCTCTCTCTCTCTCTCTCAAGTGTGGAGGATTTTCAAAATCTTAAAATATGAAATCTAGCTTCCTATTTATAGAAAACCAAATCTTAGGGAAAATTAGTCATTTCGCCCCCCACCTCTGTACTATTCCCACGTCCTCCAACCCTTAGCAACCAAGTTTACTTAGCCACCAAGTCTACTTAGCCACCAAGTTTACTTAGCCATTAATCCTTCTTAACCCTTAAGTCTTCTTAACCATTAAGTCTTCTTAACCCTTAAGTTTACTTACTCATTAAGTTTACTTACTCATTAAGTTTACTTAGCCCTTAAGCATAAGCACTTTACTTAATTATTAAGTTTACTTAACTATTACTTAACTTATCCCTTACTTAGACTTTAAGATTAAATCGTATTCTATACATCTCATTCTCGTATTCTCTTCGTATATGGTTCGTACGATATTCGTATTATACGTTGTAATAATCTTCGTACTATACTCATATAATAACTAGTATTACACTCGTATTCTTTACGCATAATAACCCTAATTATTATACGAAACCATTAAATTCTCGGAACTTACTTTTTTTAACCCTTAGGTTTTAAATCTGCAGGCGAAAACTTAATTTTTTTTGCCATAACTGAAATATTATTGAATATTCCATCACGTCTAAACATTTTACATAATCAATAAGTTCTCGGAATTTCAAAATAAATATCCGAGCAGAAACAGATGAATAGTGCTTATTTCGTCTTTTTCCCTGAAAATATGTTTGTTCCCGGAAAAATTTCATTTTCGTCTTGAAAATTCTTATTCGATCAATCTAGCTCACATCCATAATACTCCCAACTTATAATCATCCTAGGTTATAGAACAATTAATAAACACATAGCACATAATATTATTAATAAAAATTAGTTTTATTAATAACTAATTCTTTAAACCTAAATTCTGGACGATCCGAATTTTCGGGTCGTCACATTCTTCCCTCCTTATAAAAATTCCGTCCTCGGAATTTCTTAAAACTACACCCTTACCCGGGTTCTCACATTATTCTCCCCTTCTTCACAGAATTTCGTCCTCGAAATTTTAGCTTACCTTTCTTCTCAACTTCTCTTCAATGGAGTTCTTATCTTTCACTCATTCCTAACCCCCATAACTTATTAAGAATCATGAAGTAGAAGGAATAACGAGGAATATAAAATTTCCTTTGAAAACATTTTATACTTTTGCTGAGGGGTCACATCGACCATGAACTCTTACTAGGTTAAACAACATTTCGCCGTAATCCCTTCTTTAACGGTCTGTTTACAATCACCAAGAAAGTAAACTACTTCTTCCATGTTCTCCTCAGACTTGATCATTAGATTCCGCACCAAAATAATTTGTCTAGCCGAATCAAGTAGCTTAGACCATACCAAAAAATTGGATATCAACGTGAAACATTCGTCTAGTCAACTCACTTGACATTGACTACTTCTTTAAATTCTTTTCGCAATACATCAAAACAGTTTATGACGTCATGATACCGTACTTTTTCATAGTACGTTGAGGACTTCGTCAGTTTGTGACTTCGTCATTATACATCATACCATAGCGGGTTGTTGATCCTAAGATCACATCCAACACCAGGTTCAATTGCATTAATAACTCCATCCTTTTACCATCTGTGCATCAAATGCACGGATGATATAAAATTCATTTTGATATTTTAAATCAATTTCTGTCTAGCCAAAGCAATTAGCATAAACATAACAAGAATAACTCTTTTAAAATACGTTGGTTCCAAAAGTTGAACCAATTCTTTCATTTTCAAAATATACAGATCAACACGAATTCAATAAACTTCGAAATATAGCATAGCTAGATGACTTGGAATATCCTATTCTCCATCTTCCTTCATTGTTTTACTGTGACAATACTTAATCTTCTCTATCACCTTCATTCCTAAGTCTACTGAAAATACTTACTTTCAGCCTAAACATTCCTATACCTTAGTACAACCCCATCAACTTACCACACATTATGAGTTCAGGAACTTTCCACAATAATATGAGTTTAAGAACATCCAGACAGACCATAGGTGTCCATTCGATGAGACGTTCAAAAACATACCATATAATTATGAGTCACGAACTTACTATAAGTATGAGTTTTAGGAACTCACACCTACCTTATTGTTCTCTACCTATCAAGTATATACATGAGAAAAGATTCACCTTCTCATCATATACATCTTGATAGCGCGATATACTAATCCAATGATTATCACAACCAGAAGCTAAGTGATTGTAGAACCAAACACAATTCCCTGCCCATACAGAAAATTGGTCAACTCAGCTACTGACCGATATAGGAAGCTAAGCAGTGGTTACACCAAGGACAATTCTCTGCCCATACAAAGAATTGTTTAACTTAACAACTATATCGAATAAGAAGCTAAGTGGTTCTAAAACCACGTACAATTTCCCCGCCCATACAAGGAATCATACAACTCAGCTGCTGATATGAGTCCTCAATTGAAATTTTACAACTTCAAAATCTCTCTTTACTTAATTACGAATTTTCTTTAATTCGTATACTATCCTTCATAACTCAATCTAAGTTCTTCTTCCCGTACTACTTCATAGTACCATTCATTCATAGCATTAGCTATAAATCATTCATCATTTAACAGCTTATCTGTTACTACGATTCACTATGATCACGTAGTGATCTTCTTATCGTTCTCTCTACGATTATAGTCTTAGGTACTCCTACCTAAAGTTTATAACCTATCAGCTCTGATACCAACTTGTAACGCCCCGAAATTCGGTCTATCTTCACACCCGGATTCCGTAAGTCACGAGTACATCATCCACCCAACATACATCATTAAATACTGAAATATAACAACGTACACTCTCAAATCCCAGGTTCTGGAAACCTTATAACCTCTTCCATTACAAATAATAATATTACATTATTCATTTCATCTTACAAGAGTGACTTTTATACGCCACCAAGGATACATAACAATTCATTAAACTAGTCTATCATTTAGTTCTATCTTTCTACATTACAAGTCTTCACTTGATCTTCTCGCTCATTCACATTCTGCATGACACTTCATCTAGATACCGTCAGCTTGATCTTTACGGGATCCTTCAGTTCTTCTAACTTTGGTCGCTAAAAATTGTTTTTCATTTAAAGCAAGAGTGAGCATTTAATTGCCCAGCAAGTCATAACAGTTGAACAAACAACTTCAGAATTAAAATATTTCTTTAGAACTTCTATAACCGAACAAAGGTTATGAAGCAGCTTGAATAATAGGAATAGTCTCGATTTCTATCATTTTAAAACATCAATCACTTTTACTTTGAAATACTTTCATTCCTCTACCTTTTTCATACACATTCTGTCTGGCTAGAATCATTAGCACAGACTTAACAATAACGGTTCATGTATGCACAGAACATACTTGTATTGAACAGCTCAATCACAGAACAGTTCATATCATAGAAACACCGAATTGTTCAAATTGTGGCACAAGGCCTCATACATACTACCACCTTGTACATACTTCGCACATATGCACATAGACAAGACTTCTCAAGTTCAACATCTCAGAAGTTTAAGAAACTACCATTCAATTAGAATATGAATGAAGTTAGGAAACTTGCCTTACGCCCAGCTACAGTCTACGTTGAACTGCTCATTCCAATTCCTATATAACACATAAGGAGAAAACATAAACATCAATTAGTCATATACTTGATTTACGTATTGGTTTAGTTAACTTTACTTCTTAGGGTTCGTGTTCTTGCAAATCTCAGTTTACATGACCTACTTTCTTTACAGATTTACGGCTTTCTTGATAATTCATATCTTATTTAATATTAATACTTTCGTTATCCATTACATGAATCCCATGTTCATTACTCGTTCTTAGTGTCGAAGCCATACCGATTATTGTATGCTAAAATCGATCGTTCGTCGCAACAACGTTGCAATCACAGCGTCTATACGTTTCACACTTAGCTCTCATTATCATGACATAACATTGAAATGTTATTCATTACCCTTGTCACTCAACGTCTAGGGAATCAAAACCATAGCAATCCCTCACGTTCGTTTATTACGACTACGGTCCCCGGATATCGGTTCTGTAACTCGCACTTACAATCGTTGTCTTTTAATCTCATTTAATCTTTCTGTTCAACATTTACTAAAGGTTTAATTCACTTGATTAAGTGTTACATTAATTGGACATTATGCTCTTTATCGTCCCTTATGTTTCCCCCAAGAGCTGAGCAGTTAAAAGCTCATCTTTAACTTTTTCTCTACATTGGCGCTGCAGCGCCACTCTCCTCATTAACTCTCACACCGTGGCGTGAGTTGGCAGTACCTGGCTTCTCGGTCTGGCACTGCAGCACCACATTACAAGGCATGACTGGTGCCGCGGCGCCAAGCCCTAACCTTAGAAAATTTTTTAAGTGTAAAATCAATTTTAGACGCTTACTTCCCGATCTCATAACTCCTTCGTTATAACTCAGAACGAGGTTGTTCCAAAGCCATTCTCTTCCTTATCTTACGTACTTCAATACCCTTTGGACAGAACTTCGTTCTGAATCTGTTAACGTGCCATTAAATTGGCTTGATCTTCACCCTTCGTTCATTTTTACGCTTTTAATGTTCTTCGCTCGCTTATCCGTAATTTGGTCTTCTGAACTCGGAACTCATTCGTTCTTGAGTCCACGACTCACGTTTTCTATGTTCCCTTACTTCCTTATGAAACCCTACACATTCGGGTTCATTTACTAACTTTCTAATTCTCGTTCGTCTTTTACAAAAATTTCGCCATAACTTCGTTATAGCTATGTTTTAATCCGTTATTCATGAACGTTTCTACCGTTCCTAACCAAAAAATAAGCAACTAACTTATACGCGATGGTTTTAAACTTGTTCATCAATAACCATTATACTACGATGGTTTTAAATTTGTCCATCAATAACGTTCTTCGTGTTCTTCGCGTGTTCTTCATTTGTTCTTCATTTTAATCGATATTTTGGATTATGATTCCACTTTTTATTGGAATTTGATGTTATAGAACTCCATTCCTTACTTATTTCACATACTCGTTCATATAATCCACTCGGATCGCTCAAAATCCTCACGAATCTTATACTTTCTTAAGAAATTTACAAACTAAACTTCTAATTCTTATTTCTTCTTTTCTGAATGATTTCAACCATATGAAATCATTCCTATCATTATTTACTTCTTGTTCTCATTAAGCTATGTTTTTAAACATAAAAACTTAAAGAAAATTTAAAAGAGACTAGGTTCTGGATTACCGTTATTCTTTAATCTTCTTCCGTCGGACAAAGTTTGTACGCGGCCTAGCCTTTCCTCTTCCTTCTCCTTCCCATCCGACCTCTCTCTCTCTCTCTCAAGTGTGGATGATTTTCAAAATCCTTAAATATGAAATCTAGCTTCCTATTTATAGAAAACCAAAGCTTAGGGAAAATTTGTCATTTCGCCCCCCACCTCCTTACTATTCCCACCTCCTCCAACACTTAGCAACCAAGTTTACTTAGCCACCAAGTCTACTTAGCTACCAAGTTTACTTAGCCATTAAGTCTTCTTAACCATTAAGTCTTCTTAACCCTTAAGTTTACTTACTCATTAAGTTTACTTACTCATTAAGTTTACTTAGTCCTTAAGCATAAGCACTTTACTTAATTATTAAGTTTACTTAGCTATTACTTAACTTATCCCTTACTTAGTCTTTAAGACTAAATCGTATTCTACGCATCTCATTCTCCTATTCTCTTCGTATATAGTTCGTACGATATTCGTATTATACATTGTAATAATCTTCGTATTATACTCATATAATAACTAGTATTACACTCGTATTCCTTACGCATAATAACCCTAATTATTATACGAAAACATTAAATTCTCAGAACTTACTTTTCCTAACCCTTAGGTTTTAAATCCGCAGGCAAAAACTTAATTTTTTTGTCATAACTGAAATATTATTGAATATTCCATCACGTCTAAACATTTTACATAATCAATAACTTCTCAGAATTTCAAAATAAATCTCTGAGCAGAAACGGATGAATAGTGTCTATTTCGTCTTTTCCCCAAAAATATTTTTATTCCCCAAAAAATTTCATTTTCGTCTTGAAAATTCTTATTCGATCAATCTAGCTCGCAGCCAGAATACTCCCAACTTATAATCATTCCAGGTTATAGAACGATTAATAAACACATAGCACATAATATTATTAATAAAAATTAGTTTTATTAATAACTAATTCTTTAAACCTAAATTCTGGACGATCCGAATTTCCGGGTCGTCACAACCGAAGTTGAGTAAGGGTTAAAAAACTAAGTGGAGAGAAAAGGATCTGGCGATCCAAAAACCAGACTGTTGGCTTGAAAAGTGTGTTTCCAAGAGGGACGTAGTGTGGAAAAGAGTTGTATGTAGTGAAGTGTTAAAGAACCGGAATGACTGGTGATCTGATGATCCAACACTAGGATGTTTACTTGATGGTAACTTCAGACATAGTACCGTTTCACGGTGTTTAAGTTAATGAGTTGCGAAAATTCATCGCCATCTATTTCCTGCAATCTGAGAGCACCTCCTGTCAATACCTCCTTGACAATAAATGGGTCTTCCCAGTTAGGGGTGAATTTTCCCTTAGACGGATATTGGTTGTCGATGATCTTCTTCAAAACTAAGTCATGTTGTTTAAACTGCCGTAGCCGGACTTTTCTATTGTAGGATCGGGCGATCCTTTGTCGATATAACTGACCATGGAAGATAGCCGCAGTTCGCCTTTCGTCTATTAGAGACAATTGGTGATATGTGTCTTATACCCATTGGTCTTCATCCAGCTGAGCGTCTATCAACACTCTGAGGGATTCCATTTCCACTTCTATGTGGAGCACTGCTTTCATCCCATAGGTTAATGCGTAAGGGGTTGCCCCAGTTGAAGTGTCCATTAATGTTCTGTAGGCTAACATAGTAAGAGGTAATAAGTTAAGCCAGCCTTTATGGTTGGCTGACATCTTTTGCATGATCTTTTTGATGTTTTTGTTAGGCGCTTCAGTAGCACCATTCAACTTTGGACGGTAGATGACGGAGTTGAGATGTTTGATGTGGAATTTGCTGCATAACTCCTTCATCATTTTGTTGTTGAGGTTCTTAGCATTGTCTGATACAATTACCTCTGGTTGTCCATATCAACAAATGACATTATTTTTTATGAAAGTAATGATGACTTCTTTGGTAACCCTAGGGAAGGAGGCTGCTTCTACCCACTTGGTGAAGTAGTCGATCATGGTGAAGTAGTCGATGCCCATTACTGGCTCTAGGCTTTATGGGCCCGATCACATCCATTCCCCACATTGAGAAGGGTCAAGGTGAACTCATATTGTGGAGCTCCTGTGCAGGGGCGTGGATAACATTCCCATGAATTTGGCATTGATAACATCTCCTGACGTGGTAATTACAGTCAGCCTTGAGAGAGAGCCAGTAATGTCCTGTTCTGAGGATCTTCTTTACATGTGGAGGGTCGCTCATACGTGGGCCACAGACTCCATGATGGACCTTGATGAGTATGAAATATGTTATATTTTTATTCCTTAATACTTAATCTTTTGTATTTATTTTGTGCCTAAATAAACTCATTATTCTTATATTTTTATTTTAGGTACAATTGAAGGGGTTTCATGATTTTGGAAATAAATTGGAGTAGGTTTACGAGATTCCTAGCAAATCAAATATTCAACAATTAGTATCATAAATGGATTTGGAAATTCGAACGCAGAAAGGAGTTTAACCACACGACATACTGTGGAATCTATTTCCAATTTCAATTCTAAATTTTGGATTCTAGAAGATTAATTTTTACAATTCTATTGTAATTAGGATTTCTTTTAGACTAAGATTTATTTCCAAATTGAATTCTATTTTTATGGAAATTAGGGTAATTTGTAATTCCTTTTAGGGTTTGGATTTCTACTTCCTATAGGATTTAGGACTTTGTCTAGCACTATAAATAGAGGATGAGAGTCAGGGTTTTATTCATTCAATAATCAACTATCATCTATTGGAGTGCAGACTCAAGAGCATGTCAGGCTAGTTCTTTTTATTCAGTTCTAAAGGGAGGTGAATCCTTGTTACAAGTAATTGATTAATTGAGTATTATTATTTATTTCTTCTTGTGTGAAATTTCTTCTGATAATCTGTTTTCATTGATTGCATGTTAATTGATTTAATTAATTTAACATGGCCAATTGAATTAGTTTGATCATTATCATATGCTAGATTAAGATTGGTATTACATGTAATTGATATCTGTCTTTATCATAAGTAGCAACTTAGTAATAATAATTGTGGACAAGCTTTTGTTTATTACTAAGATTATCAGAAAATAAGTTAAACAAATCGAGCTTATGTGTTTGTTGCTTGGATTAGCCTAATTCTCTATTTCTTAATGCTTCTATCATATTAAATCTAGAGAGCTTATTCTAGGTTGTATGCTAGTTAGAATCTGGTGGAGAGCTTGTTTCATACAGTGATAATCTAAGGAGAATTTCGGATAGCAGAGCTTATTGTTATCCAGGGCTAATAGTTTCATTGAAGGAAAAATAATAATAACTTGATTAATTGATTATTGTACTTGGTGAAACTGAACTGCAGAACTGAAGTTTTTACATATTTGGTTAATTTCATCATTAATTCTTGTTCTCTTAGTTTAAAATTAATTTTCAAAAACCTCCATCTTTATTTTATGTTAAAATAGTAGAATAATTCTAAAACAACTTTACTCTCTGTGGGATCGATCCTTACTTGCTACTGTGCTAATTATTATAAATTGTGAAGTGAAAGTGAGGTTAATTTAGGAGTATCAACGACAGCTCCCAAATTTTGACGCCGTTGCCGGGGAGTAATTTGGCGTTTTGTTTTTATTCTATTATTTGTTTTGTTCCTGTTTTATGACTCGATCTTCTCAGGCTACTATATTAGATTTTGATCCAGAGATTGAGAAAACTGCAAGGAGGCTAAAAAAGGAAAAACTTAAAGTTCAACAGTCTTCTGCAGATATAGACGAGGCTTCTGTATCATCACCAGGCCTCAACTTAGCTTTGGAATTATTATCCAACGAATCCGACAAAGAAGAAGAGATGGCGATTCCAAACAACAATAGAACTCTCAGGGAGTTGGCAACTCCTAATTTAAATCAACAACCTTTGTGCATTGAATATCCTAATTTAGATGCTGCATTTGAACTTAAATCCGGACTAATTCATTTATTGCCTACTTTTCGTGGTCTTACAGGTGAGGACCCCTACAAACATCTGAAGGAATTTCATGTGGTGTGCTCCACTATGAAACCACACGGAATCACCGAAGAACAAATCAAGCTGAGAGCATTCCCATTCTCCCTAGCAGATTTGGCAAAGGATTGGCTGTACTATCTACCCTCAGGTTCAATCCAGTCTTGGAATGACATGAAGCAGTTGTTCTTGGAGAGATACTTTCCAGCCTCAAGAGTAGCCAACATAAGGAAGGAGATCTGTGGGATTAGACAATTCAGTGGGGAGACACTATATGAGTATTGGGAAAGATTCAAAAAGCTTTGTTCCAGCTGTCCACCGCATCAAATAGATGAAAAACACCTGATCCAGTATTTCTACGAAAGGGTTGGTACCGATGGATAGAAGCATGATCGACGCAGCTAGCGGAGGAGCACTAGTTGACAAGACCCCAGAGGCTGCAAGGACTTTAATTGCAAACATGGCAGTAAACTCGCAATAAGATGGCACTAGAACAAATCATGCACCAGTAAGGGTAAGCGAGGTAAGCACTTGTGATTATGGTCAACAAATTTCTGAATTAACTGCTATGGTTAGATAATTAGCTACAGGTCAACTGCCAGTTGCAAAGGTTTATGGCATCTGTCTACGACCAAATCACAATACAGATGAATGCCCGACATTACAAGATGATGAGGCTGTGCAACAAGCTAATGCAATGGGAAATTATCAGTCACAACCTCAGAAAAAGTATGATCCGTACTCAAACACGTATAACCCAGGATGGAGGGATCATCCAAATCTGAGTTATGGGAGTAAGCAAGCGGCACCACCTGCATTTCCACCTAGGCAACAAGGCTTCCAACTAGCACAACCTCAATATCAACCGAAGCAAGCAGTCCCTGCACCTACTGGAATATCGTTGGAGGATATGTTCAAAGCATTCATGGGACAGACACAACAGTTCATGGGATAAACACAACAGTTCATGAATCAGACATAACAGTTCCAGTAAGAGACAAAAGCTTCAGTTCAAGATTTGAGGAACCAAGTAGGACAACTGGCTACAACTGTGGGGATATTGGAATCTAGAGGCTCAGGAAAATTACCATCTCAAACAATAGTCAACCCAAGGGAGAATGCAAGTGCCATAACTTTGCGAAATGAAACACAGTTGGATACACAACCGACCCCCGTAGAGTTTGAAGAGGAATCAGCTAAGGAGGAAACAAAAAAATCTAAGGTACAACCTAACCCTCCTAATCAGCTTAAAAACATTCCTCTTCCCTTTCCTCCAAGAAATTCTAAAACCTCAAAGAGAGATGAAAAAGAAAAAGAAATTTTGGAAACTTTTAGAAAAGTAGAAGTAAACATCCCTCTCCTTGATGCAATTAAACAAGTGCCACGGTATGCTAAATTTTTAAAAGAATTATGCACTAATAAAAGAAAATTACAAAACGATGAAAGAGTCACAGTCGGAGAAAATGTTTCTGCTGTTCTTCAAAGAAAAATGCCTCCTAAATGTAAAGATCCAGGAATGTTCACAATCCCATGCAAAATAGGAAACACCAGATTTGAAAAAGCCATGCTAGATTTAGGAGCTTCAATTAATGTTATGCCTTTATCTGTTTATGATGCCTTAAATCTATGCCCTTTGAAAAATACTGGTGTGATTATACAATTGGCAGATCGTACTAACACTTACCCCCGAGGGGTAATTGAAGATGTCTTAGTGCAGGTGAACGAACTAATCTTTACTGCAGATTTTTACATTGTGGATATGGAAGATGATACATCACCAAATCCTTCCCACATCTTGTTAGGAAGACCCTTCCTGAAAACAGCAAGAACCATGATTGATGTGCATAATGGGACCTTGACTATGGAGTTTGATGGCGAGAAAATCCAGTTTAACATCTATGATGCCATGAGGTACCCTAGTGATATAGGACAGATTTTTGCTATCGATGTGAGAGACTCCTTGGTGCATAGAGCTCTTGAACAACTACGTAGGGACAGTTTAGAGATTGCAATCACCAACAGTTTGGACATGGACAGGGAAGGAGAGATCGCGCAAACCCAGGAATTGAAGGAGAATGTAG
The DNA here is from genome assembly GCA_016801055.1 of Panax notoginseng. NCBI lineage: Eukaryota > Viridiplantae > Streptophyta > Magnoliopsida > Apiales > Araliaceae > Panax > Panax notoginseng. The sequence continues at coordinate 128,872,684 of CM029019.1, forward strand.
CTGCATTACATTCATTACCAAAATTCTCAAATAAGTCAGCAGTACATTCTATTCAATTTCCTGTTTCTCATCAAAAGTTATTACCTTCTGTTGTACAAGCCCCAACTCTAGAATTGAAACAATTACCTGCTCATTTGAAATATGCATATTTGGGAACTAATGACACTTTGCATGTAATTATTGCTAGTAATCTAGCCAAGGTGCAGGAAGAAAAATTGCTGAGAGTCCTAAGGGACCATGTTACAGTTTTTGGAATGGAGCAAAATCAGGATTTGAAGGATGTTCCTAATGAAAAATTGAAGCTGTTACCAGTCCACTTGAAGTTCACAAGTCCAATTACATAGAATGAGAAGGATGATGTCAAGCCAATGATAATAAATAAGGGCAGCTGCTTGGGAGGCAACCCAAGATCTCAGATTTGATTTTTCTATCCCTTTACTTTTTAGTTTTTTTATTATTACTATTATTATTGCATGTTCGCTAGTAGTATTTTCTTCGTTGCATGATTTTCTTACATTGGGGACAATGTAAGGTTTGAGTGTGGGGGGAGATTTAGGTTTTATTTTATGTAGGAAAAATAATCCAATTTTGATGGAAAAAAATTATTCTAAAAATTTGGGTTCCATGGTTCTATTTGCCTATGTGTTCGAAGGTTAAAATCAAAGATTGAAAATTGATACTAAAATTCAGAATCTGTTTGATGCTTAATTTATTAATAAATGATGACAACTAAGCCATAATCTATAGTAATTAATTTGAATTGAATTTGTGATACATATGTACTAGAATATGAGAATCATGTTTAGTTGGCTAAGTTATTTGTGGAGTTGTCTATGTGCACTGATTTCATGACTTAGAATTGTTTAACTTGTTTATGTTGTTGCAGAACCATGTGAAAAAAAATGATGAATGAAAAAAAAAAGAAAATTGAAAATCTGCTTCAATGTCTATTGTGCGAAATAACTGGGTATCTAAGCCTCGGGAAGCATCGGTATTCACGCTGAAAAGTGCGATGGATAAAAGCAGCTTGACTAGTCGACTTTTGGGGCCTTTGTTACTTGAATAAGTAAGCCCTTAGGGGTGTCTCTACACCTAGCGCCCTAAGATCATCTGGTTTGGGAGTCGTTGGTGGAAAGTTCGCTAATGGGTAACTCTGAAAAGCCTAAGAAAAGGAGACATTTCACATGTCAAGAAAAAAAAATATACGAAAAAAAGTATACGAAAAAAGTATACGAGAAAAGCATGAAAATACATTCATCTGTGCTAAAAAGACGGTTCTATGAAAAAACTTAAAAAGAAAGAAAAATTTGTTCTTGGTTGCGAGTCAATGTGCACGGTTTTTGCTCCATGGTAACTAAGTTGAGTAAGTATGTAAATTTTGGAAAAGTTTCTTATGTGGTTATAGTTTGATTTAATGAAATTCATTGGTAAAATGGTAAGGTTGGTAATTGTGAGTTGATTGATAAGGCGTTGATTAGATTTTTATAAATTTAGTGTTGATAATCATGATTTGTACCTTGAAATCTTTTTGACATTAGGGTTGAATAGAATTTTTTCTGGAAATCAAATTTTTGGTTTACACGAGGACGTGTAAAGAGATAAATGTGGGAGAATTTGATGAGTATGAAATATGTTATATTTTTATTCCTTAATACTTATTCTTTTGTATTTATTTTGTGCCAAAATAAACTCATTATTCTTATATTTTTATTTTAGGTACAATTGAAGGGGTTTCATGATTTTGGAAATAAATTGGAGTAGGTTTACGAGATTCCTAGCAAATCAAGGATTCAACAATTAGTATCATAAATGGATTTGGAAATCCGAACGCAGAAAGGAGTTTAACCACACGACATATTGTGGAATTTATTTCCAATTTCAATTCTGAATTTTGGATTCTAAAAGATTAATTTTTACAATTCTATTGTAATTAGGATTTCTTTTAGACTAAGATTTATTTCCAAATTGAATTCTATTTTTTATGGAAATTAGGGTAATTTGTAATTCCTTTTAAGTTTTGGATTTCTACTTCCTATAGGATTTAGGACTTTGTCTAGCACTATAAATAGAGGATGAGAGTCAGGGTTTTATTCATTCAATAATCAACTATCATATATTGGAGTGCAGACTCAAGAGCATGTCAGGCTAGTTCTTTTTATTCAGTTCTAAAGGGAGGTGAATCCTTGTTACAAGTAATTGATTAATTGAGTATTATTATTTATTTCTTCTTGTGTGAAATTTCTTCTGATAATCTGTTTTCATTGATTGCATGTTAATTGATTTAATTAATTTAATATGGCCAATTGAATTAGTTTGATCATTATCATATGCTAGATTAAGATTGGTATTACGTGTAATTGATATCTGTCTTTATCATAAGTAGCAACTTAGTAATAATAATTGTGGACAAGCTTTTGTTTATTACTAAGATTATCAGAAAACAAGTTAAACAAATCGAGCTTATGTGTTTGTTGCTTGGATTAGCCTAATTTTCTATTTCTTAATGCTTCTATCATATTAAATCTAGAGAGCTTATTCTAGGTTGTATGCTAGTTAGAATCTGGTGGAGAGCTTGTTTCATACAATGATAATCTAAGGAGAATTTCGGATAGCAGAGCTTATTGTTATCTAGGGCTAATAGTTTCATTGAAGGAAAAATAATAATAACTTGATTAATTGATTGTTGTACTTGGTGAAACTGAACTGCAGAACTGAAGTTTTTACATATTTGGTTAATTTCAACATTAATTCTTGTTCTCTTAGTTTAAAAATAATTTTCAAAAACCTCCATCTTTATTTTATGTTAAAATAGTAGAATAATTCTAAAACAACTTTACTCTCTGTGGGATCGATTCTTACTTGCTACTGTGCTAATTATTATAAATTGTGAAGTGAAAGTGAGGTTAATTTAGGAGTATCAACGACAGCTCCTAGATCTCATCCATGAGTCCTTGTCCAGGCCTCTAAGGAGACCTAGTCCTGCAGCTCTTTTGTAGAGTGTATCTTTGCTCAGGTAGAATTTCATAGCAAGTCGATGGATCTGCCTTTTCTCAGTCGGGCTCGCCTCAGCGGGTGTAGATCTGTCTCGCAAGTACTCCTTGATATGCTGATACCAAGAGTGCTGGATGGGAGGTAGCTTATCTGATACTTCTCCAACATAGTTCCCATAGGCTGGTGCCTTTTGTAAGGCCCCCAAATTTAGGTACTTGAAACCCGAACTCGGTGCATTATGATACCATTTCTATGAGCGGAATAATACTAATAATAATAACAATAATATAAAAGCCAACTTAATTTACATAATTATCAGAGTCTGAATCCCAAGTACGTAACCTTTAATACATTCCTTACACAAAATGATAGATAATATATGGCATACTTGTCTTAATAAAGTTAACTATTACATAAGATAGCATTTGCATTCATTCAGCAACCTTTCCCTTTCCCTTGTTCTTAGCAGAGCTCTCTGATTGTTCACACTTAGCTGAAAATATTTAAATTAAGCAAGGATGAGCATTTGAGTGCCCAGCAAGTAATAGCAATTATATATATATATATATATATATATATATATATATATATAAGTTGAAATAATTTAAATGTTTTTTTTATACTACCCTCCTACAACAAGTCAATAGTTTTGAAGTAATCTGAACTGATATTAATAACATAACAATCCTCTTTCAAATTTTTTTGAAACTACGTAATGACTATAAATATGGTTAAATTGACATATTATGAACATTATTTTCATTTTCAAAAAAGTTAAACAGAACTTCATCTGTAAACCGTCATGACTTACGGGCACGGGGCGATCAGCCCGTTGTACCCTGTATTGATCAACACTACATGCAAGAACGAGGGTATCGTTCACTCTGTCCGCCTTGGGTGCATAAAAGTTTTCCCGTGTAGGGATGTTCATACTTGTCTGTTCCAAATCAAAAGTTTTATCTTGTTCAACAATAATCTATATTTCAACATATATATATATATATATATATATATATATATATATATATATATATATATATATATATACGGGTAATTGACAAAGGTATATCAACATGTGATTAAATACAATAATTATCCAAGTGGGGACACTTGTATAACCATTTATAGAAATTAACGAACAATATATATATATATATATATATATATCTGAATTACCATATACTAACATGTTGATAATCAATAAGCGTATATAATATAGGGTTAATAATCTGTACAGTAATAATATAATTCATAAATATTCTTACTCATGTCCATTGCATAAAGAAAATGTAAAGGTAAGATACTTGCCTGATGCGCTGCTTACAGTTCACAACTTAGTTTTATCGTTTATCTCACGACCTATCATTAATAAGATCGTTCGTTCGATTAGAATAACATACTATAACACATAACACTGCTTATTGCAGTCAGCACATATCTTAATCACATTGGCACATATGTTTAACCACCATTGAATCACAAATAAACACCTATCAAGTCAAATTATCTAAGTCCAGATAAATTTTTAAAACATGTCGGTGTACCGACAGCTTTATCGGGTAATTATCGAGACTAAGACTCTATTCTGTAACTCAATATCTATAAATATCAGTCATATTATTTTTAAATGACTTATAATAATTTTAAAATATTTATTATGATTTATCATGAATTTTCAAACATCGGAATCATTATTAAATGATTTAAGTATTAAACAATCTTATTATCATTAATATTTAATTAACATTAAACTATAAATGAAATCATTTTCAAAATATTAAATTTATTTATAATAACTTAAAATACTTTTAAAGTATTAATATAACCCTTAAATGATTTTTAAAACATTTAAAATTATTTTTAAATAATTATCATTAATATAAAAGTATTAATATTTTATTTATCAAAGTATTAAAAGTCATTAAGTATAACTTAAAATATTTTTAATTTATTTCTATCCTTTTTAAATGATTTTTTAAATTAATAAAACTATTTTTAAACTATTTATTTAATATAATTATTAAATAAATTTAATATCATTAATAATAAATTAATAATTATTAATATTGAAATTATCCTTTAAATATTAAAAGTTATATTCTATAACTTAAAATATCTTTCAATACTTTATTTTCATTTAAAATGATTATTATAATATTAAAAATCATTTTTAAACTAAAGTATTTAATATAATTATTAAATAACTTTAATATTATTAATAATAATTAATTAATGAAATTTACCTTTAAATATTGAAAGTTATATTTTATAACTTAAAATATTTTTAAATAACTTATTATTATTTAAAATGATTTTTAATATAATAAAATTATTTTTAATTAGTTTATTTAATTCATTTAGTAAATAACTTAATTATCATTAATATTAATTTATTAATGAAATTTACTTTAAATTATTAAAAGTTATATTTTATAACTTAAAATATTTTTAAATAACTTATTATCATTTAAAATGATTTTTAATATAATAAAATCATTTTTAATTAATTTATTTAATGCATTTAATAAATAAATTAATTATCAACAATATTTAAATAAATACTAATATTTATGAAAAATATTTCAAATTATTAAAAGTTAATTTTAATAATTTAAAAAATAATTTTTAAAATAATTTTTGTAATTTTCAGAAATTAATTACTATTTTTAAATGAATTTTAGAAATTAATTTAATTAATTTTAATAAAATTGTCAGTAAAGACTGCCTATAGCAACAGAACCGTCGCTATAGGTGTTCTTCGTGTTCTTGGCCAAACCCAGAAAATGCATGGAAGTGAACGAATGGGCAGGTTTGACCAATTATAACTTTGTGTTTGTTGTGTTTCTGGGCATGATGTTAGTCAGAGCTTGTAGTGCTAGTGTAGGACTACAAGATCCAACAACAAACATAACCAAACGCTGCATAACCCAAGAGATCTGAGCCTCTAAAATGGTTGTCAGACATGTTCTTCATTTCTGGGTTACCCAGAAATGAAGAATAGTTCGACTGTCCATTTTTGGGCTTCTACAACTTGTAATCCTTGTAATATTTTAGTGATTTAAAGGTTGCAGTGTGTAGCGAACATACCAGGGAAGAGTTCTATCACATTATATCACTTAAATAACAACAGATCAAGCATAACAAAGCCGCTCAAACCATGTCAGGAATCTAGTTCATACAGTTTTTGAAAATTTCTAGAAACTCAAAATCAGTCTCGGATGGCTACTTTGACCATCTCCTAAATCAAACATAGTTGTTTTTTAAAAGGTTTTAAGGCACAGATTTATACTTCATCTAGCAGGCTATAACATGTATACAACAACATCAACAAACAATGAACAACCTGACAGATCTAGACATAGTAAAACTTGTCAGAGTCTGAATAAGGCTTTCTGGGTTTACCAAGTAATAGCCCGGTCAATGCCAGTCAACGGCCTTTGACCGTTAATAACAACAAATCTAGACATCAAATGACTTCTATTCTTTTTGTAGATTAAAGACCACATTACAAGCTACACATATCAACTTAAAAACAACACAAATCATAAACACGCAAGGATATGTGGCCACTGACATTCGTTGTCAGACCACAGAACCAAGTTTTTCCAGATTTTTGAAAATCATCAATTTGAAGACTTAGATGTTATGGATCTGTATAATACCAACCCAGATCATTAAAATAGATTATAACTGACATATTTTAACAATAAAAACAAACATCTAACATCAAATTAGGTTTATACCTTATATGAACAAGTTAAGATTATAGCTTTTGAATCTGTTCAAGGTGATCGTGGGGCTGGTCTTGTGACTGAATTTAGTAAAGGATTTCTTAGGTTTTAGAGAGAGAGGGTCTTGGATGGTTATTGTGAACAAATGAGCTAGCAATTGAATTATTTCTCTCTCCAATTTTATATATACTTCACATATACAATGTATTTGGTTGCACAAATGGCTGATTGCTGGCATTATTGAGCATGTGGGGTTGTTGGATTTGGTCTGTAACAACCCGATATTTTTTACATAAATAAATAAGAAATTTTGTGCATAATTTTGTTTTTTTATTTATATAAGGATGAGGATTTGTACAAGATAATGTGTATGTGTATTTATGTGGTAAATAAAAATATATTTATTACATAAATGTTTGCAAATAATTTTATTTTAGAATGTTTGATTATTATAAAATATATTCTTATAATAATTAAAATTATGGTAGAAATGTTTTTATTAATTATTTTCCATGAAAATATAAGCATATATTATTTCAATAATATATGAAGTGATTTTTAGAATAATTATAATAATTATTTTATTATATAAATTTTAGTATAAGTTATTAAGTTAATTATTTTACCTTAATTGTTAAGGTTAAATATGAAGAATAAATCAGATATGGAATCCAAACCTTAATTTTGGATTATTGTCAATGTATGAAAATAAAAATATTATATTAATTACATTTTGATTTTTCAGTGCTATATTTACGTACGGTATGTGTGTATAGAAAATGGTTGGTAATTTATGGTGTTTAATTTCAAAACCCTAGCATTAATTTATTTCACCCTATTTTGAAGTTCAGATGGGAGATTCAAGACTGTGTTATGTGAATTATGTGTGTATTATATAATTCTATGATTAATTAGGTAAACCCTAATTAATATTTAGAAATACTAATTTAGAGAAACCCTAATTTTTGGGTTATAAACCCTAATATATGATTTTGACCCTAATTGCGTAGTTAGCGATTATAATTAGGAAATACTAATCCTAATTAGCAAGATTTAATTAGTGATTAAGAAATTTTAATATAATTAGAAAATTCTAATTATAATTTAGAAATATTAATTTTCTATTTTTGAAAAACCGAAATTCGGAAATGTTAGAAATTTAATTGCAAAATTAAGGATTAAATCTTAAACCCTAAATTTTCCCAAACCCTAAACCCTAAGGGTTTGGTCAATTGTCCAAAATGACCATTCTAAAAATAAAAGGAAATGACTATTTTGCCCTTTTTATATTTTATTAAGTTGGTGTATAGGTATTGACTTTAGGAGGAGTGGTTCACCAAAACCTAGCCCTAGCCATGTGATTAAATCTACTAAGATCAGATTTTTAAGTGCCAACTTGCAACATTAGATGCATTGTGTCAAATATTAGAAAGATTAAAGAGAGAGAGAGAGATGATGCTCATTTTTCTCATTCTTATCCAACACTTTTTCTCTCTAGAAATTCGGGAGTTAGAGTGAGAGAGTGTTATATACTAAGCCAATATCAGTCTCTAGCTTAACAAGATCAGAATCAGAAGTCAGATTAAGGATCAAAGCTAGAAAAAGGTATAAACCCTAAATTTTGAAAATCATGTGATCTTGTGTTAATGTTGTTGTTTGTTGTTTAAAGATGTGTTAGAAGGTGTCTATTAGTGATCTGGGTTGTTAAATCCCAGATCCATAACATCAAAGTCCACGAATCAAGCATTTTTGAAGTCTGGAAAAAAATTCAAAAGGTGGTCTGACAACCAAATGTCAGTGGCCTTAGATTCGTTTCTGTTTTTGCGTTTTGTTGTTTTAAGGTTGGAATCAATAGTTTGTAATATGGTCTTTCATCTGTAAGTGGTAGTATGTCCATTGGGTGTTTATATCGTGAGATATAACCGGTCAAAACCCGTTGACCGAGCATGACCGAGCCTAATCTGGGTAACCCAGAAAGGCCATGAATAGCGTCTGACAGGTTTTGTAACGTCCAGATCTATCAATTTGTTTGTTGTTGGTTGATGTTATTGTATAAATGTTGTAGCCTGACATATGTAATTTACATTTATGGCTTTAGATCGTTTATATAATGAACAGAATTAATGTAGTGGCTGGTCAAACTATACTCTATGATCACGGGAGCACTTTTCTGGAATTTCCAGAAAGTGTATGAACAACTTTTCTGACCTTGTTTGACTGAGCTAGATCCGGTTATTGTTTTATTGTTATGATGATGTAATGATATATAAATGTACCCTGATGTCTCGTCTACATGTATCAACCTTTGTATAACACATACTAAGCCCATAATGCAAACCATAATGATCTAAGCCTAGTGCCCTCATCTGTTCTTCATTTTCTGGAAACCCTGAAAATGAAGAACAGCGTTGTCAGAAATTTTGGACGCTTGAATCTCTCTGTGATTATATGTTATGGCCATGAATGTTGCATTATCTTGTAGTATTACATTTATACTACGTGATTGATATCATTAACAGCCCAGAAAATATTAGGATCATAGCTTAAAATCTAGTCAAACCGAGCCCCTTAATAACTGACAAGAAATCTGGGTTGGCTCTAGAACAGGCTCAAGAACACCTATAGCGACGGTTCTGTCGCTATAGGGCCCTTTAGCGACAGTTTATTATTATTATTTTCCAGAAATTAATTAAAAATAGAAAAAAATAGATTTTAATTATTAAAAATACAAAATAAATTATTAAAAATTATTAAAAATTCTAAAAAATAGTTTTTAATTATTTTTAATATATTTCATAAATATTTAATATTTTTGGAATATTGAAAATATTTAATTTATTTAATTATAATATTAAATAAATTATTTAAAAATAATTTTAATATTGGAAAAATCATTAAAAATTATATTATGATATAAGAAAATATTTTAAGTTATTTTTAATGACTTTTAATATTTTGTGATAAATTTTATTAATAGGTTGATATTAATGGTAATTAATTTATTTACTAAATGAATTAAATTAATTAATTAAAAATGATTTTATTATATTAAAAATCATTTTAAATGAAAATAAAGTGTTTAAAAATATTTTAAGTTATAAAATATAACTTTTAATATTTAAAGGATAATTTTATTAATAATTAAATATTAATGATTATTAAATTATTATCATTGATATTAAATTTATTTAATAATTATATTAAATAAATAGTTTATAAATGGTTTTATTTATTTAAAAGGGATATAAATGAATTAAAAATATTTTAAGTTATACTTAATGACTTTTAATATTTGGATAAATGAAACATTAATACCTTATTATTAATGGTAATTATTTAGAAATGATTTTGAATGTTTTAAAAATCACTTAAGGGTAATATTAATACTTTAAAAATATTTTGAGTTATTATAAATAACTTTAATATTTTAGAAATAATTTCATTAATAGATTAATACTAATTAAATATTAATGATAATAGAATTGATTAGTATTTAAATCATTTTAATGTGATTCCGATATTTGAAATTTTGTGATAAATTATAATAAATGTTTTAAAATTATATAAATTATTTAAAAATAATATGACTGATATTAAGTTACAAAATAGAGTCTTAGACTCGATAATTACCCGAAAATTTGTCGGTACACCGACATGTTTCAGAAATTGATCTGAACTTAGATAATGTGATTAGATAAGTGATTATTTGTGATTCAATGGTTGTTAAATCTATGTGCCAATGTGATTAGGTTATGTGCTGACTTCAATAAGCAGTGTTATGTGTTATAGTATGTTGTTCTAATCGAACGAACGATCTTATTAATGTTAGGTCATGAGATAAGCGATAGATCTTAATTACAAGTTGTAAGCAGCGCTTCAAGCAAGTATCTAACCTTTGTATTTTCTTTATGCAATGGATGTGAGTAAGAATGTTTCTAAACTATATTATTATGGTACAGATTATTAACCTTATATTATATAAGCTCCTTGAATATCAACATGTTAGTATATGGTAACTCAGATATATATATTCTGTTCGTTAATTTCTAGAAATGGTTAAACAAGTGTCCCCACTTGGATAATCATTGTATTTAATCATATGTTGATATACCTTTGTCAATTACCCGTATACATATATGTTGAATTATAGATTATTGTTGACAAGATAAAACCATTGATTTAGAACCCAGACAGGTATGAACATCCCTACACGGGAAAATTTTTATGCGCTCCGGCGGACAAAGGATGAACGATAATATCGTTCTAGCAATGTAGTATTGATCAATGCAGGGCATAACGCGCTGATCACCCCCCGTGCCCGTAAGTTATGACGGTTTGCAGATGAATTTCTGTCTTACCCTATCGAAAATTTAAAATAATGTTTATGGCATGTCACCATACCCCAGATAAAGTCTATACGAAATTTTAAATCTTTGAAAGAGAGTTGTTATGTTATTATTATTGGTTCAGAATACTTCATAACTATTGACTTGTTGTAGAAGAATAGTACAAAGAAAACATTTAAATCATTTCAGCTTATATATATAATTGCTATTACTTGCTGGGCACTCAAATGGTCATCCTTGCTTAAATTTAGATGTTTTCAGCTAAGTGCGAACGACCAGAGAGCTCTGCTAAGACCAAGGAAAAAGGGAAAGGTTGCTGATTGAATGCAAATGCTATCTTGTAGATTTTAATATTAAGATAATTATGATATATATTATCTATCATGGGTTGTAATGAATGTTTAAAAGTTACGTACTTGGGAGCTAGACTCTGATAATTATGTAAATTAAGTTGATCTTAATATTATTGTTATTATTATTAGTATTATTCCTCTCATAGAAATGGTATCGTGATGAACCGAGTTCGGGTTTCAAGTACCCGAGTATGGGGTCCTCATAAGTTGGTATCAGAGCTTAGGGTTAAAAACCTTAGGTGTGTTAGACCTTAGGGTATAACCTTAGAACAGAGGGAAATATTGAAAATATAAATAACTCATATAAAGTTTAAAAAGAGATGAATTGACTAAATTCATCGTCAAACAAAATAAAAGATAACTCATATAAAACTCTTAAGTGCTGTGTGTGTATACTATATGCTAATCAGGATAATTTATGTGTGTAGATGTCAGGTGAAAAAGGATTCGATTACCCTCGGATCGTAAAGAAGGAGCCAATAACGAAGCCAATAGTTGGCATAGAGGCTCACAATGAAAGTAGCTCAGAAGAGGTGGTTATTTTGGAAAGTATAGTACCAGATCCTAGAATGATAGAATGACTGATAAAAAAATAAAAAAAATAAAAAAAATGTGTGGTCTATGTCGAGTTCCTAAACTCGTATGTTTGTGGTGAGTTCTTAAGCTCGCAATGTATGGTAAGTTGGACGAACTAGATGTAGTTAGGTGTAAATGGATTATTGAGGATAAGAGGAATAGACATATTATTAAGCAATTGATCCTTATTGGAGGTGTAAGAAATAAGTAGTACTAGTATTAATTGAATAGATATGATTTTATGTTATGTATATGATAAGTATGTTTGTATAAGATAATGATTTTCAAATTTTGTATAAGTTATGGCAGCGATTCCCGACTTTTAAGTCACAATGGGATAACAAATGATTAAAGCAAAATGTGCTATGATATTTCAAGTGATATGAATATGAGTTTATGGGATTAATGAAATAAGTTGGTGAAAAGATAGTAGTTAAATATATGAGTATTGATTAATTCAGTAAACCAAGTTTTCAAAATCTAATATTTTGAGTACATGATTACTTGAGTAAAATCTTTTGTGTTATATGCTAAACGTATACGATAAGGCTTAGAATGTAAGTTAATAAAGAATAATTTAATCAGATAATGCCACAAAGACGAAAATGAAATCACATGACAGAAGAACCTGCCAACAAAGCTGGAGGACAACCAGACCCAACTCATAATTTGACGAATATAGACGATCAAGCTATGCAGAATGGATTACCTACTGCAGGAAATCAGCTAGATAATCGATCGACAAACTTTGAAAACTTCAAGACAAATGAACCGTCAGGATTTAGAAGACCAACTAACCCTGTAGAAGTGGTTGTGATAGCTAGGGTAACGGAGGGGCAACAGACAGCTTTTACCGCCTATACAACGAAAGGAGGGGTGAATCTTTGGTGGGAGACAACTCAAGTTAAAGCCTAAGGAGGGAGTAGTGGTAGTAGAACTGGAAAGAGGAAAGGTGATAATGTTGGGAATACGAAAAATAGGCCAGAAGATGGAAAGAAACGAGTTGTGCATGGTAGAAATTGTGGAAAGAATCATTCGGGAAAGTGTTTAAAAGGAAAGAATGTGTGCTACAAGTGTGGGTAGGAGGGACATATCTCTCCTAACTGCCCCAATCCAATAATTTATAGTGGGTGTTTTATTTGTGGATTAAAGGAGCATAAGGTGAAAGACTGTCCAAGGAGAAGGGAAACAAAGAATGTGAATACGAGGAAAGGCAGCAGGGCATTGGCGATAACGGGACCGACTTCAACAAATGAACCAACAAAACCAACCGAAGGAGTCTTCGACATGACCGTTCAAGAAAACTGTAGCAGCCGCGAATGCAACTCCAGGTATTATTCGTATGCCTTTTATTTTCTTATACATGATTTTCCTATATATAGTAAATTATTTTATAAAGAAAGTTTAAGGAGGAATTTGAGTTCTTTTAGAAACAAATTTTTCCGTTTAATCAGAAAGACAAGCTTTATGTGAATAGTTAAAGATCAGTTCGATCAAAGTTGATCGAGATCTACTTGCGATGATTGTGTATGCTATGTACCAGGTATGTATAGGTTTTAAAACAGTGATTCCGTGGACGGAATCTTTATAAGGGAGGGTGAATGTAACAACCCGATATTTTCTACATAAATAAATAAGAAATTTTGCGGATAATTTTTTTATTTATTTATTTAAGGATGAGGATTTGTACAAGATAATGTGTATGTGTATTTATGTGGTAAATAAAAATATATTTATTACATAAATGTTTGCAAATAATTTTATTTTAGAATTTTTGATTATTATAAAGTATATTCTTATAATAATTAAAATTATGGTAGAAATGTTTTTATTAATTATTTTTCATGAAAATATAAGCATATATTATTTAAATAATATATGAAGTGATTTTTAAAATAATTATAATAATTATTTTATTATATGAATTTTAGTATAAGTTATTAAGTTAATTATTTTACCTTAATTGTTAAGGTTAAATATGAAGAATAAATCAGATATGGAATCCAAACCTTAATTTTGGATTATTGTCAAGGTATGAAAATAAAAATATTATATTAATTACATTTTGATTTTTCAGTGCTATATTTACATACGGTATGTGTGTATAGAAATTGGTTGGTCAATTATGGTGTTTAATGTTAAAACCCTAGCATTAATTTATTTCACCTTATTTTGAAGTTCAGATGGGAGATTCAAGACTGTGTTATGCGAATTATGTGTGTATTATATAATTCTATGATTAATTAGGTAAACCCTAATTAATATTTAGAAATATTAATTTCTAAAAACCCTAATTTTTGGGTTATAAACCCTAATATATGATTTCGACCCTAATTACGTAGTTAGCGATTATAATTAGGAAATACTAATCCTAATTAGCAAGATTTAATTAGTGATTAAGAAATTTAAATATAAATAGAAAATTCTAATTATAATTTAGAAATATTAATTTTCTATTTTTGAAAAACCAAAATTTGGAAATGTTAGAAATTTAATTGCAAAATTAAGGGTTAAACCCTAAATCCTAAATTTTCCCAAACCCTAAACCCTAAGGGTTTGGTCAATTGTCCAAAATGACCATTCTAGAAATAAAAGAAAATGACTATTTTGCCCTTTTTATATTTTATTAAGTTGGTGTATAGGTATTGACTTTAGGAGGAGTGGTTCACCAAAACTTAGCCCTAGCCATGTGATTAAATCTACCAAGATCAGATTTTTTCAGTGCCAACTTGCAACATTAGATGAATTGTATCAATTATTAGAAAGATTAAATAGAGAGAGAGAGGATGTTCATTTTTCTCATTCTTGTCCAACACTTTTTCTCTCTAGAAATTCGGGAGTTAGAGTGAGAGAGTGTTATATACTAAGCCAATATCAGTCTCTAGCTTAACAAGATCAGAATCAAAAGTCAGATTAAGGATCAAAGCTAGAAAAAGGTATAAACCCTAAATTTTGAAAATCATGTGATCTTGTGTTAATGTTGTTGTTTGTTGTTTAAAGATGTGTTAGAAGGTGTCTATTAGTGATCTGGGTTGTTAAATCCCAGATCCATAACATCAAAGTCCACGAATCAAGCATTTTTGAAGTCTGGAAAAAAATTCAAAAGGTGGTCTGACAACCAAATGTCAGTGGCCTTAGATTCGTTTCTGTTTTTGCGTTTTGTTGTTTTAAGGTTGGAATCTATAGTTTGTAATATGGTCTTTCATCTGTAAGTGGTAGTATGTCCATTGGGTGTTTATATCGTGAGATATAACCGGTCAAAACCCGTTGACCGAGCATGACCGAGCCTAATCTGGGTAACCCAGAAAGGCCATGAATAGCGTCTGACAGGTTTTGTAACGTCCAGATCTATCAATTTGTTTGTTGTTGGTTGATGTTATTGTATAAATGTTGTAGCCTGACATATGTAATTTACATTTATGGCTTTAGATCGTTTATATAATGAACAGAATTAATGTAGTGGCTGGTCAAACTATACTCTATGATCACGGGAGCACTTTTCTGGAATTTCCAGAAAGTGTATGAACAACTTTTCTGACCTTGTTTGACTGAGCTAGATCCGGTTATTGTTTTATTGTTATGATGATGTAATGATATATAAATGTACCCTGATGTCTCGTCTACATGTATCAACCTTTGTATAACACATACTAAGCCCATAATGCAAACCATAATGATCTAAGCCTAGTACCCTCATCTGTTCTTCATTTTCTGGAAACCCTGAAAATGAAGAACAGCGTTGTCAGAAATTTTGGACGCTTGAATCTCTCTGTGATTATATGTTATGGCCATGAATGTTGCATTATCTTGTAGTATTACATTTATACTACGTGATTGATATCATTAACAGCCCAGAAAATATTAGGATCATAGCTTAAAATCTAGTCAAACCGAGCCCCTTAATAACTGACAAGAAATCTGGGTTGGCTCTAGAACAGGCTCAAGAACACCTATAGCGACGGTTCTGTCGCTATAGGGCCCTTTAGCGACAGTTTATTATTATTATTTTCCAGAAATTAATTAAAAATAGAAAAAAAATAGATTTTAATTATTAAAAATATAAAATAAATTATTAAAAATTATTAAAAATTCTAAAAATTAGTTTTTAATTATTTTTAATATATTTCATAAATATTTAATATTTTTGGAATATTAAAAATATTTAATTTATTTAATTATAATATTAAATAAATTATTTAAAAATAATTTTAATATTGGAAAAATCATTAAAAATTATATTATGATATAAGAAAATATTTTAAGTTATTTTTAATGACTTTTAATATTTTGTGATAAATTTTATTAATAGGTTGATATTAATGGTAATTAATTTATTTACTAAATGAATTAAATTAATTAATTAAAAATGATTTTATTATATTAAAAATCATTTTAAATGAAAATAAAGTGTTTAAAAATATTTTAAGTTATAAAATATAACTTTTAATATTTAAAGGATAATTTTATTAATAATTAAATATTAATGATTATTAAATTATTATCATTGATATTAAATTTATTTAATAATTATATTAAATAAATAGTTTATAAATGGTTTTATTTATTTAAAAGGGATATAAATGAATTAAAAATATTTTAAGTTATACTTAATGACTTTTAATATTTGGATAAATGAAACATTAATACCTTATTATTAATGGTAATTATTTAGAAATGATTTTGAATGTTTTAAAAATCACTTAAGGGTAATATTAATACTTTAAAAATATTTTGAGTTATTATAAATAACTTTAATATTTTAGAAATAATTTCATTAATAGATTAATACTAATTAAATATTAATGATAATAGAATTGATTAGTATTTAAATCATTTTAATGTGATTCCGATATTTGAAATTTTGTGATAAATTATAATAAATGTTTTAAAATTATATAAATTATTTAAAAATAATATGACTGATATTAAGTTACAAAATAGAGTCTTAGACTCGATAATTACCCGAAAATTTGTCGGTACACCGACATGTTTCAGAAATTGATCTGAACTTAGATAATGTGATTAGATAAGTGATTATTTGTGATTCAATGGTTGTTAAATCTATGTGCCAATGTGATTAGGTTATGTGCTGACTTCAATAAGCAGTGTTATGTGTTATAGTATGTTGTTCTAATCGAACGAACGATCTTATTAATGTTAGGTCATGAGATAAGCGATAGATCTTAATTACAAGTTGTAAGCAGCGCTTCAAGCAAGTATCTAACCTTTGTATTTTCTTTATGCAATGGATGTGAGTAAGAATGTTTCTAAACTATATTATTATGGTACAGATTATTAACCTTATATTATATAAGCTCCTTGAATATCAACATGTTAGTATATGGTAACTCAGATATATATATTCTGTTCGTTAATTTCTAGAAATGGTTAAATAAGTGTCCCCACTTGGATAATCATTGTATTTAATCATATGTTGATATACCTTTGTCAATTACCCGTATACATATATGTTGAATTATAGATTATTGTTGACAAGATAAAACCATTGATTTAGAACCCAGACAGGTATGAACATCCCTACACGGGAAAATTTTTATGCGCTCCGGCGGACAAAGGATGAACGATAATATCGTTCTAGCAATGTAGTATTGATCAATGCAGGGCATAACGCGCTGATCACCCCCCGTGCCCGTAAGTTATGACGGTTTGCAGATGAATTTCTGTCTTACCCTATCGAAAATTTAAAATAATGTTTATGGCATGTCACCATACCCCAGATAAAGTCTATACGAAATTTTAAATCTTTGAAAGAGAGTTGTTATGTTATTATTATTGGTTCAGAATACTTCATAACTATTGACTTGTTGTAGAAGAATAGTACAAAGAAAACATTTAAATCCTTTCAGCTTATATATATAATTGCTATTACTTGCTGGGCACTCAAATGGTCATCCTTGCTTAAATTTAGATGTTTTCAGCTAAGTGCGAACGACCAGAGAGCTCTGCTAAGACCAAGGAAAAAGGGAAAGGTTGCTGATTGAATGCAAATGCTATCTTGTAGATTTTAATATTAAGATAATTATGATATATATTATCTATCATGGGTTGTAATGAATGTTTAAAAGTTACGTACTTGGGAGCTAGACTCTGATAATTATGTAAATTAAGTTGATCTTAATATTATTGTTATTATTATTAGTATTATTCCTCTCATAGAAATGGTATCGTGATGAACCGAGTTCGGGTTTCAAGTACCCGAGTATGGGGTCCTCACAAGTTGGTATCAGAACTTAGGGTTAAAAACCTTAGGTGTGTTAGACCTTAGGCTATAACCTTAGAACAGAGGGAAACATTGAAAATATAAATAACTCATATAAAGTTTAAAAAGAGATGAATTGACTAAATTCATCGTCAAACAAAATAAAAGATAACTCATATAAAACTCTTAAGTGCTGTGTGTGTATACTATATGCTAATCAGGATAATTTATGTGTGTAGATGTCAGGTGAAAAAGGATTCGATTACCCTCGGATCGTAAAGAAGGAGCCAATAACGAAGCCAATAGTTGGCATAGAGGCTCACAATGAAAGTAGCTCAGAAGAGGTGGTTATTTTGGAAAGTATAGTACCAGATCCTAGAATGATAGAATGACTGATAAAAAAATAAAAAAAATAAAAAAAATGTGTGGTCTATGTCGAGTTCCTAAACTCGTATGTTTGTGGTGAGTTCTTAAGCTCGCAATGTATGGTAAGTTGGACGAACTAGATGTAGTTAGGTGTAAATGGATTATTGAGGATAAGAGGAATAGACATATTATTAAGCAATTGATCCTTATTGGAGGTGTAAGAAATAAGTAGTACTAGTATTAATTGAATAGATATGATTTTATGTTATGTATATGATAAGTATGTTTGTATAAGATAATGATTTTCAAATTTTGTATAAGTTATGGCAGCGATTCCCGACTTTTAAGTCACAATGGGATAACAAATGATTAAAGCAAAATGTGCTATGATATTTCAAGTGATATGAATATGAGTTTATGGGATTAATGAAATAAGTTGGTGAAAAGATAGTAGTTAAATATATGAGTATTGATTAATTCAGTAAACCAGGTTTTCAAAATCTAATATTTTGAGTACATGATTACTTGAGTAAAATCTTTTGTGTTATATGCTAAACGTATACGATAAGGCTTAGAATGTAAGTTAATAAAGAATAATTTAATCAGATAATGCCACAAAGACGAAAATGAAATCACAAGACAGAAGAACCTGCCAACAAAGCTGGAGGACAACCAGACCCAACTCATAATTTGACGAATATAGACGATCAAGCTATGCAGAATGGATTACCTACTGCAGGAAATCAGCTAGATAATCGATCGACAAACTTTGAAAACTTCAAGACAAATGAACCGTCAGGATTTAGAAGACCAACTAACCCTGTAGAAGTGGTTGTGATAGCTAGGGTAACGGAGGGGCAACAGACAGCTTTTGCCACCTATACAACGAAAGGAGGGGTGAATCTTTGGTGGGAGACAACTCAAGTTAAAGCCCAAGGAGGGAATAGTGGTAGTAGAACTGGAAAGAGGAAAGGTGATAATGTTGGGAATACGAAAAATAGGCCAGAAGATGGAAAGAAACGAGTTGTGCATGGTAGAAATTGTAGAAAGAATCATTCGGGAAAGTGTTTAAAAGGAAAGAATGTGTGCTACAAGTGTGGGTAGGAGGGACATATCTCTCCTAACTGCCCCAATCCAATAATTTATAGTGGGTGTTTTATTTGTGGATTAAAGGAGCATAAGGTGAAAGACTGTCCAAGGAGAAGGGAAACAAAGAATGTGAATACGAGGAAAGGCAGCAGGGCATTGGCGATAACGGGACCGACTTCAACAAATGAACCAACAAAACCAACCGAAGGAGTCTTCGACATGACCGTTCAAGAAAACTGTAGCAGCCGCGAATGCAACTCCAGGTATTATTCGTATGTCTTTTATTTTCTTATACATGATTTTCCTATATATAGCAAATTATTTTATAAAGAAAGTTTGAGGAGGAATTTGAGTTCTTTTAGAAACAAATTTTTCCGTTTAATCGGAAAGACAAGCTTTATGTGAATAGTTAAAGATCAGTTCGATCAAAGTTGATCGAGATCTACTTGCGATGATTGTGTATGCTATGTACCAGGTATGTATAAGTTTTAAAACAGTGATTCCGGGGACGAAATCTTTATAAGGGAGGGTGAATGTAACAACCCGATATTTTCTACATAAATAAATAAGAAATTTTGCGGATAATTTTTTTATTTATTTATTTAAGGATGAGGATTTGTACAAGATAATGTGTATGTGTATTTATGTGGTAAATAAAAATATATTTATTACATAAATGTTTGTAAATAATTTTATTTTAGAATTTTTGATTATTATAAAGTATATTCTTATAATAATTAAAATTATGGTAGAAATGTTTTTATTAATTATTTTTCATGAAAATATAAGCATATATTATTTAAATAATATATGAAGTGATTTTTAAAATAATTATAATAATTATTTTATTATATGAATTTTAGTATAAGTTATTAAGTTAATTATTTTACCTTAATTGTTAAGGTTAAATATGAAGAATAAATCAGATATGGAATCCAAACCTTAATTTTGGATTATTGTCAAGGTATGAAAATAAAAATATTATATTAATTACATTTTGATTTTTCAGTGCTATATTTACATACGGTATGTGTGTATAGAAATTGGTTGGTCAATTATGGTGTTTAATGTCAAAACCCTAGCATTAATTTATTTCACCTTATTTTGAAGTTCAGATGGGAGATTCAAGACTGTGTTATGCGAATTATGTGTGTATTATATAATTCTATGATTAATTAGGTAAACCCTAATTAATATTTAGGAATATTAATTTCTAAAAACCCTAATTTTTGGGTTATAAACCCTAATATATGATTTCGACCCTAATTACGTAGTTAGCGATTATAATTAGGAAATACTAATCCTAATTAGCAAGATTTAATTAGTGATTAAGAAATTTAAATATAAATAGAAAATTCTAATTATAATTTAGAAATATTAATTTTCTATTTTTGAAAAACCGAAATTCGGAAATGTTAGAAATTTAATTGCAAAATTAAGGGTTAAACCCTAAATCCTAAATTTTCCCAAACCCTAAACCCTAAGGGTTTGGTCAATTGTCCAAAATGACCATTCTAGAAATAAAAGGAAATGACTATTTTGCCCTTTTTATATTTTATTAAGTTGGTGTATAGGTATTGACTTTAGGAGGAGTGGTTCACCAAAACTTAGCCCTAGCCATGTGATTAAATCTACCAAGATCAGATTTTTTCAGTGCCAACTTGCAACATTAGATGAATTGTATCAATTATTAGAAAGATTAAATAGAGAGAGAGAGGATGTTCATTTTTCTCATTCTTGTCCAACACTTTTTCTCTCTAGAAATTCGGGAGTTAGAGTGAGAGAGTGTTATATACTAAGCCAATATCAGTCTCTAGCTTAACAAGATCAGAATCAAAAGTCAGATTAAGGATCAAAGCTAGAAAAAGGTATAAACCCTAAATTTTGAAAATCATGTGATCTTGTGTTAATGTTGTTGTTTGTTGTTTAAAGATGTGTTAGAAGGTGTCTATTAGTGATCTGGGTTGTTAAATCCCAGATCCATAACATCAAAGTCCACGAATCAAGCATTTTTGAAGTCTGGAAAAAAATTCAAAAGGTGGTCTGACAACCAAATGTCAGTGGCCTTAGATTCGTTTCTGTTTTTGCGTTTTGTTGTTTTAAGGTTGGAATCTATAGTTTGTAATATGGTCTTTCATCTGTAAGTGGTAGTATGTCCATTGGGTGTTTATATCGTGAGATATAACCGGTCAAAACCCGTTGACCGAGCATGACCGAGCCTAATCTGGGTAACCCAGAAAGGCCATGAATAGCGTCTGACAGGTTTTGTAACGTCCAGATCTATCAATTTGTTTGTTGTTGGTTGATGTTATTGTATAAATGTTGTAGCCTGACATATGTAATTTACATTTATGGCTTTAGATCGTTTATATAATGAACAGAATTAATGTAGTGGCTGGTCAAACTATACTCTATGATCACGGGAGCACTTTTCTGGAATTTCCAGAAAGTGTATGAATAACTTTTCTGACCTTGTTTGACCGAGCTAGATCTAGTTATTGTTTTATTGTTATGATGATCTAATGATATATAAATGTACCCTGATGTCTCGTCTACAGGTATCAACC
The DNA here is from genome assembly GCA_016801055.1 of Panax notoginseng. NCBI lineage: Eukaryota > Viridiplantae > Streptophyta > Magnoliopsida > Apiales > Araliaceae > Panax > Panax notoginseng. The sequence goes on from CM029019.1 coordinate 128,894,923, forward strand.
TTTGTATAACACATACCAAGCCCATAATGCAAACCATAATGATCTAAGCCTAGTACCCTCATCTGTTCTTCATTTTCTGGAAACCCTGAAAATGAAGAACAGCGTTGTCAGAAATTTTGGACGCTTGAATCTCTCTGTGATTATATGTTATGGCCATGTATGTTGCATTATCTTGTAGTATTACATTTATACTACGTGATTGATATCATTAACAGCCCAGAAAACAGTAGGATCATAGCTTAAAATCTGGTCAAATCGAGTCCCTTAATGACTGACAAGAAATCTGGGTTGGCTCAAGAACAGGCTCAAGAACACCTATAGCGACGGTTCCGTCGCTATAGGGCCCTTTAGCGACAGTTTATTATTATTATTTTTTCTGGAAATTAATTAAAAATAGAAAAAAATAGATTTTAATTATTAAAAATACAAACTAAATTATTAAAAATTATTTAAAATTCTGAAAATTAGTTTTTAATTATTTTTAATATATTTTATAAATATTTAATATTTTTGGAATATTAAAAGTATTTAATTTATTTAATTATAATATTAAATAAATTATTTAAAAATAATTTTAATATTAGAAAAATCATTAAAAATTATATTATGATATAAGAAAATATTTTAAGTTATTTTTAATGACGTTTAATATTTTGTGATAAATTTCATTAATAAGTTGATATTAATGGTAATTAATTTATTTACTAAATGAATTAAATTAATTAATTAAAAATGATTTTATTATATTAAAAATTATTTTAAATGAAAATAAAGTGTTTAAAAATATTTTAAGTTATAAAATATAACTTTTAATATTTAAAGGATAATTTTATTAATAATTAAATATTAATGATTATTAATGATATTAAATTTATTTAATAATTATATTAAATAAATAGTTTATAAATAGTTTTATTAATTTAAAAATCATTTAAAAGGGATATAAATGAATTAAAAATATTTTAAGTTATACTTAATGACTGTTAATAGTTGGATAAATGAAACATTAATACCTTATTATTAATGGTAATTATTTAGAAATGATTTTGAATGTTTTAAAAATTATTTAAGGCTAATATTAATACTTTAAAAATATTTTGAGTTATTATAAATAACTTTAATATTTTAGAAATGATTTCATTAATAGATTAATACTAATTAAATATTAATGATAATAGAATTGATTAGTATTTAAATCATTTTAATGTGATTCCGATATTTGAAATTTCGTGATAAATTATAATAAATATTTTAAAATTATATTAAGTCATTTAAAAATAATATGACTGATATTAAGTTACAGAATAGAGTCTTAGACTCGATAATTACCCGAAAAGTTGTCGGTACACCGATATGTTTCAGAAATTGATCTGGACTTAGATAATGTGATTAGATAAGTGATTATTTGTGATTCAACGGTTGTTAAATCTATGTGCCAATGTGATTAGGTTATGTGCTGACTGCAATAAGCAGTGTTATGTGTTATAGTATGTTATTCTAATCGAACGAACGATCTTATTAATGTTAGGTCGTGAGATAAGCGATAAATCTTAATTACAAGTTGTAAGCAGCGCTTCAGGCATGTATCTAACCTTTGTATTTTCTTTATGCAATGAATGTGAGTAAGAATATTTATAAACTATATTATTATGGTACATATTATTAACCTTATATTATATAAGCTCCTTGAATATCAACATGTTAGTATATGGTAACTCAGATATATATATTCTGTTCGTTAATTTCTAAAAATAGTTAAACAAGTGTCCCCACTTGGATAATCATTGAATTTAATCACATGTTGATATACCTTTGTCAATTGCCCGTATACGTATATGTTGAATTATAGATTATTGTTGACAAGATAAAACCTTTGATTCAGAACCCAGACATGTATGAACATCCCTACACGGGAAAATTTTTATGCGCTCCGCTGGAGAAAGGATGAACGATAATATCGTTCTAGCAATGTAGTATTGATCAATGCAGGGCATAACGGGCTGATCACCCCCCGTGCCCGTAAGTTATGACGGTTTGCAGATAAATTTCTGTCTTACCCTATCGAAAATTTAAAATAATATTCATGGCATGTCACCATACCCCAGATATAGTCTATACGAAATTTCAAAACTTTGAAAGAGAGTTGTTATGTTATTATTTTTGGTTCAGAATACTTCACAACTATTGACTTGTTGTAGAAGAATAGTACAAAGAAAACATTTAAATCCTTTCAGCTTATATATATATATATATATATATATATATATATATATATATATATATATATATATATATATATAATTGTTATTACTTGTTGGGCACTCAAATGCTCATCCTTGCTTAAATTTAAATGTTTTCAGCTAAGTGCGAACGACTATAGAGCTCTGCTAAGACCAAGGAAAAAGGGAAAGGTTGCTGATTGAATGCAAATGTTATCTTGTAGATATTAATATTAAGACAATTATGATATATATTATCTATCATGGGTTGTAATGAATGTTTAAAGGTTACGTACTTGGGAGCTAGACTCTGATAATTATGTAAATTAAGTTGATCTTTATATTATTATTATTATTAGTAGTATTATTCCGCTCATAGAAATGGTATCGTGATGAACCGAGTTCGGGTTTCAAGTACCCGAGTTTGGGGTCCTCACATGGTCACCAACTTCCCCTATTGTCAAAACCTATATTTAACTTCAATTATTTAAGAGGGCAAAAAGGTCTTTTGGCTTGACAATTTAATGGCAAACTTGTAATCATGCAAACCCTCAGGGCTTAACCCTAAGGTTTAGTACATAACATTTGTAGGATTTAGCAATTAAGGTTTACACAAAATAAAAATAAAATAAAATAAAAAATTTAGTTTCTAAAATTAGACAATTAGGGTTTGTTAATAAGATTAAGTTTCTAATTAATTTATACAGGAACATTAGGGTTTAATATCTCTAATTATAATTAACTTTGCCAATTTAGCAATTAGGGTTTACAATTAGTAATTAGGTTTTAAAATTACTAATTAGGGTTACTAATTATAGAAATTAGGGTTTCTAGAAATTAATATTTTAAAATGTTAATTAGGGTTTACCTAATTATTCATAAAATCATATAACATCGTTACATAATAATCTCGAACTCATAATTGAGTTTCAAATTAGGGTTTAACACTTAAAATTAGGGTTTTTAATAATTTAGGGTTTTCTAAAAATTATTTAGGGTTTCTAGAATTTTAATTAGGGTTTACCTAATTAATCAAATCATTATATAATACACATCATAAAACATATAACACCGTCATATAACAGTCTTAAACTCACAGTTGATTTTTAAGTTAGGGTTTCCCCCCAGTAAAATTAGGGTTTAATCAATTAATAATAGTGTTTTGAAATTAAACACTATAATTGACCAATCATTATCAAAACGTACATACAGTACATATTTATAGCACTGAAAAATCAAAATATAATTAATATTATATTATTATTCTCATACCTTGATAATAATCCAAAATTAGGGTTTGGATTCCATATCTGATTTATTTTTCATATTTAACCTTAATAATTAAGGTAAAATAATTAACTTGATAATCTGTACTAAAACTCATATAATAAAATAATTATTATAATTATTCTAGAAATCAATTCATATATTATTTAAATAATATATGCTTATATTTTCATGAAAAATAATTAATAAAAACATTTTCACTATAAAATTAATTATTATAAGAATATACTTTTTAATAATCAATAATTATAAATAAATTTACTTGTAAATATTCATGTAATAAATATATATTTATTTATCACATAATTACATATACACATTATCTTGTACAAATCCTCATTCTTAAAAAAAAATTATACGAATTTTTTTTGATTTATTTATATATAAAATATCGGGTTGTTACACCTTTTACAAGGCAAATGTGATAATTGGCATGTGTTCCTTGTCAGGTATGTGAATCAAGGAGGCCATAGTTGCTAGCGCGTTTGCGAAGTCATTCCTATTACGAGGAATGTGTAGAAAGGAGATCTCTTCGAACTCTGAAGCCATCTATAAAACTTGTCGACGGTAAGGCAGCAAATGTAGCTCTTTGGTTTGATAAATGACCGTGGATTGTTTGAATACTAACTCTGAATCCCCAAAGACAGTTAACCGCCCGATGCCCATTGAACGGGCAAGTTTTAGCCCCATTATACAGCCTTCATACTCAGCTGTGTTGTTGGTGCTGACAAACTATAATTTGACGGCGACGGGATACTGCATCCCCGTACCGGATACTAGAACTGATCCAGATCCAGAACCTTCCATATTAACAGCTCTATCGAAATACATGTTCCACGTTTGGCGTGTATCATACTGATGGAGTTGCTGAATTGCCATTACCCCTTCATCGGGGAAGTATGTTTCCAAGGGTTTGAAATCCCCCGAAGGTGCGGTGGCCAATTGATCCGTGATTCCTTGACCTTTAATGGACTTCTGCGTCACGTAAACAATGTCAAATTGTTATAGAATCAACTACCATATGGACAGCCGACAACTCAGTATGGGCTTACTGAACACATACTTGAGAGGATCCACGCGGGATATGAGATGGGTTGTGTGCCCATGGAGGTAATGCTGTAACCTCATGGAAGCCCATGGTAAAGCACAATAAGTTTTCTCAATCAGAGTGTACTTGTGTTCACTGCTGCTGAATCTTTTGCCGAGGTAGTAGATAGCTCGTTCTTGGCCTCTATCGTCTTTCTGACCCAGCATGCAACCCATGGCATTGTCACTTAAGGACAGGTACATGAACAGGGGAACATCATCCCTGGGTGGTATCAATACAGGAGCTTCGACTAGCTGCTCTCTGATTGTAAGGAAGGCCTTCTGGCACTCATCATTCCACTTCATGGAGGAGTTCTTCCTTAACAGCTTGAAGATGGGCTCACAGGTTGCTGTGAGTTGAGAAATGAATCTACTAGTGAAGTTGACTCTTCCCAAAAATCCTCGTATTTCCTTCTTTGTCTGAGGAATGGGCATTTTCGTAATGGCCAAGATTTTGGTGGGATCCAGCTCAATCCCTTTGTGGCTGACTAGGAATCCTAGCAACTTACCTGATTTAATGCTAGAGGCGCACTTGGCTAGATTCAACTTCAAGTTGTACTTACGCAACCTGTTGAAGAGCTTTCTGAGATGGTCAAAATGGTCTTGCTCCCTTCGGAACTTGACAATAATGTCATCCACATAGATCTTTATCTTTTTATGTATTAAGTCATGGAAAAGAGCTATCGTAGCTCGCAAATAGGTTGCTCCAACATTGATGAGGTCGAAAGACAACAGTCTGTAGCAAAAGGTTCCCCAAGGCATGATGAAAGCAATTTTTTCACGATCCTCCTCAGCAACCATGATCTTATGGTACCCCGCAAAGCAATCAGCAAAGGAGTACATGCCGTATTGAGCAATATTGTCAATGAGAATGTGGATATATGGCACGGGAAAGCTATCCTTAAGGAAAGCTTTATTCAGATACTGATAATCCACGCAAACTCGTACCTTTCCTCCAGGCTTAGGCACGGGAACGATGTTGGATATCCATTTAGGATATATGGATACCATGATGATACCTGCTTGAAATTATTTCACAATTTCTTCTTTCACCTTTAAAATCCACTCAGGTTTTAATCACCTGAGCTTCTGCTTGACTGGCTTGAATCCCTCTTTAATGGGAAGGCGATGAAGGACAATGTCAGTGGACAAACCCACCATGTCTTCATGAGACCATACAAACACATCTTGGAATTGGGTTAGTAGTGTAACCATGTCATTCCGCTAGTTTGGGGTAAGGTCTGAACCAATCTGGATTAACTTAGGGTTTTCTAAGGTTTTGAGATTGAAGGAGGTGGTTTGATCAAGGTTGGGTTTAGGTTTTTCTTCGACCCATTCTTTGATCTCCGGAGGCACCTCAATGTCCTCTTGTATTTCTATCAAGTCTAAGTCCAAGTTTTCATCAAAGTTACAATCCTTGTGGATAAGAGGCATCTTATCAGCAAGTACATGCACATCTAAGTTCAGAGTCCTGAAACCAAATATGCTTTAACTTAATATATATGAAACTATTTAATCATACAAAGTGTTAACATGTACGGACAAAACAACTGCTAATACTGTACAGAAAAGTAAGCAGATATGATATCTACATGGCAGAAAGAAGTCCTGCCCGTTTTACCCTTGTCGACCAATGAAAAGAGTGCTGCTCCAATTAGCAAGGATGAAGTCCGGGTGGACAGCAGTGATGGAGGGGCTATCATCATCCTCCTTCTCCCGAATGATGACCATTACGTCTGGCAATCATTGTCTGGGGTGTATCTATTGGTATGTTCATCATGGACAATGATGCGTATGCCTGACATCATTCGGCCGATGTCTTATTTAATTCTTCGTTCCTCCTCTTCCACCTTGGGATCTAGAATAAAGACTTCCTTCTCCTTCACCGGTATCGGTTTGGGAAATAACATAACCATTACATTGGTTGGCATCTTTACCGGAGATTGTGCAGACTCTAGATTTACAGGTGGAGATAATCGTCGTGTGGCCGAAACTGAAGGAATCTGCTTCTGCTTATATGGATTACTGTGACTGGAACTAGCAGAATAGCCTAGTACAGCTGTCCCAGTTTAACTGGCCACTTGAATCAGGTGCTTAATACCCTGATAACTTTTGCCCAGTCCTTGTCCCGGTTGGTGTCCCAATGACATTATTTCTTGAGTAGCTGCCATTACTTCGGTAGAAATCTTGAGTACGGGAAATGGCGTCCCAATGGAATGGTATTGAGTGTTGCTCACTTCCAAGGCATGAAAACTGACCGGCTCAACATCTGAATTGACATTGATGAGTGGTTTGTCACCATGTTGAGGACATTCCGGCTCAGCGTTGACTGTGACTAGGCTATTGTTGATAATGTATTTAAGTTGCTGATGAAGAGTGGAGGGGACTGCCCCGGCCATGTGAATCCACGGTCTCCCCAGAAGCAGGTTGTATCCTGTATCTATTTTGAGCACGTGAAAAGATACACAAAATGTATGGCGACTAATCTCAATTGGCAGCTCAATCTCTCCGACTGAATTCTGGCGGGATCCATCAAAAGCTTTAATAATCATATGGTTGATTTAGATCCGTTTGAGATTGACGTTCATCTTCACCAATGTAGCATAAGGACAGATATTCAGAGACAAACCTCCATCTACCAATACTCTAGCTAGCATGTATTCGGAGGACAAAATCACAATATGTAACGGCTTGTAATGACCGATCCTTTCGGGCGGTATGTCAACATCAGTGAAAGATATCACATTGTTGTTGAAAATGTGATCAACCAGATGTTGAAATTTTTTCACATCCACTGATTTCGGCAAGTATGCTTCTTCCAAAACCTTAAATAGAATCTTCATGTGATCCTCGGAAGTTTAAACCAAGTCTAGTATTGACATTTGATGTGGAGCTTCTCTTAAGCTTAAAACCACCTTGACTTCATTATGACCCATAGTATAGAGGAATTTTTCAATCTTCTCCATGGGAATTTTCCCATTTGATTTGATGGTAGGCTTCATCACCCGTTGGGGAAGACACAGTGGATTTTCCTTCGACACTGCAGCAGTTGTATGAGAGGTGGATCCTTCAGCTTCTCCATAATTCCAGGGGACTTTTTGTAAGATGATAACAAGATATTGCAGTCAGAACGACAATGCAATTGGCTCTGGCGCAACCACTTTCAAAGGATTGTCAACTCCTTTGAGTTGAATTGCTTGTATTGTGAATGGTTTGACAGTCCCATCAGCCTCAGCGGATATAACTACTACCAGTCCCTTCCATTTAGTAGGATAATTATTTTCACTCTCAAATAACACAATATCATTGTCTACCAGTTGCAGGACACCGCTATCAATTATATTCTGAATAAGGTGGTGGGGTGCCAATCATTCTTCTGTGCTGTGACCGCGAGAATGGGAGTGATATTGGCATACTCCATCAGAATTAAACCGTCCTGAACGGGGATTAATTGGAGGTAGAAGGGAAGTGATCCTTCCTTCATTGATTAGTATCTGAAGTATCTCCTCCATAGGTTGGCTCAGGTATGTAAATTCCCTTCTATTGGCAAAATCCTGACGGGTTTTGGCATTTGCTCTCTTCATCACTTTGTCCTCTAATGTTTCATTTTTTGAAGGTGACGAGGGAGTATTCATAACCAAGGGAAAGAGACTAGCATGCTCCTGGCTGACTAATTGGCTGACTAATTGGCGTCTGACTTAATGCTACGTCATTCAAAGAGTTTTAATTAAAGCTAGTTAGCCGTAGCTCGTCGAACAGGCAAGTTCTCTAACTCAAACTCGAGTTATCTCATTTTCAAGCATGTTCGTGGATAATTATTGCTGATTATTCTACATCTAATATTATTACTGAATATTCACATTATGGCAAGTTTCCTAATTCCACTTGAGTTATTATTTTCAAAGCATGATTAGTGAATAATTATTGTTAGTTATTCACATCCATAATGATTATTGTTATTCGCACCTAGTGCATCTGATTTCTTTATCTATTACTTGAACTGTGAAATAATTTAAAGTTCTTTTATGTATAATCTGTTTATGAGCTGTGTCTCAGCTATTTGTTTTGGCGAGACTAATATTTGATAAAACATGAAATGTTATATTTATTATGAGTTGATTTATGCCATTTACTTCGGCTAGATCAACATTGATATTATATGATAAATTCATAGCACTTCTTGAATTCAATCCAAACCATGTTGTGTGGTACGAACTCATGATGTAAGACTAAGAAGAACAACCCTTATAAAAGGGTGAACTTTATTATCGTAAAACGACCCATGCACGATTTTTGAGTATTATACATAATATAGGGTACAATGGAGTTGACCACTTCATGTACTTGCAGAAGAGTATAATTGGTTTTTATAACTAACTTATATTCTTGAGGTAATTCAGCTTTAATTACTGATGATTCCTCGAGTAGTTCTTGATCCATTTATGATCATTCAGCATGAAATCTGGGAATATCCTACCTTGTTTAATATTGTTGTAGTATTGATAATTCTTTATAATTAATTGAATATTATTGAACCTTCGATAGAATTTTACTCTTTCATCCTTGGACTGATATTTAGTATGAAACTTAAGAAAATCCTTGTTATTGAAAATGATTTATCATTCAGCTATTTCAAAATCGTTCGAATATCGTTGAAATTATAAAAAGTTAAATTCTTCTATATCTTTTATTGTACGCTTTAACTTGTTGAGCAAACTCGTTGCTCACCCTTGCTTAAATAAAATATTTTAGCTAAAGTCGAGGTAGCAGAAGGTTTTAATAAGGACAAAGGCAAAGAGATGACGATCGAGTAGTATCAAGTTGTTCAATGATTATTATATTATAATTTTGTTCAAGTCTTTTGTATTAATAGACATGAAAGGTTAAGGTTAGTTAACTTCGGATAACGTTGATATAATTATGTTTTAATGTATGTTTTATTAAGATAACGTAATGAATGATGAAATTCTTAATTGAATGGGTAGTTAGATGTGATATGTACTGAGGTTAGGAAACCTGAATTTGGGAGCGTCACACAATCATTGGTAGACCCCACAACGAAATAATTGTCGGATATAGAAATCGACAAAAATAACTTTTTCATAAAATAACGGCAAGACTTTTATCATTAAACTGTTGAAATACCTGGTGATAAAAGTACAGTAATACACGTTGTTCCACAGGGGTACGCGATATTGCACAGTAGCTGTGACAACCCAAAAAATCAGATTGTCTAGAATTTAAGTTTAAAAAATTAGTTATTAATAAAATGAAATTTTATTAATAATATTATATGATATGTGTTTATTAATCGTTCTAGAACCTAGGATGATTATAAAACGGGAGGATTCTGGCAACGAGTTAGACTGAACGAGTAAGAATTTTCAAGACGAAAATAAAAAAAATTCGAGAACAAAAATATTTTCAAGGAAAAAGACGAAATTGACACTATTCACCCGACGAAAACCTAAGGTTTCGGGTTTAAATAACCTAAGCCTTTACGAGAGATCGGTATGTCGAAATGGCATTCCGTCGAAAGATTTGACGATAAGATGTCGTGAAAAGTTAAGTTAGCCGATAAAAGTTTTTCTCAAAAAATTTGTAAAAACCAGACGAAATAAAAACAACGAAAAGTACTGTCATGTACAATTCATTCGTTTAACTACGTTAGGGGAAAATGTGAAGGAAAACACTTATCATCAAAAAGTGTTTTTTTAATTTTTTGAAGTTCCAAAGAATGCGTCAAAATAAATCTATAGAAGAAAGATGAAATATCAAAAAATATTTGGATTCTGAGAATCACAATTTTTCGAATCGTCGGAAGAATTCCACAAGATGGAACCACAAAGCTTCCAGGAGAAGCTTCATGAATAGTAAGGAGTTTGGTTAAGGAGGTGGGAATAGTAACTTTGGGAGAGAAATGACTATTTTGCCCCTAGCCTTGGTTTTCTGTAAAAGGAGAGTCTTAACTCATTTTTTGGTGATTTAAAAAATCACCAACACTTGAGAGAGAGAGAGACAGAGAGAGAGAGAAGTCGAATAAGGAGGGAAAGGAAGAGGAAAAGCTAGCCCGAGTGTAAATTTTGTCCAACAGGAGAAGATTAAACATGAAAGGTAATCCTAAAACCTAGTTTAATCTAAATTTTCTTTAAGTTTCTATGTTAATATACATAGCTTAATGAAAATAGAAGTAAAATATGTTAAGAATGATTTTCATATGGTTGAAATTATAAGAAAACGAAGAAATAAGAATTAGGAGTTTAGTTTATAAATTTCTTAAAAGCTTTCTTAAGGAAGTATGAATTGCTTAATGAGTTTGAACGATCCGAACGAATTATATGAATGATTCAGTGAAATAAGTAAGGAATGATGTTTTATAACATAAAGTTCCAAGAAAAAGTGAAATCATAATCATAGTATCGATTAAAAATGAAGAACGAAAGAAGAACGGAAAGAACACGCGAAGAACACAAAGAATGTTGTTGATGGACAAATTTAAAATCATTATAGTTAAAACTTGTTGTTGATGAAAAAGTTTAAAACCATCGCATATAAGTTAGATGCTTATTTCTTGGTTAGGAACATGAGAAATTTTCAAGAAGAATAGATTGAAATTAGCTATAACGAAGTTATGGCGAAATTTTGTAAAAGACGAGCGAAAAGTTAAAATTATGTAAATGAACCCGAATGTGTAGGGCTTCATAAGAATGTAAGAAAACGTGAGTCGTGGACTCAAGAACAAACGAATTTCGAGTTCGGATGATCGACATACGGACGAACGAACGAAGAACGTTATTAAAGTAAAACGAACGAATGATGAGATTTAAGCCAATTGAAGAGCATGTTAATGGATTCAGAATGATAGTCTATATGTGGTAAGTTGAAGTACGTAATGAGAGTAAGAAAATGGCTTTGGAATGAACTCGTTCCGAGTTATAACGAAGAAGTTATTAGATTTCAAAAGTAGGTGTCTCAAACATGTTCAACAGTTAGAAAATTTTCTGAGTTTTAGTACTGGCGCCACAGCGCCAATTATGCCTTGAAAGGCTGCGAGGTAGTGCCAGTTGGGGGGGGGTCAGCTACTGCTAATTGATACTGTAGCGCCACCAATAACAAAGGGAACCGGCGTCGCAGCACCGTTGCAGGGAAAAACCCAAAGAAGAGGTTTTAACTACTCAACTCTTGGGGGAAGTGTAAGGAAAGATAGTGAGCATATAGTTCACATAATGTAACACTTAGGCAAGTAATTTAAATCTTTAGTAAAGGTTGAACAAAATGATTGAACATGATTAAAAGACAAAGAATGTAAAAGCAAAGTATGTAACTGATATCCGGGGACCGTAGTCGCGATAAAACGAACGTATGGGATTGATATGACTGTGATTCCTTAGACGTTGTAGGGACATGGTGACTTATAACATTTCAATGTTATAAGGCCATAATGAAAATTAGATGTAAAGCGTATAGACGCTATAAACACAATGTAGTTGCGATGAATGATCGGTCTTAGTATACAACGAACCCTATGGGTTCGACATTAAGAAAGGATGATGAACATAGTTTTCATGTAATGGATTACAAAAAAGAGTTATTAAAACCTTAAGTAAAAGTTTAATGAGAGATTAAGAAATGAACAACGTGAACACAAAATACATAAATGATCCTTGTGAATCGTATTCGCGTCGTGCAAACATTCTAAGCATATATTGGTTGTATGATTTAGATGTTGACGAAGGTAGTTAGTAAGATATAAATTATCAAGAAAGCCATAACTATCGGTAATAAGATTAATGAAAGTCTGAGTGTTAGTCAGATAGAGAATGTTAGAATGAAACATAAGCGTTAGACACTTTAGTTGACGTAAGGGTGGAGTGTACGCGTATGATAAACGGGCAGAACCTACACACCGTGTATGGTTTGATCGTATGGTAATGAAGACTAATGATTAAACCTGTGAACTGTGAAGAAGTTAAATTAATGACAATGACGTATAACGTTAAGAAGCCGAGTTAATGATTATAACTTGGATAACGTTTCGAGTTTAACGAACCAGACGTTATAAGATATAAATAAGGTAATGTAAAATGCTTAACACTATAAACGTATAGTATTAACATCGAATGATCGTTCTAGGAATACAAAAGACTGTATGACTTAAACAATAAGGAATAAATCATGAGGTATGCCATTTAGTTGCCAGAAAGCCATAAAAAATGGGAAATTAACTTTAAGTTTAGGTTGTGATACAATCGTAATCTTTAATGGTTGACATATGGGAGATGGGCTAAACAATTCCTTTACAGAGCAGAGGTATATACGAACTAGTAACCGATCTAACTCATTGTAAAAGACAGTGTAGATGAGACGGGAAACTAGTTTGTTTGTTGTTTGTGGGAAACCACTCAGAGTACCATATGGAATACTAGTAAAGACTTGATGTGTGCTAATTCCTAGAAAAGTTATAAGAAGAAGATGAAAATGTAAATCATCAAAGATGATGATTGTACGAGTTAAAACATCTTTATATGCCATAACGCTGTAAAACCGTAAAGAAGGATGGTTACGTGAACTGTGACAACCTGAAAAATTGGCTTATCTAGAATTTAAGTTTAAAGAATTTGTTATTAATAAAATGAATTTTTATTAATAATATTTGGTGCTATGTGTTTATTAATCATCCTATAACCTAGGATGATTATAAAACGGAAGGATTCTGGCTACGATACGGACTGAACTAGTAATAATTTTCAAGACAAAAACCCAAAATTTTCGGGAACAAAAATATTTCTGAGAAAAAAGACGAAATAGGCATTATTCACCCGATGAAACCCTAAGGGTTAGGGTTTGAATAACCTAAGCCTTTTCGAAAGATCGGTATATCGAAATGACATTCCGTCAAAAGATTTGACGATAAGATGTCGTGAAAAGTTAAGTTAGCCGATTAAAGTTTTTCTCGACAAACGTGTTGAAATCAGACGAAATAAAAACGACAAAAAGTATTGTTATGTACTTTTCATTTGTTTAACTATGTTAGGAAAAAATGTGAAGGAAAACACTTATCATCAAAAAGTAATTTTCAGTTTTTTGAAGTTTCTAAGAGTGCGTAAAAGTAAATCTGTAAAAAAAAGACAAAATATCTAAAAATATTTGGATTTCGAGATGGGCAGTTTTAAAACTGGCGGATAAATCCCGAAAGACTGGATAATGAATCTTCTAGGAGAAGCTTCATGAATAGTAAGGAGGTGTGAATTGTAAGCCGGTTTTCCAAATGACCAAAATACACCTAGCCTTAGTTTTCTACATAAGGAGAGCTTTAGCTCATTTGTTGGTGATTTGAAAATCACCAACACTTGAGAGAGAAAGAGAGAGAGAGAGAGAGAGAGAGAAGTCGGATGAGGAGGGAAAGGGAAAGAAAAGGAAAAGCAAAAGGAAAAGCTATCCCGAGTGCAAACTTTGTCCAACGGAAGAAGATTAAAGAAGAAAGGTAATCCTAAAACCTAGTCTAATCTAAATTTACTTTAAGTTTTTTATGGAATCATATAGCTTAATGAAAATAAAAGTAAAGGATGTTAAGAATGATTTTCATATGGTTGAAATCATAAGAAAACGAAGAAATAAGAATTAGAAGTTTAGTTTACAAATTTCTTAAAAAGCTTTCTTAAGGAAGTATGAATTTCGTAATGAATTTGAACGATCCGAATGAATCATATGAGTGATTCAGTGAAATAATTAGGGAATGGTGTTTTATAACACCAAATTTCAAGAAAAAATGAAATCGTAATCAAAATATCGATTAAAAATGAAGAACGAACGAAGAACGTGAAGAACACGAAGAACGTTGTTGATGGAAAAATTTAAAACCATCGTAGTTAGAACTTGTTATTGATTGACAAGTTTAAAACCATCATGTATAAGTTAGTTGCTTATTTATTGGTTAAGAACGATAGAAACGTTCATGAAGAACGGATTAAACTTGGCTATAACGAAGTTATGACCAAAATTTCATAAAAGACGAGCGAAAAGTAAAAAGTATGTAAATGAACCCGAATGTTTAGGGTTTCATAACAATGTAAGAAAATATAGAAAATGTGAGTCGTGGACTCAAGAACAAATGAATTTTGAGTTCAGATGACCGAATTATGAACGAACGAACGAAGAACGTTAATAACGTAAAAATAACTAATAATGAAATTTAAGCCAATCGAATGGCATATTAACGAATTCAGAATGAAATTCTAATTGAGAGAAGATGAAGTATGTAATAAGAGTAAGAAGATGGCTTTGGAATGATCTCGTTTCGAGTTATAACGAAGAAGTTACGAGATTTCAAAGTAGGTGATTCGTACACGTTACAACACTTGGAAAAAATGCTGGGAAAACTAAGGTTTTGAACTGGCGTTGTAGCTCCAGTTTGAACTAGAAAGGAGGCGCGGCAGCGCTAGCTCCAGGCAAGAGTTGCTAGAAACTTGCACTGCAGTGCCACCAATAACAAAGGGAACAGGCGCCGCAGCGCCGATGCAGGGTAAAATCCAGAGAAGAGTTTTTAACTGCTCAACTCCTAGGGGAAGTGTAAGTAAAGATAATGAACATTTAATGCACATAATGTAACATTTAATCAAGTGATTTAAACCTTTAGTAAAAGTTGAATAGAAATATTAAACGGGATTTAAAGACAAACAATGTAAACTCAAAATACCTAACCATTTTTCGGAGACCGTAGTTGCGATAAAACGAACGTGTGGGATTGATATGATTGTAATTCCTTAGACGTTGAGTGATGAGGGTGATGTATAACATTTTGATGTTATGATGTCATAATGACAGATAAGTGTAAAGTGTATAAATGTTGTAAACGTAGCGCAGTTGCGATGAACGATCGGTCTTATCATACAATGAACCGTATGGCTTTGACATTAAGAAATATAATGAACGTGAGGTTCATGTAATAGACAACGAATGGAAGAGATTAAAACCTTAGGTAAAGGTTGAATGAAAGATTAAGAGTCGAACAACGTGAATGCTGAATACGTAAATGATCCTAGTGAATCATATTCACGTCGTGCGAATGTTCTAAGTATACATTGGTTGTAGGACTTAAATGTTAACGAGTGTAGTAACTAAGATATGCAATTATCAAGAAATCCATAACGAACGGTAATAAGATTAATGAAAGTCTGAGGGTGAGTCGGATAAATAATGTTAGAATGAAATGTAAGCGTTAAACACTTTAGCTGACGTAAGGGTTGAGTGTTCGCGAATATTAAACAGGTAAAACCTAAACACTGTGTATGGTTTGACCATAAGGTAATGAATATAAATGATTAAACCTGTAAATGGTGAACAAACTGAATTAATGACAATGACATATAACGTTAAGAAGCCGAGTTAATAATTATAACTTGGATAATGTTTCGAGTCGAATGAACCAGAAGTTATAATATATGAATAAGGTAATGTAAAATGCTTAATGCTATGAACACATAGTATTAACATTGAATAATCGTTTTGAGTATACAAAAGATTGTATGACCTAGACGATAAAGAATTAATCCTGAGGTATGGCATTTAGTCGCCAGAAAGCCATAAAGAATGAGAAATTAACATAGCTTTAATGATTCGGATAAGTTAAGTCCAGTTTAGGCTGTGGTACAATCGTAATCTTTAATGGTTGACATATGGAAGCTGGGCTAAAAAATTCCTTCAGAGAGCGGAGGTATATACGAAACTAGCAACTGATCTAACTCATTGTGAAAGACAGTGTAGATGAGATGGAAAACTAGTTTGTTGGTTGTTTATGGGAAACCACTCAGAGTACCATATGGAATACTAGTAGAGATTCGATGTGTGCTAAGTCCTAGAAAAGTTATAAGAAGAAGATAAGAATGTAACTCATCAAAGATGATGATCGTATAAGTTAAGACATCTCCGTATGCTGTAACGTCGTAAAACGATAAAGAATGAGGGTTATGTGAACTTAGGTTATAAACAAGAAATATAAGGAGTAAATTTATGTTTAAACCAATGCGTAAGTTAAGTATATGACTAATTGGTATATGTGCTATTTTCTTATGTGTTATATAGGAATTTCAATGAAAAGTTCAGCGTAAACTATAAGTTGTAGTTGTGCATAAGGTAAGTTTCCTAACTTCATTCATATTTAAAATGAATGCTAGTTTCTTAAACTTTCTCAGATGTTAAACTTAAGAAGTTTTATCTATGTGAAAATGTGTGATATTTGTACAAGGTGGTAGATTGTATGAGGCCGTGTGCCACAATTTTAACATTTCGGGGTTTCTATGAGATGAACTGTTCTGTGATTGAATTATTCAATATGAAAATGTTCTGTTTATATATGAACAGTTATTGTTAAGTATGTGCTAATGATTCTAGCCAAACAGAATGTGTATGATAAAGGTAGAAGAAAGAAAGTATTTCAAAGTGAATGTGACTAATATTTTAAAATGATAGGAATCAAAATTATTCAAATTATTCAAGCTGCTTCATAACCTTTGTTCGATTATTAAAGTTTTAAAATAATGTTTAAATTCTTGAAGTTGTTTATTCAACTGCTATGACTTGTTGAGTAATTGAATGCTCGAACTTACTTTAAAAATTTTTTTTTCAGTGAATGATGTTAGAAAGAACTTATGGATACCATAAAGATCAAGCTGACCGGTATCCAGACGAAGAGTCATTCAGTATATGAATGAGCGTGAAGATCAAGCCAAGACTTGTAATGTAAAATAGGTTAATTAAACTATAGACTAGTCTAACGAACTATTATGTATCATTGGTGGCATATGAAAGTCACTCTTGTAAGATGTAAAGAAAAATGTAATTATCATTATTTATAATGAACGAGGTTATAAGGTATTAGAAACTGGGATTTGAGAATGTATGTTGTTATATTTAGATATATAATGACGTATGTTTGGAAAGAGTTGTGACGGTGACGTACGGAATTCGGGTGTGAAAATAGACCGAATTTCGGGGCGTCACATGAACTTAGGTTATAAACACGAACCATAAGGAATAAAGTTAAGTTTAAACTAATGCGTAAGACAAGTATATGACTAATTGGAGTATGTGCTATTTCCTTATGTGTTATATAGGGATTGCAATGAACAGTTTAGCGTAAACTATAACTTGTAGCTGTGCTTAGGGTAAGTTTTCTAACTTCATTCATGTTTAATATAAATGCTAGTTTCTTAAACTTTTCAGATGTTGAACATGAGAAGTTTTATCTATGAGCAAATGTGTGATATTTGTACAAGGTGGTAAAATGTATGAGGACTTGTGCCACAATTTTAACACTTCGGTTTTTCTATGAGATAAATTGTTCTATGATTGAACTGTTTAATATGAAAAAGTTTTGTTTATACATGACTCGTTATTGTTAAGTATGTGCTATTGATTCTAGTCGGATAGGATGTGTATGAACAAGGTAGAAGAATAAAAGTATTTCAAAGTGAATGTGACTAATGTTTTAAAATGATAGGAATCAGAACTATTCCTATTATTCAAGCTGCTTCATAACCTTTGTTTGATTATTAAAGTTTAAAAGGAATGTTTAAATTCTTAAAGTTGTGGATTCAACTGCTATGCCATGCTGAGTAATTGAATGCTCACTCTTACTTTAAATAAAAATTTTTTTAGCAGACGATGTTAGAAAGTACTTAAGGATCCCGTAAAGATCAAGTTGATCGGTATCCAGACGAAGTGCCATTCAGTATATGAATGAGCGTGAAGAACAAACCAAGACTTGTAATGTAGAATAGTTTAATTAAACTGTATAATAGTTTAATGAACTATTATATATCCTTAGTGGCAGATGAAACTAACTCTTGTAAGATGTAAAGAATAATGTAATTATCATTATTTGTAATGAATGAGGTTATAAGGTATTAGAACCTGGGATTTGATAATGTATGTTGTTATATTTAGCTATATAATGATGTATATTTGGAAGGAGATGTGACCGTGATGTACGGAATTTAGGTGTGAAAATAGACCAGATTTTGGGGAGTCACGTAGTGGTATCAGAGCTGATATGTTATAAACCTTAGGTAAGAGTACCTAAGGCTATAATCGTAGAGAGAAGGATAAGAAGATCGTTGAGTTAAACGATTAAAGAAGAAGATCACCACGTGATCATATTGAATTATAATGACAGATGTTCTGTTAAACGATTGATGATTTATAGTTAATGCAATAAATGAATGGTACTATGAAGTAGTACGGGAAGAATAACTCAAAAGAGTTATATAGGATAACATACGAATTAAAAAAAAGTCGTATTAAGTAAAGAGAATGTTAAAATGTTGTGAAGTTTTAATTGGTGTACTCATGTGATAGCTTAGTTGTACTAACTTTTGTTATGGGCAAAGTTTGTGCTTTGGAGTAACAACCACTCAGTTTATTACAGTGATAGTCATTGGAATAGTAATGTCGCGCTATCAATATGTATATGGTGAGAAGGCGAATCTTTTTCCGTGTATATATTTGATAGGTAGGGAATGATAAGATAGGTGCGAGTTCTTGAAACTCATACTTATGGAAAGTATTTTTAGTATACTTAGCATTGAAGGTGCTAGAGAAGATTAAGTATTGAGTAAGACAGTGAAGGAAGATGGGGGAAAGGATATTCCAAGTCATCTAGCTATGCTAGATTTCAAAGTTTATTGAAGTCGTGTTGTTATGTGCGTTTTGAAAAAGAAAGAATTGGTTTAAATTTTTGTGAACCAATGGATTTTAAAAGAACTATTCTTTATATGTCTATGCTAATTGTTTTGGATATATAGAAATTGATTTGAAATATCAAAATAAATTTTATATCATCAATGCATTTAATGCAAAGATGGCAAAAGGATGGAGTTATTAATGCAATTGAACCTAGTGTTGGATGTGGTCTTAGGATCAACAACTCGTTATGGTATGATGTATAATGACAAAGTCATAAACTGACGAAGTCCTCAACGTGCTATGAAACAGTACTGTATCATGACGTTGTAAAATGTTTTGATGTTATGATTAAAAGAATTTAAAGAGTTGTCGATGTCAATTGATTTGAATAGACGAATGTTTTAAGTTGATATCCAATTTATTGTTATGGTCTAAGCTATTTGATTTGGCTAAGACAAATGGTATGTCATGTTTAAAAGGAAATCGAGCTTTCTTTGAGAAGTTATGCCAAACCAAATTTTTTGGGTGCAGAATCTGATGATTAAGTCTAAGGTGAACACACCCCGAAATGGGGTTATACGATAGTTTGATCACCTACGTATGGAAGAGGTAGTTTACTTTATTGGTGATTGTAAATTGGTCGTGATAGAAGGGTTTACAGTGAAATGTTGTTAAACCTGGTAAGACTTCATGGTCCATATGAGCCCTCAGCAAAGTGTGAAATGTTTTAAAGTAATCTTTATATTCCTATTTATTCCTTCTACTTCATAATTCTTGATAAGTTATGAAGGTTAGGGAATATTTGAAAGATAAGAACTTCTTTGAAGAGAAGTTGACAAAAAGGGTATGTTAAAATTTCAAGGACAAAATTTTGTGAAGAAGGGTGAATGTGATAAATCGAGAGATTGAAAGCATAGTTCGACGTGAGGTTTAACTAATGACGATTATGTCAAAAGGTGATCCTTAGAAAAAGGATGGTTATAAGATAGAGAAGAAGTAAGATTTAACCTTCGTGAAAAGTTGTAAGAATAAAATATCCGGGTATATGTGTAGTTTTAGAAATTCCGAGGACGAAATTTTTATAAGGGGGGAAGAATGTGACAACCAAGAAAATCGGATTGTCCAAAATTTAATTTTAAAGAATTAGTTATTAATAAAATAAACTTTTATTAATAATATTTTCTGTTATGTGTTTATTAATCGTTATAGAACCTAGGATGATTATAAAATGGGGGGATTCTGGCTGCGAGCTAGACTGAATGAGTAAGAATTTTCAAGACAAAAATAAAAAATTTTCGGGAATAAAAATATTTCCGAGGAAAAAGGAAAAATAGGCATTATTCACCCAATGAAACCCTAAGGGGTAGGGTTTGAATAACCTAAGTCTTTCCGAGAGATCAGTATGTCGAAATGACATTCTGTTGAAAGATTTGATGATAAGATGTCGTGAAAAGTTAAGTTAGCCGATTAAAGTTTTTCTCAAAAAATATGCAGAAATCGTACGAAATAAAAACGACGAAAAGTATTGTCATGTGCTTTTTAATCATTTAACTATGTTAGGGGAAAACATGAAGGAAAACACTTATCATCAAAAAGTGTATTCCAGTTTTTCAAAATTTCGAAGAATGCGTAAAAATAAATCAGTAGAAGAAAGATGAAATATCTAAAAATATTCGGATTTCGAGAATCGTAGTTTTTTGAACTTTCGGACGAATTCCGCAAGACGGGAACCACAAAGCTTCCAGCAAAAGCTTTGCGAATAGTAAGGAGGTTGGTTAAAGAGGTGGGAATAGTAACTTTGGGGGAGATATGAATATTTTGCCCCTATCCTAGGTTCTCTATAATATAACTCCTCCAAATTCGAGTATCTTCCAACCCAACAGATGGTGCTACATGGTGCTACTGTTCACACATACATTCAATTAAAATACCTCAAAAGATTGAATATGTCTTCTATATATTACATAATAATATTTCATTTTCCCAGGTTCTTTATAACCATTACATATGTTCTTCGTCATAGTATCAAATAAATATCAAATTAATACTATGCTATTACAAAGGCAACTACTTGCCCGCCTTAGTCTTCCCTTTATCCTTATTGGATCATTCGGTCAGTTCTTTCTTAGCAGCATTCATATGGTTCAAGCAAGGGTGAGCATAACTAGCTCAACAAGTATAACAATTTCATTTGAGCAACACGCACAAATTATATGAATATATATCTTCTATAACTAAATCAATAGTTATGAAGTACTATACATAATTCAGAATAGCACTTCTTTTCTTTAAAATGTTTAATAATGAACTTCATCAGTTGAACCTTGAGTTTGGTTAAAGACCTTGATTATTTCATTCTATCTTTCAATAAAAAGGACAACCCGACACAAAGTTTGTAAGTTCGACATTTCTTACGAGCACGTCTAGGTGATCAACCTATAGTACTCTATGTTGTATAACACTATTACATTAAACGTATCTACGTTTAAGTTTTGGCAACCTCACATACCAGTCGATTGATGACAAAATATTTATTTGTTCATACTCGGTCTTTCTTTGAAATCCATACCAAAATAGTTGGCAGAAGATAGCAATATCAATAATATTTTGATAGATTGTAACGAAATCCACAAAATACTTTAAGTTTAGTCTAGCTGAAGGAATTGGCTTCGACTTCTTTATACATCATTTCATGCGTAAGATACATGAATCATAAAACTTGTCCGAAATGAATATAGACAAGGGTTTAGAACACTTGCCCTTAGCATCATCTAGTGTTAATTCACTTTCTTTTTAAGTCTTTAAAGATTCTACAACACATAATTACATAACATATCATGTTAGGTCATAAACAACCAATAGGTATTTCCATTAACCTATCTACTCCTTCTTCTCAGTCTAACTATGCATTTCCTTAACTTACTAACATTTATTCGGTTAGCTAACCTTACATATTCCATGTTTAAGTAAATACCCTTCAAGCAATCTCAAACATTCATTAAACGTGCGTACGATTTACCGTATTATTAAATTACTTTATGTTTATATTTTCGTAACTTTTTGTTAACTTTTAATCGTTGAACTAAAGATTTTAATCATCCTTTAAGATGTTACTTTAAGTTTAATTAAGGTTATAATTCACCTTCAATCAACTTACCTTTTCTTTGTATTCGATTTAATTCTTCTTTGCCTCTTGTCTAGTACCGGCGCTGTGGCGCCAGGTTCTGTGTTATAGGTCGCACTACAGCGTGACTCATCAGTGTTTGGGATTCAGGTATGGCACTGCAATGCCACTTTCATAGGCTTGGGTGGTGCTGCGGTGCCGGCATTGCGCCCTAGAATTTTTTTTAAGTTTTTCATTTCCAATCATTTTCGGGCTCGTAACTTAATCGTTATTTGTTAGAATTGGCTGGTTCAAAAGCCGTTATCTAATATATCTTGCATACATCAATTTCATTACTACAACTTAAGTTTCTGAATCCGTTAACATTAAATTCATGGTTTAAATTTCCTATTACACATTTGTTAAACGTTCGTGAACGTTCATAGCTAGTTTCTTCATTTTAAGTCGTAATTCGACCATTCTTGACTCCACGACTCTTAAATGCAAAGTTCTGCGACACGCCATCAAAAACTAAGGTTTTCGAGTTAAACGACAACTATTAACTATCATTTCGAGAATTTTACGATTTTGACGATTATCGTCTAATCTCGTAAATTTTGCCATAACTTCGTTACTTGAGATTTTTACTCCGTTCAAAATGGATTCATTCCATCATTCATACACCTATCATCCTAACCAAGCATATATTATCTAATCCTATACATGATGGTTTTAAACTTGTCCATCAATAACATGTATTAAATATTCATGTTTTCTTCATTAAATTCATATTTCTTTGATTATGATTCCACTTGTAACATGGTTATTAATGTTTAAGTCTACTAATAGCCATCCTTGTTACTCCTTATGATACATTCTCCACCAATAACCACTTCTCTATCAAAGCTACAAATGAAGAGATGAAGATTAAAGGTTAAAGTTTCATTACCTTTGATGTTCTAGCTTTCTTCTTCTTCTTCTTCTTCCTTGGATTAACTAAAATAGCTCACTTCTCTCTCAATATTATTACTCTAAGATGTTGTTGGAATTAAACAACTAACAAATAAACAACTAGGCTTCCTATTTATAGAATTACAAAGTGAGGGCAGAATGGTCAAAAATCACCCAACCTCAATGTTCCACCTCCTTAATATTCAAAACTTGCACACAAAGCCACCTCCTTTGCTTGGCCACCAGGTGGCCGGCTATGGCCCACCATGGGGGCCCACATGGGTTGTCCCATGGGTTTTTCTCATCCGGTGACCCATCGGTTCGATCCACGGGTTCTGCTCTTGGTTCGGGCTTAGGTTTAATTAACTTTAGG
Source organism: Panax notoginseng (assembly GCA_016801055.1). Taxonomy (NCBI): domain Eukaryota; kingdom Viridiplantae; phylum Streptophyta; class Magnoliopsida; order Apiales; family Araliaceae; genus Panax; species Panax notoginseng. Next base: position 128,918,624 of record CM029019.1, read on the forward strand.
CCTAACATTGGGCTTGGATTAAATTATCTTTGGGTCTTACTCATATTTCATTTGGGCTTGCCAAATTCACATTAAAATCCTATTAGTCCATTAATAATAGTTTAAGCTTTTAACGTATAATCCTCGTATTCTTCTCGTATACTAGTTTGTATAACATTCATTATATACGTTACGTTATCTTTCGTATATATTTGTACAATACTTTGTATTATACTCGTATTCATTACCTTGTATGATAACTTTCTTATTATACGACCATCATTTATTCAAATCTTCACTTTCCTTAACATTCTCAAAGTTAGTACGTTGGCTAAAAACTGCTTTTGTCATAACTGAATTATTATTAGATTATCGATCCTTCCTTACCATTCTATTGTTACGTATTTCTCAGATGTTTAAAAATAATTTCCAAACAGAAATGGATAAATAGTGTTTTTTGGAGAATTTCTCGGAACGCTTTTATTTTCATCTTGGAAATTCAAATAGCTAATTTCCAGCACTTAACCAGAATACTACTATATAATTCCTCTTTTAGGTTATAGAATAACCTTCATCACGCTTACTCGTTATAAATAACATATAATATAATTTTATTCATTATATATTCAAATAAAATTAATTTACATTATAATTTGATTTTCTCGTTCGTTACATTCTTCCCCCTTATAAGGATTCTGTCCTCAGAATCTCGCCATAAGTTAGTCAAACAATTGAAGGTAATTCTTCTTCATCTTTTCTTCAAGTTCCCACGTTGCTTCTTCAGCATCGTGGTTTCTCCATACTACCTTCACCGAAGGTATAACTATATTCTTTAGAACTTGCTCTTTTCTATCAATGATTAAATAGTCATTTCTTAACACGTCAAGTCTTTCTCAACATGAATAGGCTTATACTCTATTACGTGCTTATAAGGACGTAACACAGATACATAAAACACATTATGGATGCGTTCTAACCCTGGAGGTAATGCTACCACGTAATCTACCTCTCCTATCATGTTTAATATCTCAAAAGGTCCTATGAACCTCAGACTTAATTTTCCCTTCTTCCCAAAGCGTATCTTTCCTTTCCAGGAAGATACCTTTAGAAACACATACGAGCCGACTTCAAACTCTCTTCTCATTCGATGAGGATCTGCATACTTTTTTTGTCTATATGGAGCTGCTACCAGTAGCATTCGTATCAACTTAACTACATCCGCTGTTTGTTGTACCAATTTTGGTCATAGCATTCGGCGTTCTACTACTTCATCCCAACACAATGGTGTTCTGCACTTCCTCCCATATAAAGCTGCATAAGGCGGCATGCCGATACTTGTATGAAAATTGTTGTTATACGCAAACTCTACTAGCGATAGATGATCATCCCAACTACCTTTGAAATCCATGACGCAAGATCTTAGCATAACTTATAACTTCTAAATTGTTCTTTCGCTCTGCCCATCTTTCTGTGGATGATAAGTTGTACTTAACTTCAACTTCGTTCCCATCTGTTCTTGTAGACTTCCTAAAAAGTTTGATGTGAATCGTGGAACACGATCTGACACTATCAAAACTGGTACCCCGTGTCTTGAAATGATTTCCTTAACATAAAGTTCAACTAACTGATCTAAGTTGAACTTGACTCTTATTGGCAAAAAGTGAACCGACTTCGTCAAACGATCCACTATTACCCAAATAATGTCGTACCCTTTATGTGTAGTTGGAAGTCCCACCACAAAATCCATTGTGATATGCTTCCACTTACATTCCGAAATTTCTAATGACTGTAACAAGCCGCTTGGTCGTTGATGCTCGGCCTAAACTTTTTGACAAGTTAGGCACCTACTTACATATTCTGCTATCTCTCTCTCCATGTTCGGCCACCAAAAATTATGTCAAAGGTCTTGATACATCTTAGTACTACCAGGATGAATCGAGTACCTTAAACCATGACCCTCATGTAATACTTCCTCCCTCAATTCTGCTTCACTCGGAACCCAAATTCTTTGTTCAAATCTTAATAACCCCTCATTATCAAGACTATACTTTATATCTTTTTCATCTGCTAGTCGTTTCTTCATCTGGTCACACTCGTCATTTCTGAGTTATACCTCCTTGACTATCTCTAGAATGTTAGGTTGAGTCTCTATTGTAAATAGTTTATGACCCGACTTACTCGGCACTCTCACCTCTAACTCCATTCTAGCCATCTCTGTTATTATCTTAGTTTATGCCGTTAACATAGACAACTTTTGTCGACCCTTTCTACTTAAGGTGTCGGCCACCACATTTTCTTTTCTTGGATGATACAGGATATCACAGTCGTAATCCTTTATCAACTACAGCCATCTTCTTTATCTCATATTTAAATCTTTTTGTGTGAAGATATATTCCACACTTTTGTGGTCTGTATATATATCTCACATTTTTCCCCATATAGATAATACCTCCAAATCTTTAATGTAAATATAACTGCTACTAGTTCCAGACATGAGTAGGATAAACTTTCTCATAATCCTTTAACTGTCGTGAGGCGTACGTAATAACCTTGCCATGTTGCATGAGCACACATCCAAGTCCTCTATGCGAAGCATCGCTATAAACTATAAAATTCCTTGTATCGTCGGGTAAAGATAATACAGGTGCTTCACTCAACCTTTTCTTCAGTTCTTGAAAATTATTTTCACACTTCTCAGTCCACATGTACTTCATTATTTTTCTTGTCAGTATAGTAAACGGAGTAGCTATCTTAGAAAAATCCTGGATAAATCTTCGATAGTACGCCGCTAATCCTAGGAAACTCCGTACCTCGGTCGGTGTTTTCGTTAGTTCCCAATTAATTACTGCTTCCACCTTTGCTGGATCCACTGAGATTTCATCTCGATCGATAACGTGTCCCAAAAATTATACTCTCTCTAGCCAAAATTTACAATTAGTGAATTTCGCGTATAATTTCCCCTTCCTTAATGTCTCTAACACTAATCTCAGGTGTTCAACGTGATCTTCTGGCGTCTTAGAATAGACTAGAATATCATCGATAAATAGTACAACGCACTTGTCCAAATATTGTTTGAACACTCTATTCATCATATCCATGAATGCAGCTGGTGCATTTCTCAACCCAAATGAAATTACCAACAATTTATAATGGCCGTAACGAGTCCTGAACGCCATCTTCGGTACATCCTCCTTCCTGACTTTTAACTGATGATACCCCGTTCACAAATCTATCTTAGAAAAATACTTTGCCCCTTTCAATTGATCAAAAAGATCATCGATCCTGGGCAATGGGTATTTATTCTTTATCGTTAACTTGTTCAACTCTCGATAGTCGATACAAAGTCTTAACTATCCATCCTTCTTTTTCACAAACAGTACCGGTGCTCCCCAAGTGGAAACACTCGGTTGAATGTATTTTCTATCTAACAGTTCTTGTAGTTGAACCATCAACTCCTTCATTTCTACTGGCACAATATCTGTTATGAATTTGATCTCCCTATCTGGTGGAAGACCTAGTAATTCACTTGGAAATACATCCACAAATTCTTTGACTATATATATTTGTTCCATTGTTGCTCCCACTCTCTGGGTATCAACAACATGACACAAATAACCTACACATCCCTTCCTCGGCAATTTTCTAGTTTGTGTTATGGTAAGATAACATGAATGTCCCGGTGACTTACTACCGTAAAACACTTCCTTAGGCTGCTTCAACGTCCAAAGGTTTACACACTTCTTTTGACAATCTATAATTGTACCATGGTTAAACAACCAATTCATCCCGAGAATTACATCAAATTCTCCCAACTTTATAGGTATTAAATGTAAGACCCCGAATTTTATGAAATCAAAGTATTGAATTTTCTTATAATTATTATTTTATTTAGTAAATGGTTAAATTGATAAAAGGTTAAGTTAATGGTAATATGTGAAACTTTTGCAAAGTAAGCAAGTTATCATAAAATATTCGTTTGGTCAGGGAATATCTGTATGACGACACAATCATTGGTGGACCCCTCAACGAAATAACTGTCGGATATAGAAAGCGACATAAATTACTTTTTATAAAAATAACAATAAAAGTTTTACTATTAAACTGTTGAAATACCCTGTGGTAAAAGTACAATAATACACGTGGTTGTATAATAGCACACGATATTGTACAGTATCTTTGATTATTGATGCTTACGTGAGAAGTCACTCAATTTTATTTAATTATTGCTACAGTAATTACTGCATATTATCTCTCATATTATTGATTCAATTATTGTCACAGTATCATCTGCTCAATATTTTATATTATTAATTTAATAATTGAGATGACAAAGTTATTCATATTATTATTTGCATTATTGACAATGTCTAGAAAGTTCTATCGAGGAAAGAGGTTTGGTCACCTAATTATGCGCCAATAGGGAGAAACCCTTATCGGAAAGCCCCCTCTTTCTTGAGAATGATGTGGTTGTTAATATTGCAAGTTATATTATTGATGAATAAATATTGTTAAAATTATTTCCATTGTGTTGGGATTATTAGTGTTAATGGAAATCAACATTTATTTCGATAGTTTTAACGCCCCAGAAAATTGAATTTTTAGGAGAATTAAATTTTGTATTTGAGTATAAGGATTAAATGAATTTAATTGATTATTTATGGGAGTAAGCTAATTGAAGGTCGTTCTATGACCTAGACATGTCAGAACGTCATAGTATTTTGGCTACATGATAGAATTAAAGGGTTTGAATTTACAAGACAAAAATAAAAACTTTCTGAGATATTTTTTGAAAAATACTATTCACGCATTTCTGCTCGGGAATTATTTTTGAACTTTCGAGAAATACGTAACGATAGATTATCTAGGTGAGATGAAATATCCAATAATATTTCAGTTATGAAAAACGCAGTTTTTCGCATGCGGACTTAAAACCTAACGTTTAGAGAAAGTGATTTACGAGAAGTAATTTAAATGCGATTAATAAAATAAAGCCATGATCGTATAATACGTAGGTATTGTATGTGGTAGAGAATACGAGTATGATACGAAGTATTATACGAGTATGTATGAGTGATGGTATATCGTATATAATGAATAAGTATACGAGTTAAAATACGAGAATTATACGTAGAGTATATGTTATAAGGCTTTAAGCCATTTGTGAATAGACTTGTGGATTATGTGGGATGTAGCAAGCCCAAGTGTTTGTAATGTGAAACCCAAAGTAATTTAATGTGAAAGCCTAAAGCTTAAGCTAAGCTAATTAAACCTAAGCCCAAGCTATGATCCAATGGATTAGGAGGATCCATGGAGCAACCCATGATCACATGGGTGATCTTGGTGACCAAAAAACAAGTGTGTTGAGCAAGTAGACTTAAGGGTTAAGCAAATGATAAGTTAAGAAAACTTAATGGCTAAGGAATGTGATGAGCAAGCAAAGGGTAATAGTTGTGCTAAACAAGTAAACTTAATGGCCAAGTATGTGTGATAAGCAAGATAACTTAATGGCTAAGCAAATAATGTGGTGATCAAGTTAACTTAATGCCTAGGTAATGAATAGTAAGGAGGTGGAAGTGGTTTATTGTCTAAACTACCCTCACTTTGTGATTCCTATAAATAGGAAGTTTGCTAGCTCATTTGTTCCTTGTTCAAAACACCAACAACTTATAGCTTATTGGTTAGAGAGAAAAAGCTACAAAAGCTATAAAAAGTTATCCTTTGTTAATTCAAGAAGCAAGAAAAAGATTAATGTTTGACCAAGTGATCATAAAGGGTAAGCAATCTTGAACCATGATGCTCTTCCTCTTAAATTTGTGGGAGAAGTGGGTAGTGTTGGATTATGTATGCTAAGAAATGAAGAGAATGGACTTAAGCCGTATAAGTCATGAATAAGCTATTCGAAATCATATAAGTTATGAACTAAGCAAGAACTTGTCATATGTTAATAATAATGAAGATGGTATGATAAGAAGAATCAAGGATGGTGGTTAAAAGATTTAAGCCATCATTCATGAGAAATGAAATGTTATGTAGTTTATATTTTTGTAAGTTATAAACTCATGAAGAATAAGTAATAACTTATCATGATTATAAGCTAATGAAGTATGTATGTCAAGATGTTAGTCTAATGGATTGAATCCATTTGAAACGAAGAACAAATCTTAAGTAACGAAATTATGGCGGAATTCACGAGTTTGGACGATAATCGTCGAATCCGTAAAATTCTCGGATTGGAAGTCAAATTTTGATATTGAGCTTGGAAACATTGGTTTTCAATGGAGACAAGTCTTATTTGGTATTATAGAGTTGCAGACTCGAGAATGACCGAATTCTGACTTAGAACGAAGAAACGAACGTTGAACGTTCACGAACCAATAATAACGAATCTAATACATGATTAGATTCAGAATAAGGGTAAGATTCATTAGGAATCATGTATGTTCATTCATGACCTAATGTGGTATGTTATGTGATTATGTGTTGTAGAAACCGTAAAGACTGAAAGGAAAAGTAATTATATTGTAGCAGACGCTTAAGGAAAGTTTTTCTTAACACTTATCTAACCTTCGTGTTAGCCAGGTTTTCAGTGATTCATGTTATGAGATGCATGAATGGTTTTAAAGAAAGGGTCAGTGCCAATTTTAACTCGGCTAGACTAATCTTAAAGATTGATTGATTTATTTACAAGTCTTTTAATATAGAATTGTTAACGCTATCCTATGCCAAGCATTTGGTACGGATTCAAAGGTAAGTTTGTCTATGAACAAACAAATGTATTTTCATTGATTATTCGATGGGCACGTGAGGTTGCCAAAGCTTTAACGTACATACATTTAAAGGATGCAGTGTTGATCAATATAGAGTACTATAGGCTGATCACCTAGAAGTGCTCGTAAGCTATGCCGGACTTACTGACTTAGTGCCGGGTTGTCCTTTTCAAATAAATTATGAAATGATCATGGTCTTGGACCAAAATTGATGTTTTACTGAATATTGTCATTGTAAAACATTTTGAAGGAAAAGAAGTGCTATTTTGAATTATTGATAGTACTTCGTAACTATTATCCAGTTATTGAAGATATACGATTCCTATGTTTAAAGCATGTTGTTTAAATGAAATTGTTGTTCTTGCTGAGCTTGTTATGCCCACCCTTGCTTGAACCATATGAATGCAGCTAAGGATGAGCGAACCGAGGTTTCCAGTAGAGATAAAGGCAAGGCAAAGATGAATGATTAGTTTATTTTGTAATAGACTAGTAAGTATATGTGTTATATTATGATGAATAAAGAATGTAATGGTTTAAGAACCTGGGAACGGGATTTATTATTATTAATGTAATAAGAATGTTGTTGAAACACACATTTTGATGTCGTTTTAGTAGAATGAATGTACCGTTATGAGGACCATGTAGCACCAATTGTCGGGTTGGAAGATACTCGGAATTGGGGGCGTCACAATAGTAGTTGATTTTTGGTTGTTAAATTGACCAAACGGGTAATTAATCGGATAAATGAGCAATTAATTGCTAGTAGTTCATATGCAAATAACTATTTGTTCACGTGCATGGAACTATTGGTTCACATGCATGTACTATTAGGTGAGGTTGTGCAATATTCATAATACTTGAAGGACTAAATTAAAAATGGAGGCAAAGATGAAGGTACAAAACTGTAATAATTTGAGCCCCTAAACGTGTAATTATCGAAACTATGTTTTCCTATAAGTAGAAGCTCATTTCTTCTTTCATTCTCACCAATTCACAAAGACTCACAAGAGCAACAATAGAGAGAGAAACTATAGAGAGGAAGAAGAAGAGTATTCTGCTACTTCACTATTGCAGTATCCGGTCTTCTATTAAGGTAAGGGGTATTATTTATTCCATATTCGCTTACGATATTATTTTTCGTATCCGTAAGAAATTTTATTTTCGTTTAATATTCATAAGGGATTTTATTTTTGTTCAATATTCGTATGAAATAATATTTTCTTCCATACTCTGTAGTATATAAGTAATATTATTTCGTTTCATATTCCTAATTCTACACTCATTTTGTTAAAGTATTGCTTCTATACTTCGTGAAATTAGTAGAATATACTTCAAATTTGTGCTTCATCTAGTATCGTTTCATAAGAATATTTTTCTGAACATTCTTGTTAAATTTTAAGCTTTGCATGCCGGAGTACTATTCATGGGTAGTATTCATTTATACGGCACTATTTTTATATACGATACTATTCACGAAGTACTATTTACAGGATACTATTCATGAAATACTATTCCCCCGAGGTATTATTCATGACAAAAATTATTTTCTTTCGGTCCAAATTATTTTTTAAAGAATATTATTCTTGAATTTTACTCCATAAAAAAGTATTATGTTGACAATTTGGACATTATTGAATTTCTGGGTAAATTAAATTATAAATCTTTAAAATTTATCATTGCTCTCATTTAATTGAATTCTTATATCATTGTCATCATCCTCATGTTTATATTGTGATGAAAGTCATCTTTGGCCCGTATTGCATAGATTAACTGTCGATTGGTATGATTATGACAAGGGATTATTTGATATAATAATTGTATAAATTAAGTTTGTATTTAAGTTTTGTACTATGTATTTGGCGACTCAGAATGGGTGATGTATACATATTTTGGGGGCATCACATTAAATCAACCGATAATTTATAACATCGTATTTCTACACAATAATGCATATGAATATGTTCAACAGGAATTATTTCTTCATTTGCTACCTTAATATTTTAAGGTATAGTCAATATTTCAGGAAGTAATCCTAATCGTTTAGCAAAACCACATGTTATAAAAGAACAAGTAGCCCCCGAATCAAACAACGTATAAGCATTTATATCGTTGATTAGGATAATACCTGCAACTACATCACCTGATGCAACTACATCTTGGACTATCATATTAAAGGTGCGGGCCATCGGCCTACTCGTCTGAGCTGAACCACTAATAGCTAACTTACAACTATTAGTGCCCTTATTACCATCCATCCCCTTCTTCGGGTAATTCTTCGCCATGTGATCAGTTGATCCATATACGAAGCATCCATTACTCTTCTTCAGACTTGAACAGTTAGGCAAAATGTGCCCTTCTTGTCCACAGTTGTAGCACACAGCTTTACCATTGAGACATACTCCTAAATGAGTCTTTCCACAATTCTTACACGCCACCATCCTCTTCTTAGGATATCCTTATTTTACTCTGATATTTCAAAAGTTAAATACCTTCCTCTTCTGCCCGTTGCCACTCTCGCGGGCTCCTTCAATTTTCACTCCCCCATCTACCTTACTCTTATTTTTCTTCTCTGTGGTATTGGCTTAAAGCGTCGCTACCACCCTTTGCAATTATTGCCTTCTCCAGAATTGTTCCAAAGGAATTACTTTGAAACACCGATATCCGGCTATAGAGCCAGGGTTTCAAGCCCTGCTAGAATCTCTGCGCCTTCCTTACCTCCTTATCCACCTGATGTGGAGCAATCTCGCCAGTTCATTGAACTTGGCAGCATATTAGGGAACAGTCATATCCCCTTGTTTCAATTCTAAGAACCTCATCTCCATCCTACCCTACATACTCGTGGGGAAATAGTTCTCGAAAAATATCTCCTTGAACTGTGTCCACGTTACATTCTCCACTCCAGCCCTAGCTTGGTTTGCCTACCACCAGAAGTTGGCCTCTCCCTTCATCATATAGGTGGTAAAAGAAGTCTTCTGCCCCTCTGTGACGCCCCCAAATCCGGGTATCTTCCAACCCGACAGATGGTGCTCCACTATACTAACATCCATACCATCATTCCATTGAAATACAACAAAATGAGAGTAATTACTATATTCTTATTAAAATCAAAGTATAATCCTTCCCAGGTTCGTAAATCGGTTACATCGTTCATTGTTCATAAGGTATAATACATACAAACTTACTAAACTATTACACAATGCCTAAGCATCCATCTTAGCTTTGCCCTTATCTTTCTTGGCATTCTCAGTACGTTCACCTTTAGCTGCAGTTATATAATTCACGCAAGAAGTGAGCATGACAGCTCAACAAGTTTAATCAAGGATAACAGGAATACCACATTCGTGAATTATATAACAATTCCAACATAACTGAACAATAGTTATCAAGTATTATGAATCAATACTACCATAATAGTATATAACATCAATTCCCAATGTATAGAATCGATTAGGAATTTTGAACCGGTCGATAGACCATGAACAGTAAATTTCAATTTTCATACTTGTAAAGGAGTCCACAGCACTAAGGCCGTTCATCCGTATAACTTACGAGTACTTCTAGGTGATCAGCCTATAGTACTCTATGTTGATCAACACTACATTCATTAAACGTATTTACGTTTAATATTTTTGGCAAACTCGCGTGCCCATCGAATAATCGATGAAAAATACTTTTGTTTGTTCATAGACAAACCTTACCTTCACGTCCGCACCAATTTCTTGGCTTAGGATAGCGTTAACATTTCTATATAGAATGGTATGAATAATATTCAATCTATATCTTACGAATAGTCTAGCCGAGTTAAAATCTGGCATCGACCTTTTCTTTAAAACAAGTCTTGCAATTTAGTTCAACGAATCACATAAAACTTGGCTAACATGGACGTTAGACAAGCGTTAAGGAAAACTTGCCTTTCAGCGTCCTTAAATAACTTACTCGACTGACCACAGCTTTTACATAATCTACATGATATATTCACATAGCACACTGTAATTAGCTATCAAACAACTATTCACATTGTTCTTACCAGTTTCTTTCTCTTCTATGTCTGTGTTAACTTAATATCTTTATTAAGGTCAACATGACTTATTACCCTTCGTCCCGGTGTATCACTCTATTGACATTTGTTAACCGGACTCAACTTCGTTGATAAAGTACCAACTTGTTCATTTTACATATCTTGTTTATATGCATTTCATTTCATAAGTTTCATACCTTATACCTTAGTATAGGTAGTATAGGGTTAGTCTTAGTACATTCATTGAGTATATAAACTCAACTCAGGTAGGTCTCTAAACAACTGAAGTTTAAAACCTAACTTGGTCAACTTTTTTATACTGCCGGCGCTGCAGCGCGGCATCCTTTGAAATTTAGTGGCGCTGCGGCGCGAGTTTGCAGGGTGCTCGGCCGAGTCTGGTGCTACGACGCCACCATTTTGTACTGGTTTTGGCGCTGCGGCGCCGAGTCTGTGCACCAGTTGACAAACCAGTTTTGGTTTTCTAACGAAACTCCCGACTTCCTAATTTGTTCGTTTTACATCCGAATTGACCAATTCGAATTCCTACAAGTCAGGAATTACATCCTTTACGCGTTCATATAAGAATTCAACACTTTCGAATCCGTTAACTCATAATTCACTATTGAGTTCATTTTATATACGTTCGTAAACGTTAATAAGCGTTCAATGCTCGTTTTCTTCGTTCTAAGTCGGAATCCGACGATTCTCGAACCCACAACTCTTAAACACCATATCTCACATGTTGACATTGAAAACAATCATTTTCAAGTCTCACGGCAACTTTCGACTATAATTCTGGGATTTCTACGTTTTCGACGTTTAACGTCTATTTTCGTAAAATTCGCCATAACTTCATTACTAATGTTCTCTAAGCCAAATCACATGGAATACTCCATGGATTTCATATCTATATCCTAACCAAGCAAGATGCAAATACTAACAGATTGATAGAGTCCAATCGTTTATAAACGATCAATCTCAACTATCCATATTTTCATGGTTTAAAACTATTTCAAACCTTATTATTTTTATAACCTCATGACTTATAGAGATTGAATCTACGGTAAGTCATCTTTAATCCCTCATACAAGGCGTATACCATCCCTCTATGATTCCCCAATACAAAAGACAAATCAAAAAGATATGGAGATGAAAGATAAGGATTATACCTTAAGAACTCTTGGAAATCTCTTGGAAGAATAAAAGTTTAAAGCTTCCAAGTGTATGTTTTTGCAAGTATAGCTCTCTTTTCTCTCTCAAATAATCTAAGTTGAGTCTTGGTAAAAACCTCAAATGAATCAACCTAGCTTCCTATTTATAGAATTTAGAATGGAGGGAAATTTAGACATTAAATCCCACCTCCTTACTATTCATGTGTGGTCACCAAGTAAGATACTTGGTGACCAAGCCTTATGCTTGGCTTGCACACCAAGGTGGCCGGCCCACCTCCCCTCTTGTGACATCCCATGGGTTGCCCCATGGGTTTTACCCATTGGGTGACCCACCGGTTTGACCCATGGTTCGGTTTTAATGAATTGGGCTTAACTAATTAAACATTGGGCCTTGACTTGGACTTAACCCGTCATCTCATTGGGCTTAGTCATTCAATTAATTGGGCTACTCATAATCCAATACAAATGAATTACTCATTGATACATTAGATTAATCCTATGATGCGTATCGTATTCTACACGTACGATTCATGTATTCCTTTCGTATACCATAAGTACAATAATCATATTGTACCTCGTATTTACTCAACGTATTATACATAAGTACTAACTAGCACCACCAATTGTATAACACTTGAATAAAACCTAACGCCATTCCTTCTACGCATAATATTTCCTTCTCGGAAATCAATATACTCAACCCTTAGGTTTTAAGTCCGCAGGCGAAAACTTCGTTTTTGCCATAAATGAAATATTATCATATATTCCATCTCATCACGATATTCTATCATTACGCTTTTCTCGGAATTTCAAAATAATTCCCCGAACAGAAACGGATGAAGAGTATTTTTACGAAAATTTCTCAGAAAATAATTATTATCGTCTTGGAAATTCCAAACAACTATTTCTAACACGTAGCCAGAATACTAACCACGTTAGCACATTCTAGGTCATAGAACGACCTTCATATAGCTTACTCACAAAGAAATCAATCAAATTCATTTAATTCACAGAATCAAATAAAAATTTAATTGTCATAAAAATCCGATTTTTCTTGGGCGTTACATTCTCTACCCCTTATAAGGATTCTGTCCCCAGAATCTTAGCTTATATTTACATAAACAAATGAGGAAAATTTTTCTTCATTTTACTTTCGAGCTCCCACGTTGCTTCTTCAGCATTGTGGTTTCTCCATAACACCTTCACTGAATGTATTACCTTATTTCTTAAAACTTATTCCTTCTTATCAATAATTTGAATTGGAAGTTCCTCATAGGACAAGTCCTTCTATATCTGAATAGATTCATATTCTATTACGTGTTTATAGTCCGATTTATAAGGACGCAACACTGACACGTGAAACACATTATGAATGTGTTCCATCTCTGGAGGTAAGGCTACTACATAAGCTACCTCCCCTATCCTTTTTAAAATCTCAAAAGGTCCTACAAACCTTGGACTTAACTTCCCTTTCTTTCCAAAACGTATCTTCCCCTTCCAAGGTGATACTTTCAGAAAAATAAAAGATCCTACATCAAATTCTCTATTCTCTCTATAAGGATCTGCATACTTCCTCTGCCGGTCTTGAGCCGCAACTAAACGAGTACGTATTAACTCTACCATGTCCGCCGTCTGCTGAACCAATTCAGGTCCCAACATCCGACGTTCACCCGCCTCATCCCAACACAATGGAGTTCGGCACTTCCTCCCATACAACGCTTAATAAGGCGGCATACCTATACTAGCGTGAAAACTATTGTTGTACGAAAATTCTACTAACGGTAGAAATTCGTCCCAACTCCCTTTGAAATTCATAACGCAAGATCTTAACATATCTTCAAGCGTTTGAATTGTTCGCTCACTCTGACCATCCGTCTGAGGATGATACGCCGTACTCAATCTTAACTGCGTTCCCATTTGCTCTTGCAAACTTCTCCAAAAGTTTGATGTGAATCGTGGATCACGATCTAACACAATCGAAATAGGTACTCCATGTCTGGAAATAATTTCCTTGACATAAAGCTTAGCTAACTGGTCTAAATTATACCTAACTCCTATTGGTAGAAAATGAGCCGATTTCGTTAATCGATCCACTATCACCCAAATAGCATCGTATCCTTTTTTGGTTGTTGGAAGTCCCACCACAAAGTCCATCGTGATGTGCTCCCACTTCCACTCTGGAATTTCTAACGGTTGTAACAACTCGCTCGGTCGTTGATGTTCAGCCTTAACTTTTTGAAAAGTTAAGCACCTACTAATATATTCTGCTATCTACCTCTTCATATTTGGCCACCAAAAGTTCTGACGAAGGTCTCGATACATCTTCGTACTACCGGGATGTATCGAGTATCTCGAACTATGGGCCTCCATTAAAATTTCTTCTTTTAATTCGGGATCATTAGGAACCCAAATTCTTCCCTCAAAACGAAGTAATCCCTCCTTATCGAGGTTATACTCAGTCTTTTCTTCGTCTTCTATCTTCTTCAGCATCTGCTTACACTCCTCATTGCTCAGTTGTACTCCCCTAACCCGTTCCACCATGGTAGGCCGGGTTTCCATAGAAAATAACATCTCTACCGCTTCCTCTGGTAACTTAACTTCTAGCTCCATTTTTGCCATCGATGTTACCAACTCATTCTGAGTTGTTAACATTAATAATTTCTCTCTACCCTTCCTACTTAGCACATCAGCTACTATATTTACTTTTCCCGGATGATATAAAATATCACAGTCATAATCTTTTACTAACTCCAACCACCTTCTCTGTCTCATGTTCAACTCCTTCTATGTGAAGATATATTTCAGACTTTTGTGGTCCGTGTATATCTCACATTTCTCACCATAAAGATAATGTCTCCATATCTTTAGGGCAAAAACTACAGCTGCCAATTCCAGGTCATGAGTAGGATAAACCTTCTCATAATCCTTCAATTGACGTGACGCATACGCAATGACCTTGCCATACTGCATGAGCACGCAACCCAATCCTTTATGCGAAGCATCGATATACACTACAAAATTCCCGGTATCGTCTGGTAAGGACAATATCGATGCCTCACTTAATCTCTTCTTCAATTCCTCAAAACTGTTCTCACATTTTTCAGTCCACACATACTTCACTGACTTTCTTGTCAGATTGGTTAACGGAGTAGCTAATTTAGAAAAGTCTGGAATGAACCTTCTATAGTATCCTGCTAACCCCAAAAAACTCCGAATCTCAGTTGGCGTCTTCGGTTGCTCCCATTCGTTAACTGCTTCTACTTTGGCCAGATCTACAGAAATGTCATCCTTATCAATAACATGCCCTAGAAACTGCACTCTTTCAAGCCAAAATTCACACTTTGTGAATTTCGCATACAACTTCTCCTTCCTTAGTGTTTCCAACACTATTCTTAAATATTCCGTATGATCTTCTAGCATCTTTGAATAGACTAGAATATCATCAATGAACGCTACGACAAACTTGTACAAATATTGTTTGAACACTCTATTCATCATATCCATAAATGCGGCTGGCGCATTAGTCAACCCAAACGACATTACCAGAAACTCATAGTGACCATAACGAGTTCTGAATGCGGTCTTAGGAATATCTTCCTTCCTCACCTTTAACTGATGATACCCCGTGCGCAAATCTATTTTAGAAAAATACTTTGCCCCTTTCAACTGATCAAATAGATCATCGATCCTGGGCAAAGGGTACCTATTCTTAATCGTTAACTTGTTCAACTCTCGATAGTCAATACAAAGTCTTAACGACCCATCCTTCTTCTTTACAAACAACACCGGTGCTCCCCAAGGAGACACACTTGGTTGAATGTACTTCCTATCTAATAGTTCTTGTAATTGAGCCATTAACTCCTTCATTTCAACTGGCATCATTCGATATGGTGCCCTTGAAACTGGTGCCGTTCCCGGTAGCAAATCAATTACAAATTCTACCTCCTTATCCGGTGGAATACCCGATAATTCCTCCGGAAATACATCCACGAACTCTTACGCAACTGGTATCTGATCCAAGGATGTTCCCAATCTTTGGGTATCCACCACATGGCATAGATAACCTACACACCCTTTTCTTAACATCTTCCTAGCTTGTGTCATAGACAGATAACAAGAGCGTCTCGGTGAATTACTACCGAAAAACACTACCTTGGTTTTCTTAGAAAGTCGAAGGTTTACACTTTTCCTATGGCAATCTATAATTGCCTCATGGTTCACCAACCAATCCATACCAAGAATTACTTCAAATTCTTTTAGCCTTATCGATACCAAATCTACCGATAACTTATTTCCCCTAATTTCTACGCAACAGTTCTTATGAATATGTTCAATGGGGATTATCTCCTCGTTTGCTACCTTAACGTCTAAAGGTGTAGGTAACTTCTCAGGGATTAACCCTAATTGTTTATCAAATTCGCATGCTATAAAGGAACAAGTGGCACCCGAGTCAAATAGCACATAAGCATTTATCTCATTGACCGGAATGATACCTGCTACCACATCTGTTGATGCAACTACATCTTGAACAGTCATATTAAACGTACGAGCCGAGGGTCTACCCACTGATGGTGTTGGTCCAGTAATGGCTAATTTACCACTACCAGAACTCTTATTCCCCTCTAAACCCTTCTTTGGGTAATTTCTTGCCATGTGGTCATTTGACCCACAAACAAAACACCCCTGATTTTTCTTAGGGTTAGGACAATTGGGTGACAAATTCCCCTCCTGCCCACAGTTGTAGCATACTGCTTTCCCCTTTAAACAGACTCCCATATGAGATTTTCAGCATGTCTTACATGCTTCTGTTCTCCTTTTGGGATCTCCCTGTTTTACCCCGGTATTCCCGGGATTAAAACCCTTCCTCTTTGGCAAGTTGCCGCTTCTGCTGGCAACTTTAGCCTTATTACTTCCTTCTATCTTACTCTTAATTTTCCGCTCTTTGTGGTACTGAGACAAGGCCTCACCACCACCTTCAGCTATTATCGCCTTCTCCAAAAAGGTCCCATAGAAAGCACTCTGGAAAATCGATATTCTACTATAGAGCCAAGGTTTTAAGCCCTGCTTAAATCTACGCGCCTTCCTTTCTTCCGTATCCACCTGATGTGGAGCAAATCTCGCCAACTCATTAAATTTGGCGGCATATTGGGGAACAGTTATATCCCCCTGCTTAAGTTCTAGGAACTTAATTTCCATCCTACCCTGCATGCTAGTAGGGAAATAGTTCTCGAAGAAAACCTTCTTAAACTGTTCCCACGTAACAGCCTCTGTCCTAGCCCCACCCTGGTGAGCTTCCCACCAGTAGTTGGCTTCTCCCTTCATCATGTAAGTCGCAAAAGAAGTCTTTTGCGCCTCACCTACGTTTGTTATCACAAACGCCTTTTCAATTTCCCTAATCAATGTTTGGGCTTCTAGTGGATCCGTCGTTCCTCAGAACTCGGGAGGACCCACACTTTTATAGTCCTTAAAGGTTGTTGTTCTTACTACCCCAGGAGCTACAGGAATCCCACCCCCCACTTGGTTAAATGCAGCCGTTAATAAATTAACGAACTCTTGCATAGGGTTGTTAGGACCCCCTTGATTTTCATTATGAGACTCGGCCTCTTGGTTCCGTTGTCTCCTTCTTGGCGGCATAATTCTGATTAAATAAATAAAGTTTCATTATTATCTATTTAATTACTCGGTTATCATTTTAAATTAACAACAACCATTCATACCACACAAGCATGTTAAATAAAAACGTCATTATATTAATATGCTTTCTTAGTCAAAACTATTTACATCATGTTCCCTTAGCCAAAAGCTATCACATACTATCCCGCGATTGCCTTCTACAAAAGTTGGGATTTACAAAAATACTACCCTTAATTATACAAAAGAGGGTTTTACGTCACTACTTATATACAAAAAGTTGTAGCGACCTTCTAACACTGTCGGACGGCATTTTCATATTTCTGATTTGCCAGAATCGACACTATATCTCGACTTATGGTATGTCGAGTCTGCCCAGACTCAATAGAATAACAAGCAATTTTCAGCTTGAAATCCTCATGAGCGCATTCATGGATGTATGACATCCTAGCTATTTTTTGATCTTTCTCCACCAGTTTCTGTTTTAGCTCGAGGACCTCATCCTTATAGCTATGAGCGTTATCAGTCATAAGCAGTTTTTCATCGTGCTCCGACTCAAAGTCTGTCTCTGCAGATTCTTTCGCCTCATATAGGGAAGTTATCTCCTCAATCTGTGCCTCTACCTGAGTACGTAAGTGCACATTCCTATCCAACACCGCTAGATACAGTGCTCTAGTTGCATCCAAAGATGCTGGCTCCAGAGTAGGTAACACCGTATTAATCGATGTCACCTCCATTTCCTCCTCCACATCTAGCATCTCATTAAGGTATGATGCTAATCCCATAGTCTCCTCAGAGTATTCCTCCTCGGAGATGTACTCCTCAATGTCTGAGTCTTCTAGTACAACTATCGGTACCTCCGCCACTGGCATTGGTACTACCTCAACTTGGTTAACTGAGTCCTCACTTATCATTTCCATGTTTCTAAACATCAAGCTATCGATTGACATCTACAAACACATAACACGTTGATTAGTACATAATACACAATAGTATAAGCACAAATCACATTTAATATTTTTAAGATTAATTTTCATCTTTTAATTCTTTCGATACTGAGTTATCTCAATATCTTCTTAATTCAATAGACTTGAATTTCATTTCTCGGACTTTACCTTCCTTACAAGGTTATTAGCCTAAGGTTTCCCCCCCTTAATTTTTATAACCTAAGGCTCTGATACCAACATGTGACGCCCCCAAATCCGGGTATCTTCTAACCCGATAGATGGTGCTCCACTATACTAACATCCATACCATCATTCCATTGTAATACAATAAAATGAGAGTAATTACTATATTCTTATTAAAATCAAAGTATAATCCTTCCCAGGTTCATAAATCGGTTACATCGTTCATTGTTCATAAGGTATAATACATAGAAACTTACTAAACTATTACACAATGCCTAAGCATCCATCTTAGCTTTACCCTTATCTTTTATGGCATTCTCAGTATGTTCACCTTTAACTGCAGTTATATAATTCACGCAAGAAGTGAGCATGACAGCTCATCAAGTTTATTCAAGGATAACAAGAATACCACATTCGTGAATTATATAACAATTCCAACATAACTGAACAATAGTTATGAAGTATTATGAATCAATACTACCATAACAGTATATAACATCAATTCCCAATGTATAGAATAGATTAGGAATTCTGAACCGGTCGATAGACCATGAACAGTAAATTTCAGTTTTCATACTTGAAAAGGAGTCCATAGCACTAAGGCCGTTCATCCGTATAACTTACGAGCACTTCTAGGTGATCAGCCTATAGTACTCTATGTGGATCAAGACTACATTCATTAAATGTATTTACGTTTAATATTTTTGGCAAACTCGCGTGCCCATTGAATAATCGATGAAAAATACTTTTGTTTGTTCATAGACAAACCTTACCTTCACGTCCGTACCAATTTCTTGACTTAGGATAGCGTTAACATTTCTATATAGAATGATATGAATAATATTCAATCTATATCTTACGAATAGTCTAGCCGAGTTAAAATTTGGCATCGACCTTTTCTTTAAAACAAGTCTTGCAATTCAGTTCAACGAATCACATAAAACTTGGCTAACATGGAAGTTAGACAAGCGTTAAGAAAAACTTGCCTTTCAGCGTCTTCAAATAACTTACTCGACTGACCACAGTTTTTACAGAATCTACATGATATATTCAAATAGCACACTATAATTAGCTATCAAACAACTATTCACATTGTTCTTACCAGTTTCTTTCTCTTCTATGTATGTGTTAACTTAATATCTTTATTAAGGTCAACATGTCTTATTACCCTTCGTCCCGGTGTATCACTCTATTGACATTTGTTAACCGGACTTAACTTCGTTGATAAAGTACCAACTTGTTCATTTTACATATCTTGTTTATATGCATTTCATTTCCTAAGTTTCATACCTTATACCTTAGTATAGGTAGTATAGGATTAGTCTTAGTACATTCATTGAGTATATAAACTCAACTCAGGTAGGTCTCTAAACAACTGAAGTTTAAAACCTAACTTAGTCAACTTTTTTATACTGACGGCGCTGCGGCGCGGCATCCTGCGTAATTTAGTGGCGCTGCGGCGCGAGTTTGCAGGGTGCTCGACCGAGTCTGGTGCTGCAGCGCCACCATTTTGTACTGGTTTTGGCGCTGCGGCGCCGAGTCTGTGCACCAGTTGACAAACAAGTTTTAGTTTTCTAACGAAACTCCCGGCTTCCTAATTTGTTCATTTTACATCCGAATTGACCCATTCGAATTCCTACAAGTCAGGAATTACATCCTTTACACGTTCATATAAGAATTCAACACTTTCGAATCCGTTAACTCATAATTCACTATTGAGTTCATTTTATATACGTTCGTAAACGTTAATGAGCGTTCAATGCTCGTTTTCTTCGTTCTAAGTCAGAATTCGACGATTCTCGAACCCACAACTCTTAAACACCCTATCTAATGTGTTGACATTGAAAACCAACGTTTTCAAGTCTCATGACAACTTTCAACTATAATTCCGGGATTTCTACGTTTTCGACGTTTAACGTCTATTTTCGTAAAATTCGTCATAACTTCATTACTAATGTTCTCTAAGACAAATCACATGGAATACTCCATGGATTTCATATCTATATCCTAACCAAGCAAGATGCAAATACTAATGGATTGATAGAGTCCAATCGTTTATAAACGATCAATCTCAACTATCCATATTTTCATGGTTCAAAACTATTTCAAACCTTATTATTTTTATAACCTCATGACTTATAGAGATTGTATCTATGGTAAGTCATCTTTAATCCCTCATACAAGGCGTATACCATCCCTCTATGATTCCCCAATACAAAAGACAAATCAAAAAGAGATGGAGATGAAAGATAAGGATTATACCTTAAGAACTCTTGGAAATCTCTTGGAAGAATAAAAGTTTAAAGCTTCCAAGTGTATGTTTTTGCAAGTATAGCTCTCTTTTCTCTCTCAAATAATCTAAGTTAAGTCTTGCTAAAAACCTCAAATGAATCAACCTAGCTTCCTATTTATAGAATTTAGAATGGAGGGCAATTTAGACATTAAATCCCACCTCCTTACTATTCATGTGTGGTCACCAAGTAAGATACTTGGTGACCAAGCCTTATGATTGGCTTGCACACCAAGGTGGCCGGCCCACCTCCCCTCTTGTGACATCCCATGTGTTGCCCCATGGGTTTTACCCATTGGGTGACCCACCGGTTAGGCCCACGGTTCGGTTTTAATGAATTGGGCTTAACTAATTAAACATTGGGCCTTGACTTGAACTTAAACCATCATCTCATTGGGCTTAGTCATTCAATTAATTGGGCTACTCATAATCCAATACAAATGAATTACTCATTAATACATTAGATTAATCCTATAATACGCATCGTATTCTACACGTACGATTCACGTATTCCTTTCGTATACCATAAGTACAATAATCATATTTTACCTCGTATTTACTCAACGTATTATACATAGGTACTAACTAGCACCACCAATTGTATAACACTTGAATAAAACCTAATGACATTCCTTCTACGCATATTATTTCCTTCTCGGAAATCAATATACTCAACCTTTAGGTTTTAAGTCCGCAGGCGAAAACTTCGTTTTTGCCATAAATGAAATATTATTAGATATTCCATCTCTTCACGATATTCTATCATTACGCTTTTCTCAGAATTTCAAAATAATTCCCCGAACAGAAACGGATGAATAGTATTTTTACGGAAATTTCTCAGAAAATAATTATTATCGTCTTGGAAATTCCAAACAACTATTTCTAACACGTAGCCAGAATACTAACCACGTTAGCACATTCTAGGTCATAGAACGACCTTCATATAGCTTACTCACAATGAAATCAATTAAATTCATTTAATTCACATAATCAAATAAAAATTTAATTGTCATAAAAATCCGATTCTTCTCGGGCGTTACACCCTCTTCGACATTTGTAATTACAAATGTCTTTTCAATCTATTTTACCCAAGTTTGGGCTTTTATAGGGTCCGTGGTTCCTTTGAACTATGGCGGACCTACACTCTTAAAATTCTTAAACGTAGTAGCACGTATTACCGCAAGATTGACAGGTATATTTACACCATTTATACTAAAGGTAGCTGTTAATAAGTTAACAAATTCCTGCATTGGGTTAGCTGGTCTCCCTTCTGGTTGATTCACATTAGCTTCTTGATTTCGTTGTCTTCTTCTTGGCGGCATCTTTCTGTTAAAATGAATAACAGTACATTATTACTTCCTTCTTATTAATTAGACATTATTCATTTTTTAATAATAACTCAACTCATCACTAAACATGTTCAATAAAGTGCTTATATTGATATGCTTCTTTCTTTGTAGTATAATACTACATCATTCATCATTACATAGCATTGACTAATTACATTACCTTCCCGCAATTAATTTCTGAAAATTGAGATTTACAAAAGACTACCCTTTTGATTATACAAAAGAGGGTTTTACATCACTACATAGATACATAATATTTACATATCTAAACCTACTATAGTCATTAACTAGATTACATTTGCGTAGTGGCATTTGCATAATCTGCCTCGGCAAGACCGGCTACCACATCTCGACTAATTGTATGCCAAGTATGCCCTACTTCCACTGGACACTTAGCAACTTGTCGTTGATAATCCTCATGAGAACTCCTATGAATACAGGACATCTTACAAATCTTCTGCTTCTTGGCCTTTAGCTCCTCCCTAAGCTCAAAGACCTCATGTTTTAACTCATGGACTTTGTCCTTTGCCAAAACCTTCTCATCATGTTCCACCTCCCAAAATGTCTCCATGTCTTTCTTGTCCTCCAAGATGTCATGGATCTCCTCCTTTAATTCCTTTATCTCTTTCCCTAACTTGATATTCCTATCCAACACAGTTATGAATAATGCCTTCATTGACTCCCCCGAAGTCATCTCCTTAGCATGTACTATCGGGTTAAACGATACTACCTCAACCTCCTCCTCAAACATTCCATCGAACAAGGATGTAAACCCTAAGTTCTCAGAAACGTGTGACTCAACCACCACCACCACTGGCAACTCAGCTACGGGTGTCGGTAAAATTTTTATCTAGTTCACAGACTCTTCACTAACTACATGTATATCTCTATACATCATGTTATCTCCTGACATTTAAAATAAAACAAATTATCTTGATTAGTACACAACATTAGAATATTATAAACACATATCACATTTAATGTATTTTTAGGATTAACTTCATCTTTTAATTCTTCAACTCTTCTTAAGGTTATGGCCTAAGGTTTTTCTCACTCCTTTAAGTTTTATAACCTACGGCTTTGATACCAACCTATGATGCCCCCAAATCTGGGTATCTTTCAACCTAATAGATGGTGCTACATGGTATTACTGTTCACACATTCATTCAATTAGAATACCTCAATAGTGAATATGTCTTTTATATATTACATAATAATATTTCCCTTCCAAGGTTCTTTGTAACCATTACATATGTTATTCGTCATAGTATCAAATAAATACCAAATTCATATTATGTTATTACAAAGGTAACTACTTGTTCGCCTTACTCTTCCCTTTATCCTTACTAGATCCTTCGGTCCGTTCATTCTTAGTTGCATTCATATGGTTCAAGCAAGGGTGACCATAACTAGCTCAGCAAGTATAACAATTTTATTTGATCAACACGCACGAATCAAATGAATATATATCTCCTATAACTGAATCAATAGTTATGAAGTACTATAGATAATTCAAAATAGTACTTATTTTCTTTAAAATGTTTAATGATGAACTTCATCAGTTAAACCTTGAGTTTGGTCAAAGACCTTAAGCATTTCATTATGTCTTTCATTAAAAAGGAGAACCCAACACAAATTCCGTAAGTCTGACATTTCTTACGAGCACGTCTAGGTGATTAACCTATAGTACTATATATTGTACAACACTACTACATCAAACGTATCTACGTTTAAGTTTTGGCAACCTCACGTGCCAGTCGATTGATGACAAAACATTTATTTGTTCATACGCAGTCTTTTTTTGAAATCCATACCAAAAAAGTTGGCATAAGATAGTAATATCAATAATATTTTGATAGATTGTAATGAAATCCACAAAATACTTTACGTTTAGTCTAGCCGGAGGAATTGGCTTCGACTTCTTTATACATTTTTTCATGTATAAGAAACATGAATCATAAAGCTTGTTCAAAATGAATATAGACAAGGGTTTAGAATACTTGCCTTTAGTGTCGTCTAGTGTTAATTAACTTTCTTTGTAAATCTTTAAAGATTCTACAACACATAATTACATAACATATCATGTTAAGTCATAAACAACAAATAGGTATTGCCATTAACCTATCTTCTCATTCTTCTCAGTCTAACTATCCATTTGCTTAACTTACTAACATTCATTCGGTTATTTAACCTTACATATTCCATGTTTAAGTAATTACCCTTCAAGCAATCTCAAACATTCATTAAACGTGCGTACGATTTACCGTATTATTAACTTACTTTATGTTTCCATTTTCGTAACTTTTCGTTAACTTTTAGTCGTTGAACTAAAGATTTTAATCATCCCTTAAGATATTACTTTAAGTTTAATTAAGGTTATAATTCACCTTCAATCAACTTACCTTTTCTTTGTATTCATTTTAATTCTTCTCTACCTCTTGTCTAGTATCGGCACTACGGCGCCGGGTTCTGTGTTATAGGCCACGTTGCAGCGCGACTCATTAGTGTCTGGGACTCGGGTATGGCGCTGCGGTGCCGACCTTGAGCCCTTGAATTTTTTTAAGTTTTTCATTTCCAATCATTTCTCGTAACTTAATCGTTATAAATCGGAATTGGCTCGTTCAAAAGTCGTTATCTCACATATCTTGCATACTTCAATTTCATTAGGACAACTTGAGTTTCTGAATCCGTTAACATTAAATTCATGGTTTAAATTTCCTATTACGAATTCATTAAATGTTCGTGAACATTCATAGCTAGTTTCTTCATTTTAAGTCGTAATTCAACCATTCTTGAGTCCACGACTCTTAAATGAAAAGTTCTACGACACGCCATCAAAAACTAAGGTTTTTGAGTTAAACAGCGACTTTTGACTATCATTCAGAGAATTTTACTATTTCGACGATTATCGTCTAATCTTGTAAATTTTGCCATAACTTCGTTACTTGATATTTTTACTCCGTTTAAAATGGATTCATTCCATCATTCATACACCTATCATCCTAACCAAGCATATATCATCTAATCCTATACATGATGGTTTTAAACTTGTCCATCAACAATATGTATTAAATATTCATGTTTTCTTCATTAAATTCATATTTCTTTGATTATGATTCCACTTATAACATGGTTATTAATGTTTAAGTCCACTAATAGCGATCCTTGTTTCTCCTTATGATACATGCTCCACCAATAACCACTTCTCTATCAAAGCTACAAATGAAGAGATGAAGATTAAAGGTTAAAGTTTCATTACCTTTGATGTTCTAGCTTTCTTCTTCTTCTTCCCTGGATTAATTAAAATAGCTCTCACTTCTCTCTCAATGTTATTTCTCTAAGATGTTGGTGGAATTAAACAACTAACAAATAAACAACTAAGCTTCCTATTTATAGAATTACAAAGTGAGGGCAAAAGGGTCAAAAATCACCCAACCTCCTTACTATTCCACCTCCTTACTATTCAAAACTTGCACACAAAGCCACATCCTTTGCTTAGCCACCAAGTGGGCGGCCAAGACTCACCATGGGGGGCCCACATGGGTTGCCCCATCGGTTTTTCTCATCTGGTGACCCATCGGTTCGATCCACGGGTTCGGTTCTTGGTTCTGACTTAGGTTTAATTAACTTTGGGACTAACATTGGGCTTAGATTAAATTATCATTGGGCCTTACTCATATTTCATTTGGGCTTGCCAAATTCACATTAAAATCCTATTAGTCCATTAATAATGGTTTAAGCTTTTAACGTATAATCCTCGTATTCTTCTCGTATACTAGTTCGTATAACATTCATTATATACGTTAAGTTATCTTTCATATATACTTGTACAATACTTTGTATTATACTCATATTCATTACCCTGTATAATAACTTTCTTATTATACGACCATCATTTATTCAAATCTCCCCTTTCCTTAACATTCTCGAACTTAGTATGCAAGCAAAAAAACTACGTTTGTCATAACTAAATTATTATTAGATTATCGATCCTTCCTTATCATTCTATTGTTACGTGTTTCCCAGAAGTTCAAAAATAATTCCCGAGCAGAAATGGATGAATAATATTTTTCAGAGAATTTCTCAAAAAGCTTTTATTTTTGTCTTGGAAATTCAAACACCTTATTTCCAGCATTTAGCCAGAATACTACTATATTATTCCTCTTCTAGGTTATAGAATAACATTCATCATGCTTACTCGTTATAAATAACATATAATATAATTTTATTCATTATATATTCAAATAAAATTAATTTACATTAGAATGCGATTTTATCGGTTGTTACATTTTTTTCCCTTATAAGGATTCTGTCCTCAGAATCTTGCCATAGGTTAGTCAAACAACTGAGGGTAATTCATCTTCATTTTTTCTTCAAGTTCCCACGTTGTTTCTTAGGCATCGTGGTTTCTCCATACTACCTTCACCGAAGGTATAACTTTATTCTTTAGAACTTACTATTTTCTATCAATAATTTGAATAGGCATTTCTTTATAGTCAAGTCTTTCTCAATATGAATAGGCTCATACTCTATTACGTGCTTATAATCTGGCTTATAAGGACGTAACACAAATACATGAAACATATTGTGGATGCGTTCTAACTTTGGAGGTAATGCTACCACATAAGCTACATCTCCTATCCTTTTTAATATCTCAAAAGGTTATATGAACCTCATACTTAATTTTCCCTTCTTCCCAAAGCGTATCTTTCCTTTACAAGGAGATACCTTTAGAAACACATACGAGCCAACTTCAAACTCTCTTCTCATTCGGTGAGGATCTGTATACTTTTTTTGTCTATCTGGATCAGCTACCAGTAGCATTCGTATCAACTTAACTACATCCGTTGTTTACTGTACCAATTCTGGTCCTAGCATTCGGCGTTCTACTACTTCATCCCAACACAATGGTATTCTACACTTCCTCCCATATAAAGCTTTTGAAGGTGGCATGCCTTTGCTTGAATGAAAAATTTTGTTATACGCAAACTCTACTAGATGTAGATGATCATCCCAACTACCTTTGAAATCCATGACGCAAGATCTTAGCATATCTTCTAACATCTAAATTGTTCTTTCGCTCTGCCCATCTGTCTGTGGATGATAAGCTGTACTTAACTTCAATTGCATTCCCATCTATTCTTGTAGACTTCTCCAAAAGTTTGATGTGAATCGTGGATCACGATCTGACACTATCAAAACGGGTACCCCATGTCTTGAAACGATTTCCTTAACATAGAGTTCATCTAACTGATCAAAGTTGAACTTGACTCTTATTGGAAAAAAGTGAGCCGACTTCGTCAAATGATCCATTATTACCCAAATAGCGTCGTACCCTTTCTGTGTAGTTGGAAGTCCCACCACAAAATCCATTGTGATATGCTCCCACTTCCATTCCAAAATTTCCAATGACTGTAACAAGCCGCTTGGTCGTTGATGTTAGGCCTTACCTTTTTGACAAGTTAGGCACCTACTTACATATTCTGTTATCTCTCTCTTAATGTTCGGCCATCAAAAATTTTGTCGAAGGTCTTGATACATCTTAGTACTTCTAGGATGAATCGAGTACCTTGAACTATGAGCCTCTTGTAATACTACCTCCCTCAATTCTGTTTCACTTGGAACCAAAATTCTTCCTTCAAATCTTAATAACCCCTATTTATTAAGATTATACTTTATCTCTTTTTCATCTGCTAGTTGTTTCTTCATCTGGTCACACTCGTCATTTCTGAGTTATACCTCCTTGACTCTCTCTATAATGGTAGGTCGAGTCTCCATTGTAAATAAGTTTTGACCCGACTTACTCGGTACTCTCACCTCTAACTCAATTCTAGTCATCTCTATTATTAACTCAATTTGAGCCGTTAACATAGACAACTTTTCCCAACCCTTTCTACTTAAGGCGTCAGCCACCACATTCACTTTTCCTGGATGATACAGGATATCACAATCGTAATCCTTTATCAACTTAAGCCATCTTATTTGTCTAATATTTAAATCTTTTTGTGTGAAAATATATTTCAGAATTTTGTGGTCCGTATATATCTCACATTTTTCCCCATATAGATAATGCCTCCAAATCTTTAAGGTAAATACCACCGCTACCAGTTCCAGATCCTGAGTAGGATAAACTTTTTCATAATCCTTTAATTGTCGTGATGCGTACGTAATGACCTTGATATGATGCATAAGCACGCATCAAATTCCTCTATGCGAAGCATCGCTATAAATTACAAAATTCCTTGCATCATCGGGTAAAGATAATACATATGCTTCACTCAACCTCTTCTTCAGTTCTTGAAAAATGTTTTCACAGTTCTCAGTCCACACGTACTTCACTGTTTATATTGTAAAATTAGTCAACGGAGTAGCTATCTTATAAAAATCCTGGATAAATCTTCGATAGTATCTTGTTAACCCTAGGAAACTTCGTACCTCGGTCGGTGTTTTCGGTTGTTCCCAATTAATTACTACTTCCACCTTTGTTGGATCCACTGTGTGACAACTCGAAAAATCGGATTGCCCAGAATTTAAGTTTAAAGAATTATTTATTAATAAAATTTATTTTTATTAATACTAGTATGTGCTATGCGTTTATTAATCGTTCTAAAACCTAGAATGATTAGAAGACGAGAGGATTCTGGCTACGAGCTAGACTGAACGAGTATGAATTTTCAAGACAAAAATAAAATTTTATCGGGAACAAAAATATTTCTGGAGAAAAAGGCAAAATAGGCACTATTCACCCGATGAAACCTAAGTGTTAGGGTTTGAATAACCTAAGCCATTCTGAGAGTTCGGTATGTCAAAATGACTTTCGGTCGAAAGATTTAACGATAATATATCGTGAAAAGTTTAGTAAGCCGGTAACAGTTTTTCTCGAAAAACGTGAAGAAATTGGAGAAAATAAAAATGACGAAAAGTATTGTTATATACTTTTCATTCGTTTAACTACGTTGGGGGAAAACGTGAAGGAAAACACTTAACGTTAAAAAGTGTTTTTAGTTTTTCAGAGTTCCGAAGAATGCGTAAAAGTTAAACTGTAGAGGAAAGACGATATATTAAAAAATATTTGGATTCCGGGAATCGCAGTTTTTCGAACTGTCAGACGAATTCTACAAGACGGAAGCACGAAGCTTCCAAGGGAAGCTTCGTGAATAGTAAGGAGGTGAAGTAAAGAGGTGGGAATAGTAACCTTAGGTGTAAAATGACTATTTTGCCCCTATCCTCTATAAAAGGAGAGCTTAACTCATTTGTTGGTGATTTTGAAAATTACCAACACTTGAGAGAGAGAGAGAGAGAGTTCAGATGAAGAGGGAGAGAAAGAGGAAAAGCTAGCTCGTGAGCAAACTTTGTCCAATGGAAGAGGATTAAAGAAGAAAGGTAATCCGAAACCTAACTTCTAAGTAATTTTTCTTTAAGTTTTCTATGTTAAAAACATAGGTTAATGAGAATAAGAAGTAAAAGATGTTAAGAATGATTTCATATGGTCGAAATAATGAGAAGAAGAATAAATAAGAATTAGAAGTTTATTTTATAAATTTCAGAAGGACGTATAAGATTTGTAATGAATTTGAGTGATCCGAATGAATCATATGAACGATTCGGTGATATTAGTAAGGAATGATGTTTTATAACATCAAATTCTAAGAAAAAGTGAAATCATAATCAAAGTATGGAGTAAAAAATGAAGAACGAGCGATGAACGCGAAGAACACGAAGAACGTTGTTGATGGACAAATTTAAAACCATCGTAGTATAACTTGTTGTTGATGGACAAGTTTAAAACCATTGTATATAAGTTAGCTGTTTATCGCTTGGTTAGGAAAGATAGAAACGTTCATGAAAAACGGATTAAACTTAGCTATAACGAAGTTATGACAAAATTTCGTAAAAGATGAACGAGAAGTAGAAAGTATGTAAATGAACCCGAGTGTGTAGGGTTTCATAAGAATGTAAAAAAATGTAGAAAACGTGAGTCGTGGACTTAAGAACAAATAAGTTCTGAGTTCGAATGACCGAATTACGGACGAACGAACAAAGAACGTTAATAACGTAGAACGAACAAAGGAAGAAGATTAAGCCAATTGAATGGCATATTGACGGATTCAGAATGAATTTTCATCCAAGGGAAGTTGAAGTACTTAAGATAAGGAAGAGAATGACTTTGGAACGACCTCGTTCCGAGTTATAACGAAGAAGTTATGAGATTGCGAAGTAAGCGTCTCAAACATAATTCAAGCCTTAGAAAATTTTTTCTAGTTTAAAGCTTGGCACCGCAGCGCCAGTCAAGCCTTGGGAGGCGATGCCGCAATGCTAACCCGGGGTATCAAACACTGATAAGTGGCATCGCATCACGATGAAGAAAGAGGGGTTTAGCGCCGTAGCGCGAGGACCAGGAAAGAGAATACTGCATACTCGCGCCACAGCGCGTGGAGAAGGAAGGGAACCGGAGCCGGTGCAGGGCAAGGCCCAATGATTAGCTTTTAATTGCTCAAATCCTGTGGCAAGTGTACGAAAAGATATTGAACATGTAGTTCACCTAATTTAACACTTAAACAAGTAATTCAAACCTTTAGTAAAGATTGAACGAAGAGATTGAAGGAGATTTTAAGACACAGAATGTAAACGCAACGCAGTTGCGATAAACGATCGGTCTTAGCATACAACGAATCGTATGGCTTCGACATTAAGAAAGAATAATGAACACGGGGTTCATGTAAGGGATAGCGAATGAAAGCGATTAAAACAGTGGGTAAAGGTTGAATGAGAAATTAAGAGACGATCAATGTAAACGCTGAATACGTAAACGATCCTCGTGAATTGTATTCGCGTCGAGCGAACGTTCTAAGTATATGCTGGTTGTATGATTTAGACTTTAATGAAGGTAGTAAGTAAGATATGATTTATCAAGAAAATCGTAACGAACGGTAACAAGATTAATGAAAGTCTGAATGTGAGTCGAATAGAGAATGTTGGAATGAATGTAAGCATTAAACACTCTAGCCGACGTAAGGGTTGAGTGTACACGAATATTAAACGGGTAGAACCTACACGTCGTGTATGGTTTGACTGTAAGATAATAAAGACAGTACGTATAACGTTAAGAAGCCGAGTTAATGATTATAACTTTGACAATGTTCCGAGTCGAATGAACCGAACGTTGTAAGATATGAATAAGGTAACGTAAAATGCTTAACACTATGAATGTGTAAAATTGATATTGGGCGATCGTTCTAAGTATATAACAAAGTGTATGACTTAGACGATAAAGACTGAATCTTGAGGTATGGCATTTAGTTGCCAGAAAGCAATAAGGAATGAGAAATTGACTTAACGAACATTATAGTTTAATGGTTCGGAGAAGTTAAGATAAAGTTTAGGTTGTGCTACAATCGTAATCTTTGATGGTTGACATATGGGAGCTAGACTAAACAATTCCTTTAGAAAGCGGAGGTATATACGAAACTGGCAACCGATGTAACTCACTGTGAAAGACATTGTAGATGAGATGGAAACTTGTTTGTTGGTTGTTTGTGGGAAACCACTCAGAGTACCATATGGACTACAAGCAGAGACGCGATGTGTACTGAGTCCTAGAAAGGTTATAAGATGAAGATAAGAATGTAAATCATCAAAGATGATGATCGTATGGGTAAGACATCTTCGTATGTCATAAAGCCGTAAAGCGGTAAAGAAGTAAGTCGCGTAAACTTAGATTGCAAGAACGCGAACCCTAAGAAGTAAAGTTAAGTAAACGAATGCGTAAGTCAAGTGTATGACTAATTGGTGTATGTGTTTTATAAGGATTGGAATGAGCAGTTCAGAGTAAGCTGTAGCTGTGCATAAGGCAAGTTTCCTAACTTCAATCATATTTTACATGAATGCTAGTTTCTTAAACTTCTCAGATGTTGAACTTGAGAAGTCTTGTCGATGTGCAAATGTACAATATTTGTACAAGGTGGTAGAACGTATGAGGCCTTGTGCCATAATTTGAACACTTTAGTGTTTCTATGAGATTAACTGTGACGCCCCCAAAATAGGTATACATCACCCATTCTGAGTTGCCAAATACATGGTACAAAATCACAAATACAAACTTAATTATACAACATGAACTGAGAGTTTTTACACGAATATTGTCTAGTAGACAATATTCAAACTCGAATGGAGTCCTCATTACAATATTATCACACGATTTTATAAAATAGTGAGGACTACTACAGCCACCATCTCGGACCGTCACTCCATTTCTCGACTAGTCCCGGCTACATTCTCATTTCCTGAAGAGAACAATGAAAGCAAAACGGTGAGCTCAACTAGCCCAATAAGAAATATTATGACTAAGATAATGCAGAATAAATTATCGTTAGCCTTCAATAGTGTTAAACTAATAAACAACAAGTTTAACAGCAGCGAAACAAGTAATTCATTAGAAGAGTTAAGTAAAGCATGATATCTACTACCTTCTATGTGTTTGGTTTGTAATATTCATGAACGCAATTAAATTGTACAAATAAAGCGGAAACGTGAAAAAAAAAGAGTTTTAAAATTTTACAAACCATATACTCGGATCATCCTTTATGCACAATTATTAATTAAACAAAAAGATAAAGAATAAGAATCATACCCTTGAAGATTCAAGCTTCCTTAGGTACAAGTTCACCTCCAATCCTTTTCGCGTTCAACTTGAATCCACCAGGTTTGGTTCCTTCCTTTGATCAACGTTAGCCACCCAAGTGTTTGGCCTCTAGAGGTGATCCACCAAGGAAAAAGAAATATTCAAGAAGAAGGGTCCTATCTCTATAGAAAAAGAACGTACTCTTCAACTATTGGAATTACGTATATCGATATCTGATATAAGACTCACCTTATAAATATATCAGGTAACCCTATTAAAAATAAGGTATTATTTATTTAATTAAACTCTTTTAATTAAATGAGTTCCCTAATCTTATTAGGGATAATTAATTAAACTCCTTTAACTAAATTTCCCTCCTAATCATATTAGGAATAAATGAGAGTACTTATATTAAATTAATTCCTAAACTCTTTTAGAAATTAAAATAATAATAATTGTAATAATATTAATAAGACTCCTCTTATTAATTTATATTTAATATTTCTAAAATATTAAATAATAAATATTAAGCTACTTAATTTGTTATATCACCATAGATTAAGTTAAATATACTTAACATATTATTACGATTATGACATTAACTTCTTAAATAATTATTCTTCATTTTTATGGTGTGACCCTTTAGGTTCTCCATATTAAACCGGTAGTGAATAAATCAATTAGAACAATTTTAATCTTATTTAAATAAATAAATTAAACAATTAATTTATTTAAATAAATAATATTTATTCTACAATAGGAATAAGCCTCCCTAGCGATCAACGACTTTCCAGATAATATAGATTTTAACATTAATCATAAAAGAACCTTTGAATAAATAGTTACCGTACAATTCAATCCTTCCACGATACAATATCCCAATTAAATATAAGACATGAAATTACTGTCAAGTCTTAATTTATTTAATTATATGTATTTCAACTCTTAAATGCACAACTCCAAATAATGCAAATTAAAAACTCCTTTCTAATTTCATTCTGCCTAGGCCAAGGACTACTGGGTTGTCATTTATTGAATCACATAGGACATTTCTCTTATTTTACTAGAAGTGGTAGATTCTTTATTGATCATACATTATATCCATGTACAACTTATTATACCCAAGCATACCCTTTGATATACTCTAAGGGTCTTAAGGAATAAGTCAAAGTATAACTCATCACACACAAGATACTATGATGATCTCAAGTCCAAGGATCACGTGTACTACTATCACTACAAGAATTTCTATTGACAGACAAGTAAAACTCCATTAGGTATTCCTTAGCGAGCCACGTTCAGTGAACTTATTCTCTAATAAGTGCCTACATACTTACTTTCGTGTCTCCACACAAATGATCATGAAATCAATCATCCTCATCCAATGAACAAGCAACGTATGTACCAATCTATCTGGATTCACTAATCCCCAATTTAGTAATCCAACGATTGGGAACTATTTTAGTTTTAAGCTTTCTAATAATTTAGATCTCATTAGAATGATCATCATCATTATTCTAAAAGCATTGCTTAAAACTATGGGTTTATCACATATTATAAAACAGCATCATGTAGATAATTAAAAGCCTTTAATAAATTAATATTTTTTATTAATAAATGAATAAGATCGTTACAAAGTATATGCTTTATCATCAAACATGATTGGCTTGTGTTCATACTACTTTTAATCTCCTACTTGCACTAAAGCCAATCATCATGGTATCTCATACCCTTCTTCTCTAAGTGATGATTATCCTGCTGTTGGATAAGCTTTAGTTAATAGATATGTAATGTTGTTCTTGAGAGTCCACTATCTCTATAGTGATTTCCCATCTTTTAATGATTCCATAATCAAATGAAAGTGCCACAACATATGTTTAGATCGAAGATGAGACTTAGGAACGATTCCTAGTTCTGTAATGAACTTTTCATCCAAACAATCAACTTGTAGCTTCATTTATAGTTATATACTTTGTCTTTATCACTAAAGCAACAACTCTTTGCTGTTTGGAACCTTTCCAATTCACTGCACCACCGTTCAAGGTAACGCTTTACCTTAAAGTGTATTTCCTATCGTCTTGGTCTGTCTGAAAAAACTCGAGACTGTTAAGCCCTCTAGTTTTAATTCAGACCCACCATGAATATGATCACATCCTTAGTGCCGGTTAAGTACTTTAAGATATTTTTCAATGACTCATAGTGAACTTCTTCAGAATATGAGTGATCAACATCAGGTCTCGTACATCTCATTGCATACATGATAGTTACTCATGCGATCTCTCTTTTATGAGTCTATGGGGACTATTAAGAGAGATACACTTCATGGCTCATTAACATGAGACAACTCTTGGAGTATGCCATGCTAAACGACTTTAGCATCAAATGAATATATGTTCCTTGGGTTAAGTCGAATAGCCTATTAAATCTATCTATATAGATTTGTATCCCCAATAATGATACTCTTCCTAAATCATTCGTGGAGGAATGTTTAGACAACTTTATCTTTACTAATTGTAGCATTGGTATGTCATTCTTTATCCGTAGTACATCAATATATAATACTAGGAATGTCACAACGCTCCCACTGACCCTTTTGTACACACTAGGTTTATTATTATTTTTGATAAAATCAAACTCTTTTGATTATTTCATCAAAACGAATGTTCTATTTTTGAGAAACTTGCTTCAATTCATTTCTCTAAGTGTCTACAACTATTACCTAATCATATTTAATTGGTTCATCATCTTCTATGATGTGTACCTCATTATCATCATTTATGATGAATCCATACCTCCCAGGTATCTTCAGTGCTATTCTATATTTACGATTCGGTCGTGGTACAATAGGTTTATCTACAGGTTCCTCTTATTTGACTTATAGTATTTTGTGGTTCTCGAACTCTTCAAGATTCTATTATCCCACCACTAGCCACTTCAATGATAAACATATTTAACTTAGAAGGCAACATGTTTCGCAACAAACACCTTTTGCTAAGTAGGATTATAGAACATATATCCTAAACTTACTTTAGGATGTCCCACAAATCTATACTTGTCAAATTTTGTCCCAAGCTTATCCTTTGAAACCTTTTCACATAAGTTGGACAACCCCTTATCTTAACATACTTAAGATTAGGAATTCTCCATGTCCATAACTTTTATGGAGTCTTGGGGCCAGATTTTGAGGTTACCTTTTTTCGTAGATATGTTGCCATTTCTAGGACATTATCCCAGAAAGATACTGGAATGTCGATAAAATCATTATAGACCGTACCATGTCCAACAAGGTACAATTTTTCCTTTTAGATACATCAATCAATTATTGCGTATCAGAAGGCGTCCATTATGAGAAAACCATTTGAGATGATCTAAAAACTTATTGCACAAGTATTTATTCCTTGATCTAATCAAAGAATCTTAAAACTTTGTCAATTTATTTCACTTCTGAATTCTTTAAACCTTTTAAATAATTCACACTTATATTTCAGCAAATACACATATTTAACTCTTTGAATGATCATCTCCTTTTCTTATACTAATTTGTTCAATATGTAAAATTATTTTCACGTAACTCAAGTATACTAAAACCATTAAGTAATATTCCAGTTCTATACAAAACATTATTATTATAAATAGAATAATAATTGTTCTTAAATATAATACCAAAGATTTTATTGTCTAACAACAAAATGGAAATAATATTTCTAACAAGTACTGGAATACAATAACAACTTATTGACTTAATAGATTTTCCCGTAGGCAATGCTAAATTATAAGTTTCTATGGCTAATACAACAACCTTTGCTTCATTTACCAAACATAGTATTACTTATCTTTGTTTAGCTTTCTACTTCTGCTTGGTCCCATCATAAATCTATATTTATGATAACCAAAGTCGGTATCCAATACCCAAGTAAAACCTTGACTTAATGAAAAATTTATTTTAAATCATGAACAAATTTATATTTGTAACCGAAACTTCACTAAGCTTCTTTGGTTAGCCTCTACAAGATGCTTCTCGCAGTTTCTTTTCAGTGTCCAGGCTTATTACAGTGGAAGCAAACTCCTTTGCTATCCGTATCAGTTTTGTTCTTATTATCCTTTATTTTTGCCTTTCTATTTACTTTCTTTGAATCGTTCTTCTTTTTAGAAAATCATTTGGCCCCTACCAGTAAGACATGGTCTTTCTTAGTTGGAAAGTGACTCTCAACATTTTTCAATATGTTAAGCAAATCAGCGAGGCTGATATCTAGCTTGTTCATATGAAAAATTCACAACGATTATGAAAGGATTCCGGGAGTAACTGCAAGATCAAATCTTAGCTCAACTCTCCATCCATGACAAAACCTGTTGTCCTAATTGTTCAATCAAATTGGTCATGTTTAGGACCTTTTGTTTGTACTGTAGTGTCATCAGTTATTCTAGATCGAAAGAGCTCCTTAGATATCTGATATCTATTAGTCGTACTGTCCTCACCATCAACTACTTGATGTGCAAGACTATAGTAAGAGCATCCATAGTTTCATGCTGACGCTGAAGCTCGTTACTCATGCATGCGAGCATGATGCATTGAGCCAACTGTGCATCATCTTGCCACTTTCTAAAAGTAGCAATCTCTTCCTCAGAGGTATTGTCTGTAACCATTGCAGGGATAGGCGTATTAAGGATATAAGATAGCTTTTCAGTCATGAGAACTATTCTCAAATTCCTTAACCAATCCGTTTAATTCGGTCCGATTAATTTAACATCTAATATGCTACGCAGTGATAGTAATTTAGACATTATAAAATACTGTAAATGAATTTGTAATTAACAACATTTTAACATACATTCTTTTATTAATTATCAAAATAAATTAGGTCTTGTTTTAAATTGGTATATCCCACTATTTTCATCAAACTATATTACTCTCAATATATAGAGTTAGGCAATATCTAATTAAAGATTTGCTACTGAGAATAAGGATCTCATTTCAAATGTATATAGCCTTATGGTGACACAACAAACTATATATAAATAAATAGGTAGACAACTCTTGTCAATTATATCAACTATACAACTCCTTGTATTTTGCCTCTTAGATTATTTTGATCAAGTGGTGGCACATCCGAATCAAAATTATCCAAGTTAAGTCCAACCTAGCACTCCATATATTCAAAAAAGAAAAACATTGTCCTTGTGGTGACACAACAAAACAACATTGTTCAATTTTCTTTATAAGCATCAAATGTGATAAAATTAACATCTCAAAGAATTAAGATAAGTCTTGTGGTGACACAACAAACTTATAATAATTAATTGATACTCTATTATTTTTTATCATGCTAGAAGGTGACGTTCAATATTCCAAATATATTTGAACGCGTAGTACTTAATATATAAAAACAATTTGAGGGGTTTACTATTAATTTGTCTCATCTTGTTTAGCGCGCATGCACACATATATATATATATAAAATACGCGTCATATTAATTAACATGGGAATCATGTTTGCATAATATATAATATATATAGTATAAGCATGCACATATAGAATACTATATTCTACATGAATTGATTATGGACTTTTATTCTAGTTTGGTTCGCTAGAGCCACCAAGTGAGCCAAAAGGTCAAACCCTAGGGTGCAAGAATTTATATTTAAATATAACTATTACATTTAAACCTGGGCTCCATTACAAATAGGTCTTCAAGCACTCCTTGCTCTTTGATCTCTAATTTTTCTTAAAATAATTCTAACTATGTGACACCCCCAAATTAGGTATACATCACCTATTCTGAGTCATCAACTACATGGTATAAAATACAAATAAAACTTAATTATACAACTGTCGTGTAAAATACGACAAAACATAAGCTGTGAGTTTAAATACAACACTTTCTTCTAAACAGGATTCAAACTCAAAATAAGTCCTCAATACATTTATTTTCACACTATTTCATAGAATAGTGAGGACTACTAATGCTATCCTCTGAAACGTCACTCCGTTCCCCGACTAGTCCCCGCTACGTTCTCATTTCTTGAAGAGAACAATGAAAGCAAAAAGGTGAGCTCAACTAGCCCAGTAAGAAATATTATGACTAAGATAATACAGAATAAATTATCGTTAGCCTTCAACAGTGTTAAACTGATAAAATATAACGAACATCAAGTTTAACTGCAGCGGAACAAGCAATCCATTAAAAGAGTCAAGTAGAGAATAAAATCTACTATCTTTTATGATTTAAAAGGTTTTTTATCACTTTTATCGCTAAGACTCAACTTAATAAATAATCCACATTATCCCTGCACTACGGCCAATGATACTCATTAGTATTACAACCATAAATTATCCATGCATCACAGCCAAGGATATTCGTATATTCATCAATGGTCATGATCATGCCAACCACTGTCCATCAATGCACTACGGGCCAATGAGGACTTTTACCACATCATTTGTAACATTACGGTCATGATTATACCGAATAATCCGTGGTCATAATCATACCAAGTCCATCTATGTACTACATGCCATAGATGACTTTCAACAAAATATAAACATGAGGATGATGACAATGATATAAGAATTCAATAAAACAAGTTCAAGAATTAATTATTCCAAGAACCAATAACGTCTAAATTGTCAACATGATACTGCTTTGTGCAGTAAAATTCAAAAACACTCAAAAGAATATTTTCATGAAAAGATACTGGATGAAGCGCAAATATCAAGGATATTCCACTAATTTCATGGAGTATAAAAGTCAAAACTTTAACCAACTGAATATAATAAAGAATGGAATAACAAAAGAAATCACCATGCATGCGATAGACTGCACAGACAGGTTATTCTAACAGAAAAATAAATAATGGAACCAGGACATGCGTAAAAGCACCGATAGGATATTCTGACAGAATAATAAATAATGGAACCAAGTCCGGCATAAAACACACAGACATGATATTCCGACAGAATAATAAATAATGGAACCAGGTCCGGCGTAAACGCACATACAGGATATTCCGACAGAATAATAAATAATGGAACCAGGTCCAGCGTAAAATACACAGACAGGATATTCCAACAGAATAATAAAAAAAGGAATAACAGAAGAATTTCACCAAGTATAGGGTAGCCCGCGTATACAGTTTATTCCAACAGAATAATAAAGAAAGGAATAACAGAAGTTCTCTTCATGAATACAAAAGAAATAATACCCCTTACCTTAAGAAGAAGAATACTGGATATATGACTAGTGCAGTAGCAGAATACTTTTCTTCTTTCTCTCTATAACTTCTCTCTCTAGAG
This sequence comes from Panax notoginseng, assembly GCA_016801055.1. Classification (NCBI taxonomy): domain Eukaryota; kingdom Viridiplantae; phylum Streptophyta; class Magnoliopsida; order Apiales; family Araliaceae; genus Panax; species Panax notoginseng. The sequence goes on from CM029019.1 coordinate 128,958,873, forward strand.
TTTCAGTGAATTCGTAAGAAATAATGAAGGAATGAGCTTCTATTTATAGAAGAATGGACTGCATAGTAACTAATTCATGAACGGTCCATATTGATTTATTTTAATCTGACGGTCCATATTTAAAGCAAAATCTTTTAAATAAAATATAATATATTCTATTTATAATCTAATAAAACGAATAACTTTATAAAAGATTTTACTATGCAAATACTATGTAGGCACTATGCAAATACTATGCATAATAAAATATAATTTATTCTAATTATTGTCTAATAAAACAGATAACTTTATAAAAGCATTCTGTTTTATATAAAAAAAATTTACTATTAGCTTAATAAAACGAATAACTTTATAAAAGTATTTTGTTTTATATAAAAAGCTTTTCTGTTTTATTACATTAATAATACCAATAAAATAAAACTGAGTGACTTATCACGTAAGCACCAATAATCAATACCGTGTGCTATTATGCAACCATGCGTATTACTGTACTTTTACTACCGAGTAGTTCAACAGTATTAATGGTAAAACTTTCGCCGTTATTTTCATAAAGTATTTTTGTCGTTTTCTCAATCCGACAATAATTCTGTTGTGGGGTCCACCAATAATTGTGTCGTCGTACGAATATTCCCTGCTAAAATGAATATTCTCCGACCAATCGAATATTATATAGCAGCTTGCGTACTTTGAAAAATTTATAAATATTACCCACAACTATAACATTATATCAATTTCACTCCATAATATTTAAAAATAATATTTATAGAAAATTCATCTTTATTTATAAAAGCTGGGGTCTTACAACCTCCCCTTCTTATGAAATTTCGTCCTCAAAATTAGGGTACTTACTTGGTATATCGAAGAGGTGAGGATACCTTAACTTCATTTCAGATTCTAACTCCCTGGTCATTTCCTTAACATCGTGGTTTCTCCACAAAACTTTGACTTGAGGTATAACCTTGGAGCGTAGAATATGTTCCTTCTTATCCAAGATTTGAACGGGAACCTCTTCATACGTTAAACCTTCCGCTATTTCATCTGGTTCTAACTCAATAATATGGTTCGGGTCTTCCACATATTTACGTAACATGGATATATGAAAAACATTATGAACACGAGACATACTTGGCGGTAAAGCGAGTCTATAGGCCACAGTTCCTACTCGATCGAGGATTAAAAATGGGCCAATGAATCGAGGATTGAGCTTTCCTCTCTTTTCAAATCTTGTAACTCCTTTCCACGGGGCAACTCGTAACAACACATGATCTCCTATATCAAATTTCACGTCCTTTCAATGAAGATCAGTATAACTCTTGTATCGATCTTGTGAGGTTTTTATACGTTACCAAATCGTTTGAATCTTTTTCGTAGTCATACGTACCAACTCCGATCCCAACAACGTTGCTTCACCCACCTCATCCCAGTATACTGGAGAACGACACTTTCTTCCATACAATACATCGAATGGAGTCATGCAAAAACTTGCTTGATAACTGTTGTCGTAGGAAATCTCCACCGATGGTAAGAACTTATCCCAACTCCCCTTGAAGTCAATGACACAGAGTCCTAATAAATCTTCAAGAGTTTGAATAGTCCTCTCTGATTGTTCGTCCGTCTGGAGATGATATGCCGAACTAAATCGTAAATCCGTGCCCATAGCTTTTTGTAAACTAACCTAAAATCGTGAAGTGAATCTTGTGTCTCGATCAGAAACTATGGATATTGGCATACCATGCAGTCTTACAAACTCGTTTATGTACATACGAGCAAGACGTTCAAGTGTATAAGTTTCTCGTATTGGTAAGAAATGAGCAGACTTGGTCAATCTATCAACAATGACCCAAATTGCATCAATGCCATGAGAAACCTAAGGAAGACCAGTAACGAAATCCATGGTCATGTGCTCCCACTTCCATTCTGGAATTTCAAGTGGTTGCAATGGACCTTTTGGTACTTGATGCTCTGCTTTGACTCGTTAACAAGTTAGACACCTTGAGATAAACAGCGCTATCTCTCTCTTTATATTGCTCCACCAAAATGTATGACGAAGATCACGATACATTTTAGTACTCCCAGGATGGATTGCAAACGGTGTGTTGTGCACCTCCATCATGATTTTATACTTTAAATCAGGGTCGTTAGGAACACAAAGTCTTGAGTTGACTCGAAGTATTCCTTCTACATCGATTCTCGCTTCCGGCATAGCACCTTCTTGCACTTTCTTCCTTATACACATCAGCTCCAGGTCTGTAGCTTGAGCAGCTTTAACTTTATCAATTAAAGTCGGTTCTACTCGTATATTCGCCATCACCACATGGGTCCCTGGAGTCTTTAACTCTATCTCTATCCTTTGCAAGTCGCACAAAATGGGCCTTTGCGTTGACAATATCGCACTCGTACGTGCATATGATCTTCTACTTAATGCATCAGCTACCACGTTCGCTTTTCCAGGATGGTATTGGATGGTATGATCATAATCTTTTAACAATTCCAGCCAACGTCGTTGTCGCATGTTGAGTTCCTTTTGAGTGAAGAAATATTTAAGGCTTTTATGATCCGTAAAGATCTCCACTTTCTCCCCATACAAGTAATGCCTCCAAATTTTAAGTGCGAAGACAACATCTGCTAACTCTAGATCATGAGTAGGATCATTCCTCTCATATTCTTTGAGTTGTCTTGAGGCATAGGCTATGACTTTCCCATGTTACATGAGAACACATCCCAACCCTTTGCCCGAAACATCACTGTAGATGACAAATCCCTCCGAGCCAGATGGTATTGTCAGAACATGTGCTGAAATGAGTCCCCTCTTGAGTTCTTGAAAACTATTCTCACATTCTTCGCTCCAACCGAACTTTGTATCTTTCCAAGTCAGCTGAGTTAATGGAGTAGCGATTCGAGAAAATCCTTCCACGAATCTCCGATAATAACCAGCTAAACAGAGAAAGCTACGTAATTCGGTCACTGATTTAGGTTGCTCCCAACTTTGAATTGCTTCAATCTTTATCGGGTCAACTGATATTCCATGACTTGATACTACGTGCCCAGAGAATGCTACTTCCTCAAGCCAGAACTCGCATTTCTTCAACTTGGCATAAAGCTTGTATTCACGAAGCTTTTGGAGTGTCAGCCTCAAGTGTTGCTCATGATCTTCACGACTTTTGGAATAAATAAGGATGTCATCAATAAAGACGACCACTAAGTTATCCAAATTTTCCTTGAATACTCGGTTCATCATATCCATGAAGACAGCAGGAGCATTAGTCAATCCAAAAGATATGACTAATAATTTATAATGCTTGTACCGAGTTCTGAAGGCAGTCTTTGGAATATCCTTAGTTCTAACCTTCAGCTGATGATATCCAGAACGAAGATCGATTTTTGAAAAGAATTATGCTCCTTGCATCTGGTCAAACAGGTCATCAATACGTGGTAATGTGTACCTATTTTTGATGGTGACACGATTCAACTCCCGATAATCAATACAAAGTCGCATACTCCCATCTTTCTTCTTCACGAATATAACAGGAGCACCCCAAGGAGAAGTACTAGGACGAATAAAGCCAATGTCTAACAATTCCTGCAGTTGGGTCTTTAACTCCTGAAGTTCAATAGGAGCCATTTGATATGGGGCTTTGGAAATGGGTTTTGTACCGGGTTCAAGGTCGATACAAAATTCAATTTCACGCTCTGGGGACAGGCCAGGAAGTTCTTCAGGGAATATGTCAGGAAATTCATTAACAATAGAAATATCATTCAAAACTGAAATATTTTTGTTTAGATCCGTGACAGAAGCTAAGAATGCTTGACATCCATTTTTTAATAAACGAATAGCTTTATGGCTTGAGATGACAGTGATTGATTTTAATGGTTTGGTTGTTTGAATTCACATAATAGGTTGATTAGGAATATGAAAGCTAACAACCTTACGAAAACAATCAATTTTTTCATGATGAGTAGTTAACCAATCAATCCCTAGAATTACATCAAATGCAAGTATTTTCAATGAAATAAGATCGACAGGTAATGTGAGGGTACTGATTTGAACCAAACAAGACTTATAAACAGTGGATGTAATGAAAGTTTCTCCCAATGGAGTTTCCACAGATAAGTCAAATTCTAATTTCTCCGGAGTCAAATTTAATCGTTGAGCGCAAATAGGAGAAATAAAAGAATGGGTAGAACCGGTATCAAATAAGATATAGACTTCGCTAGAGTTTATGATAAGCTTACCCGTGATGACCTCATTCGGGTTCCTTGCTTTTTGGGAGGTCACAACAAACGCTCTCACTTGCACTACCGATTTTGACTTTTCTGGGACGTCCTTTGGTGCCTTCATCCTAGCTGAACTTGTCTTCGGTGAACGACAAAATTGGGCTAGGTGACCTTCTCTTCCATAATTATAACATGCTTTGGACGGCATCGCGCAGTTTGGACTGATGTGTCCTTCCCCTCCGCATTTGAAGCATATGATAGGTGGTCGTTCTCCTTCCTTAACCACGGGTGCTGGTGCTGACGTCTTTCCATCATTGTTGAATCTCCTCTTCTTGAAATGTCCATTATTATTGTTTTGGCCATGATTACCACCGAAGGGGTTACCATTTTTGGCCTACTGATTCCCTCCACGCTTGTTGTCACCGCTTCGATTACTTCTTTCACTGGTATTATCATTTTGCTTGTTGCTCTCTTTAGGTTGCGTTGACTCGTTATCGCGCTCCACTAACTGAGCCCTATTTACAACATCTGAATACAAACACAGTTTATGAGAAATAAGATGTTGACGTATCTCCGGCTTCAAACCTCTGAAAAACATATGTGTCATTCTCTCTTCATTATCCACCAAGTGGGACGCAAACTGGGACAACTTGGCAAACTTAGCTTCGTACTGCAACATGGTCATATTATTCTGTTCCAACTTGATGAACTCTATCACCTTTATGTGACGAATACTTTCGAGAAAGTACTTGTCATTGAATAGTTCCTAGAACTTCTCCCAAGACATCTTCAGTGCAGCAGGTTGAGTACGCTTTACCGATTCCCACCAGTAATCTGCCTCTCCTCGCAACATAAAGGTGGCAAAGGGAACCTTTTGCTCCTCGACGCATCCCAAGACATCAAATATCTTGGTGATCTACTTTATCCACGCTTATGCCTTAAGTGGTTTTGGTTCTCCAATAAACTCCGGTGGTCCCAGCTCCTTGAACTGTTTAGCAGTGACCGTCCGTGAGTTTTCAGTGTTTTCACCTACATTTTGGATAGGAGCCGCTCTCGCCTGCTGTTGTATGAATTGCATAAAGCCTCTGAACATTCCATCATTCATCATTTGGTCAGTGTTGTTGTTTGCATGAGGATTATCGCCTTCCTGATGCACATTATCCTGATTATTGATATGTGGTGAATCAACGGTCGCCTGTGCCCCATTGCTATTCTCAACATTCTTAGATGTCATTTTCAAATACTGCCATAAAACAAGGGTTAAATCACATATCACGTATTATCTCTATACTCTGACCGACCAATTAAATAATAAGTAAACTTAGGTAGGTCATACTAGCGAAGGAATTCCCCGTCTCTCCCCTCCTAGTTCTTATCTCACATCTCAGCTAGGGATCATATCCCTAAGCTCTGATACCAACTGTGACGCCCCCAAAATAGGTATACATCACCTATTTTGAGTCGTCAACTACATGGTATAAAATACAAATAAAACTTAATTATACAACTGTCGTGTAAAATACGACAAAACATAAGCTGTGAGTTTAAATACAACACTTTCTTCTAAACAGGATTCAAACTCAAATTAAGTCCTCAATACATTTATTTTCACACTTTTTCATAGAATAGTGAGGACTACTAATGCTATCCTCTGAAACGTCACTCCGTTCCCCGACTAGTCCCCGCTACGTTCTCATTTCCTGAAGAGAACAATGAAAGCAAAAGGGTTAGCTCAACTAGTCCAGTAAGAAATATTATGACTAAGATAATACAGAATAAATTATCGTTAGCCTTCAACAGTGTTAAACTGATAAAATATAACAAACATCAAGTTTAACTGCAGCGGAACAAGCAATCCATTAAAAGAGTCAAGTAGAGAATAAAATCTACTATTTTTTATGATTTAAAAGGTTTTTCATCACTTTTATCGCTGAGACTCAGCTTAATAAATAATCCACATCATCCCTGCACTACGGCCAATGATACTCATTAGTATTACAACCACAAATTATCAATGTATCACAGCCAAGGATATTCGTGTATTCATCAATGGTCATGATCATGCCAACCACTGTCCATCAATGCACTACGGGCCAATGAGGACTTTTACCACATCATTTGTAATATTACGGTCATGATTATGTCGAATAATCCCTGGTCATAATCATACCAAGTCCATCTATGCACTACATGCCATAGATGACTTTCAACAAAATATAAACACGAGGATGATGACAATGATATAATAATTCAATAAAACAAGTTCAAGAATTAATTAATCCAAGAACCAATAACGTCCAAATTGTCAACATGATACTGCTTTGTGCAGTAAAATTCAAAAATGCTCAGAAGAATATTTCTATAAAAAAGATACTGGATGAAGCACAAATATCCAGGATATTCCACTAATTTCATGGAGTATAAAAGTCAAAACTTTAACCAACTGAATATAATAAAGAATGGAATAACAAAAGAAATCACCATGCATGCGATAGACCGCACATACAGGTTATTCCAACAGGAAAATAAATAAAGGAATCAGGTCATGCGTAAACGCACTGACAGGATATTCCGACAGAATAATAAATAATGGAACCAGGTCCGGCGTAAAACGCACAGACAGGATATTCCGACAGAATAATAAATAATAGAACTAGGTCCGACGTAAACGCACAGACATTATATTTCGACATAATAATAAATAATGGAACCAGGTCCGGCGTAAAAACGCACAGACAGGATATTCCAACAGAATAATAAAGAAAGGAATAACAGAAGAATTTCACCAAGTATAAGGTAGCCCGCGTATACAGGTTATTCCAACAGAATAATAAAGAACGGAATAACAAAAGTTCTCTTCATGAATATAAAAGAAATAATACCCCTTACCTTAAGAAGAAGAATACCGGATATATGACTAGTGTAGTAGCAGAATACTTTTCTTTTTTCTCTCTATAACTTCTCTCTCTAGAGTTTCAGTGAATTCGTAAGAAATAATGAAAGAATGAGCTTCTATTTATAGAAGAATGGACTGCATAGTAACTAATTCATGAACGGTCCAGATTAATTTACTTTAATCTGACGGTCCATATTTAAAGCAAAATCTTTTAAATAAAATATAATATATTCTATTTATAATCTAATAAAACGAATAACTTTATAAAAGATTTTACTATGCAAACACTATGCAGACACTATGTAAACACTATGCATAATAAAATATAATATATTCTAATTATTGTCCAATAAAATAGATAACTTTATAAAAGTATTCTGTTTTATATAAAAAGATTTTACTATTAGCTTAATAAATCGAATAACTTTATAAATGTATTCTGTTTTATATAAAAAGCTTTTCTGTTTTATTACATTAATAATACCAATAAAACAAAACTGAGTGACTTATCACGTAAGCATCAATAATCAATACCGTGTGCTATTATGCAACCATGCGTATTACTGTACTTTTACTACCGAGTAGTTCAACAGTATTAATGGTAAAACTTTCGCCGTTATTTTCTTAAAGTATTTTTGTCATTTTCTCAATTCGATAATAATTCTGTTATGGGGTCCACCAATAATTGTATCGTCGTACGAATATTCCCTATTAAAACAAATATTCCCCGACCAATCGAATATTATATAGCAACTTGCGTACTATGCAAAATTTATAAATATTACCCATAACTATAGCATTATATCAATTTCACTCCTTAATATTTAAAAATGGTAATTATAGAAAATTCATCTTTATTTATAAAAGTTGGGGTCTTACAAACTATTCCTATTACAAAACTATTTAAAATAAATAGAAACATTGATCAGTAGTCAAGGGAAAGTACATAAGAGGGAGTTAGAATTTACATTAAGAAAAAATTAGAGAAGACGAGGTACGCATATCCCATTTAATAAAACACATACATTCATGCATCTAACTAAAATAAAATCCAATCACATTGATCAATAGTCCATAATCAATCCCATTTATTATCATATATGCATCAATAAATAACATTCATCTCATGAATAATAAACATTTAATATCTATATATAAATTGATATTGTTTAATGGGCAAAATTAGTTAGCATAAAATATAATTTTGAATAAAAATAAACTCATTTATTTTAATCCAAATTTAAATCAAAATAAACTTCTTTTATTTTAATTTATCTAATTTTGAATAAAATAAACTATTTTATTTTAATCAAAATCTTTAATTAAAATAAACTTATTTATTTTAATTAATTATGGAATCAAATTCCAAGTAAAAAAATAAAATAAAATAAACTCCTTTATTAAAGGAAACACGGATTCTCTTTCATGTTCATAAATAAACTCTTTTATTTTGAATAATATGAAATCTTATTTCATATCTAAATAAACTCCTTTATTTAAGGAAATACGGATTATTTTTCCTATTCACAAATAAACTCTTTTTTTTTGAATAATATGAAATCTTATTTCATATATAAATAAACTCCGTTATTTAAGGAAACATGAAATCCAATTTTAACTCTAATTAGTTATCATGGAATCCAATTCCAACTCTAATTAGTTAGCATAAAATTCAATTTTAAGATTAAAATAAACTCTTTATTTTAATATTAAAATAAACTTTTTATTTTAAAATTAAAATAAACTTCTATTTTAATTATAAAATAATTAAGAACATATTATATATATAAATATATATAATAACCGTTCCCTCCTTATTCACGTGACATAAACAAATCCTGTTAACAACCATATAAAACCGTAGGTTATGAATGGTGATATTCGGTAGTTGGAACAAAGGCAGCAATCAGTAATTGCCCAACTAATTTTTATACAGTTTTGAGACACTTGTAAAACGTGATTACATGATTTTGCATACTGAAGCATATTTAGGAATTAGGAATCAGGAGGATATACATATATATAATAATAAGGTCACTATATATATGCATATAAACTGGATGGAGGTTAGGCCACGCGAATAATATTATATGTGACGCCCCCAAAATTAGGTATACATCACCCATCTTAGGTCGTCAGATACATGGTACAGAATATAAATACAACTTACTAATACAACTGTCGTGTACAATACGACAAAATATAACTGTGTGTTTGAATACAATTATTATTTACTAGAGACTATACAAACTCAAAAGGAGTCATCATTATAATTATTGTCACACTATTTAACAGAATAGTGAGGACTACTAATACTATCATCTGGTCCATCACTCCGTTCCCCGACTCGTCCCAGCTATATTCTCATTTCCTGGAGAGAACAGTTAAAAAAAGGGTGAGCTCAACTAGCCCAGTAAGAAATATTTTGACTAAGATAATGCAGAATAAATTATCATTAGCCTTCAACAGTGTTAAACTGATAAAATATAACGAACATCAAGTTTAATTGCAGCGGAACAAGCAATCCATTAAAAGAGTTAAGTAGAGAATAAAATATATTATCTTCTACGATTTAAAAGATTTTTCAACACTGTTATCGCTGGGACTCAACTTAATAAAATAATCCACATCATCGAATCACCCCTGCACTACGGTCAAGGATATTCTTTAGTATCACGACCACAATTATCCATGCACTACGGGCCAAGAATATTTGTGTATTCATTAATGGTCATGATCATGCCAACAACTGTCCATCAATGCACTACGGGCCAATAAGGACTTTTACCACATCATTGGAAACATTACGGTCATGATTATACCGAATAATCCCTGGTCATAATCATACCAAGTTCATCTATGCAGTACAGGCCACAGATGACTTTCAACATTTTATAAACATGAGGATGATGACAATGATATAAGAATTCAATAAACAAGTTCAAGAATTCATTTACCCAAGAATTAACAACGTTCAAATTGTCAACATGATACTACTTTGTGGAGTAAAATTCAAGAATGCTTAGAATAATATTTTCATGAAAAGATACTGGATGAAACGCAATTATCAAGGATATTCCACTAATTTCATGGAGTATAGAAGTTAAAACTTAACCAACTGAGTATAATAAAGAATGGAATAACAAAAGAAATCACCCGACATGCGATAGACCGCACAGATAGGTTATTCTAACAGAATAATAAATAATGGAACTAGGTCCGGCGTAAACGCACGACAGAATAATAAATAATGGAACCAGGTCCGGCGTAAACGCACAGACAGGATATTTCGACAGAATAATAAATAATGGAACCAGGTCCGGTGTAAAACACACAGACAGGATGTTCCAACAGAATAATAACAAGACGGAACCAGGTCCGGTGTAAAACACACAGACAAGATCTTCCAACAGAATAATAATAAAAACGGAACCAGGTCCGGTGTAAAATACACAGACAGAATGTTCCAACAGAATAATAATAAAAACGGAACCAGGTCCGGTGTAAAACACACAGACAGAATGTTCCAACAAAATAATAGACGAATGTCACCAAGTATAGGGCAGACCGCGTATACAGGTTATTCCAACAGAATAATAAGAAATGGAATAACAAAAGTTCTTTTCATGAATTAGAAAGAATAACACCCCTTGCCGTTTTAAAGAAGAACTGAAATGAGGAAGTAGTTAAGTAGCAGAATACTTTTCTTCTATCTCTCTATAGTTTCTCCCTCTAGAGTTCAGTGAATTTGTAAGAAATAATTAAGGAATGAGCTGCTATTTATAGAAGAATGGACTGCATAGTAACTAATCCATGAACTGTCCAGATTGATTTACTTTAATCTGACGGTCCATATTTAAAGAATTTTTTTTAAATAAAATATAATATATTCTATTTATAGAATAACTTTAATAAAGTATTCTGTTTTATATAAAAAGATGTTTCTGTTTTATTACGTTAATAATACGAATAAAACAAAACTTCATTATCGCTAAATAATTCATATTATTAACTGACAATAATTGAATCAAACTGAGTGACTTCTCACATAAGCATTAATAATCAATACAGTGTGCTACTATGCAACCACACGTATTACTGTACTTTTACTACCGAGTAGTTCAATAATATCAATGGTAAAACTTCTGCCGTTATTTTTAATAAAATATTTTTGTCGTTTTCTCAATTCGACAATAATTTCGTTGTGGGGTCCACCAATGATTGTGCCGTTGTACGAATATTCCCTGTTAAAATGAATATTCTCCGACCAAACGAATATTATATAACAACTTGCGTACTTTGCAAAATTTATAAATATTACCCACAACTATAACATTATATCAAATTAACTCCATAATATTCAAAAATGATAATTATAGAAAATTCATATTTATTTATAAAAGTTGGGGTCTTACAACCTCCCCTTCTTATGAAATTTCGCCCTCAAAATTAGGGTACGTACCTGCTATGTCGAAGAGGTAAGGATACCTTGATTTCATTTTAGATTCTAACTCCCAAGTCATTTCCTCAATATCGTTGTTTCTCCACAAAACTTTGACTTGAGGTATAACCTTAGAGCGTAGAATATATTCCTTCTTATCTAAGATTTGAACATGAACTTCTGCATACGTCAAATCTTTCGCTATTTCGTCCGGTTCTAACTCAATAATGTGGTTCGGGTCTTCCACATATTTTATGTAACATGAATATGTGAAAAACGTTATGAACACGAGACATACTTGGCGGTAAAGCGAGTCTATAAGTCAGAGTTCCTACTCGATCGAGGATTAAAAATGGACTAATGAATCGATGATTGAGCTTTCCTCTCTTTTCAAATCTCGTAACTCCTTTCCATGGAGAAACACGTAAGAACTCATGATCTCCTATATCAAATTCCACGTCCTTTCGATGAAGATCAGCATAACTATTTTGTCGATCTTGTGAGGTTTTTATACGTTGTTGGATCGTTTGAATATTTTTTGTAGTCATACGTACCAACTCCGGTCCCAACAACGTTACTTCACCCACCTCATCCCAGCATACTGGAGAACGACATTTTCTTCCATACAATGCTTCGAATGGAGCCAAGCCAATATTTGCTTGATAACTGTTGTTGTAGGAAAACTCCACCAATGGTAAGAACTTGTCCCAACTTCCCTTGAAATCAAGGACACAGAGTCTTAATAGATCTTCAAGAATTCAAATAGTCCTCTCTGATTGTCCATCCGTCTGAAGATGATATGCCGAACTAAATCGTAAATCTGTGCCCATAGCTTTTTGTAAACTAACCCAAATTTGTGAAGTGAATTTTGGGTCTCGATCAGAAACTATGGATACTAGCATACCATGCAGTCTTACAATCTCATTTATGTACATACGACCAATCCATGGACTTTAACAAGATATTCAAGTGTATAAGTTTCTCGTATCGGTAAGAAATGAGCAGACTTGGTTAATCTATCAATAATGACCCAAATTGCATCTATACCTTGAGAAACCTTAGGAAGACCGGTAACGAAATCCATGGTAATGTGCTCCCACTTCCATTCTGGAATTTCAAGTGGTTGCAATGGACCTTTTGGTACTTGATGCTCTACTTTGACTCGTTGACAAGTTAGACACCTTGAGATAAACAGCGCTATCTCTCTCTTCATATTGCTCCACCAAAATGTATGACGAAGATCATGATACATTTTGGTACTTCCAGGATGGATTGCAAATGGTGCGTTGTGCGCCTCCATCACGATTTAATACTTTAAATCAGGGTTGTTAGGAACACAAAGTCTGAAGTTGACTCGAAGTATTCCTTCTTCATTGATTTTTGCTTTCGGCATAGCACCTTCTTGCACTTTCTTCCTCATACGCATCAGCTCCAGGTCTGTAGCTTGAGCAGCTTTAACTTTATTGATTAAAGTTGGTTCTACTTGTATATTCGCCAGCATCACATGGGTCCCTGGAGTCTTTAACTCCATCTCCATCCTTTGTAAGTCACACAAAATGGGCCTTTGTGTTGACAATATCGCACTCGTACTTGCATATGATCTTCTACTCAATGCGTCAGCTACCGCGTTCGCTTTTCCAGGATGGTATTGAATGTTATAATCATAATCTTTCAACAGTTCAAGCCAACGTCGTTGTCGCATGTTGAGTTCCTTTTGAGTGAAAAAATATTTGAGGCTTTTATGATCCGTAAAGATCTCCACCATCTCCCCATACAAGTAATACCTCCAAATTTTAAGTGCAAAGACAATAGCTGCCAACTCTAGATCATGAGTAGGATAATTCCTCTCATATTCCTTGAGTTATCTTGATGCATAGGCTATGAATTTTACATGTTGCATGAGAACGCATCCCAACCCTTTGCTCGAAGCATCACTGTAGATGACAAATCCATCCGAGCCAGATGGTATTGTTAGAACAGGTGCTAAAATGAGTCTCCTCTTGAGTTCTTGAAAACTCTTCTCACATTCTTCGCTCCAACCGAACTTTGTATCTTTCCGAGTCAGCTGAGTTAATGGAGTAGCGATTCGAGAAAATCCTTCCACGAATCTCCGACAATAACCAGCTAAACCAAGAAAGCTACGTACTTCGGTCACTGATTTAGGTTGCTCCAAGCTTTGAATAGCTTCAATCTTTGCCGGGTCAACAGATATTCCACGACTTGGTACTACGTGCCCAAGGAATGCTACCTCCTCCAGCCAGAACTCTCATTTCTTTAACTTGGCATAAAGCCTATATTCACGAAGCTTTTGGAGTACCAGCCTCAGGTGTTGTTCATGATCTTCATGGCTTTTGGAATAAATAAGGATGTCATCAATAAAGACGACCACAAAGTGATCCAAATATTCCTTGAATACCCGGTTCATCATATCCATGAAGGCAGCAGGAGAATTACTCAATCCAAAGGACATGACTAGGAATTCATATTGCACGTACCGAGTTCTGAAAGCCGTCTTTGGAATATCCTCAGTTCTAACCTTCAGCTAATGATATCCAGAACGGAGATCGATCTTTGAAAAGAATTGTGCTCCTCGCAATTGGTCAAACAGGTCATCAATATGTGGTAATGGGTACCTATTTTTGATGGTGACATGATTCAACTCCCGATAATCAATACAAAGTCGCACGCTTCCATCTTTCTTCTTCACGAATAGAATAGGAGTACACCAAGGAGAAGTACTAGGACGAATAAAGCCAATGTCTAACAATTCCTGCAGTTGGATCTTTAACTCCTGAAGTTCAATAGGAGTCATTCGATATGGAGCTTTGAAAATGGGTTTTGTACCGAGTTCAAGGTCGATACAAAATTTAATTTCACGCTCTGGGGGTAGGCCAGGAAGTTCTTCAGGGAATACGTCAGGGAATTTATTAACAATAGAAATATCATTCAAAACTGATGTATTTTTGTTTAGATCCGTGACATGAGCTAAGAAAGCTTGACATCCGTTTTTTAATAAACGAATAGCTTTACGGCTTGAGATGACAGCGAATGATTTTAATGGTTTGGTTGCTTGAATTCGCATAAGCATTAGTAATCAATACCGTGTGCTACTATGCAACCACACGTATTACTGTACTTTTACTATCGAGTAGTTCAAAAGTATCAATGGTAAAACTTCCGCCGTTATTTTTTAATAAAATATTTTTATCATTTTCTCAATTCGACAATAATTCCGTTGTGGGGTCCACCAATGATTGTGCCGTTGTAGGAATATTCTCTATTAAAACGAATATTCCCCGACCAATCGAATATTATATAACAACTTGCGTACTTTGCAAAATTTATAAATATTACCCACAACTATAACATTATATCAAATTAACTCCATAATATTCAAAAATGATAATTATAAAAAATTCATCTTTATTTATAAAAGTTCGGGTCTTACATTATATATTTATAATATTAACATAACAGAATCACATGAATCCCAATACCGAATTTATTTATTTATTATTAAATTTTTTACAAAAAATTATGCCCAATTAAATTATTTGAAACACATATCAATATACAAAATACATTTGAACAATTAATAATTTACATAAAGGTTTGGCTCCGATACCATTGTTAGGTTTGTAATATTCATGAACGCAATTAAATTGCACAAATAAAGCGAAAACGTGAAAAAAAAAGGGTTTTACAATTTTACAAACTATATACTCGGATCATCCTTTATGCGCAATTATTAATTAAACGAAAAGATAAAGAATAAGAATCATACCCTTGAAGATTCAAGCTTCCTCAGGTACAAGTTCACCTCCAATCCTTTTCGCGTTCAACTTGAATCTACCGGGTTTGATTCCTTCCTTTGATCAACGTTAATCACCCAAGTGTTTAGCCTCTAGAGGTGATCCACCAAGAAAAAAAAATATTCAAGAAGAAGGGTGGTTGGCTAAACCCTAGTTTTCTATTTCTATAGAAAAAGAACGTACTCTCTAACTATTGGAATTGCGTATATCGATATCTGATATAAGACTCACCTTATAAAGATATCAAGTAACCCTATTAAAAATAAGGTATTATTTATTTAATTAAACTCTTTTAATTAAATGGGCTCCCTAATCTTATTAGGGATAATTAATTAAACTCCTTTAACTAATTTTCCCTCCTAATCCTATTAGGAATAAATGAGAGTACTTATATTAAATTAATTCCTAAACTCTTTTAGAAATTAAAATAATAATAATTGTACTAATATTAATAAGACTCCTCTTATTAATTTATATTTAATATTTCTAAAATATTAAATAATAAATATTAAGCTATTTAATTTATTCTATCACCATAGATTAAATTAAATATACATAACATATTATTACGATTATCTCATTAACTTAAATAATTATCCTTTCTTTTATGGTATGACCCTTTAGGTTCTCCATATTAAACCGGTTATGAATAAATCAATTAGAACAATTCTAATCTTATTTAAATAAATAAATTAAATAATTAATTTAGTTAAATAAATAATATTTATTCTACAATAGGGATAAGCCTCCCTAGCGAACAACGACTTTCTAGATAATATAGATTTTAACATTAAACATAAAAGAACCTTTGAGTAAATAGTTACCGTACAATTCAATCCTTCCACCCTACAATGTCCCAATTAAATATAAGACATGGAATTACTGTCAAGTCTTAATTTATTTAATTATATGTATTTCGACTCTTAAATGCACAACTTCAAATAATGTAAATTAGAAACTCCTTTCTAATTTCATTATGCCTTGGCCAAGGACTACTGGGTTGTTATTTATCGAATCACATATGACATTTCTCTTCTTTTACTAGAAGTGGTAGATTCTTTATTGATCATACATTATCTCCATGTACAACTTATTATACCCAAGCATACCCTTTGATATACCCTAAGGGTCTTAAGGAATAAGTCAAAGTATAACTCATCATGCACAAGATACTATGATGGTCTCAAGTCCAAGGATCACTTATACTACTATCACTATATGAATTCCCATTGACAGGCAAGTAAAACTCCATTAGGTATTCCTTAGCGAGCCACATTCAGTGAACTTATTCTCTAATAGGCACCTACATACTTGCTTTAGTGTTTCCACACAAATGATCATGAGATCAATCATCCTCATCCAATGAGCAAGCAACGTATATACCAATATATCCGGATTCACTAATCCCCAATTTAGTAATCCAACGATTAGAAACTATTTTAGTTTTAAGCTTTCTAAGAATTTAGATCTCATTAGAATGATCATCATCATTATTCTAAAATCATTGCTTAAAATTATGGATTTATCACATATTATAAAATAGCATCATGTAGATAATTAAAAGTCTTTAATAAATTAATATTTTTTATTAATAAATGAATAAGATCGTTTCAAAGTATATGCTTTATTATTAAATATGATTGACTTGTGTGCATACTACTTTCACTATGATTTAAAAAGTTTATCAATAATTTTATCGCTGAGACTCAGCTTAATAAATAGTATCACAACCACAAATTATCCATGCATTACGGGCCAAGGATATTCGTGTTTTCACCAATGGTCATGATCATACCAGCAACTGTCCATCAATGCACTACGGGCCAATGAGGACTTTTACCACATCATTTGTAACATTACGGGTCATAATTATACCAAATTATCCCTGACCATAATCATACCAATCAATAGTTCATCTGTGCACGTAAGCCAAAGATGGCTTTCATCACAATATAAGCATGAGGATGATGACAATGATATAAGAATTCAATTAAAAGAAAACAAATGATAAATTTTTAAAGATTGATAATTTAATTTATTCAGATTTCAATAATGTCCAGATTATCAACATGATATTACTTTGTGGAGTAAAATTCAAGAATAATATTGTATCAAAAATAATTTGGACAATAAAGAAATCAATTTTTGTCATGAATAGTTTTCTGGTTGAATAGTACCTGAGTGAATAGTACTATATGAATAGTACTTTTGTGAATAGTACCTGTGAATAGTACATTATAAATAGTACCCTTGAATAGTACTCTAACATAAAAAGATCAATAATTATCTAAAATACTTAGAATAATATTTTCATGAAAAGATATTGGATGAAGCGCAAATATCAAGGATATTCTACTAATTTCACGGAGTATAGAAGCAATACTGTAATAGAATGAGTGTAGAATTAGGAATACAAAATGAAATAATATTACTCCCATACTACAGAGTATGGAAGAAAAAATTATTTCTTACGAATACTGAACAAAAATAATATCACTTACCTTAGAAGAAGACTAGATACATGAATAGTGAAGTAGCAGACTATTTATGACGCCCCCAAACTCGGGTACTTGAAACCCGAACTCGGTGCTTCACGATACCAATTCTATGAGCGGAATCATACAATAATAATAACAATAATATAGATACCAAATTTAATTTACATATGCATCAGAGTCTATTCCTAGGTACAAGACCTTTAAACATTCATTACATCATAGGTAATAAATAACATTGTCTTAATTAACTTTAACTATTACACATAATATTATAACATTCATTCAAATAGCTTTCCTTTCCCCTTGTTCTTTCCTGATCCTTCGGGTTAATCATACTTAGCTGAAGACATTTAAATTTAAAACAAGAATGAGCATTTGATTGCCCAGCAAGTAATAGCAACAATAAATATTAACTGAAAGAATTAAGTGTTTTCTTTGAATGATGCTTCAACAACGAATCAACAGTTGTGAAGTAAGCTGAACCAACAATAACAATATATCTCTTCCATATCAAATTTTTGAAACTACATACTGACTATAACTGGAGATTTGTCAACAGACTATGAATATTGTTTTCTATTTTTGAAAAGGTTAAACAGAAATCCATCTGTAAACCGTCATAACTTACGGGCACGGGGGGTGATCAGCCCGTTATGCCCTGTATTGATCAATATTACATGCAAGAACGATATCATCGTTCACTCTATCCACCTTAGGTGCAAAAAAAAAGTTTTCCCATGTTCGGGATGCTCATACTTAGTCGGGAATCCGAACCAAAACAATCTAATTGGATACAATAAAGTTTTATCGTGTTCAATAATATTTTTAAGTTTATGTCTAGCCAAATCAAATAGCTTAGATGGCTTTCAAGTCAACGTATACATACTTGAAATTAATAAGTATGTATCAACATGTGATTAAATACAATGGTTATCCAAGTGGGGACACTTGTGTAACCCTATATAGGAATTAAAGAACAGAATAAATATCTGAATTATACAATAGTACTGTATTGATAACAATGATTGGATAATTTAAAAACTTGTATGAATACAAAGATTTGCTACATAATCGATAACAATAGAGTTAATAATCTGGCACAATAATATGATTCTGAAACTTTCTTACTCATGTCTATTGCATAAAGTAAATGAAAAGTTAGGATACTTGTACAATGTAAAGAATAGTTCAGATACTTGCCTGAGCTGCTGCTTACAATAACGCAACTTAGATTAATCTTTTATATCGAAACCTATCATTAATAAGAGCATTCGTTTGATTACAATATTATATCATATCACATAATACTGCTATTTGCAGTCAGCACATTACCTAATCACCTTGTTACATAGGCTTATCAATTATTTATTCACTAACAAACACATATCTAGTCAAACTATCTAAGTTCTGATCAATTTCTAAAATATTTCAGTGTACCGATGGCTTTATCGGGTAATTATCGAGTCTAAAACTACATTCAGTAATTCAATAACTGTAAATATCAGTCATATTATTTTTAATTGACTTATACTAATTTTTAAATAATTATTATAATTTATCATGATTTTTTTCAAACATCGGAATCATTATTAAATAATTTAAATATTAACCTATTCTATTATCATTAATATTTAATTAATATTAAATTATTAATGAAACTATTGCCAAAATATTAAAGTTATTTATAATAACTCAAAATATTTTTAAAGTATTAATATTACCCTTAAATGATTTTTAAAACATTTTAAATCATTTTAAATAATTACCATTAATATTTAAGTATTAATGTACTATTTATCCAAATATTAAAAGTCATTAATTATAACTTAAAATATTTTTAATTCATTTATATCCTTTTTAAATGATTTTTAAATTTATAAAACCATTTTAAAACTATTTATTTAAAATAAATCATTAAATAAATCTAATATCTTTAATATTACATTATTATCATTAATATTGAGTCATTAATACAATTATCCTTTAAATATTAAAAGTTATGTTTTATAACTTAAAATATCTTTAAATATTTTATTTTCATTTAAAATGATTTTTTTAATATTAAAATCATTTCTAAATTACTTTATTTAATATAATAATTAAATAAATCTAATATCTTTAATATTAAAATATTAATATTTTTATGACAAAATATCAAAAGTTATATTTTATAACTTAAAATATTTTTATAACCTTTAAATCATTTTTATATAAATTTTAAATCATTAATTCTATTTTTCTTCATTTATTTAATACATTTATTAAATAACTTAATCATCATAAATATTAATAAATTAATGAAATTTATTACAAAAATATTAAAATTTACATATATAACTCAAAAATATTTTTAAACACTTTATTCTTATTTACATTGATTTTTATAACATAAAAATCATTTTTCTCTAATTTATTTAATACACTAATTAAATAAATTAAATATTATTAATACATAAATAATTATAAATATGAATGAAAAATATCCCAAATAATTAAAAATTATTTTTCATAATTTAAAATAATTTTTAAAACTATTTTTATAATTTTTATAATTTATTTTCTATATTTAAGTATTTTTCGAAAAATCAGAAATTAAAAATATTAGAAACCGTCGCTATTGGCCTTTAGCGACACTAAGCGTCGCTATTGGTGTTATTGAGCTCAAGAACACTGACAGCTTCGTGTTCAACGCTCTGAGTTTGACCATCAATGATTCTTAGCATGGGCATGTTATGGGTAAACTAAGACACTGATATTATAGTATTGTTGCAATACTAAAATATTCAACCATCAATTAAGCCATACCACAACACAACAAGAAGATCTGGCCTTCCAGAGTACTTACCAGATGGTTTCTGGGTTTTCCAGAAACCCAGAACTTCGACTGGTCATGTTGTAGCTCGATTATAAACATGTTCTGGTCATGACTTTGGTGGTTTTATGGTTCATACTTGTAGTATACATGACAAGGAAAAATAACAAATCTTGATCTTAGTCTAACAACAACAAAATAACAATCTATGACACGGTCAAACATGGTCAGAAAGCTGTTCTTCATATTTTTTGGAAATTCCCAAAAATCAAAATCGTGAACGAGGGGCCAGGTTTGACCATCCACTAAGTTCGATCATTTGATTATTTAAAGGATCAAAAGGCACAAATATAAAGTACATATGATAGGCTATAAACTGGATACTATAACATCATCCAATAATTTACAAACTGATAGATCTAAGCCTTCCAAAACATTGTCAGACGCTGAAAAAGCTTTCTGGGTTGCCCAGATTCAAACTCGGTCATGGTCGGTCAACGACCTTTGACCATCAATAACTTTTGATCTAGACATCCAATGACACTCCTTTCACTTTCAGATGAAAGACCACATATCAGACTATAGATCCAAACCATAAAATAACAAAAATATTAAACATCAAAGAAGCTACAGACTCTGACATTCGTTGTCAGAACATAAAGTAAAATTTTTCCAGATTTTGAAAAATGACAAATCCGAGCCTCTAGATGTTATGGATCTAACATCTAGTAACCCAGATCACTTAAATAGACTACAAACAACATGTTTTAACATTAAATCATAACATCTAACACAAGATCAAAAGTTAAATTTCTATATTAGGGTTTACCTCTTTATGATCCAATTCTGAATTCTATGCTTCTGATTTGATGTTGGTGTTCGTGGGGCTTGATTTGTGACTGATCTAACACTAGAATTTCATGGGTTTGAGCTTGAGAGAATATGGCTAAATGTGCACTTTCTATCTCTTGAATCTAGCAAATCAATTGGTGCAATGTATTTGATTGCTTGCAAAGGCTGATCATGTGCTGGTGTTATAGATCCTAGGTAGGTAGACTAGGGTGGCTGCAAGATTTGACAAGATACGCAAATTAATAATTCACAAATGGGACAAAAAAGGGTAAAATGGTAATTTTACTTATAATCTCAAGGGTATTCTTGTCCAATGTACTTGAATCTAAGGTCTAATCACTATATTTTAAACCTTAAAGTTTCTCAATAAATTTCTAGAGTTTGGAAAATTAAAATTAAAGTGTAATAAAATTTTAACTTAAAAAACACGAATTAAAATTAGGGTTTTTAATAAAATTAGGGTTTAAATAATTAGGGTTCCTTAATTATCATTAGGGTTCCCAAATTAACAATTAGAGTTTCCTAATTAACATTATAATGTACTAAAATAATAATTAGGATTTCTAATTTCAGCAATTAGGGTTCCTAATTAGCAAATTAGGGTTTCTAAATTAATTTAGGGTTTTTCAAATATAAATTAGGTTTTTCCTAATTAACAGAAATTCTATAATATGCATCATAATTCACATAACCCAATTTTTGACCGATCTTAAACTCTAGTTTTGAGTTTCCAATTATGGTATATGACAATAATACTAAGGTTTGTCGTGATACACCATAATTGACTAACTATTATTAGTCTACACATATACAGTATATATTTATAGCACTAAAAAATTAAAATATAAATTATATTATTTTATTATTCTCATCCCTTGAACAAAAATCCAAATTTAGTGTTTGGATTCCATATCTGATTTATCTTTCATACATAACATCACTAATTAAGTTAAAAATAATTAACTTAAATAATCTGAACTAAAATTCATATAATAAAATAGTAATTATAATAATTCCAATAATCAATTCATACCTTATTTAAATTATATAAAATCATGATTTCATATAGAATAATTAATAAAAATATTTTTGCTACAAAATTATTTATTATAAGAATATAATTTATAATGATCAATAATTCTAAAATAAAATTATTTGAAAATATTCACGTAGTAAATAAATTTTATTTATCACATATTTACATACACATTACTTGGCACACATTCCCATCTTTAATAATAATAATAATAATAAAATTTATATACAAAATTTCTTATTTATTTAAATGGAAAAATATCAGGTTATTACACTGTTCTTCTTCTTTCTCTGTATAGTTTCTCTCTCTATAATTGCTCTTGTGAGTCTTAGTAAATTGGTGAGAATGAAAGAAGAATGAGCTTCTATTTATAGGAAAATATAGTTTCGACAATTGCACATTTTGGGGCTCGAATTATTATAGTATAGTACCTTCATCTTTTCTCTATTTTTAACTTAATCCTACAAGTATTATTAAACTTGCACCACCTCCCCTAATAGTACATGCATGTGAATCAGTATTACATACATGTGAATCAATAGTTCCATTCACGTGAACAAATAGTTATATACATGTGAACAAATAGCAATTAATTGCTCATTTATCTAATTAATTACCTTATTGATCAATATAACCTCTAAAAATCAATTATTATCGAAATAAATGTCGATTTTCACTAACACTAATAATCCCAACACAATGAAAATATCAATTTTATCTTTAATTAACACGAACTTATTCATCATTTAATATTATAACTCACAATATTTGACAACCAGATCATTCTCAGGAAAGAGGGGGCTTTCCGATAAGGATTTCTCCCTATTGTCATGCAATTAGGTGACCAAACCTCTCCTCGATAGAACTATCTAGAAATCGTCAATATTGGAAATAATAATATGAATAACTTTGTCATCTCAATTATTGATTTAATAATATAAAATATTATACAGATGATACTGTGACAATAATTGAATCAATAATATGAGAGATATTGTGTAGCAATTACTGTAGTAATAATTGAGTATAACTGAGTAACTTCTTACGTAAGCATCAATAATGAATATCGTGTGCTACTATGCAACCACACGTATTACTGTATTTTTACTACCGGGTAGTTCAACAATTTAACGGTAAATTTTCGCCGTTATTTTTATAAAAAGATAATTCTGTCGTTCTCTAACTATGACAATACTTTTCTTGTGGGGTCAACCCATGATTGTGCCGTCGTACGAATATTCCCTGTTAAAACAAATATTTCCCGACTAATCAAATATTTTATAACCACTTGCTTACTTTGTAAAATTTATAAATATTACCCACAACTATAACATTATATCAAATCCACACCATAATATTCAAAAATATATTTCGAGAAAAATAATCTTTATTCATAAAACTTGGGGTCTTACAACCTCCTCTTCTTACGAAATTTCTCCCTCAAAATTAGGGTCCGTACCTAGTATGTCGAAGAGGTGAGGATACCTTGACTTCATTTCAGATTCTAACTCCCAGGTCATTTCCTCAACATCGTGGTTTCACTACAAAACTTTGACTTGAGGTATAACCTTGGAGCGTAGAATATGATCCTTCTTATCCAAGATTTTATCAGGTACCTCTTCATACGATAAATCTTCCGCTATCTCGTTTGGTTCTAATTCAATAATGTGGTTCGGGTCTTTCACATATTTACATAACATAGATATGTGAAAAACGTTATGAATACGAGACATACTTGGCAGTAAGGCGAGTCTATTGGCCACAGTTCCTGCTCGATAGAGGATTTCGAATGGCGCAACGAATCGAGAATTGAGCTTTCCTCTCTTTCCAAATCTTATAACTCTTTTCAATGGAGCAACATGTAACTGCACATGCTATCCAACATTGAATTATACGTCTTTTCCATGAAGATCAATATAACTCTTTTGTCGATCTTGTGAGGTCTTTATACGTTGCCGGATCATTTGAATATTTTTCATTGTCATGCGTACCAATTCCGGTCCCAACAACGTTGCTTCACCCACCTCATCCCAGCATACTGGAGAACGAAACTTATGTCCATACAACGCGTCGAATGGAGCCATGCCAATACTTGCTTGATAACTGTTGTTGTAGGAGAATTCTACCAATGACAAGAACTTGTCCCAACTTCCTTTGAAGTTAAGGACACAAAGTCTTAATAGATCTTTAAGAGTTTGAATAGTCCTCTCTGACTGCCCATCCGTTTGAGGATGATATACCGAACTAAATCGTAAATTCGGGCCCATAGCTTTTTACAAACTAACCCAAAATCATGAAGTGGATCTTGGGTCTTGATCAGAAACTATGGATACTGGCATACCATGCAGTCTTACAATCTTATTTAAGTAAATACGAGCAAGACGTTCAAGTGAATAAGTTTCTCGTATAGATAAGAAATGAGCAGACTTGGTTAATCTATCAATAATAACCCAAATTGCATCTATGCCTTGAGAAACCTTTGGAAGACCAATAACGATATCCATGGTAATGTGATTCACTTCCATTCTGGAATTTCAAGTTGTTGCAATGGACCTTTTGGCACTTGATGCTCCACCCTGACACGTTGACAAGTTAAACACCTTGAGATAAACTCTGCGATCTCTCTCTTCATATTGCGCCACCAAAATGTATATCGAAGATCACGATACATTTTGGTACTTCCAGGATGGATTGTAAACGGTGTGTTGTGCGCCTCTATCATGATTTAATATTTTAAGTCATAGTCATTAGGAACACAAAGTCTGGAGTTGACTCGAAGTATTTCTTCTTCATCGATTCTTGCTTCCGAGATAACTCCTTATTGAACTTTCTTTCTCATACGCATCAGCTCCAAGTCTGTGGCTTGAGCAGCTTTAACATTATCGATTAAAGTCAGTTCTACTTGTATATTTTCCATCATCACGTGGTTCCCTAGAGTCTTTAACTCTATCTCCATCCTTTGTAAGTTATACAAAATGAGCCTTTGCGTTGACAATATTATACTCGTACCCGCATATGATCTTCTACTTAATGCGTCAGCTGCCACGTTCACTTTTCAAGAATGGTATTGAATTGTATGATCGCAATCTTTCAACAGCTCAAGCCAACGTCGTTGTGACAACCCCAAAACAGGTCCATTCCACCCAACCCATTCTGAGTCGTCAAATACATGGTACAGAAAATAACTACAACTTTATTACAACAATTATCGTGTAAAATACAACAACACATATGCTGTGAGTTTGGATACAAATATATACCAAATGTGACTCATGTTCCAACCGTAGACATCACCTCACAATAACACCTTACATAAAGGTATAGTCAAAAACTGTTTTAGAAATTAGAATCTTTGGGAAGTGCTCAAGGAAACCTTCGTACATGGGAGGCCACGCATCTAGGTTATGATAGATATCATATGGCCACAGAATTATCCTTGGTTGACCCAATAGACCCCAAAGAAAAACAAGAAGATTACTATCATATTCTTCCCAATGGTGAGTCTTCTCTTGACTTATCATTATCTCCACTGTCTCTAATTGAGAATTATACTTCAAACAAACACCAAGATTATATAGGTAGTGCCCATAGATATACTCAGTAAGTGGATGAGCACAACCCTGTCTTATGATGACAGGAGGTTGTATGTCATTAGACATCTTGTATGATAGTGACAAAACACCCTTCCAACGTTGGGTTCGCCTCATCCTATTTTCTTCACCAAATATAACTACTAAATGATGACCACCGTTCTATTCCCTTGTTACCCCCGCTCGACCCAGCTACACTCTTATTACCTGAAAGGAATTGTGAAGCAAAAGGGTGAGCACAACTAGCTCAGTAAAGAATATCATGACTAAAGATAATTCAATTATCAATAGCCTTCATCAACAATAAATCAGAGATTTAGAACATATGGTAAATGATAAAAATTTCAACCATAGTTGCAGCGGAACGAGCAATCCATTAGAAGAGTCAAATAGACTATAAAGTCTATTATCTTCTCCATGTTAGAAATCCACCAACAATATTTTATCCATGTAACATCACTCAACAGTTCCTTTCCACAATCATATGAATAACTCATAATCATAATTGTGACTATAAATTTTTCTTCGCACCCAGGACGAAGAATATTTTCATCACCTGTCTTTACCTGAAACATTAAAGATCATGGTTATACCAAATCACAGTTCCTGTTTATAATCATACTAACAAATCCATCTTTGCACTACGGGCCAAAGATATTCAACAACAGTTCATCTTTGCACTACAGGCCAAAGATATTCATCAACAGACCATCTTTGAACTACAGGCCAAAGATATTCAACAACAGTTCATCTTTGCACTACGGCCAAAGATATTCATCAACAAACCATCTTTGCACTACGGGCCAAAGATATTCAACAACAGTTCATCTTTGCACTACAGGCCAAAGATATTTATCAATATTTCATCTTTGCACTACATGCCAAAGATATTAATATCTCAAAGAAATATATAATCATTTCAGAATTTATATAAACAATAATTATAACCATGTTGATCAATTCACCTTTGCACTTAAGCTAAAGATATTCACTTATAAATTCAATGGTCATGATCATACCAGTCACAATTCAACTTTGCACTACAGGCCAAAGAGAACCCTAGTCATGATCATACCAATAATCTACCCATCTTTACACTCTAGTGAAAAAGAATTTCAACATCAGGGTTATAAAAATGTTATATATGATAATAAAATCAATATAATCAATACATAGTTTTAATCTCAAGAGTAATATTCATAACTCAACTATAATTTGGTTAGAAAAAGAAACCAATTTTGTCGTGAATAGTAACTCGTGAATAGTAACTCATGAATAGTAACTCGTGAATAGTAACACCGACTCAAAAAGGTAGAAATTCCACAATAAAATTCATACCAATACTTCGGTATAATGATATTGAAAGAATAACATTTCTTAAGCTTATAAACAATTTATTTAAATTGTTTACACTTTACTAATTAATGCATTTAATCATCATAAAATGTCAACTCTTAAGATTTCATCATCAATAACCAAAACCCTCATCAAAAATCTGCATATACCTCATATAGGATTCTCAAGTCATAAAATCCTATTTTCTAATTTTCTTACTTCACAAAACATATTTAATTCATTAACTCATAACTAGACCATTTTCATAAAAAATACCAAATCAATTCCAAAAATATTTCTTTTCTGGGATTTAACATAATATAGTCCCATAGTGAACATATATTTTTCTCAGAATTTTTAAAAGTCATTTACTATTTTTCATATGGCCAAAATAGCCGAATATTTAGACATTTATCAAAAATTGTACTTTTGTCTAAAAATTTTGAAATTTACAGAGTATACTTCTATCATATACATGTACTCCCAATAAAAATTTCATCAATTTTGGAGTTAACCACAAGGAATTATAAGCAGTTACTTTTAAAATAGTCTTTTCTCATAAAATTCATAACTCTCAATCTATACATCCAAAAATCACCATTTTTGGACACAATCAATAAAACTCATCAAAATATCATTTCAAATTTTTCCAGAATTTTTGAAGTTCAGAAAAATTACGAAACTGAAAAATATAACAACCCTTAAAATCCCTTAAAATCCCTTACTATCCCTTACCTCAAAACAGCAGTACTTCTGACCGGAATGTAAAGCCGAAGGAAACTTGCACTGAATAGCAACTCTCAAAGTATCTAAATACTCACAAAATATGCTTCATAATATAGAGAGAGAAAGAGAGAAAGCTTATGTTTCTGGTGTGATTTTCAATTCTAACTTAGCCCTCTATTTATAGGAAAATTTTAGTAGGTTTGACCTGCAACTTGATGGCTTTACCTGCTACTATTCCCACCCACCACATTTGAAATATAATTCAGCACATTTCTTCACCAACCACAAGTGGAGCCCACCAATTCTAGAATTTTCCACCAAAATGATAAACTCCGAAAATTCAACAATTTCTGAACCAGTCATCTCGTAAAATTCATAATAAATCATACGTTCATTTTTAACGGTTCAAAATTTATGGGCATATACTCAACTTATATATGTATAACATATCCAAAAATTACCACAATCCAACGGTCGGATTAAAAATTATAACCCCCGCAAAATATCTCAAAAAAACCCTGATTTTTAATACCTCCATTCCGACAAAAATACAGATAAAAATCTCAACATTAACTCCTTCATTTTTTAACCACAAAAATATATCCCTCATTTATATCCACATAAAATAAATATTTCCTTATCATATGAATCAATAATTAATTATTCACAAATAATATTACAGAATCACATTTATGACAACCAGGCCGTTCCCAGGAAAGAGGGGGCTTTCCAATAAGGATTTCTCCTTACTGGCGCGCAATTAGATGACCAAACCTCTCCTTAGACAGAACTTTCTAGACATTGCCAATAATGTTATCTAATAATATTATTCAAATAATATGAATTATTGATCTGATAAAGGAAAATACTGTGCATCAACAATTATTGAACAACAATAATATAAAATTTCAACGTAGCAATTATTGAATCAATAAAATAAAATATTGAACAGTAATTACTGTAACAATTATTGAGTAGTGCCTTCTTACGTAAGAATCAATAATTTTAAAAATACTGTGCAATACCGTGTGCTACTGTGCAATAACGCGTATTACTGTATTTTAACCACCGGTATTCCAACAGTGTTAACGGTAACAACTACGCCGTTATTTGTAAAAACTCAAATTTATCGTTTTCTTCACCCGACAGTTATTCTGTTATGGGGCCCACAAATGGCTGCGCCGTCGTACGAATATTCCCTGACAGAAAGAATATTCCATGACCAAACGAATATTCCCCGACAACAATGATTATTTTATAACCACTTGCTTATTTTGAAAAAAAATCTTATTTCACTCATAACTTTAAATTTTTATCAATTTAACCATTTACTGAATAGTAATTATAAGAAAAATTGAATACTTTTATTTCATAAAATTCGGGGTCTTACAATCTCCCCTCCTTATGAAATTTCGTCCCCGAAATTTACGTACCTGGTATTTCAAAGAGTTGAGAATACCTTCCTTTCATTTCAGATTCCATCTTCCCTGTCATCATAATTTCTCCATTGCTCATCTCCTGTATTTCAAATATCATTCTAGAATACAGCTTCAAAACAAAGGTTAATTTAACAAATTAACATATCACATAATATCCCGATATTATGACTGACCAACAAATAAGCTTAGGTAGGACACACTAGCGAAGGATTTACTCGTCTCTCCCCTCCTAGTTATATTTCCCGATCTCCGCCAGAGATCATATCCCTAAGCTCTGATACCACCTGTGACTCTCATGGTGCTTCAACCACAGCACCTCACAGTGGTACCTATCAGTTTGCCACCGCAGAACGGCGTCCCCTACGGAGAGTCTGGCTTCGGTGCATCCCCCATCAACAGGAAGTCACCAGCGAGAGGCTCGGGGCTCTTTACTTATAGCTCTGATACCACCTGTGACAACCCCAAAACAGGTCCATTCCACCCAACCCATTCTGAGTCGTCAAATACATGGTACAGAAAATAACTACAACTTTATTACAACAATTGTCGTGTAAAATACAACAACACATATGCTGTGAGTTTGGATACAAATATATACCAAATGTGACTCATGTTCCAACCGTAGACATCACCTCACAATAACACCTTACATAAAGGTATAGTCAAAAACTGTTTTAGAAATTAGAATCTTTGGGAAGTGCTCAAGGAAACCTTCGTACATGGGAGGCCACGCATCTAGGTTATGATAGATATCATATGGCCACAGAATTATCCTTGGTTGACCCAATAGACCCCAAAGAAAAACAAGAAGATTACTATCATATTCTTCCCAATGGTGAGTCTTCTCTTGACTTATCATTATCTCCACTGTCTCTAATTGAGAATTATACTTCAAACAAACACCAAGATTATATAGGTAGTGCCCATAGATATACTCAGCAAGTGGATGAGCACAACCCTGTCTTATGATGACAGGAGGTTGTATGTCATTAGACATCTTGTATGATAGTGACAAAACACCCTTCCAACGTTGGGTTCGCCTCATCCTATTTTCTTCACCAAATATAACTACTAAATGATGACCACCGTTCTATTCCCTTGTTACCCCCGCTCGACCCAGCTACACTCTTATTACCTGAAAGGAATTGTGAAGCAAAAGGGTGAGCACAACTAGCTCAGTAAAGAATATCATGACTAAAGATAATTCAATTATCAATAGCCTTCATCAACAATAAATCAGAGATTTAGAACATATGGTAAATGATAAAAATTTCAACCATAGTTGCAGCGGAACGAGCAATCCATTAGAAGAGTCAAATAGACTATAAAGTCTATTATCTTCTCCATGTTAAAAATCCACCAACAATATTTTATCCATGTAACATCACTCAACAGTTCCTTTCCACAATCATATGAATAACTCATAATCATAATTGTGACTATAAATTTTTCTTCGCACCCAGGACGAAGAATATTTTCATCACCTGTCTT
This sequence comes from Panax notoginseng, assembly GCA_016801055.1. Taxonomy (NCBI): domain Eukaryota; kingdom Viridiplantae; phylum Streptophyta; class Magnoliopsida; order Apiales; family Araliaceae; genus Panax; species Panax notoginseng. The sequence continues at coordinate 128,990,016 of CM029019.1, forward strand.
TACCTGAAACATCAAAGATCATGGTTATACCAAATCACAGTTCCTGTTTATAATCATACTAACAAATCCATCTTTGCACTACGGGCCAAAGATATTCAACAACAGTTCATCTTTGCACTACAGGCCAAAGATATTCATCAACAGACCATCTTTGAACTACAGGCCAAAGATATTCAACAACAGTTCATCTTTGCACTACGGGCCAAAGATATTCATCAACAAACCATCTTTGCACTACGGCCAAAGATATTCAACAACAGTTCATCTTTGCACTACAGGCCAAAGATATTCATCAACAGACCATCTTTGAACTACAGGCCAAAGATATTCAACAACAGTTCATCTTTGCACTACGGCCAAAGATATTCATCAACAAACCATCTTTGCACTACGGGCCAAAGATATTCAACAACAGTTCATCTTTGCACTACAGGCCAAAGATATTTATCAATATTTCATCTTTGCACTACATGCCAAAGATATTAATATCTCAAAGAAATATATAATCATTTCAGAATTTATATAAACAATAATTATAACCATGTTGATCAATTCACCTTTGCACTTAAGCTAAAGATATTCTCTTATAAATTCAATGGTCATGATCATACCAGTCACAATTCAACTTTGCACTACAGGCCAAAGAGAACCCTAGTCATGATCATACCAATAATCTACCCATCTTTACACTCTAGTGAAAGAGAATTTCAACATCAGGGTTATAAAAATGTTATATATGATAATAAAATCAATATAATCAATACATAGTTTTAATCTCAAGAGTAATATTCATAACTCAACTATAATTTGGTTAGAAAAAGAAACCAATTTTGTCGTGAATAGTAACCCGTGAATAGTAACTCATGAATAGTAACTCGTGAATAGTAACACCGACTCAAAAAGGTAGAAATTCCACAATAAAATTCATACCAATACTTCGGTATAATGATATTGAAAGAATAACATTTCTTAAGCTTATAAACAATTTATTTAAATTGTTTACACTTTACTAATTAATGCATTTAATCATCATAAAATGTCAACTCTTAAGATTTCATCATCAATAACCAAAACCCTCATCAAAAATCTGCATATACCTCATATAGGATTCTCAAGTCATAAAATCCTATTTTCTAATTTTCTTAATTCACAAAACATATTTAATTCATTAACTCATAACTAGACCATTTTCATAAAAAATACCAAATCAATTCCAAAAATATTTCTTTTCTGGGATTTAACATAATATAGTCCCATAGTGAACATATATTTTTCTCAGAATTTTTAAAAGTCATTTACTATTTTTCATATGGCCAAAATAGCCGAATATTTAGACATTTATCAAAAATTGTACTTTTGTCTAAAAATTTTGAAATTTACAGAGTATACTTCTATCATATACATGTACTCCCAATAAAAATTTCATCAATTTTGGAGTTAACCACAAGGAATTATAAGCAGTTACTTTTAAAATAGTCTTTTCTCATAAAATTCATAACTCTCAATCTATACATCCAAAAATCACCATTTTTGGACACAATCAATAAAACTCATCAAAATATCATTTCAAATTTTTCCAGAATTTTTGAAGTTCAGAAAAATTACGAAACTGAAAAACATAACAACCCTTAAAATCCCTTAAAATCCCTTACTATCCCTTACCTCAAAACAGCAGTACTTCTGACCGGAATGTAAAGCCGAAGGAAACTTGCACTGAATAGCAACTCTCAAAGTATCTAAATACTCACAAAATATGCTTCATAATATAGAGAGAGAAAGAGAGAAAGCTTATGTTTCTGGTGTGATTTTCAATTCTAACTTAGCCCTCTATTTATAGGAAAATTTTAGTAGGTTTGACCTGCAACTTGATGGCTTTACCTGCTACTATTCCCACCCACCACATTTGAAATATAATTCAGCACATTTCTTCACCAACCACAAGTGGAGCCCACCAATTCTAGAATTTTCCACCAAAATGATAAACTCCGAAAATTCAACAATTTCTGAACCAGTCATCTCGTAAAATTCATAATAAATCATACGTTCATTTTTAACGGTTCAAAATTTGTGGGCATATACTCAACTTATATATGTATAACATATCCAAAAATTACCACAATCCAACGGTCGGATTAAAAATTATAACCCCCGCAAAATATCTCAAAAAAACCCTGATTTTTAATACCTCCATTCCGACAAAAATACAGATAAAAATCTCAACATTAACTCCTTCATTTTTAACCACAAAAATATATCCCTCATTTATATCCACATAAAATAAATATTTCCTTATCATATGAATCAATAATTAATTATTCACAAATAATATTACAGAATCACATTTATGACAACCAGGTCGTTCCCAGGAAAGAGGGGGCTTTCCAATAAGGATTTCTCCTTACTGGCGCGCAATTAGATGACCAAACCTCTCCTTAGACAGAACTTTCTAGACATTGCCAATAATGTTATCTAATAATATTATTCAAATAATATGAATTATTGATCTGATAAAGGAAAATACTGTGCATCAACAATTATTGAACAACAATAATATAAAATTTCAACGTAGCAATTATTGAATCAATAAAATAAAATATTGAACAGTAATTACTGTAACAATTATTGAGTAGTGCCTTCTTACGTAAGAATCAATAATTTTAAAAATACTGTGCAATACCGTGTGCTACTATGCAATAACGCGTATTACTGTATTTTAACCACCGGTATTCCAACAGTGTTAACGGTAACAACTACGCCGTTATTTGTAAAAACTCAAATTTATCGTTTTCTTCACCCGACAGTTATTCTGTTATGAGGCCCACAAATGGCTGCGCCGTCGTACGAATATTCCCCGACAGAAAGAATATTCCACGACCAAACGAATATTCCCCGACAACAATGATTATTTTATAACCACTTGCTTATTTTGAAAAAAAATCTTATTTCACTCATAACTTTAAATTTTTATCAATTTAACCATTTACTGAATAGTAATTATAAGAAAAATTGAATACTTTTATTTCATAAAATTCGGGGTCTTACAGTCGTTGCCGCATGTCGAGCTCCTTTTGGGTGAGGAAATATTTGAGGCTTATATGATCTGTATAGATCTCAACTTTCTCCCCATACATGTAATGCCTCAAGATTTTAAGTGCGAAAATGACAGCTGCCAACTCTAGATCATGAGTAGGATAATTCATCTCATATTCTTTGAGTTGTCGTGAGGCATAGGTTATGACTTTCACATGTTGCATGAGAACACATCCTAACCCTCTGCCTGAAGCATCGATGTAGACGACAAATCCATCCGAACTAGATGGTATTGTCAGAATAGGTACTGAAACGAGTCTTCTCTTGAGTTCTTGAAAACTCTTCTCACATTCCTCGCTCAAACTGAATTTTGTATCCTTTCGAGTCAGCTGAGTTAATGGAATAGCGATTTGAGAAAATCCTTCCACGAATCTCTGATAATAACCAACTAAGCCGAGAAAGCTATGTACTTCGGTCACTGACTTAGGTTGCTCCCAACTTTGAATTGCTTCAATCTTTGCCGGGTCAATGGATATTCCGTGATTTGAAATCATGTGCCCCAGAAATGCTACTTCCTCAATCCAGAACTCGCATTTCTTTAACTTGGCATACAACTTGTTTTCACGAAGCTTTTGGAGTATCAGCCAAAAGTGTTGTTCATGATCTTCACGAATTTTGGAGTAAATCAGGATGTTATCAATAAAGACGACCACGAAATGATCCAAATATTCCATAAATACTCGGTTCATCATATCCATGAAGGAAGCATGAGCAATAGTCAATCCAAAAGACATGACTAGGAATTAGTAATGCCCGTACCGAGTTCTGAAAGCAGTCTTTGGAATGTCATTAGTTTTAATCTTCAACTAATGATATCCGGAACGAAGATCTATCTTTGAAAAGATTCTGGAGCCTTGCAACTAGTCAAAAAGGTCATCAATGCGAGGCAACATGTACCTATTTTTGATGGTGACATGATTCAACTCCCGATAGTCAATACCAAGTCGCATACTTTCATCTTTCTTCTTCACAAATAGAACATGAGCACCCCAAGGAGACGTACTAGGACGAATGAAATCGATGTCTAATAATTCCTGAAGTTGGGTTTTTAACTCCTAAAGTTTAATAGGAGCCATTCGATATGGGGCTTCGGAAAAGGGTTTTGTACTGGGTTTAAGGTCGATACAAAATTTGATTTCATGCTCTGGGGGTAGGCCAGGAAGTTCTTCAGGGAATACATCAGGAAATTTATTAACAATAGAAATATCATTCAAATCTGACATATTTTTATTTAAATCTGTGACATGTGCTAAGAAAGCTTGGCATCCATTTTTCAATAAACGAATAGCTTTATGGCTTGATATGACAGTGATTGACTTTAGTAGTTTGGTTGCTTGAATTCGCATAATAGGTTGGTTAGGAATATGAAAGCTAACAACCTTACGAAATAATCAATTTTAGCATGATGAGTAGTTAACCAATCAATTCCTAAAATCACATCGAATGCAAATATTTTCAAAGAGATAAGATCAACAGGTAACGTACGGTTGTCGATTTAAATCAAACAAGACTTATAAACAGTGGATGTAATGAAGGTTTCTCCCAACGGAGTTTTAACAGATAAGTCAAAGTTTAATTTCTCCGGAGTTAAATTTAATCGATGAGCACAAGTAGGAGAAATAAAAGAATGGGTAGAACTGGTATCAAATAAGGTATAGACTTCGCAAGAGTTTATGATTAGCTTACCCATGATGACTTCGTTCAGGTTCCTCACTCTTTGGGAGGTTACGACAAACGCTCTCCCTTGAACTACCGACTTTGACTCCTCTGGGATGACCTTTAGTGCCTCCATCCCTGCTGGACTTGGCTTTACTGCACGACAAAATCAGGCTAGGTGACCTTCTCTTCTGCAATTATAACACTGTAGACACTCGAAATTTTATACATACCTGTTACTAACATTGCAGGAGGGCAAAATTATCTTTCAGAGATAACCCTTGAAGACAGCTCAGTTCAACCCCAAAGACAACCCTTGGATATTCAGTATTACCATCTCAGAGATAACCTCGAGACATCTAGCTCAGACCCGAAAATACTACCGGAAGTTTCAACCTCAACCCCGAAAACAACACTGGGAGTTTCAGCGTCAACCTCAGAGATAACTCCGAGGAATGCAGTTCAAATAGTAGAAATCACAACGGAGTAGACCTTGTCATTTCGGAGATAACCCCGAGATACTCAGTCTCAGTCCCGAAAACAACATCGGAAAAGACAGCGTCAACCTCGGAGATAACCCCGAGGCATGCAGTTTCAGTTCCGGAGATAACCTCGAAAATGCTTATTTCAAACCCATGCAATCAGCTTCAAATACTCGGCAATGGCCCCGAGGAACTCATTTCCCAAGTCCGTAGATAACCCGAGAAGTCAGGCACATCTTGGAAACAACACTGAGGACGGTCAACACCTACAGCAGTCCAATCTCTGAGATAACCCTGAGCAACGACCGTTAAATCAGCTCAAGCCGGAGATAACCCCGGTGAAGGGCAGAACTGTTATTTTTCCATCCCAACCCCACATTACGTCGTCTCAACATTTATCACGTTGCACGCGTGCACGTACTTCGAGACGACGGGACCCGCAGAACTTGGGGCACCCCGGGCAGCCACAGATGCATCTGCCACAGAGGGATTGGGGCAGCCATTTTGAAGAGAGAAAAGACGAGGAAGCCCTGTCCAATTTGTTTTGTATACACTATAAATCGAGTGCTTTCTCATTTTAAACACTTGTGAGCTCATATATTGTTATATTTTTACCGGCGAGAGCCGAGTGTTCATCCCTTTAAAGTTATTGAAGTCTTCTTTGGCAGTCCACTATAAGCCTTCTTACACACTTTAAAACCTTTCTCCACTACTGTGCACACATCATTTTTCACGTTGAGAGTCGTGTAGCGTGTGTATGCCTGGACTTCGGTCTGTTGCTTTTATTTCTTTTTGTATATATATATATATATATATATATATATATATATATATATATATATTTACATTTCTGTCAGGACTGGAGTTTACTTCATGGCCTTTTACTGCTTTATTTACAATTGGTCCCGCCTAGAGCTTACTTCGTGGCGGTTGATCGTTTTTACTGCTTTATTTATATTTTGTCCCGCCTGGAGTTTACTTCGAGGCTATTGATCGTTTTATTGCTTTATCTATATTTTCCAATCCCCCATGGAGGTGCTTCGTGGTGGTTGATTGGTTTTTATTGCTTTATTTATATTTCTGATCCCCCATGGAGGTGCTTCGTGGTGGTTGATCATGTCTCTATATATATATTTACCGCTTTTATATATTTATATTTCTGATCCCCCATAGAGGTACTTCGTGGTGGTTGATCATATCTTTATATATATATTTATCGCTTTTATATATTTACATTTTTGATCCCCCATGGAGGTGATTCGTGGTGGTTCATCATATTTGTATATATATATTTACAACTTATATATATATAACTGTTTATAGCTTTCGTACAAATTGCTACATCATGTGAGCCTAGAAATCATGTGATCACAAATTCAGTCTACTGAATCTAGATTTGGTTCCCGTGATGGACATTTTCAGCTGTACACGGCTTGTAAATTATTTGTGGTGTTTGAATTTCCTTAGATGGCTCTCATGCCCATAAGGAGTTCGACACTGTTTTGTATATTATTTTCTCGAAGATGCTTCGCATCTCAAAAATAAAAGTAATCAAGCCGAACACATAATAAAATGGAAGTATCAAAGGCCTCAATTATTATTAAGCATAAGGGTTTGAAAAAGCCTCTTTTTATAAAACATCACTGCTATATCTTGTTAAAACTGAATTTTTATATAAATTCAAACCCTTTGTATATAGGTGCAAACGAGGTATAACACTACTTCTAAATAACTGTACATTGACCCACACACAAACACAATCATATAACAGTTTCTTGAAAAGTGGCGATCACAGTGACAACACGGATGTCGGGGGGTGCCTAAAACCTTCCCTCCACATAAGTAACTCCCCGGACCCTAACGTATCTTGGCTTCACAGATCCGTTTAGCAGTGTCACATCACTTGGTCAATGTGCAAACCTTTTCTCGGTTGTGTTGGTACAACCATTGAAAAAACCAACTGGCAACTCTTACAGTCAAATCGTCGACATATAAATATCGGACCTTTTCACAACTTATTTTTTCAAATAAATCTCACCTAACATGAGAACTCCAAAGAACAAGAACAGAAAAGGGACAAGTAAAATTCCAACGTCGACAGGTGGTGACTCTGCGGGGGACACCAATAAGAGGACTTAAGCCGCCATTCCAAGCTTTTCAAAACTGTTATATGCTTGTGTATGGATGGTGCATTTACATTTGATGGATGTGTATGAATGCATTTACTTACTGTACTTAATGTTTTACACTATATCTGCTTGTGATATTAGTGCTTCGAACACAAAATCATTTTCATAAATAGTGAGACACGTTGTATGTGAATGTATGTTGTGTGGTTCCTCCATTAGAAGGCTATCTTGTCGGTGTTTGATTACTGGACTCGTGGGAAGACTAATTCCAATGAGGCTTAGGAAATGCACCACCCAAATTCGCTCTAGTTGAAAGACGGGATTAACTTCCCATCGAGTAAATTGCGATGATTTGGAAACCTTCATGCCAAAAAGTTGCGAGGATAGCCTAAGATAGGTCAGCCTCTGATAAACCAAACGCGGAGGAAAGTCTCTTAATGCTTTCCATTTTCAATTACTTGTAATTTCATTCTATATCAATCTCAATGTAATGGGAAATATGAAGAAATATGTGCACATGCATATTTACAAAGTATTAACACGCTATCCTGTATTACAAACAGCTAAGATCTGTATTGTAGGATAATAATCCTAAAACGGATACATCATATAGCATGTAAACATTTATACATTCCCTAAAACTAAACTACGTTAGTTTTTCGCAGGGAAGCAATCAGACCTATTACCCGGTCAAAGTCCAAAAAAACCACGAGCCTACATCCAATTATGTCTTCATCTGACCAGGCTAATCTTAATCATGTCTCCTGGGAGGATTTCGACGAATTAAGTAAACAAATCACAGATTTGGCTGTTCTGCTTAAAGAACTACACCAATCTACTCAGGATTCAGGGATACCCATACATGCTGAATCCTCTGCACAAGAAGGAACCCAAGGTTCAGATAAAGCCATTCCAGTACATGAGCTGTAGTTGGATGCAACTAACAAAATTCATGATACCACCCATCTCAAAGAAGATCTAGACACCGGTGATATCAGAAAGAAGGTCCTTCAAATGGAAGAGTACATCCGTTCTATCAAAGAGATTGGAGCACATGGGAGTATTTCATAGTAGACCTTTGTATATTCCCTGGTGTGCATTATCCAGAGAAGTTCAAGACTCCTGACTTTGAAAAGTATGACGGGCTAAGAGATCCTTACACACATTTGAAGGTATTCGTTGGAGAACTTGGATCTTATGCCGAGGATGAGAAGCTTAGAATGCTGTTTTTCCAGAAAAGTCTAACTGGAGAAGCCCGATCGTGGTATATCAGATTAGACAGTTCAAAGAGTCGTAGCTGGGAGGAGCTAGCTCATGCCTTCCTCACTCAGTACAGCTTCCAGTCTCAGATGGCCCCTGACCGGTACCAAATTACTAAAGTCAGGAAGTAAACTAATGAATCAAAGAGTATGCTCAAAGGTGGAGGCGCCTTGCTGCTCAAGTTGTTCCCTTTATGAATGAGTCAAAAATGGTTATGACCTTTATAGACATACAAGAAGCTCCTTTCTATGAGAGGGTGTTAGCTGGTATTGGCAAACCATTCTCTGAAATGATTAAGCATGGGGAGATGGCTGAGATGGGATTGAAGTCAGGAAAGATTCAAGACCTAGCTGCCCTTAAAGATGTTGCTCAGTACATCCAGTTCGGAAATTATGGAAATAACCCCCGGAAGGTCCATAAAAAGAAAGAGGAGGATGTTTCCTTGATACTACAAGGTTAGAAAGGCAGTCAGAATATGTCTATCCAAAGGAGAAATTACACTCCCTTTCAAGCACAGTCTTCAAACCCTCTATTACCTAAAGGTGGAAAAGTCTGATGCACTCGAGTGTTCACACCTTTAGCGGACTCACTCGAGAACATTCTTAATCTTCTGACCACTCAGAAGAAAATTACACATCTTCTTCCACCAGCCAACCCGAATGGGAGGGGTTTCAATGCTACTCGGAAGTGTGCTTATCATGCCGGGGCACCGGGACATGATACTCAAGATTGCTGGGCCTTGAAACACAAAATCCAGGATTTGATCTATAACGGTGAGATTGTGGTCACCAAGCCCGATCAACCTCATGTGCAAGACAACCCTCTTCCTCAACACAAAGAAGAAGAGATCAATATGATTAATTTGAGCAATGGACAGAGTTCCAATTTTAATGATGGATCTTCCCAGGCTAGCAAGGATGGTGCTGATAAGTGGGACTATGCAAAGTTCTAGTTTACCATGGAACGAAAAATGAATGCTCCGCGTGAGCAACTTAACCAATTGGCAGAACTGGTGGTCAATCAGCATCAAGTCATACGCCAATTATTTAGTCAGGAGCATGCCAGTCACCTTCCTGTTGTCACGAACACTCCACCACATACTCCAGAAAATGAAATAATGGAGGATAAAATTGCAAAAAGAGCAAGTGCTAAAGCCCGTCGAGATTTTGCCCACAATAGGGAATTTACATACCTAGGCCAACCGATGAAAGAAATACTGTAGATGCTGATAAATGAAGGAAGAATCACAAATCTGCTCCCTCAAATCAGCCCGCATTCCAAACGGTTTGATTTCAATGGAGTGTGCCGATATCACTCCCAATCTCGCTGTCACAACACGGAAGAATGTTGGGCACTCCACCACCTTATTCAGAATTTAATTGACAGCAGTGTCTTGCAGATGGCAGACGATGATGTTATAGTATTGGAGAGTGAGGACGTGTTTCCTACTAAGTGGAAGGAAGTAGTAGCAGTCATATCTGATGAGACAGATGCAGCTACTCCCTCACATATAATCCAACCAATTCAACTCAAAGGAGTTGACAATCCTTTGAAAGTGGCTGCACTAGAGCCAATTATCTTGCAATTCAGACTACAATATCATGTTGTCAACCTACAGAAAGTTCCATGGAATTATGGAGGGGCTAAAGGATCCACATCACACAAAACTATTGTAGTGTCGAAGGATAATCCACTGTATCTTCCCCAACTGGTGATGAAGCCTACCATCAAGTTAAAGGGGAAGATTCCCATGGAAAAAGTGGAAGAATTTTTCCGTACTATGGGCCATAATGAAGCCGAGGTGGTTTTAAGCTTAAAAGAAGCTCCACATCAGATTTCCATAATGGACTTAGTGTTCTCTTCTGAAGATCACAGGAAGGTCTTGTTCAGGGTTTTGGAAGAAGCCTAACTGCCTAAGTCAATAGATGTTGAGAAATTCCAGCATCTCATGGAACACATTTTTAACAACAATGTGATATCTTTTACAGATGACGATATACCTCCCAAAGGGACCAGTCATTGCAAGCCGTTGCACATTACGGTTTTGTCCTCCGGATATATGGTGGGGGGGAGTCTTGATAGATGGGGGTTCGTCCCTGAATATCTATCCTTATGCCACTTTGGTGAAGATGAACATCAATCTCAATCGGATCCGAAACAACCATACCGTTATCAAAGCTTTTAATGGATCTTGCCGAAACTCTGTCGGAGAGATTGAATTGCCAGTGGAGTTTAGTCCACATACATTCTGCATGTCTTTTCACTTTCTAAAAATAGATACAGGATATAACCTGCTTCTTGGAAGACCGTGGATTCACATGGCCGGGGCAGACCCCTCCACTCTTCACCAACAACTTAAGTACATTATCAATAATAGCCTAGTCACTGTCAATACTGAGCTGGAATGTCCTGAACAAGGTGACATACCACTCATCAGCTTCAATTCAGAAGTTGAGCTGGACAGTTTTCATGCCTGGAGGTGAGTAACACTCACTACCATCCTCTTGGGGCGCCACCTCTCATACCCCAAAATTCTGCCGAAGTAATAACGGCCACTCAAGAAATAATGTCGTTGGGATATCAACCTGGACAGGGGTTGGACAAAGACAATCAGGGCATCAAGCGTCCCATTCAATGTCCCAGTCAAACAGGGACAACCAGACTAGGATATACTGCTAGTTCCAGTCGCAGGAATCCTCATAAGCATAAACAAATTCCTTCAGCTTTATCCACACGGCGAATATCTCCACCTACAGTTCCTGAGCCTGTCCGGTCTCCGGTAAAGGTGCCGACCCATGTAATGGCCATGTTATTTTCCAATCCGATACCGGTAAAGGAGAAAGAAGTCCTAGTTCCAAATCCTAAAGTGGAAGAAGAGGAACGGAGACGTAAACATGACATTACCTAGATGATGTCAAACATACGCATCATTGTCCATGATGAACATATAAATATATACACCCTAGACGATGATTGCCTAGACGTAATGGCCATTATTCGGGAGGAGGAGGAAAATGACAACCCCTCCATCACTGCAGTCCATCAGGACTTCACCCTTGATAATTGGAGCAGCAGTCCTTGCATTGGTCAACTAGGGTAAAACGGGCAGAAACTCTTTCTACCCTGTAGATAATAATAACTGCTTACTTTTCTATACAGTATTAGCAGTTATTTTGTCAGTACATGCTAACACTTTGTATAATTGAACAGTTTCATATATATTAAGTGAAGGCATATTTTGTTTCAGGACTCTGAATTTAAATGTGCCTATACTTGCTGATAAGGTGCCTTTTCTCCACAAGGATTGTAACTTTGATGAAAAGTTGGACTCAAACTTGATAGAAATACAAGAGGACAGTGAGATACCTCAAGAGATCAAAGAATGGGTCGAAGACAAACCCAAACCCAACCTTGATCAAACCACTTCGTTCAATCTCAAAACTTTAGAAAGCCCTAAATTAATCCAGATTGGTACAGACCTCACTCCAAACCAAAGGAATGACATGGTTACGTTATTAACCCAATTCCAGGATGTGTTTACATGGTCTCATGAAGACGTGGTGGGTTTGTCCACTGACATTATCATTCATCGCCTCCCCATCAAAGAGGGATTCAAGCCAGTCAGGTAGAAGCTCGGGCGATTAAAACCTGAGTGGAGTTTAAAGGTTAAAGAGGAAATTGTGAAATAATTTCAAGCGGGCATCATCATGGTGTTTACATACCCTGAATGGCTATCAAACATAGTCCCCGTGCCTAAACCAGGAGGAAAGGTGCGAGTTTGTGTGGATTACCATGATCTGAATAAAGCTTGCCTTAAAGATAGCTTTCCCGTGCCATTTATCCACAGTCTCATTGACAATACTACTCAATACGACATGTACTCCTTTGTTGATTGCTTCGTAGGGTACCATCAAATTATGGTTGCTGAAGAGGATCGTGAGAAAACTATATTCATCATGCTTTGGGGAACCTTTTGATATAGACGGTTGTCATTCGGCCTCATCAATACCAGAGCTACCTACCAGCGAGCCATGATGGCTCTTTTCCATGGTTTAATGCAGAAGGAGATAGAGATCTATGTGGATGACATCATTGTCATGTCCCGGAGGGAGGAAGACCACCTAGACCATCTTAAAAAGCTCTTCAACAGGTTGCGTAAGTACAACTTGAAGTTGAATCTAGCCAAGTGCACCTTTCGCGTTAAATCGGGCAAGTTGCTAGGATTCCTAGTCAGCCACAAGGGGATTGAGCTGGATCCCACCAAAATCCAGGCCATCAAAGAAATGCCCATTCCTCATACAGAGAAGAGAATACGAGGATTTTTGAGAAGAATCAACTTCATTAACAGATTCATCTCCCAACGCACAACAACCTGTGAGCCTATTTTCAAGTTGTTAAGGAAGAACTCCTCCATGAAATGGAATGATGAGTGCCAGAAGGCCTTCCTTACAATCAAAGAGCAGCTAGTCAAAGCTCCTGTTTTGGTACCACCCTAGGATGATATTCCCATATTCATGTACATGTCCATAAGTGACACTGCCATGGGCTGCATGCTGGGATAGAAAGATGATAGAGGCCAAGAGCGAGCTATCTACTACCTCAGCAAAAGATTCAGCAATAGTGAACACAAGTACACTCTGATTGAGAAGACTTGTTGTGCTTTAGCATAGGCTTTGACGAGGTTACATCATTACCTCCATGGTCACACAATCCATCTCATATCCCGCATGGATCCTCTCAAGTATTTGTTCAATAAACCAATGTTAAATTGTAGGCTGTCCAGATGGCAGTTGATCCTACAGCAATTTGACATCATCTACGTAACGTAAAAGTTCGTTAAAGGACAAGGAATTACGGATCAACTGGCTGCCGCACCTTCAAGGGATTTCAAACCCTTGGAAACATACTTCCCCGATAAAGGGGTAATGGCAATTCAGCAACACCACCAGTACGATGCACACCAAACCTGGAAGATGTATTTTACTGGAGCTGTAAACATGGAAGATGTTGGGGCTGGAGCAATTTTAGTATCTGTTACAGGGGAGCAGCATCCCGTCGCCGTCAAATTGCAGTTTGCCAACACCAACAACACAGCTGAGTATGAAGGCTGTATCATGGGGCTAAAACTTACCCAATCAACGGATATCAGACGGTTAACTGTCTTTGGAGATTCCGAGTTGGTAATCAGACAAACCACATGAATCTATCACACCAAAGGTTTACACTTACTGCCTTACCATCGGCAGGTTCTACAGATGGCTTCGGAGTTAGAAGAAATATCGTTCCTCCATATTCCTCGGAATAGGAATGATTTTACGGATGCACTAGCAACCTTGGCCTCCTTGATCAACATACACGACAAGGAAGACATGCCAACCCTCATATTTTCTCAACAAAAGGCAACAGCCAATGGGAATTATATTGGAGAAGTATCGGATGAGCTACCTCCCACCCAACACCATTGGTATCAACATATCAAGGAGTACTTACAAGATGGATCTACACCCGCTGAGGTGATCCCGACTGAAAGAAGGCGGATCCATTGACTGGCTATGAAATTCTACCTGAGCGAAGATGCACTCTACAAAAGAGATGCAGGAGTATGTCTCCTCAGATGTCTGGACAAGGACCAAGCTCAGAGGCTCATGGATGAGATCCATGGTGGAGTATGTGGCCCACACATGAGCGGCCATCTACTTATAAAGAAGATCCTAAGAACATGGCATTACTAGCTCTCTCTCATGGCTGACTGTGAGGACCACGTCAGGAGATGTTATTAGTGCCAAATTCGTGGGAATGCTATCCACGCCCCTCTGAGGGAGGTCCATAATATGAGTTCACCTTGGCCTTTCTCAATGTGGGGAATGGACGTGATCGGGCCCATCGAGTCCAAAGCCAGTAATCTTCACCATGATCGACTACTTCACCAAGTTGGTAGAAGCAACCTTCTTCCCCAGGGTTACCAAAAAAGTCATCATTGCTTTCATCAGAAACAATGTCATTTGTCGATATGGACAACCAGAGATAATTGTATCAGACAATGCTAAGAACCTCAATAACAAAATGATGGAGGAGTTGTGAAGTAAATTCCACATCAAACATCTCAACTCAGTCATCTACCGTCCAAAGATGAATGGCGTTATTGAAGTGGCTAACAAAAACATTAAGAAGATCATGCAGAAGATGTAACCACAAAGGATGGCCTGATTTATTGCCTCTGACTTTGTTAGCCTACAAAACATCAATGCGCACTTCCACTGGGGTAACACCCTACACATTAACCTATGGGATGGAAGCAGTGCTCCCCATAGAAGTGGAAATAGAATCCCTCGGAGTGTTGATAGACGCTCGGCTTGATGAAGACCAATAGGTAAGAGATAGGTATCACCAATTGTCTCTAATAGACGAAAGACGAGCCGCTGCTATCTTCGACGGTCAGTTATATCAACAATGGATCGCCAGGTCCTACAAAAAAAAGTCCGGCTATGGCAGTTTAAAAAACATGACTTGGTTTTGAAAAAGATCATTGACAATCAATATCAGTCTAAGGGAAAATTTGCCCCAAACTGGGAAGGCCCGTTTGTTGTCAAGGAGGTATTGACAGGAGGTGCTCTCAGATTACAGGAAATGGATGGAGATGAATTTCCACAGCTTATCAACGCAGACACCGTGAAACGGTACTATGTCTAAGGTCACCATCAAGCAAACATTCTTATTTTGGGTCATCAGATACCCCCAGTCATTTCAGGTTTTCTAACCCTCCACTACATACAACTTCTCTTCACGCTCATCTGTCCCATTAGGGACAAACACACTTTTCTAACCAGCAGCCTGGTTTCGGATTGCCAGATCCTTTTCTCTCCACTTGGTTTTGAACCCTTACTCAACTTCGGTTATCCCACTAGGGATTAATCCTTTCACACCTACAGTTTTACCCCACTAGGGATAAGACTTTTTCACACCCACAGTTTGTCATGTACATGGGATTAAACTTTCTCCCCCGCAGTTTATCTTGAACATAGGATCAAACTTTTCATTGGCTGCAAACCGTCCTGAACATGGGGAGAACTACGCCGACCTGATCTCCTTGATACACGGGAGTACGTAGGCAACCATATTTTATATAGTCCTGTCGTAATAAAACAAAAAAACCAAAAACATTTCTACACCCTTCTCATTACAAAAAACAAAAAATAACAAAAATATCTTTACACCCTTTTGCCACATACAGCGTTGAACCTCTTACACCAGGTTCGAACTACGCAGACCTGATCTCTTCTTCAATAGGAGTACGTAGGCAACCACTCATGGTTCGGTCTAACCCCATAACAAAATACAAAAACTTGTCAACGGTACTGGGATCATCATTTAATCCACCACATTTCAATGGCTTCAGACCAAATGGATGGAACTAACTGACCTCCCCATGTAAACGGGAGAATCGGCGACAATATAAGATGTGGTTGATCCTCAAAGAGAAACACCAATCCATAAGAGATGGAACTAACCGGGCTCCCCCATACAAAGGGATTAAACTTTCTCACCCGCAGTTTGTCCTGAACATGGGATCAAACTTTTCATTGGTTGCCAACCGTCCTGAATATGGGGCGAACTATGCCGACCTGATCTCTTTGATACACGGGAGTACGTAGGCAGCCATATTTTATATGGTCTGGTAGCAATAAAACAAAAACAACAAAAAAATTTCTACACCCTTTTCCTTACAAAAACAAAAATAACAAAAATATTTCTACACTCTTTTTGCCACATACAGCATTGAACCTCTTACACCAGGTTCGAACTACGTAGACCTGATCTCCTCTTCAACAGGAGTACGTAGGTAGCCATTCATGGTCCCATCTAACCCCCTACCGAAACACAAACACTTGTCAGCGGTACTGGGATCAACCTTCAATACGTCACATTTCATCGACTTCAGACCAAAGGGATGGAACTACCTGACCTCCTCCTAAATGGGAGGATCGGTGACCATCTAAGCTGTGGTTGTTCCTCAAAGAGAAACACCAATCCATAAGAGATGGAACTAATTGGGTTCCTCTTCAATAGGAGTACTGGCGACCATCTATGGTGCGGTCAATCTCGGAGAGGAAAGTCACACCCCTCTCCACATCTCCATACAGAAACCAGTCCCAAGACACCAAAAATGGTAGGGAAACACACAGATCAACGATCCATTCTGAAATATCTTGAGAAAACTCAATGTCCATCGATCAAGGAGGAATTCAGAATACATCCAGATCACAAGCCTTGAAGAAACATGCAAATATCAAGTAAGCAACAAGGCATAACTAAAAGGGAAGTGACCAAAAATATATTTCATTGCTATATATAATGATGTTTGATATATACAATATGAACTGTACATGACAAAATAGCTGAGTTAGTCTGTGCATGAAAATACAAGCTCATCTACAAATAAGTGTATATGCGAGCTATCAAGCCCAACATGGCATCTCTCTCAGAAGAAGGAGGTAACGTTGTGGTCTCCTGCACAAGGGTATCCACACGAGCTAACAGATCTATAGCCATCTGCATGGTGACACGGTGCTCATCAATATATGCACTCATCTTTGCAATCATGCTAGTTGTAAGGGACCTCATTGTGGTACTATCTGTAATGGCTACATCCCGGGCAGATATATCGACATCCCGCTCAACTATCACGACATCTCTGGCTGATCTGGCCTCATCCCGCTCCTCAATAGCGGTATCTCTATGTGCTAATGCCTCGTCTCTCTCTAATAGAGCGGCATCTCTCCCACCAAGAGCGATCAACATCATGGCTCTAGCCTGATCCCTCTCAAAGGTCATCAGATGAAGACTCTGCTCAAAATACTGTGTTAAATGTTGGATCACGACAGTGCTAGTACTGGGAAAATCTAAAAGAGCTGCTGGCAACCCATGGAATGGCTCCTCCTCGGTGTGGGAATCAACGTCCTCCATGGGCTCTCCACCATCTGAATCAATACTCGTCACTGTGGATACTGTCGCATCCAATGAAGTCTCTGTCTCCATCAACGCAGAATACTCTGGCGAACAACCCAGATGGCTAACAGAAAAAGTAGATATCTCATACTGATCCTAACAAGCATACACCTGGGATCGGTTCTCTACTGATAAGTGGCGAAAAGCTAAATGTTGACCTAACGCCCCATCAAAAGGATGAAAGTCCTAAAACTGTGACATCACTGCAAGCGGGTGGTATGTAGTCATGCCCCTCAAACCAGCCAGAGGGAGATAATCCATGCCAGGAGCGTGAGTAATGAAGCTATAGGGTGAGCTGAGCCCTGAACACCGCATGATGCCAAACGGATCTCTGACCCCTGCCAAGAAGACTGACTAAGACATAGCGTCTGTACACTTCGATGGCTGAAAGGAGTTAGATATAGCTATGTCATGGGGAAAGTAGTACCCGTGTCGGCGAAAAGTGTCAATCGATCTGAAGTGTGACATAAACCACACGTATAACATGACCGAACTGCTTGTAAATACCCCTGTATGGTAGATCCTACAAAATATGGTCGACCTCAACATCTCCGCCACGATCATCGGGATGATGGTATGACCCTCCCTAAGAGCTCTCACTGCCATGATGACACCTATGTCCATCTCGTTCATATACCGTGGCATGTATACATATTCCACTACGCACATCACGAGTACATCCACTCTTGCCAAATGCCGCTGATCTTCTAGTGAGATGAAATCCCCAGAATGTCATGCGTAGCTATCCACCGAGCCAAATCTGTCTATCAGGAAATGTTGGGGTAATACATGGCTGGATGTAATCTCATCCTCTACTACTCTACGCCGCAACCCGATGAGGTTTATGAACTGTCAGCGCATATCTCCGACAGCTATATGAGCGCAAGGTCTGTCTAAGGACAGGGCCGTCAACCACTCGTACTCCTCTAATGTAGGAGTCAACTCCTGGGGTACCAAATTGGAAAACCTATCTCTCCGGTATCTAATGCTCCAGCAAACCCTCCACAAAGCCTGCGGGAACCTGAAACATCAAGAGGGTTATAGAATGCTGTAATAACTGATCTACAGCCACCATATCTAAAGGTGATATACTATCATACCACGACCTCAGACGGGATGCCACCAATATTGGTGGGGTATGATCTATGCGGCTAACTGTCGAAGAAGACATATGTGCATGCCGTATCATAAGACCATCCAGGGGTCAATGCTGAATATCTCTGGACATACATACATATGCATAACATGATACATGCATGACAAATAATATATGGTAATATGATGTAGGGAATGGAAAAAAATACATACATTCCTAAGTACACCATCATCTATATACATCATCTCTGTACAGCTAAAAATATTGGGAAATGGGGCACAGATGCCCTACTATTAACAGAGGCTTATCAAAAGATATAACGAGAATGGGGCATAGCCACCCAATATCTAATAGAGGCTTATCAAAAGGGATAACGAGAATACACATCAGAAGAAGATAATAGTGTCAATATCTACATCATCAATCATGTCCACCTGATGTAACTCCTCCTGAGTCACTGGATCTCTATCAACAGGAATGTCAGGCCTATACAAGGGAGGATCTACACCGGCAAAGCCATATGGGTCACCTGAGGACCAGCGCCTGAGCTGGAAGGATCAAAAGTATCTGCCTCTGAAGGATCTCTACCCAAGTGCCGAATGAAAAAATGTGTCCAGTCCAACTGCTGGGTCAAACAATCAATATGTTTCACATGAGTCGGATCTTGGAAACAGGTCAGCCAATCTGTCGTCATAACGGATCCAGGAACCATATTCCCCATAAACTGAGTGACGCGGGTCTGGGCTCCAATGGTTTCAGGGGACCACTAGTGATGGAATGAAGGCTGAGTATGTGAACCCTCTAACAAGGCATATCCGTTCATACCCATCAATGGGATGTCATGTAAAAACCCAAAACCCTAATAAGATTCGGTTATGTAAAATCCAATTATATCAATAAAATTCTCCGTTCTAAATGTGATATATGTTAATATATACTTTGTTTAACAAATTTGATCAAATAAAATTTTGTCCGAAAAACGTCGTGCTTGACACCTCGTGCTTAAAATTTTCTTTCGAAAACGGACTTTTCAGTATATTTGTTAGGACAAGTTGCTTTGTCGTGCTTACACTGACAAAATGCTTTGCCGTGCTTGTTAGGATTAGTGAGAAATCTAGGTTAGTAACCTTAGCTTAACAAAACCTAACCCTAATTAGCTAATTTAACCCTAATTAGATTGTGTTAACACCTAATCATGGTTAGTAAACTTCAGTTAGGTACTAATAAACATCATTTAACAATCCTAATCATTAAAAACTAAACCCTAGTCAAGATCAGAGAAGATTAGGGCAAAATTAAGCTACTAAACTAACCTAACTAGCTCACAAGTAGGTTAGGAGTCACCAAACCAAGTCCCAAGACTGTACATGAGCTGATAACAACCCCTAAGCAGCACAAGTAACTTATCATCAGATATTTAGAGAGGCAAGTAGGTGAAAAAGACCAAAAAAACCTAAGTTTCTTAAGTTAATAAATAGCAACACATCCTCTGGTGAAACCTATGAATTCTCTAAGCCAAGATACACCTATAAACATACCAAATCAAGCCTGGGTGATAGCAGCATCAAATTCAGTAGCTAGAATCAAAAATCAATCAAGAAAAGGTGCAAACCCTAATTTATAATTAGCTCTTTGATCCTTTGTTAATTTTGTTGTTTAGATGTTTAGAAATATGTATTAGTATGTTATAAAGTATGTTGGATTGGTAGAACATGTTTTCATAACATCTACATGCCTTAATTAAGTATTTTTAGAAATTTGGAAATTTTGAAAAATCTAGTCTGACAGCCGAATGTCAGGGTTTGTAGATTCATATGTGTTTATGTTTAGGTCTGTTAATTGTATGTTACTTGTAGCCTGTTAGTAGGTCTTTAATCTGGAAAAGAAGACAGGTTCATTAGAACCATAGATTGCAAGTTATAAGTGGTCAAAGTGCGTTGACCGTTCACGGTTTGTAGTTTTCTGGGTTACCTAGAAAACTCAAGAACAGTCGAACCGACTACCTTGACCAACCTTTTTGATCGCTTTCTGTTTGTTGTTTTTGTAATGTCTTGTTCTAGATTAACACCCTGATATATGTACTACATCTCTATGATATTAAATTGCATAAACAACTCATAGGATTACTGGAATTAATGGTCAAAATCCGTTGACCGAACTTGACCAAGTTTTCTGAGTAACCCAGAAAACTGAAGAACACGAAGAACAACGTTTGGCTGTACTTTGACCAACATAATTAGAGACCTTAGAGTTATGATTTATTCATGTTAATGTTATATTTATGTACCCTGACATATATACTACATGCTACAACAAACACAACACACATCTAATATATATAATCAAAGATATTAAAGCCACGATATCGTTGACCGGCTTTGACCACTGTTCTGGGTTTCCCAAAAATTCAAGAACAGCTCTGACAGTGACTTTGAACCTCTATAACTTCTTGTTATATATAGGTTAAAGCATGAAATTTGCTTGATGTTGTACTACTGTAAGAGTACTATAACACCAATATTTGTCTAAACCTAGAATCATAATCCATAGCTAGATAAAGCATAGTCAAGCTGGTCACTCGACCATGACCAAACTGTTGCCTAGAAACTCAAGAACACCTACAGCAACACTTTCTGTCACTGAAGGGCTTTAGCGACGGAGAGAAATTGATTTTTCTAAAAATTAAATTATAAAAATTAGAAATAATTAATAATTAATTATAAATAAATACAAAAAACATTTTTAAAAATTATATTAAATAATTATAATTAATTTCTGATATTTTTATATAAATTCAATAAATATTTTATTTTATTTAGATATTATTAATAATTAACTTAATAATAAAGTAATAAGAATAATTATTTATAAATACAAAATAATTATTAAAAAATAATATTAATGATATAAAAATCATAATAAGTGGTTATAAATTATTTAAAAATAAAAAAAATGTGTTTTTAAAAATTTTTAGTAAATATTAATTACCTTTAAATAGAAATAAATGATTTAAAAATAATTTAAAGGATAAATAAATGTTTTAAAAAATATTTAAAAACTTCTAAAATTATTATAATGGATATATAAATTTTCTAAAAATATAATAAATTTTATAAATA
The DNA here is from genome assembly GCA_016801055.1 of Panax notoginseng. Lineage (NCBI taxonomy): Eukaryota > Viridiplantae > Streptophyta > Magnoliopsida > Apiales > Araliaceae > Panax > Panax notoginseng. Next base: position 129,011,854 of record CM029019.1, read on the forward strand.
AAATTTAGTCCATATATCAACTTATTTAATATTCGGTAAAGGCTTTTGAACACCGAAATCTTATTGAATCTAACCCGATTTTTATATAAATGTTATATTTGAGTATTGTCATCAATACTAATGTGTTAGATTTATATATATAAACATCGTAGGTATTTATTAAATGAATTGAGTAGCATAACTTGACTGATCTACGCTCAGGCAAGTTCTTCTTAAACCTTAACTTACTTATGCAAATTTCTTAAACTCTGTTTATTCGTTGAACAAGATTTTATCTTGATATGCTGTTGATATAATATATTACACCCACATTTGAATTATCATTTATTGTAAGGTTATTGCTACAGCTTCAGCATAACTAAGAAATGAACAGTTTATTCATATTAATTGTTAAGCTTAAATTGTTGTGTCAAACCAAATTGTTTGGTGAGACATCCTATTATGAAGTTGGGTATCCCATATGGGATCATTCGGTCGATAATATATTAACACTAATTTGGGTGCATTTGAGCACTAGTAGGATGAGATTCATAGTCCTAAGATATTGAATAGGTTGATCCCCTATCTCATATCTAAACAAATTTTTTAAGTCTGTGTGACTGACAGAAATAAAAATCCATATTAAAATGGTAACAACTATCAGTCAAAATTTGAATTGTTGTATTTCTTCAAATCATATATTGTTATAAATACAAAACTTGCTGAGCATGTCATAACTCACCCTTGCAAATTATTCCCTTTGTAGTTTTAGATGGTAATCCTGAAACATCTGGAGTAGATAAAGGGAAGCGTCCCAGCTTAGATTAGGTTATATTCATATCTAGTTGAATACTCTGTAATAAGAAACTCGATATAAGAATCATGTAATCGAATCTTAATAATATGATATATATATATATATATATATATATATATATATATATATATATATATATATATAACATCTTTTATTTCCGCAACCGTGTTTTCTTACATATATAGATATAAATTTAGAATTCTTGAAGTCTAGTTGAGATCCTTGGGAACTATTCATCTGAGTGAGGATATTAGTAATATGGACTATTCATGTTATTACTGATATTCTAGATTTTGGATAAATAGTTACTATCGATACGATAATATAAATTCACATGGCATAGACTATAAATCTGTGTGAGGATATTAGTAATATGGACTGTTCATGTTATTACTGATATTCTGGATTTCGGATAGATAGATTCTATTCACATATATAGTTCATATATCCAAGTGAGGGTATCCAAACACAGTAATAGTTCTCTTAAGAATTGCCATCTGTTATGGGATACTATGAATCTTAGATCTATGTGAATTATATGTGTTAGTCCCTTAATTTAATATAAGCTTATAATTAGATACCATGGGTGTATAGATTTAAATACGTTATATTGATTTTTTGTAAGCACCATATCAGATGCCATGGGAGTATAGATATGGGGGCGTTACAAGTTTGGTATAAAAGCCCAAGGCTATAGATAAAAGGAAGAGAAATCTTAGTATATAGTCTTCGAGTCCGTAAAAATTTTAAAGTACACCTAAAATATAATATAAAATTATTATGTTGTGTAAATTTCTATACCAGTATTAAGGGAGTTTTATTTTATAGATGGCCAACTCCAATGCTGAAGAAATGGTGATAGCAAACAATCCACCACAAATTGAGTCATTTGTAGCTAGTGATGCAGAGGATGAAGAATTGCTTCATGATCAGCAACTACTAGATGATGAGGAAGAGGAAGATCCAGTAGCAGGATAATTAATAAGAATTGGTGAACATGATGAAGCAATGGCATCACTAATGAAGACAACAGAATATGAGAATAATAAAATGAAGTTTAGGGCTGATATAGCTGAGGGAATGCTACAACATGAGAGGAAACATTGTCACTGACTAAACGTACAACTCCACCTTGCACAAAGGGGCAGGAAGAAAATTCAGTCAAAACTTTTTAAAACATCTCTGGGTGTTCGAGATACTTTTAATGATTTGCAGCACCGAATAGTTTGATATCCGGTAAAAGAGAAAAAAAACTGCTTATCTCATCGATCGATCTGTGGTTTGTCACATGATTAAGGATTCCTTTAATGATATCAATGAATTCTAGATAGTAGTATAGGTGGTTGAATGCTTTATATTAGTATGAATAAAGAAGCATTCAAAGTTTGTATTGTAACCAGTGTTCTGTAAGATAGTAGTATGTTTAACTATTAAGTTGTTTTGTACGACTTTTGTGATATAAATAAACGATATGTTTGTATTATCCAAATTCTTATGTGAATTTTGTTGTTGTTTTGTATTGAATTATGCCACCAAGCAGAAGACCCCAAAGAGAAATGAATAATGATGGTAATTCTACTCAGCAGTTAGTAGACCTTATGCTAAGAGCTATGAATAGACCTATGAACCAAAACACATCTTTTGAAGATTTTAAATTAGTTAGACCACCTGAATTTAAAGGTATATCATAACCTGTAGACGCTCAAATTTGGATTTCTGAGATACAGAAATTTTTCCTAGTAACCAATGTCAATAATAATTAAAAGACAACTTTTGCAACCTTTTTCTTTAAAGGTGAGGCTAATTATTGGTGGGAATCAACCAAAGGTCGGGTAGAAACTGAAATTGTTCCTTGGGATAGATTCAAAGAGTTGCTCTTTGAAAACTATTTTTCCCAATTCCTGAAAGATCACATGGAAATAAAAATTTTAGATTTGAAACAAGGAGACCTGACTGTAACCCAGTATACAGCCAAGTTCAATGAACTGTCCAGGTTTGCTCCGCATCAGGTAACCACTGAACTTAGAAAGACTCGTAGGTTTCAGGAGGGTTTAAAACCTTAGATTCGGAGTAAGTTGTTAGTACTCCAAATAAAGACTTTATCTAAAATACTGGAGAAAGCTACTATAGCTGAAAAATGAGAATGAAAGTCTTGCTAAATTTCAGCAGGACAAGAAGAGTCAAAATGAGAAAGGGAAACTTAGGACAGAACCCAGTTCAGGTGGGTTTAATAATAAGCGAAAATGGGATAATACTTTTTTTAACAACCCGGGGAAAAAGATAGGTAATACTAATAATAACTTTAGTAATAATATCATTAAACCTTGTCCTACTTGTGGAAAGAAACATAAAGGTCTATGCTTTCATAGCAAATGTTATAATTGTGGACAATCAGGACATCTTTCTCCACAGTGTCCTCTCCCAAATAAAAATAATTTTTTTAATTGTGGTTCGTTGGACCATTTTTCAAAGAATTGTCCCAAACCTAATAACCAAGGAGGAAATGGGAATAGAGTACCAGAGAATAATTAGTCATCAGTAGCTACAGTTGGGGTTCAGAATCGACCTACCGCGAGAACATTTAATATGTCGGTGAGGGATGCTATTGCTTCACAGGACGTGGTGACAGGTATCATCCCTATCAACACTTTAAATGCATGTGTGTTATTTGATTCTGGAGCTACTTATTCATTTGTGTCTGAAAGTTTTTCTAAAAACTTGAATATACCTTGTGAAAAGTTAAAGAAACCATTTTGTTTAGAAATTGCTAATAAAGATAGGATTTCGGTTGAAACCATATTTAGGAACTATAGTGTGGTGATAAAAGGACATAATTTTATGGTAGATCTTTTACCAATCTAGTTGGGAGAATTTGATGTAATTTTAGGAATGGATTGGTTAGTTAACCATAACGCGATGATTGATTGTCATCAAAAATGTATAAACCTTTTGACTGCATCGAAGTTAAAGGTAGTGTTCAACGGTAGTTGTTCACCTAAGCAATCTTGATGTTTGACTATAGTTCAGGCAGAAAGATTACTTAGAAAGGGTTGTTTAGGGTATTTGGCCTATATAGTTGATACTCGATAGGAAGGAGTAAGATTAGATCAAATACCTATAGTTAAAGATTTTTTTGATGTATTTCTGGATGACTTACCAGGTTTACCTCCAGATAGGGAAATTGAGTTTATCATTGATCTTACACCGGGAACGACACCAGTTTCTAAGGCACCGTACAGAATGGCACCTATAGAACTGAAAGAGTTACTTATAAAGTTACAGGAACTCTTAGATAAAAAGTACATACAACCTAGTGTTTCACCATGGAGAGCTCCAGTATTATTTGTAAAGAAAAAAGATGGAACTATGAGGTTATGTAAAGACTATAGAGAGCTAAATAAATTAACTATTAAGAATAAATATCCTTTACCAAGTATTGATGATTTGTCTGACCAATTAAAGGGGGTCGAACATTTTTCAAAAATTGACCTTAGAACAGGTTATCATCAATTAAAGGTAAGAAAGGAGGATGTGTCGAAAATAGCGTTTAGGACACGATATGGACATTATGAGTTTCTTGTAATGTCTTTTGGATTAACAAATGCCCCGACAACATTTATGGATTTAACGAATCGAGTGTTTAATCCATGCTTGGACAAATTTATTGTAGTGTTTATCGACGATATTCTGGTATACTCGAAAACACGGGAAGAGCATACTGAACACTTGAGAGTCGTTTTGGAGATATTACGAAAGGAAAAACTTTATGCAAAGTTTTCCAAGTGTGAATTCTGGTTAAAAAGAGTTCAATTTGTAGGTCATGTAAATGACAAGAATGGAATATCTGTAGATCCAACTAAGATCGAAACGGTTGTGAATTAGGAACAACCAACAACTCCAACAGAAGTACGAAGTTTTCTCAGTTTAGCGGGTTATTATCGATGGTTTATAAAAGATTTTTCAAAAATAGCAACCCTATTAACCAATTTAACTCGAAAGACGGTAAATTATGTCTGGACAGCTAAATGTGAAGAGAGCTTCCAAGAGTTAAAGAAGCGACTGAGCATGGCTCCAGTGTTGTCCTTACCAGACGAGACATGAGGCCTTGTAGTATTTAGTGATGCGTCACACAGAGGTTTAGGGTGTGTGTTGATGCAACATGGGAAAGTGATTGCTTATGCATCACGACAACTCAAAGATTATGAGAAGAGGTATCCTACTCATGACCTAGAGTTAGCCGCGGTAGTTTTTGCTCTAAAAATTTGGAGACATTACTTGTACGAGGAGAAGTGCAAAATATATACAGATCATAAAAGTCTGAAATATATTTTTACACAAAAGGAACTAAATCTAAGGCAGAGAAGATGGTTAGACCTGATAAAGGATTTTGACTGCAAAATCTTATATCATCCCGATAAAGCTAATGGCGTAGCTGATGCGTTGAGTATAAAGAATCAGGATAAATTGAACGCAGTAACCAGCAATGGTAGGTTAATAAAAGATTTTAAAAATTTAGAAATCGATGTGGAATGTCCAACTACCTCTACCCAAAAATTATACATTTTAGAAGGAGTTTCATCTCTACTTGATAGAATCAAAGAGATGCAAGAAAAGGATGAAGAATGTCTAAAGTATAAGTCTAATCTAACTCAGGACAAGTATAACAAATTCAGAATTGATAAGGATGGAATAATAAGATATGAAAATAGAATTTGGGTTCCGTTAAACCAAGCTTTAAAAGACGAAATCTTAAACGAAGCTTATAATTCTAAATTTGCCATACATCCTGACAGTACTAAAATGTACAAGGATTTAAGTTGACACTTTTGGTGGTCAGATATGAAAAGAGAAATAGCTGAATGGGTAAGCAAATGTCTCATGTGTCAAAGGGTTAAGGCTGAGCATCAAAAGCCAAGTGGTTTACTTCAACCCTTACCAATTCCTGAGTGGAAGTGGGAACATATAATCATGGACTTTGTTGTAGGCCTTCCAGCTACACAAAAGGGCTATAATGCCATTTGGGTAATTGTTGACCGTTTAACTAAATCAGCTCACTTTTTTCTTATTAAAATTACTCAGAACTTAGATCACCTTGCGAAGCTGTACATTAATGAAATTATCTCTATACGTGGTGTGCATGTTTCCATAGTATCAGATCGCGATCCACGTTTTACTTCAAATTTTTGGAAAAGTCTTCAGAAACACTTACGAACACAATTAAGATTGATTATAGCTTATCATCCTCAGACTGATGGACAGAGTGAGAAAACCATATAAACATTAAAAGATATGTTGAGAACATGTATCATACACTTCAAAGGAAGCTGGGAAGATCAGTTACCTTTAGTAGAGTTTTCCTATAACAATAGTTATCATGCTAGCATAGGTATGCCACCCTATGAAGCCTTATATGGAAGAAAGTGTAGAACACCTTTGTGTTGGGGTGAAGTCAGGGAAAGACAAATGTTAAGACCTAAAATAATTCAACAAACAACTGAAACCATCAGAATTATACGTCAACGATTACAAGAATCTCAAGATCGACAAAGGAAATACGCGGATCCACATCGTCAACAGCAAAACTTTAACGTAGGAAGCCACGTATTCTTAAAGGTATCTCCTTGGAAGGGCAAAATACGTTTTGGCAAGAAAGGAAAACTATGTCCGAGATTCACTGGACCTTTTGAAATTTTGAGAAGGATTGGTGAAGTTGCTTATGAAATAGTATTACCTCCTGAGTTGAATCATATCCATAATGTGTTTCATGTGTCCGTATTACGACCATACAAACTTGATTATAAACACGTTATAAATTATGAGCCAATCCAAATAGAAGAAGATCTTTCATATGTAGAAGAACTTGTACAGATCGTCGACCGTAAAGAGCAAGTCCTGAGAAATAAAGTGATAGCATCTGGAGAAATCAGAACGTTGAGGAGACTACATGGGAGTTCAAAGATAAAATGTGAGAGAATTATCCTCAATTATTTATTTAACTTTTACTTTAATTTCGAGGACGAAATTCTTATTAGTTGGGGTGAATGTAAAAACCCAAAACCTTAATAAGATTCGGTTATGTAAAATCCAATTATATCAATAAAATTCTCCGTTCTAAATTTGTTATGTGTTAATATATACTCTGTTTAACAAATTTGATCAAACAAAATTTTGTCCAAAAAACGTCGTGCTTGACACCTCATGCTTAAAATTTTATTTCGAAAACGGACTTTTCGGTATATTTGTTGGGATAAGTTGCTTTGTCGTTCTTACACTAACAAAATGCATTGTCGTGCTTGTTAGGATTAGCAAGAAATCTAGGTTAGTAACCCTAGCTTAACAAACACTAACCTATTTAGCAAAACCCTAATCCTAATTTGTAAACCTAACCCTAATTAGCTAATTTAACCCTAATTAGATTATCTTAACACCTAATCATGGTTAGTAAACTTCAATTAGGTACTAATAAACATCATTTATCAATCTTAATCATTAAAAACTAAACCCTAACCAATATTAGTGAAGATTAGGGCAAAAATAAGCTACTAAACTAACCTAACTAGCTCACAAGTAGGTTAGGAGTCACCAAACCAAGTCCCAAGGCTGCACATGAGCTGATAACAAACCCTAAGCAACACACGTAACTTAGCATCAGATATTTAAAGAGGCAAGTTGGTGAAAAAGACCAAAAAAACCTAAGTTACTTAAGTCTATAAATATCAACACATCCTCTGGCCAAACCTACGAATTCTCTAAGCCAAGATACACTTATAAACATACCAAATCAATCCTAGGTGACAGCAGCATCAAATTTAGTAGCTAGAATTGAAAATCAATCAAGAAAAGGTGCAAACCCTATTTCATAATTAGCTCTTTGATCCTTTGTTAATTTTGTTATTTAGATGTTTAGAAATATGTATTAGTATTTTAGAAAGTATGTTGGATTGGTAGAACACGTTTTCATAACATCTAGATGCCTTAATTATGTGTTTTTAGAAATCTGGAAATTTTGAAAAATCTAGTCTGACAGCCGAATGTCAGGGCTTGTAGAGTCATATATGTTTATGTTTAGGTCTGTTAATTATACGTTACTTGTAGCCTGTTAGTAGGTCTTTAATCTGAAAAAGAAATCAGGTTCATTAGAACCATAGATTGCAAGTCATAAGTGGTCAAAGTGTGTTGACCGTTCACAAATTGTAGTTTTCTGGGTTACCCAGAAAACTCAAGAACAGTCGAACCGGCTACCTTGACCAACCTTTTTGATCGCTTTCTGTTTGTTGTTTTTGTAATGTTTTGTTTTAGATTAACGCACTGATATATATACTACAAATCTATGATCTTAAATTGCTTAAATAACTCATAAGATTACTGGAATTAATGGTCAAAATCCGTTGACCGAACTTGACCAAGTTTTCTGGGTTACCCAGAAAACTAAAGAACACGAAGAACAACGTTTGGCTGTATTTTGACCAACATAATTAGAGACCTTAGAGTTATAATTTGTTCATGATAATGTTATATATATGTACTCTGACATATATACTACATGCTACAACAAATACAACACACATCTAATACACAGAATCAAAGATATTAAAGCCACAATACCGTTGACCGGCCTTGACCACCGTTCTGGGTTGCCCAGAAACTCAAGAACAATTCTGACAGTGACTTTGAGCCTCTATAACTTCTTGTTATATGTAGGTTAAAGAATAAAATTTGGTTGATGTTGTACTATTGTAAGAGTACTATAACACCAATATTTGTCTAAACCCAGAATCATAATCCATAGCTAGATAAAGCATAGTCAAACTGGTCACTCGACCATGACCAAACTGTTGCCCAAAAACTCAAAAACACCTACAACGACACTTTCTGTCACTGAAGCGCTTTAGCGACGGAGAGAAATTGATTTTTCTAAAAATTAAATTATAAAAATGAAAAATAATTATTAATAAATACAAAAAACAGTTTTAAAAATTATATTAAACAATTATAATTAATTTCTGATATTTTTATATAAATTCAATAAATATTTTATTTTATTTAGATATTATTAATAATAAAGTAATTAGAATAATTATTTATGAATACTAAATAATTATTGAAAAATAATATTAATGATATAAAAATCATAATAAATGGTTATAAATTATTTAAAAATAATAAACAATGTGTTTGTAAAATTTTAATTAACTATTAACTACCTTTAAATAGAAATAAATGATTTAAAAATCATTTAAAGGATAAATAAATGTTTTAAAAAATATTTTAAAACTTCTAAAAATTATTATAATGGATATATAAATTATCTAAAAATATAATAAATTTTATAAATAAAATTTAGTCCATATATCAACTTATTTAATATTCGGTAAAGACTTTGAATACTGAAACCTTATCGAATCTAACCCAATTTTTATATAAATGTTATATTTGAGTATTGTTATCAATATTAAAATGTTAGATTTATATATATGAACATTGTAGGTATTTATTAAACGAATTGAGTAGCATAACTTGACTGATCTACACTCAGGCAAGTTCTTCTTAAACCTTAACTTACTTATACAAATTTCTTAAACCTTGTTTATTCGTTGAACAAGATTTTATCTTGATATGTTGTTGACGTAATATATTACACCTACTTTTGAATTACCATTTATTGTAAGGTTATTGCTACAACTTCAACATAACTAAGAAATGAATTGTTTATTCATATTGATTGTTAAGCTTAAATTATTGTGTCAAACCAAATTGTTCGGTAAGATATCCTATTATGAAGTTGGGTATCCCATATGGGATCATTCGGTCGATAATATATTGACACTAATTTGGGCGCATTTGAGCACTGGTAGGATGAGACGCATACTCCTAAGATATTGAATAGGTTGATCCCTTATCTCATATCTAAACAAATTTTTAAGTCTGTGTGACTGACAGAAATAAAAATCCATATTGAAATGGTAACAACTATCAGTCGAAATTTGAATTGTTGTATTTCTTCAAATCATATATTGTTATAAATACAAAACTTGCTGAGCATGTCAAAGCTCACCCTTGCAAATTATTCCCTTTGCAGTTTTAGATGGTAATCATGGAATATCTGGAGTAGATAATGGGAAGCGTCCCTGCTTAGATTAGGTTATATTCATGTCTAGTTGAATCTTAATAATATGATATATATATATATATATATATATATATATATATATATATATATATATATATATATATATATATAACTTCTTTTATTTTCGCAACTGTGTTTTCTTACATATATAGATGTAAATTTAGAATTCTTGGAATCTAATTGGGATCCTTGGGTACTATTCATCTTAGTGAGGATATTAGTAATATGGACTGTTCCTGTTATTACTGATATTTTGGATTTCAGATAAATAGTTACTATCGATACGATAACATAAATTCACGTGGCATAGACTATACATCTGGGTGAGGATATTAGTATTATGGACTGTTCATGTTATTACTAATATTCTGGACTTCGGATAGAAAGATTCTATTCACAGATACAGTTTATATATCCAAGTGAGGGTATCCAAACACAGTAATAGTTCTCTTGAGAATTATCATCATTTATGAGATATTGTGAATCTTAGATCTATGAGAATTATATCTGTTAGTCCTTTAATTTAATATAAGCTTATAAGCAGATACCATGGGTGAATAGATTTAAATGCATTATATTGATTTGTTGTAAGCACCAAATCAGATACCATGGGAGTATAGATATGGGGGTGTTACATGTCATCGGTGGGTGACTGCAACACATGCCAATAACGCCTGGCAGGAGGCAAGATCGGTACACGAATCTCTCCTGTGGTGCTCCTAATAGCACGCTCTCCTAAATAGAGCTCCTATCCTCCATCCGTGAAGAGAGGAATCCTACGGGTGGATATCACGTGCTCGACCCCAGTCGGGAATCCATACTCAAACCCAGTGGTCAAATGTTCCCCATAGTAGGGAACCCAAGTGATGACATCAGCTGTCAATAGCTCCAACTGTAAACGACAATGGGTGAAACCCTCTACTACAGGAACCTCTGCCAAAATAGAGTGATTTCATCCCCATCCTCGTGGATAGGTATCTAAACCTAACACGCTCACAGGACGCAAACATGGAAGCCTCTTATAGGCCCAAAACTGCCAACACAAAGGTAAAACATCTGCTGTCAGCGAACACTCTTAACCTGTACCTAGGAAATCAAAAGAGAAATACTCACCAGCAAAAATAGGAAAAATCCTAGCCAAGTCTCGATCAAGCCATGCGAACGCATGCGCATTCCCCTGAGGAAGTAGACGAAGGTGTAGGAACCCCAATCATACACTCCGATACGGTCCACCTCCCACGTGGCGTTGATTAAAGTGAATGACACCGTAGAAGAGTTATCTGATATGAAATAACCCCTGGTGATAACCAGGAACAATCACCGAAGAATGTAATCCCTGACTCTCACATTAGCGGGCATGGGCTCACTCAATAGCCCACTCATAGCGTCTATGCTCAAAGGACCAGTACAGATGGTCCTACCCTTGAGCGCCTCAGTCGGGACTCCCAATAAGGATCTGATGGCAGTCGAGGTAATATCCGCCATACATGGCACTGGTGCCCCTCTAAACTCTATACCGGTTATAAATCGCGAATCCATCGGCGTCATCATTACCTCACAATCCAACAAATGGAGAGATTGAGTCTGATGAAACCAGCGCTCAAACAATACACCGAGGTAACCCCAGGGACAACGACTGGGAAGAATGGAAAAGAACGCCCCAAAGCCCCAATCATGCACTATACCTCGGTAATTTGGATGCAGAGCCTGATATAGGGAGTGTATGTTGAACCAGTTCCCTCAAGGTAGTGTAAAGCCGGGAACCTACATCATATGCAAATCAATGTCAAAATCCTTGCTCCTCCTTAATATGAAAAAAGAAGATCAAATCCAGTTGTAACCTTGTTTGCATGCAAGTAAACTGAGGGGTGGCGACTCAAATCACCCCGAAGATCTGGGATAGCCACCTAAATGCCTGGGAAATCCCTTCGGGGAATATGAGCAGTAGGAGCAGAGCCGCCACCGGTACATCCTCCTCCTCGTCCTCGACATCCTGTACATCAACCCGGATAGGACGAATCACCGCCTCCGCCAGACGATGAGGCTGTCTAACTGAACGGGGTCGAGGCACTTCAGAAGCTCTCCTCCGTATACCTGAAGTGGTCTTGCGGGAACTGCTCTACTGATTTGAATCCGTAATGTCTGGACACAAGTCTCCAAATCACCTCAGAAAGGGTGTGGTATTTTCTGAACCTAGACCTTTCAAAATGCATTTAATGAATATATGCATGCATGTATTATTTTAACATATACCTACAGTAGAGTTAAAAATGCATGACTACTGTGACAACTCCAAAATAGGTTCATTCCATCCAACCCATTCTGAGTCGTCAAATACATGGTACAGAAAACAACTACAACTTTATTACAACAATTGTCGTGCAAAATACAACAACACATATGCTGTGAGTTTGGATACAAATATATACCAAATGTGACATTGGACACCATCATGTATCAGCACCTCACAAAGGTACCTTACATAAAGGTACAGTCAAAAACTGTTTTAGAAATTAGAGTCTTTGGGAAGTGCTCAAGGAAACCTTCGTACATGGGAGGCCATGCGTCTAGGTTATGATAGATATCATATGGCCACAGAATTATTCTTGGTTGACCCAATAAATCCCAAAGAAATACGAGAAGATTACTATCATATTCTTCCCAATGGTGAGTCTTCTCTTGACTTATCATTATCTCCACTGTCTTTAATCGTGAATTATACTTCAAACAAACACCAAGATTATATAGGTATTGCTCATAGATATACTCAGCAAGTGGATGAGCACATCCCTATCTTATGATGATACGAGGTTGTATGTCGTTAGACATCTTGTATGATAGTGGCAAACCACCCTTCCAACGTTGGGTACACCTTACCCTATTGGATTCACCAAATAAAACTACTAAATGAACTTTTCTATACTGCTTCGGGAGAACATCCACAGCTAGAGACCACCGTTCTATTTTCCCGTTACCCTCGCTCGACCCAGCTACACTCTTATTACCTGAAAGGAATTGTGAAGCAAAAGGGTGAGCACAACTAGCTCAGTAAAGAATATCATGACTAAAGATAATTAAATTATCAATAGCATTCATCAATAATAAATCAGAGATTTAGAACATATGGTAAATAATAAAAATTTCAACCATAGTTGCAGCGGAACGAGCAATCCATTAGAAGAGTCAAATAGACTATAAAGTCTATTATCTTCTCCATGTTAAAAATCCATCAACAATATTTTATCCATGTAACATCAATCAACAATTCTGGTCCACAATCATATGAATAACTCATAATCATAACTGTAGTTCTAAATTCCTCTTCTCATCCAGGACGAAAATAATTTTCATCACCTATCTTTACCTGAAACATCAAAGATCATGGTTACACCAAATCACATTTCCTGTTCATAATCATACTAATAACTTCATCTTTGCACTACGGCCAAAGATATTCATTTGTATCACCAGTTGGTCATGTTTATCTCAACATCTGTTCATCTTTGCACTACTGGCCAAAGATATTCAACAACATGTCATCTTTGCACTACGGGCCAAAGATATTCATCAACAATTCATCTTTGCACTACAGGCCAAAGATATTAATATCTCAAAGAAATATATAATCATTTCAGAATTTATATAAACAATAATTATAACCATGTTAATCAATTCATCTTTACACTTAAGCTAAAGATATTCAATTATAAATTCAATGGTCATGATCATACCAGTTAACAATTCATCTTTGCACTACAGGCCAAAGATATTCCTCAATCATGATCATACCAATAATTTACACATCTTTACACTCAAGTAAAAGAGAATTTCAACATCAGGGTTATAAAAATATTATATATGATGATAAAAATAATATGATCAACATATAGTTTTAATCTCAAGAGTAATATTCGTAACTCATGAATAGTAAATCGTGAATAGTAACTCATGAATAGTAACTCGACATAAAAAAAGGTAGAAATTCCACAATAAAATCCATACCAATATTTCGGTATAATGATATTGAAAGAATAATATTTCTTAAGCTTATAAATAATTTATTTAATTTGTTTACACTTTACTAAATAATGCATTTAATCATTCTAAAATACCAAACTCATAAGATTTTATCACCAATAATCAAAACCCTCATCAAAAATCTGCATATACCTCATATAGGATTCTCAAGTCATAAAATCCTATTTTTCAATTTTCTTACTTCACATAACATATTTAATTCATTTAATCATAACTAGACCATTTTCATGAAAAATACCAAATCAGTTCCAAAAATATTTCTTTTCTGGAATTTAGCATAATATAGTCCCATAGTGAACATATATTTTTCTCAGAATTTTTAAAAGTTATTTACTATTTTTCATATGGCTAAAACAGCCGAATATTTAGACATTTATCAAAAATTGTACTTTTGTCCAAAAATTCTAAAATTTACAGAGTATACTTCTATCATATACATGTACTCCCAATAAAAATTTCATCAATTTTGGAGTTAACCACAAGGAATTATAAGCGATTACTTTTAAAATAGTCTTTTCTCATAAAATTCATAACTCTCAATCTATAAATCCAAAAATCACCATTTTTGGACACAATCAAGAAAACTCATCAAAATATCATTTCAAATTTTTCCAGAATTTTTGAAAGTCAGAAAAATTACGAAACTGAAAAAAACATAACAACCCTTAAAATTCCTTACTATCCCTTACTATCCCTTACCATCCCTTACCTCAAAAGAGCAGTACTTCTGATCGGTATGCAAAGCCGAAGGAAACTTACACTGAATAGAAACTCTCAAAGTCTCTAAATACTCACAAAATATGCTTCATAATATAGAGAGAGAAAGAAAGAAAACTTGTTTCTGGTGTGATTTTTAATTCTAACTTAGCCCTCTATTTATAGGAAAATTTTAGTAGGCTTGACCTGCAACCTGATGGCTTTACCTGCTACTATTCCCACCCACCACATTTGAAATATAATTCAGCACATTTCTTCACCAATCACAAGTGGGGCCCACCAATTCTAGAATTTTCCACCAAAATGATGAATTCCGAAACTTCAACAATTTTTGAACCAGTCATCTCGTAAAATTCATAACAAATCATACGTTCATTTTTAACGGTTTAAAATTTATGGACATATACTCAACTTATATATGTATAACATATCCAAAAATTACCACGATCCAACGGTCAGATTAAAAACTATAACGCCCGCAAAATATCTCAAAAACCCTAATTTGATTTTCAATACCTCCGTTCCGACAAAAATATAGATAAAATACCTCAACATTAACTCCTTCTTTTTTAACCACAAAAATATATCCCTCATTTATATCCACATAAAATAAATATTTCCTTATCATATGAATCAATAATTAATTATTCACAAATAATATTACAGAATCACATTTATGACAACAGGGCCGTTCCCAGGAAAGAGGGGGCTTTCCAATAAGGATTTCTCCTTACTGGCGCGCAATTAGATGACCAAACCTCTCCTTAGACAGAACTTTCTAGATATTGCCAATAATGTTATCTAATAATACTATTCAAATAATATGAATTATTGATCTGATAATGGGAAATACTGTGCAGCAATAATTATTGAACAACAATAATACAAAATTTCAACGTAGCAATTATTGAATCAATAAAATAAAATATTAAACAATAATTACTGTAACAATTATTGAGTAGTGCCTTCTTACGTAAGAATCAATAATTTCAAAAATACTATGCAATACCGTGTGCTACTGTGCAATAACGCGTATTACTGTATTTTAACCACCGGGTATTCCAACAGTGTTAACGGTAACAACTATGCCGTTATTTGTAAAAACTCAAATTTGTCGTTTTCTTCACCCGACAGTTATTCGTTATGGGGCCCACAAATAGCTGCGCCGTCGTACGAATATTCCCCGACAGAAAGAATATTCCACGACCAAACGAATATTCCCCGACAATAATGATTATTTTATAACCACTTGCGTATTTTAAAAAAAATTCATATTTCACCCATAACTTTAAACTTTTATCAATTTAACCATTTACTGAATAGTAATTATAAGAAAAATTGAATACTTTTATTTCATAAAATTCGGGGTCTTACACCGTCGGGGCATGATACTTTGGTAGATGAAGATGCATGATACCCCCGTCGGGGATATCTACTTCGACATATGAAAACGCGTGACACCCCCGCCGGGGAATCTACTTGATCTTCGCTGACGTGTGCATCAACGGCTGAAATCATCGGATGGCTTCCGACGCTTCATTGGATTTACTAGCCAACGGCTGAAATCATCGGATGGCTTCCGACGCTTCATTGGATTTACTTGACCCCTTCTTTCAATATCATATATAACATTTTTATAACCCTGATGTTGAAATTCTCTTTCACTGGAGTGTAAAGATGGGTAGATTATTGGTATGATCATGACTAGGGTTCTCTTTGGCCTGTAGTGCAAAGTTGAATTGTGACTGGTATGATCATGACCATTGAATTTATAATTGAATATCTTAAGCTTAAGTGCAAAGGTGAATTGATCAACATGGTTATAATTATTGTTTATATAAATTCTGAAATGATTATATATTTCTTTGAGATATGAATATATTTGGCATGTAGTGTAAATATGAATTGTTGATGAATATCTTTGGCATGTAGTGCAAAGATGGCCTGTTGATGAATATCTTTGGCCTGTAGTGCAAAGATGAACTGTTGTTGAATATCTTTGGCCCGTAGTGCAAAGATGGTTTGTTGATGAATATCTTTGGCCCGTAGTGCAAAGATGGATTTGTTAGTATGATTATAAACAGGAACTGTGATTTGGTATAACCATGATCTTTGATGTTTCAGGTAAAGACAGGTGATGAAAATATTCTTCGTCCAGGGTGCGAAGAAAAATTTATAGTCACAATTATGATTATGAGTTATTCATATGATTGTGGACCAGAATTGTTGATTGATGTTACAGGGATAAAACATTGTTGATGGATTTTTAACATGGAGAAGATAATAGACTTTATAGTCTATTTGACTCTTCTAATGGATTGCTCGTTTCGCTGCAACTATGGTTGAAATTTTTATCATTTACCATATGTTCTAAATCTCTGATTTATTGTTGATGAAGGCTATTGATAATTGAATTATCTTTAGTCATGATATTCTTTACTGAGCTAGTTGTGCTCACCCTTTTGCTTCATAATTCCTTTCAGGTAATAAGAGTGTAGCTGGGTCGAGCGAGGGTAACAAGGGAATAGAACGGTGGTCATCATTTAGTAGTTATATTTGGTGAAGAAAATAGGGTGAGGCGAACCCAACGTTGGAAGGGTGTTTTGCCACTATCATACAAGATGTCTAACGACATACAACCTCGTGTCATCATAAGACATGATTATGCACATCTGCTTGCCGAGTATATCTACAAGCACTGCCTATATAATCTTGGTGTTTGTTTAAAGTATAATTCTCAGTTAGATATAGTGGAGATAATGATAAGTCAAGAGAAGACTCACCATTGGGAAGAATATGATAGTAATCTTCTCGTTTTTCTTTGGGGTCTATTGGGTCAACCAAGGATAATTCTGTGGCCATGTGATATCTATCATAACCTAGACGCATGGCCTCCCATGTACGAAGGTTTTCTTGAGCACTTCCCAAAGATTCTAATTTCTAAAACAGTTTTTGACTATACCTTTATGTAAGGTGTTATTGTGAGGTGATGTCCACGGTTGGAACATGAGTCACATTTGGTATATATTTGTATCCAAACTCACAGAATATGTGTTGTTGTATTTTGCACGACAATTGTTGTAATAAAGTTGTAGTTGTTTTCTATACCATGTATTTGACGACTCAGAATGGGTTGGGCGGAATGGACCTATTTTGGGGTCGTTACAGACGGGGGTATCACACATTTCCAGCCGATGATGCACATGTCAACAAAGGTCAAGCAACCTTGACGTTACTTCAGCCGATGGCCAGTAACCCATCGAAGCATCAGAAGTCATCTGATGATTTCATTCATTGATGCACACATCAACAAAGGCCAAGCAACCTTGGCATTATGCTCAACAGGGATTTCATCTGTTGATGTACATTTCAACGAGGGTCAGGCAATCTTGACAACACAGACTATTGGTAGTAACTCCAATAAAGCATCCTCATTGGGGAGGACCAATGATGGAATATGTTATATGTAAGACCCCAACTTTTATAAATAAAGATGAATTTTCTATAAATATCATTTTTGAATACTATGGAGTGAATTTGATATAATGTTATAGTTGTAGGTAATATTTAAAAAATTTTCAAAGTGCGCAAGTTGTTGTATAATATTCGATTGGTCTAGGAATATTCGTTTTAACAGGGAATATTCGTACGATGGCACAATCATTGGTGGACCCCATAACGAAATTATTGTCAGATTGAGAAAATGACAAAAATATTTTATTAAAAATAACGGCGGAAGTTTTACTGTTAATACTGTCGAAACACCCGGTGTTAATAGTACAGTAATACGCGTGGTTGCATAGTAGCAAGCGGTATTGATTACTGATGCTTACGTAAGAAGTCACTCAGTTTTGTTCAATTATTGCTACAATAATTGCTGCATAGTATCTCACGTTATTTGACTCAATTATTGTCAATATTTTTATATATTATTAAATCATTAATTGAGATGACAAGGTTATTAATATTATTATTTGTAATATTAACGATATCTAGAAGTTCTGTCAAGGAGAAGTTTGGTCACCTAATTGCGCGCCAATAGGTAGAAATCCTTATTTGAAAGCCCCCTCTTTCCTGGAAACGACCTGGTCGATTAATATTGTGAATTATAATAATGATGATATATGTTGTTAAAATTATTATGGTGATTTTTATGAAGTTTTGCTTATTTTATGGACCCCCATTTACCCATTTTTCAAAATAATCGGTAGGAAGTTATTCGATATATATATATATATATATATATATATATATATATATATATATATATATATATATATATATATATATATATATATATTTAAAGTTTTGTTTTATTAAATCAATATAGACCGTCCGTTTAAAAGTAAATCAATCTGGACCGTTCATGAATTAATTACTATGCATTCCATTCTTATACAAATAGAAGCTCATTCCTTCATTATTTCTTAGGAATTCACTGAAACTCTAGAGAGATAAACTGTAGAGAGAAAGAAGAAAAGTATTCTGTTACTTCCCTACTCTTATATCCAGTTTCTTTTACGGTAAGGGTATTATTTCTTTTGTATTCATGAAGAGAAATTTTGTTATTCCATTCTTTATTATTCTGCTGAAATAACCAGTATACGCGGACTACCCTATAGTTGGTGACATTCTTCTATTATTCCGTCTTTATTATTATTTTGTTGGAATATCATGTCTGTGCGTTTTACGCTGGACCTGGTTACGTCTTTATTATTCTGTTGGAACATCCTGTCTGTGCGTTTTACGCCGGACCTGGTTCTGTCTTTATTATACTATTGGAACATTCTGTCGATGCGAATTTTGCCTGACCTGGTTCCGTTACTTATTATTCTGTTGGAATAACCTGTCTACGCGAAGTACCGCATGCATGGTGATTTCTTTTGTTATTCCATTCGTTATTAAAACTAAGTTGGTTAAAATTTTGACTTCTATACTCCATGAAATTAGTGAAATGTCCTTGATATATGTGCTTCATCCAGTATCTTTTCATGGAAATATTCTTCTGAGCATTCTTGAATTTTACTCTACAAAGCAGTATTATGTTGACAATTTGGACGTTATTAGTTCCTAGATAAATTAATTCTTAAACTTTTTTTATTGAATTCTTATATCATTGTTGTCATCCTCATGTTTATATTATGTTGAAAGTAATCTGTGGCCTGTAGTGCATAGATGGACTTGATATGATTATGACCAGTGATTATTCGGTATAATCATGACCGTAATGTTACAAATGATGTGGTAAAAGTCCTCATTGGCCCGTAGTGCATTGATGGACAGTTGTTGGCATAATCATGACCATTGATGAATACACGAATATCCTTGGCCCGTAGTGCATGGATTATTTGTGATTGTGATACTAATGAATATCCTTGGCCGTAGTGCCGGGATGATGTAGATTATTTATTAAGCTGAGTCCCATCGATAAAAGTGATGAAAAACCTTTTAAGTCATAAAAGATAGTAGATTTTCTTCTCTACTTGACTCTTTTAATGGATTGCTTATTCCGCTGCAGTTAAACTTGATGTGTGTTATATTGTATCAGTTTAACACTGTTGAAGGCTAATGATAATTTATTCTGCATATTATTGTGAATAATAAGGGGTTAATTTGATATAATACTTTGGTTATGGGTGAAATGTGCAAATTTTGCAAAATAAGCAAGTGGTTATAAAATATTTATTTTTGGTCGGTGAATATTCGGTTGGTCGTGGAATATTCTTGCTGTCGGGGAATATTCGTACGACGACGCAGCCTTGTGTGGGCCCCATAACGGAAAGCGATTGGATGAAGAAAACGACAAGTATAAGTTGTTTATAAATAACGGCGTAGTTGTTACTGTTAATACTGTTAGAATACCTGGTGGTTAAAATACAGTAGCACACGGTATTGCACCAATTATTGATTCTTACGTAAGAAGGCGCTACTCAATAATTGTTACAGTAGTTATTATTCAATATTTTATTTTATTGATTCAATAATTGCTGCGTTAATATTTTATATTATTGTTGTTTCAATAATTGTTGCTGCACAGTATTTTCATTTATCAGATCAATAATTCATATTATTTGAATAATATTATTAGATAACATTATTGGCAATGTCTAGAAAGTTCTGTCTAAGGAGAGGTTTGGTCATCTAATTGCGCGCCAGTAAGGAGAAATCCTTATTGGAAAGCCCCCTCTTTCTTGGGAACGGCCTGGTTGTCATAAATGTGATTCTGTAATATTATTTGTGAATAATTAATTATTGATTCATATGATAAGGAAATATTTATTTTATGTGGATATAAATGAGGGATATATTTTTGTGGTTAAAAATGAAGGAGTTAATGTTGAGGTTTTTGTCAGTATTTTTGTCAGAATGGAGGTATTAAAAATTAGGGTTTTTGAGATAGTTTGCGGGGTTATAATTTTTAATCCGACCGTTGGATCGTGGTAATTTTTGGATATGTTATACATATATAAGTTAAGTATATGTCCACAAATTCTGAACCGTTAAAAATGAACGTATGATTTATTACGAATTTTACAAGATGACTGGTTCAGAAATTGTTGAATTTTCAGAGTTTATCATTTTGGTAGAAAATTCTAGAATTGGTGGGCCCCACTTGTGGTTGGTGAAGAAATGTGCTGAATTATATTTCAAATGTGGTGTGTGGGAATAGTAGCAGGTAAAGCCATCAGGTTGCAGGTCAAACCTACCAAAATTTTCCTATAAATAGAGGGCTAAGTTAGAATTGAAAATCACACCAGAAACAAGTTTTCTCTCTTTCTCTCTCTAGATTATTGAGTGTATATTGTGAGTATTTAGATACTTTGAGAGTTTCTATTCATCAGAGCAAGTTTCTTTCAGCCTTATACCGGTATTCCGACCAGAAGTACTGATATTTTGAGGTAAGGGATATTATTTTCTTCTTAATGATATTATTTTCTTCAATATCATTATGCTGAAATATTGATATGAGTTTTTATCAAATTTGGAACTTTTTGTTTCGGGGGTTACTATTCACGTATACGGCACTATTCACGTATACGGCACTATTCACGAATACGGCACTATTCACCGAAAAATAAAATTTTTCCTTTTTGTCCAAGATGTCTATTATGGTTACTATCTTTGATTGTATCCATGTTTTGATCTTTATTTTTGAATTCTGCTTCACAATTGATTATTATGAAGTATTATTGATCTTGGATAAACTGTTATACGAATCCCTACTATTTGTCCTTCTGTCTCATTGGATTCGTTCTCTTTAAGATATTTTTCATCATCCTCAGTCCTAAATGATGATATTACTGAATATCTTTGGCCTGTAGTGCAAAGATGTATAATTACTTGATGAATATCTTTGGCCTGTAGTGCAAAGATGAACAGGTGTTGAGATGAACATGACCGACTGATGATACAAATGAATATCTTTGGCCTGTAGTGCAAAGATGAATATTTGGTTAAAGATGATTATTAATTGATGTTACAGGGATAAAATATTGATGATGGACTTTTAAATCTTAGAAGATAGTAGAATTCTTTCTCTACTTGACTCTTCAAATGGTTTGCTGTTTCCGCTGCAGTTGTTGATCTAAAACTTGTTGTCGATTATATTTTATCAGATTTTTCCCTGTTGAAGACTAACGATAATTTGTTGTATATTATCTTAGTCATAATATTCTTTACTGGGCTAGTTGAGCTCACCCTTTTCCTTTTTGTTCCATTTTTCTTCTCAGGAGGTGAGAACATAGCAGGATCTAGTCGGGGTATGGAGTGATGGTTCTAGAAAGATGTATTAGCAGTCCTCACTATTTCTGTAAAATAGTGTTTGAATAATTGTAATGAGGATTTATTTGAGTGTGGATATTGTCTAGAAGACAATATTTGTATTTAAACTCACAGTATGTGTTGTCGTATTTTGCACGACAATTGTATTATTGAAGTTGTAGTTTGCTTTCTGTACCATGTATTTGGCGACTCAGAATGGGTGTTGTATACCTATTCTGGGGGCGTCACAGTTGGTATCAGAGCTTAGGGATATGATCCCTGGCTGAGATGTGAGACAAGAACTAGGAGGGGAGAGACGGGGAATTCCTTCGCTAGTATGACCTGACTAAGTTTATTTGGTGTTTATTTGGTCGGTCAGAGTATAAGGATAATATATGACATGACTATTAACCCTTGTTTTATGGCAGTATTTAAGAATGGCAGCTGAGAACGTTAATAATGGAGTAAATCAGACCGTGGAGACACCTTTGATCACTACCCAGGGGAACGTGCAACAGGAAGGCAATATTCCTCCTGTAAACAACGTTACCGAGCAAACGATGAATGATGGAATGTTTAGGAGCTTTTTGCAGTTCATGCAAAATCAGACGAGGGAGACTCGTGTGCAGAATACGGGTGGAAATGATAACAACGCGCGGTTTATCACAGCTAAGCAGTTCAAAGAATTGGGACCACCAGAATTTAAGGGAAAGCCGGATCCGATCATGGCGGAAACGTGGGTCAAGCAAATTACCAAGATATTTGATGTCTTGGATGCACGGAGGAACAGAAGGTTCCATTCGCCACATTCATGTTCCGCGGTGAGGCAGACTACTGGTGGGAGTCTGTGAAGCGTACCCAGCCTGACGCACTCAACATGTCCTGGGAAACATTTCAAAAACTGTTCAATGACAAGTACTTTCCTGAAAGTATTCGTCATATGAAGGAGGTTGAGTTTATTAGACTGGAACAAAACAACATGACGGTGTCCCAGTACGAGGCGAAGTTTGCAGAGTTATCCAGGTTTGCACCTCATTTGGTCGAAAATGAGGAACGAATGACAAGGATGTTTCTGAGAGGTCTAAAACCCGAGATTCGGTAATATCTTATCTCTCATAAATTTTCTTTATATTCAGATGTTGTAAACAGGGCTCAATTATTAGAGTGAGATAATGAGTATGTGCAACCGAGGGACCACAACCAGGGTCATACCGGTGGCGGCAGTCATCGAAGCAATGAAAACCAGCAGGGAGGAAAACATTCGGACAAAAGCGGTAACCACTCTGGTGGTAATCGTGGTCGTGATAATAGAAGGAGAGAGTCGGGAGGAGATTTCAAGAAGAGAAGGTACAACAATGATAATGTGAAGACGTCAGCACAAACATCAACTGTTTCTAGGGGAGGAGAACGACCACCGGTCGTATGTTACAAATGTGGGAAAGAGGGACATATCAGCCCAAACTGCCCACAACAATCCAAGGTATGTTATAACTGTGGAAAGGAAGGTCATATAGCTCGAGAGTGTTCTGTAGCAAAACCAAGTTCAGCGGGGATGGTGACTCCAAAAGTTATCCCGGATAAGTCGAAATCAGCGGTTCCTGGAAGGGCGTTTGTCGTTACTGGCCAAAACGCGAGAAACCCGAACGAGGTGATCACGGGTAAGCTAATCTTGAATTCTTGCGAAGTTTATACTTTACTAGATACCGGTTCTACCCATTCTTTTATCTCTCCTGCTTGTGCTCAACGTTTAAACTTGACTCCGGAGAAATTGGACTTTAACTTATCTGTTGAAACTCCGTTGGGTGAAACCTTCGTTACATCTACAGTTTATAAATCTTGCATGATCCAAGTTGGCACTATCACATTACCTGTTGATCTTATCTCTTTAAAGATACTTGCTTTTGATGTGATTTTAGGAATTGATTGGTTAACCACTCATCATGCTAAAATTGATTGTTTTCGTAAGGTTGTTAGTTTTCATATTCCTAACCAACCTGTCATACGAATTCAAACTACTAAACCACTAAAATCAGTCACTGTCATATCAAGCCACAAAGCTATTCGTTTATTGAAAAACGGATGTCAAGCTTTCTTAGCCCATGTTATGGATTTGAACAAAGACAAGTCAGATTTGAATAATATTTCTATTGTTAGAGAATTTTCCGATGTATTTCCTGAAGAACTTCCCGGTCTACCCCCGGAACGAGAAATTGAATTCTTTATTGACCTTGAACCCGGTACAAAGCCCATTTCTAAAACCCCATATCGAATGGCTCCTATTGAACTTCAGGAGTTAAAAGTCCAACTACAGGAGTTGTTGGACATCGGTTTTATTCGTCCTAGTACGTCTCCTTGGGGTGCTCCTGTTTTATTCGTAAAGAAGAAAGACGGGAGTATGCGACTTTGTATTGACTATCGAGAATTGAACCATGTCACCATCAAGAATAGGTATCCGCTACCTCGCATTGATGACCTGTTTGACCAGTTGCAAGGAGCACAATTCTTTTCAAAGATCGATCTTCGTTCTGGATATCATCAGCTGAAGATTAAAACTGAGGATATTCCAAAGACTGCCTTCAGAACTCGGTACGGGCATTATGAATTCTTAGTAATGTCTTTTGGATTGACTAATGCTCCTGCTGCCTTCATGGATATGATGAACCGTGTATTCAAAGAATATTTGGATCAGTTCGTTGTTGTCTTTATTGATGACATCCTCATCTATTCCAAAAGCCGTGAAGATCATGAGCGCCATTTGAAGCTGGTACTGCAAAGGCTTCGTGAAAACAAGCTATATGCCAAACTGAAGAAATGCGAGTTCTGGCTTGAGGAAGTAGCATTCCTTGGGCACGTGGTGTCAAAACATGGAGTATCTGTCGACCCGGCGAAGATTGAAGCCATACAAAGTTGGGAGCAACCGAAGTCGGTAACCGAAGTACGTAGCTTTCTGGGCTTAGCTGGTTATTATCGGAGATTTGTGGAAGGATTTTCTCGAATCGCTACTCCGTTAACTCAGCTGACTCGGAAAGATACAAAATTCGTATGGAGTGAGGAATGCGAGAAGAGTTTCCAAGAACTCAAGAGGAGACTCATTTCGGCACCTGTTTTGACAATACCATCTGGTTCGGATGGATTTGTTATCTACAGCGATGCTTCAGGCAAAGGGTTAGGATGTGTTCTCATGCAACATGGGAAAGTCATAGCCTATGCCTCACGACAACTCAAAGAATATGAGAGGAATTATCCTACTCATGATTTGGAGTTGGCAGCAGTCGTTTTTGCGTTGAAGATCTGGAGACACTACCTGTATGGGGAGAAAGTGGAGATCTATACAGATCATAAAAGCCTCAAATATTTCTTCACCCAAAAGGAACTCAACATGCGGCAACGACGTTGGCTTGAGCTGTTGAAAGATTACGATCATACCATCCAATACCATCCTGGAAAAGCAAACGTAGTAGCTGACGCATTGAGTAGAAGATCATATGCGGGTACGAGTGCAATGTTTTTAACACAAAGGCCCATTTTGTATGACTTGCAAAGGATGGAGATAGAGATGAAGGCTCCAAGTACCCACATGATGATATCAAATATACGAGTAGAACCGACTTTAATCGATAAAGTTAAAGCTGCTCAAGCTACGGATATAGAGCTGATGCGTATGAAGAAGAAAGTGCAAGAAGGTGCTATTCCAGAAGCAAGAATCGATGAAGAAGGAATACTTCGAGTCAACTCCAGACTTTGTGTTCCTAACGATTTTGACTTGAAGCATAGAATAATGATGGAGGCACACAACACACCGTTTGCAATCCATCCTGGGAGTACCAAAATGTATCACGATCTTCGACATACATTTTGGTGGAGCAATATGAAAAGAGAGATCGCGGAGTTTATCTCGAGATGTTTAACTTGTCAACGTGTAAAAGCGGAGCATCAAGTACCAAAGGGTCCATTGCAACCACTTGAGATTCCGAAATGGAAGTGGGAACACATTACTATGGATTTTGTTACAGGTCTTCCCAAGGTTTCTCAAGGCATAGATGCGATTTGGGTTATTGTTGATAGATTAACCAAGTCCGCTCATTTCTTGCCGATACGTGAGACTTATTCCCTTGAACGTCTTGCTAGTATGTACGTGAACGAGATTGTGAGATTGCATGGCATGCCAGTATCCATAGTTTCGGATCGTGACCCAAGATTCACTTCACGATTTTGGGTTAGCTTGCAGAAAGCTATGGGCACGGATTTACGATTCAGTTCAGCATACCATCCTCAAACGGACGGACAATCAGAGAGGACTATTCAAACTCTTGAAGATCTATTAAGACTTTGTGTCTTAGATCTCAAAGGGAGTTGGGATAAGTACCTACCATTGGTGGAATTCTCCTACAACAACAGTTATCAGGCGAGCATAGGTATGGCTCCATTTGAGGCGTTGTATGGAAGAAAATGTCGTTCTCCAGTATGCTGGGACGAGGTGGGTGAAGCAACATTGTTGGGACCAGAATTGGTACGCATTACTACAGAGAAGATCCAAACGATTCGACAACGTATACAAACGGCACAGGATCGACAAAAGAGTTATGCGGATCTTCATCGGAAGGACGTGGAATTTAATATTGGGGATCATGTATTGTTACGTGTTGCACCATGGAAGGGAGTTACAAGATTTGGGAAGAGAGGAAAGCTCAATCCAAGATTTGTTGGTCCATTTGAGATTCTTGAGCGAATAGGAAATGTGGCATATAGACTCGCATTACCTCCAAGCATGTCTCGTGTTCATAATGTTTTTCACATATCTATGCTTCGTAAATATGTTAAAGACCCGAACCACATTATTGAGTTAGAACCAGACGAGATAGCTGAAGATTTAACGTACGAGGAGGTACCTGTTAAGATCTTGGATAGGAAAGAGCATGTCCTACGCACGAAGGTTATACCACAAGTTAAGGTTTTGTGGAGAAACCATGCTATTGAAGAAATGACCTGGGAGTTGGAATCAAAAATGAAAGCGAGGTATCCTCACCTTTTTGAAACATCAGGTACGTACGTCAATTTCGAGGACGAAATTTCATAAGGAGGGGAGGTTGTAAGACCCCAACTTATTAATGAATAAAATCAAATTTTCTCTAAATATTATTGTGAATAATAAGGGGTTAATTTGATATAATACTTTGGTTATGGGTGAAATGTGCAAATTTTGCAAAATAAGCAAGTGGTTATAAAATATTTATTTTTGGTCGGTGAATATTCGGTTGGTCGTGGAATATTCTTGCTGTCGGGGAATATTCGTACGACGACGCAGCCTTGTGTGGGCCCCATAACGGAAAGCGATTGGATGAAGAAAACGACAAGTATAAGTTGTTTATAAATAACGGCGTAGTTGTTACCGTTAATACTGTTGGAATACCCGGTGGTTAAAATACAGTAGCACACGGTATTGCACCAATTATTGATTCTTACGTAAGAAGGCACTACTCAATAATTGTTACAGTAGTTATTATTCAATATTTTATTTTATTGATTCAATAATTGCTGCGTTAATATTTTATATTATTGTTGTTTCAATAATTGTTGCTGCACAGTATTTTCATTTATCAGATCAATAATTCATATTATTTGAATAATATTATTAGATAACATTATTGGCAATGTCTAGAAAGTTCTGTCTAAGGAGAGGTTTGGTCATCTAATTGCGCGCCAGTAAGGAGAAATCCTTATTGGAAAGCCCCCTCTTTCCTGGGAACGGCCTGGTTGTCATAAATGTGATTCTGTAATATTATTTGTGAATAATTAATTATTGATTCATATGATAAGGAAATATTTATTTTATGTGGATATAAATGAGGGATATATTTTTGTGGTTAAAAATGAAGGAGTTAATGTTGAGGTTTTTGTCAGTATTTTTGTCGGAATGAAGGTATTAAAAATCAGGGTTTTTGAGAAATATTGCGGGTGTTATAATTTTTAATCCGACCGTTGGATCGTGGTAATTTTTGGATATGTTATACATATATAAGTTGAGTATATGTCCACAAATTTTGAACCGTTAAAAATGAACGTATGATTTATTACGAATTTTACAAGATGACTGGTTCAGAAATTGTTGAATTTTCAGAGTTTATCATTTTGGTGGAAAATTCTAGAATTGGTGGGCCCACTTGTGGTTGGTGAAGAAATATGCTGAATTATATTTCAAATGTGGTGGGTGGGAATAGTAGCAGATAAAGCCATCAGGTTGCTGGTCAAACCTACCAAAATTTTCCTATAAATAGAGGG
This sequence comes from Panax notoginseng, assembly GCA_016801055.1. Classification (NCBI taxonomy): domain Eukaryota; kingdom Viridiplantae; phylum Streptophyta; class Magnoliopsida; order Apiales; family Araliaceae; genus Panax; species Panax notoginseng. The sequence goes on from CM029019.1 coordinate 129,040,575, forward strand.
CTAAGTTAGAATTGAAAATCACACCAGAAACAAGTTTTCTCTCTTTCTCTCTCTAGATTATTGAGTGTATTTTGTGAGTATTTAGATACTTTGAGATTTCTATTCATCAGAGCAAGTTTCTTTCAGCCTTATACCGGTATTCCGACCAGAAGTACTGATATTTTGAGGTAAGGGATATTATTTTCTTCTTAATGATATTATTTTCTTCAATATCATTATGCTGAAATATTGATATGAGTTTTTATCAAATTTGGAACTTTTTGTGTCGGGGGTTACTATTCACGTATACGGCACTATTCACGTATACGGCACTATTCACGAATACGGCACTATTCACCGAAAAATAAAATTTTCCCTTTTTGTCCAAGATGTCTATTATGGTTACTATCTTTGATTGTATCCATGTTTTGATCTTTATTTTTGAATTCTGCTTCACAATTAATTATTATGAAGTATTATTGATCTTGGATAAACTGTTATACGAATCCCTACTATTTGTCCTTCTGTCTCATTGGATTCGTTCTCTTTAAGATATTTTTCATCATCCTCAGTCCTAAATGATGATATTACTGAATATCTTTGGCCTGTAGTGCAAAGATGTATAATTACTTGATGAATATCTTTGGCCTGTAGTGCAAAGATGAACAGGTGTTGAGATGAACATGACCGACTGATGATACAAATGAATATCTTTGGCCTGTAGTGCAAAGATGAATATTTGGTTAAAGATGATTATTAATTGATGTTACAGGGATAAAATATTGATGATGGACTTTTAAATCTTAGAAGATAGTAGAATTCTTTCTCTACTTGACTCTTCAAATGGTTTGCTGTTTCCGCTGCAGTTGTTGATCTAAAACTTATTGTCGATTATATTTTATCAGATTTTTCCCTGTTGAAGACTAACGATAATTTGTTGTATATTATCTTAGTCATAATATTCTTTACTGGGCTAGTTGAGCTCACCCTTTTCCTTTTTGTTCCATTTTTCTTCTCAGGAGGTGAGAACATAGCAGGATCTAGTCGGGGTATGGAGTGATGGTTCTAGAAAGATGTATTAGCAGTCCTCACTATTTCTGTAAAATAGTGTTTGAATAATTGTAATGAGGATTTATTTGAGTGTGGATATTGTCTAGAAGACAATATTTGTATTTAAACTCACAGTATGTGTTGTCGTATTTTGCACGACAATTGTATTATTGAAGTTGTAGTTTGCTTTCTGTACCATGTATTTGGCGACTCAGAATGGGTGTTGTATACCTATTCTGGGGGCGTCACAATCTTAGTCATAATATTTCTTAATAGGCTAGTTGAGCTCACCCCTTTCTTTCATTGTTCTCTTCAGGAAATGAGAACGTAGCGGGGACTAGTCGGGGAACGGAGTGACGGTTTAGATGATAGCATTAGTAGTCCTCACTATTCTATGAAATAGTGTGAAAATAAATGTATTGAGGACTTATTTTGAGTTTGAATACTGTTTAGAAGACAATTTTGTATTAAAACTCACAGCTTATGTTTTGTCGTATTTTACACGACAGTTATATAATTAAGTTTTTATTTGTATTTTGTACCATGTATTTGACGACTCAGAATAGGTGATGTATACCTATTTTAGGGGCGTCACAGTTGGTATCAAAGCCTAGGGATATGATCCCTGGCTAAGATGTGAGACAAGAACTAGGAGGGCAGAGACGAGGAATTCTTTCGTTAGTATGACCTACCTAAGTTTATTTGGTATTTAATTGGTCGGTCATAGTATAGGGATAATATGTGATATGTTTATTAAGCCTTTTTTTGTGGCAGTATTTGAAAATGACATCCGAGAATGTTGAGAATGTCAATGGAGCACAGGAGACCGTTGAGTCTCCACAGATCAATAATCAGGATAATGTGCATCAGAAAGGCGACAATCCTCAGGCAAACAACAACACTGACCAGATGATGAACGATGGAATGTTCAAAGGCTTTATGCAATTCATGCAACATCAGGTGAGAGCGGCTCCTGTCCAAAATGCAGGTGGAAACACTGGCAACTCTCGGACGGTCACCGCCAAACAGTTCAAGGACCTGGGACCACCGGAGTTTTTTGGAGAGCCAAAACCACTTAAGGAGGAAGCATGGATAAAGCAGATCACCAAGATATTTGATGTCTTGGGATGCTCCAAGGAGCAAAAGGTTCCCTTCGCCACCTTCATGTTTCGTGAAGAGGCAGATTACTGGTGGGAATCTGTAAAACGTACCCAACCTGACACACTCAAGATGTCTTGGGAGAAGTTCTAAGAGCTATTCAACGACAAGTACTTTCCCGAAAGTATTCTTCACATGAAAGAGGTGGAGTTTATCAAGTTAGAGCAGAATAATATGACCGTGTCGCCATACGAAGCGAAGTTTACCGAGTTGTCTCGGTTTGCATCCCACTTGGTGGATAATGAAGAGAGAATGATAAAAATGTTTTTAAGAGGTTTAAAGCCGTAGATACGTCAACATCTTATTTCTCATAAACTGTGTTTGTATTCAGATGTTGTAAATAGGGCTCAGTTAGTAGAGCGCGATAACGAGTTAACGCAACCAAAAGAGAGCAGTCGGCAAAATGATAATACCAATGAGAGCAGTCATCGAAGCGGTGATAACAAGCGTGGAGGGAATCAACAGGCTAGAAGTCGTAACCACTTTGGTGGTAATCAGGGCCAAAACAATAAGAATGGACATTTCAAGAAGAGGAGATTCAACAATGATGGAAAGACGTCAGCACCAGCACCTGTTGTTAAGGAAGGAGAACGACCACCTATCATATGCTTCAAATGCGGAGGGGAGGAACACATCAGTCCAAACTGCGCGATGTTGTCCAAAGAATTTTATAATTATGGAAGAGAAGGTCACTTAGCCCGATTTTTTCATTCACCGAAGACAAGTTCAACCAGGATGGAGGCACCAAAGGCCGTCCCAGAAAAGTCAAAGCCGGTAGTGCAAGGGAGAGCGTTTGTTGTGACCTCTCAGAAAGTAAGGAACCCGAATGAGGTCATCACGGGTAAGCTTATCATAAACTCTAGCGAAGTATATACCTTATTTGATATCGGTTCTACCCATTCTTTTATTTCTCCTACTTGCACTCAACGTTTAAATTTGACTCCGGAGAAATTAGACTTTGACTTATCTGTGGAAACCCTGTTGGGAGAAACATTCATTATATCCACTGTTTATAAGTCTTGTTTGGTTCAAATCGGTACCCTCACATTACCTGTCGATCTTATTTCATTAAAAATACTTGCATTTGATGTGATTCTAGGGATTGATTGGTTAACTACTCATCATGCAAAAATTGATTGTTTTCGTAAGGTTGTTAGCTTTCATATACTTAATCAGCCTATTATGTGAATTCAAGAGACCAGCCCATTAAAATTAATAACGGTCATCTCAAGCCATAAAACTATTCGTTTATTGAAAAACGGATGTCAAGCTTTCTTAGCTCATGTCACGGATCTAAACAAAAATACGTTAGTTTTGAATGATATTTCTATTGTTAATAAATTCCCTGACGTATTCCCTGAAGAACTTCCTGGCCTACCCCAGAGCGTGAAATTGAATTTTGTATCTACCTTGAACCCGCTACAAAACTCATTTCCAAAGCCCCGTATCGAATGGCTCCTATTGAACTTCAAGAGTTAAAGACCCAACTGCAGGAATTGTTAGATATTGGCTTTATTCGCCCTAGTACTTCTCCTTGGGGTGCTACTGTTCTATTCGTGAAGAAGAAAGATGGGAGTATGCGACTTTGTATTGAATATCGGGAGTTGAATCATGTTACCATCAAAAATAGGTACCCATTGTCACGTATTGATGACCTGTTTGACCAGTTGCAAGGAGCCAAATTCTTTTCAAATATTGATCTTCGTTCCAGATATCACCAATTGAAGATCAGAACCGATGATAGTCCTTTGGATTGACTAATGCTCCTGCTGCCTTCATGGATATGATGAACTGAGTATTCAAGGAATATTTAGATCACTTTGCGGTCGTCTTTATTGATGACATCCTTATTTATTCCAAAAGTCGTGAAGATCATGAGCAACACTTGAGGCTGATACTCCAAAAGCTTCGTGAATACAAGCTTTATGCTAAGTTGAAGAAATGCGAGTTCTGGCTTGAGGAAGTAGCATTCCTTGGGCACGTGGTATCAAGTCATGGAATATCTGTTGACCCAACAAAGATTGAAGCTATTCAAAGCTGGGAGCAACCTAAATCAGTAACCGAAGTATGTAGCTTTCTCGGCTTAGCTGGTTATTATTGGAGATTCGTGGAAGGATTTTCTCGAATCGCTACTCCACTAACTCAGCTGACTTGGAAAGATACAAAGTTCGGTTGGAGCGAGAAATGTGAGAATAGTTTCCAAGAACTCAAGAGAAGACTCATTTCAACACTTGTTCTGACAATACCATCTGGTTCGGAGGGATTTGTCATCCACAGTGATGCTTCGGACAAAGGGTTAGGATGTGTTCTCATACAACATGAGAAAGTCATAGCCTATGCCTTATGACAACTCAAAGAATATGAGAGGAATTATCCTACTCATGATCTAGAGTTGGCAGTTGTTGTCTTCGCACTAAAGATTTAGAGGCATTACTTGTATGGGGAGAAAGTGGAGATCTTTACGGATCATAAAAGACTCAAATATTTCTTCACTCAAAAGGAACTCAACATGCGACAACGACGTTGGCATTAACTGTTGAAATATTATGATCATACCATCCAATACCATCATAGAAAAGCGAATGTGGTAGCTGACGCATTGAGTAGAAGATCATATGCAAGTACGAGTGTGATATTATCAACACAAAGGCCCATTTTGCGTGACTTTCAAAGGATGGAGATAGAGTTAAAGACTCCATGGACCCATGTGATGATGACAAATATACGAGTAGAACCGACTTTAATTGATAAAGTTAAAGCTGCTCAAGCTACAGACCTGGAGTTGATGCGTATGAGGAAGAAAGTGCAAGAAGGTGCTATGCCGGAAGCAAGAATCGGTGAAGAAGGAATACTTCGAGTCAACTCCAAACTTTGTATTCCTAACGACCCTGATTTAAAGTATAAAATCATGATGGAAGCGCACAACCCACCGTTTACAATCCATCATGGGAGTACCAAAATGTATTATGATCTTCGTCATATATTTTGGTGGAGCAATATGAAGAGAGAGATAGCACTGTTTATCTCAAGGTGTCTAACTTGTCAACGAGTCAAGGCAGAGCATCAAGTACCAAAAGGTCCATTGCAACCGTTTGAAATTTCAGAATGGAAGTGGGAGCACATTATCGTGGATTTTGTTACTGGTCTTCCCAAGGTTTCTCAAGGCATAAATGCAATTTGGGTCATTATTGATAGATTGACCAAGTTTGCTCACTTCTTACCTATACAAGAAACTTATACACTTGAACGTCTTGGTCGTATGTACATAAACGAGGTTGTAAGATTACATGGTATGCCAGTATCCATAGTTTCTGATCGAGACCCAAGATTCACTTCACGATTTTGGGTTAGTTTACAAAAAGTTATGGGCACGGATTTACGATTTAGTTCGGCATATCATTCTCAGACAGACGGAAAATCAGAGAGGACTATTCAAACTCTTGAAGATTTATTAAGACTCTGTGTCCTTGACTTCAAGGGAAGTTGGGACAAGTTCTTACCATTGGTGGAGTTTTTCTACAACAACAGTTATCGAGCAAGTATTGGCATGGCTCCATTTGAAGCGTTGTATGGAAGAAAGTGTCGTTCTCCAGTATGCTGGGATGAGGTGGGTGAAGCAACGTTGTTGGGATCAGAGTTGGTACGTATGACTAAGGAAAAGATTCAAACGATCCGACAACGTATAAAAATCTCACAAGATCGACAAAAGAGTTATGCTGATCTTCATCGAAAGGATGTGGAATTCGATATTGGAGATCATGTGTTGTTACGTGTTGCTCAATGGAAAGGAGTTACGAGATTTGAAAAGAGAGAAAAGCTCAATCATCGATTCATTGGCCCATTTTTAATCCTCGATCAAGTAGGAACTGTGGCCTATAGACTCGCTTTACCGCCAAGTATGTCTCGTGTTCATAATGTTTTTCACATATCCATGTTACGTAAATATGTGGAAGACCCGAACCACATTATTGAGTTAGATCCGGACGAAATAGCAGAAGATTTAACATATGAAGAGGTTCCTGTTCAAATCTTGGATAAGAAGGAACATATTCTACACTCCAAGGTTATACCTCAAGTCAAAGTTTTGTGGAGAAACCATAATGTTGAGGAAATGACCTGGGAGTTAGAATCTAAAATGAAATCAAGGTATCCTTACCTCTTCGATATACCAGGTACGTACCCTAATTTCGAGGGCAAAATTTCATAAGAAGGGGAGGTTGTAAGACCCCAACTTTTATAAATAAAGATGAATTTTCTATAAATATCATTTTTGAATATTATGGAGTGAATTTGATATAATGTTATAGTTGTGGGTAATATTTAAAAATTTTGCAAAGTACACAAGTTGTTGTATAATATTCGATTGGTCAAGGAATATTCCTACGACGGCACAATCATTGGTGGACCCCACAACGGAATTATTGTCGGATTAAAAAAATGACAAAATTATTTTATTAAAAATAACGGCAGAAGTTTTACCATTAATACTGTTGAAACACCTGGTGTAAAAAGTACAGTAATACGCGTGGTTGCATAGTAGCACACGGTATTGATTACAGATGCTTACGTGAGAAGTCACTCAGTTTTGTTTAATTATTGCTACAGTAATTGCTGTATAGTATCTCACGTTATTTGATTCAATTATCATCAATATTTTTATATATTATTAAATCAATAATTGAGATAACAATGTTATTAATATTATTATTTGCAATATTAATGATGTCTAGAAGTTCTGTCAATGAGAGGTTTGGTCACCTAATTGCGCGCCAATAAGGAGAAATCCTTATTGGAAAGCCCCCTCTTTCCTGCGAACGACCTGGTCGATTAATAGTGTAAATTATAATAATGATGATATATGTTGTTAAAATTATTAAGATGATTTTTATGAAGTTTTGCTTATTTTATGGACCCCCATTTATCCATTTTTCAAAATAATCGGAAGGAAGTTATTCGGTATATATATATATATATATATATATATATTTTAAATATATAGGTAATATATGTAATATATATATAATATATATATTTAGAAGTCACGTGAATCCTGTGGATTCACAGGGAGGCAAGTCACGAATTCTTATACATATATATATATATATATATATATATATATATATATATATATATATATATATATATATATATATATATATTTAAAGTTTTGTTTTTTTAGAATATTTTATTAAATCAATATGGACCGTCCGTTTAAAAGTAAATCAATCTGGACCATTCATTAATTAGTTACTATGCAGTCCATTCTTCTATAAATAAAAGCTCATTCCTTCGTTATTTCTTACGAATTCATTGAAACTCTAGAGAGATAAACTATAGAGAGAAAGAAGAAAAATATTCTGCTACTTCCCTACTCTTATATCCAGTTTCTTTAAAGGTAAATGGTATTATTTCTTTTGTATTCATAAAGAGAACTTCTGTTATTATATTCTTTATTATTCTACTGGAATAACAAGTATACGCGGACTACCCTATACTTGGTGACATTCTTCTATTATTCCGTCTTTATTATTATTCTGTTGGAATATCCTGTCCGTGCGTTTTACGCCGGACCTGGTTCCGTCTTTATTATTCTGTTGGAACATCCTGTCTGTGCGTTTTATGCCAGACCTGGTTTCGTCTTTATTATTCTGTTGGAACATCCTGTCGGTGCGAATTTCGCCTGACCTAGTTCCGTTACTTATTATTCAGTTGGAATAACCTGTCTATGTGAAGTACCGCATGCTTGCTGATTTCTTTTGAAATTCCATTCGTTATTAAACTTAGTTGGTTAAAGTTTTAACTTCTATACTCCATGAAATTAGTGAAATATCCTTGATATTTGTGCTTCATCCAGTATCTTTTCATGGAAATATTCTTCTGAGCATTCTTAAATTTTACTCTACAAAGCAGTTTGGACGTTATTAGTTCCTAGATAAATTAATTCTTAAACTTGTTTTATTGAATTCTTATATCATTGTCATCATCCTCATGTTTATATTATGTTGAAAGTCATCTGTGGCCTGTAGTGTAACGCCCCGAAATCCGGTCTATCTTCACACCCGGATTCCGTACGTCACGAGTACATCATTCATCCAACATATATCATTATATACTGAAATATAACAACATAGATTCTCAATTCCCAGGTTCTCGAAACCTTATAACCTTTCTCATTACAAATAATGATAATTACATTATTCCTTTCATCTTACAAGAGTGACTTTTATCCGCCACCAAGGATACATACAGTTCATTAAACTAGTCTATAGTTTAATTCATCTTTCTACATTACAAGTCTTCACTTGATCTTCACACACATTCACATACTGAATGGCACTTCGTCTGGATACCGCTTAGCTTGATCTTTACGGGATCCTTAAGTTCTTTCTAACAACGTTCGCTGAAAAATGTTTTTCATTTAAAGAAAGTGTGAGCATTCAATTGCCCAGCAAGTCATCACAGTTCGAACAAACAAGTTCAGAATTCAAACATTTCTTTAGAACTTCAATAACCGAATAAAGGATATGAAGCAGCTTGAATAATAGGAATAATCTCGATTCCTATCATCTTAAAACCATACTCACTTTTACTTTGAAATACTTTCATTATTCTACCTTTTGCATACACATTCTGTCTGGCTAGAATCATTAGCACAGACTTAACAATAACGGTTCATGAATAAACCGAGCATACTTGTATTGAACAGTTTGATCACAAAACAGTTCATCTCATAGAAACACCGAAGTGTTCACATTGTGGCACAAGGCCTCATACATACTACCACCTTGTACAAATATCGCACATTCGCACATAGACAGAACTTCTCAAGTTCAACATGTGAGAAGTTTTAGAAACTAGCATTCATTTAAAATATGAATGAAGTTAGGAAACTTGCCTTACGCACAGCTACAACTTATAGTTTACGCTGAACTGCTCATTCCCATTCCTATGTAGCACATACGAAAATAACATGTACACCAATTAGTCATATACTTGACTTACGCATTGGTTTACTTAACTTTACTTCTTAAGGTTCGCGTTCTTGAAATTTAAGCTTACGCGACTAACTTTCATTACCGGTTTACGGTTTCATGACATACTGAGATGTCTCATTCATACATTTATCATCTTTGATGATTTACATTCGTGTCTTCTTCTTATAACTCTCCTAGGACTCAGCACACATCGTGTCTTTGCTAGTAGTCCATATGACAACCATCAAAGGTTACGATTCACCACAACCTAACTTCTCTTAACTTATACGAACCATTAAACTGTAATGTTCGTTAAGTCAACTTCTTATTCCTTATGGCTTTCTGGCAACTAAATGCCATACCTCAGGATTTATTCTTTATCGTTTAAATTATACAATCTTTTGTACACTCGGAACGATCATTCAATATGAATACTATGAGGTCATAGCGTTAACCATTTCATATGAATTTATTCATATCTTCAAACATCCAGTTCATTCCACTCAAGATGTTTATCCAAGTTATACTTATTAACCCAGCTTCTTAACGTTATACGTTATTATCTTCAACTTAATTTCTTCACCGTTCACGGCTAAACTTAGTCTTCATTACATTACGGTTAAACCAGACACGGAGTGTAGGTTCTGCCTATTTAACACTCGCTTACACTCAACCCTTACGCTGGTTAAAGTGTTCAGCGCTTACTTCTCATTCTATCATTCTCATCCGACTTATATTCGGCCTTTAGTAATCTTATTACCGTTCGTTTCGGCTCTCTTGATACCATTCGTATCTTACTTACTACCTTCATTAACATCTATGTCATACAACTAGGGTATACTTAGAACGTTCGTCCAACGCGAATACAATTCACAAGGATCATCTACGTATTTAACGTTCACGTTGCTCGTCTCTTAATCTCTCACTCAACCTTTATTCAAGGTTTTAATCGCTTTCAATCGTTATCCAACCCATGAACCCCATGTTCATTATTCTTTCTTAATGTCAAAGCCATACTGTTCGTTGTATGCTAAGACTGATCGTTCTTCACAACAACGTTGCGTTCACAGCGTCTATACGCTTTACGTTCATCTTACAATGCCATGCCATAACATCGAAATGTTATTCATTACCATCATCACTCAACGTCTAAGGAATTACAATCACAGCAATCCCTTACGTTCGTTTATCATGACTACGGTCCCCGAACATCGGTTACGTAACTCGCGTTCATCTTCTTTTACTCTGGTTTAATCTTTCGGTTCAACCTTCATTAAAGATTTAAAACACTTGACCAAGTGTTACATTACGTGAATTATATGTTCATACTTCTTTCTTCCACATCCCCTAGTATCTGAGAACTAAAAATCTCATTTCTGAGCATTGCTATGCGTCGGCGCTGCGGCGCCGTGCCTTTCCTTTCCTCTCGCGCTGCGGCGCGATCTACAGTTCCCTCTTCCTTTTTCTCGGACTGGCGCTGCAGCGCCAAGTCCTTTGTTATTTCTCGCGCTGCGGCACCACTCTCCAGCAGCTTTTAACACTGTACATGGCTGAGATCACGCTGCGGCGCCCCTTCTCGTACTGCGGCGCCAAGACAAAAACCTAGAAAATTTTTCTATGTGTGAAGTCCAGTTTGAGACGCCGATTTCGAAATCTCATAACTTCTTCGTTATAACTTAGAACGAGGTCGTTCCAAAGCCATATTCTTCGTTATCTAATGTAATTCGATATGCCTTGAACAGAAGTTCGTTCTGAATCCGTTAACATGCCATTCAATTGGCTTAATCTTTGCTCTTTGTTCATTTTTACTCTTTTAACGTTCTTCGCTCGTTCGTCCGTAATTCGGTCATCCGAACTCGGAACTCGTTCGTTCTTGAGTCCACTACTCACGTTTTATACATTCTCTTACATTCTTATGAAACTCTACTCGTTCAGGTTCATTTACTAACTTTCAAATTCTCGTTCATCTTTTACGAAAATTTCGTCATAACTTCGTTATAGCTCAATTTTAATCCGTTCTTCATGAACGTTTCTAACGTTCCTAACCAAGCAATACGCATCTAACTTATACGCGATGGTTTTAAACTTGTCCATCAACAACAATTACACTACGATGGTTTTAAATTTGTCCATCAACAACGTTCTTCGTGTTCTTCGCGTGTTCTTCGTGTTCTTCATTTTAGTCGATATTTTGGATTACGATTCTACTTTTTCTTGGAATTTGATGTTATAGAACACCATTCCTTACTTAATTCACCTACTCGTTCATAGTATTCGTCCGGATCGCTCAAAATCTTCACGAATCTTATACTTCCTTAAGAAATTTATAAAATAAATTTCTAATTCTTCTTTCTTCATTTTCTTACGATTTCAACCATATGAAATCATTCTCCATATCTTCTACTTCTTATTCTCATTAAGTTATGTTTTTAAACATAAAAACTTAAAGAAAATAAATAGAAGAACTAGGGTTCGGATTACCGTTCTTCTTTAATCCTCTTCCGTTAGACAAAGCTGACGATTTGCGAGCTTTTCTATTTCTCGATCACTTTTGATCCGAGCATTCATGCTCATTCTCTTCCTCTTCCAACCGAGCTCTCTCTCACTCTCAAGTTCTAGGTTTTTCAAAATCCTAGAAAATGAAAGTTTAGCTTTCTTTTTATAGATTTTCAAGGCTTAGGGCAATTTAGTCATTTCGCCCCCCACCTCCTTACTATTCACACCTCCTTAACAACTTAGCCACCAAGTTAACTTGGCCACCACCCTTACTTGGTGGCCAAGTGGCCGGCCCACATGCCCATGGGTCACCCTATGGGTTTTCCCAATGGTTTTTACCCATCCGTTTACCCATCGGTTCGATCCGCGGTTTCTTTTCTTGGTTTAGGCCTTAACCCTAATTCTTATTGGGCTTAACTTGGGCTTGATTTCACAAATCATTGGGCTTGACATAATCCAAGTCCAATTAGATTCTACAAAGTCCATGAACTCAAAGTCCATTAAGACTAACCGTATTATACACATTCCATTCTCGTATTCTCGTATTCTCTTCGTATATTGTTCGTACGATATTCGTATTATACGTCGTACTACTCTTCATACTATACTCGTATAATAACTCGTATTATACTCATATTTCTCACGCATAATAACCCTAATTATTATACGCGATCATAACATTCTCGGAACTCACTTTTCTAAACCCTTAGGTTTTACATCCGCAGGCGAAAACTTCATTTTTTCCATAACTGAAATATTATTGAATATTCCATCACGTCTCAAGATTTCACGCAATCAAGAACTTTTCAGAATTTCAAAAATAATCTCCGAGCAGAAATAGGTGAATAGTGCCTATTTCGTCTTTTTCCCCGAAAAATATTTTGTTCCCGGAAAAATTTTATTTTCGTCTTGAAAATTCTTACTCGTTCAATCTAGCTCGTAGCCAGAATCCTCTCGATTAATAATAATTCTAGGTTATAGAACGATTAATAAACACATATCACAAAATAGTATTAATAAAAATTCATTTTATTAATAACTAATTCTTTAAATCTTAATTTCTGGACAATCCGGATTTTCGGGTTGTCACATCCTTCCCCCCTTATAAAAATTCCGTCCTCGGAATTTCTTCAAACCAAACCCTTACCCAGGTTCTCACATTCTCCCATTCTTCAAAGAATTTCGTCTTCAAAATTTTAGCTTACCCTTCTTCTCAACTTCTCTTCAAAGAAGTTCTTATCTTTCATACATTCCCTACCCTTCATAACTTATCAAGAATCATGAAGCGAAAGGAATAACTAGGAATATAAAGATTCCTTTAAAACATTTCATTCTTTTGCTGAGGGGTCAAATTGACCATGAACTCTTACTAGGTTAAACAGCCTTTCGTCGTAAACCTTTCTTTCCACAGTCAGTTTACAATCACAAAGAAAGTAACTACCTCTTCCATGTTCTCCTCAGACTTAGATTCCTCACCAAAACAATTTGGTTCGGCATAGCTCTTCAAAGAATGCTCAATTTTCTTTCAATCGTGACATACCATTCGTCTTAGCCAACTCAAGTAGCTTCGACCATACCAATAAATTGGATATCAACTTAAAACATCCGTTTAGTCAACTCACTTGACATCGACTACTTCTTTAAATTCTTTTGCAATACATCAAAACGTTTCATGACGTCATGATACCGTACTCTTCACAGTACGTTGAGGACTTCGTCAGTTTATGACTTCATCATTATGCATCATACCGTAGCAGGTTGTTGATCCTCTGATCAATTTCCATACCAGGTTCAATTGCATTAACAACTCCATCTTTTTACCATCCTTGCATCAAATGCACGGACGATATAAAATTCCTTTTGATATTTTAAATCAACTTCTGTCTAGCCGAAGCAATTGGCATAGACATACAAAGAATAACTCTTTTAAAATCCATTGGTTCCAAAAGTCGAACTAATTCTTTCATTTTCCAAAATGCGCACATTAGCACGATTTCAAGAAATTTCGAAATCTAGCATAACTAGATGACTTGGAATATCTTATTCTCCATCATCCTTCATTGTCTTTATGCGGCAATACTTAATCTTCTCTAGCACCTTCAATGCTAAGTCTATTGAAAATACTTCGTTTTCATTCTACACCTTACTATAACTTAGTACAGTCCATCAAACTTACCACACATTATGGGTTCAGGAACTTTTCACAATAATATGAGTTCAAGAACATCCAGACAGACCTTTGGAGTCCATTCGCTAAAATATTCAAACGCATACCATATTATTATGAGTCACGAACTTACCATAAGTATGAGTTTAAGAACTCGCACCTACCTTAACCTTCTCTACCTATCAAGTATATACATGAGAAAAGATTCACCTTCTAGTCATATACATCTTAATAGCGCGACCAATTCCAATGATTATCATTGTAATAAATTGAGCAGTTGGTACACCAAAGCATAAACCTCTGCCCACAACAAAGGTTCATACAACTCAGCCATCATATGAGTCCTCAATTGAAATTTTACAACTTCTACATTTTCTTTACTTAATACGAATTTTCTTTAATTCGTATACTATCATTTACAACTCAATCTGAGTTCTTCTTCCTGTACTAATTTGTAGTACCATTCATTCATAGCATTAGCTATAAATCATTCATCGTTTCACAGCTCATCTGTTATTACGATTTACTATGATCACGTGGTGATCTTCTTATCCTTCTCTTTACGATTATAGTCTTAGGTACTCTTACCGAAGATTTATAACCTATCAGCTCTGATACCAACCTGTAACGCCCCGAAATCCGGTCTATCTTCACACCCGAATTCCGTACGTCACGAGTACATCATTCATCCAACATATATCATTATATACTGAAATATAACAACATACATTCTCAATTTCCAGGTTCTCGAAACATTATAACATTTCTCATTACAAATAATGATAATTACATTATTCCTTTCATCTTACAAGAGTGACTTTTATCCGCTACCAAGGATACATACAGTTCATTAAACTAGTCTATAGTTTAATTCATCTTTCTACATTACAAGTCTTCACTTGATCTTCACACACATTCACATACTGAATGGCACTTCGTCTGGATACCGCTTAGCTTGATCTTTACGGGATCCTTAAGTTCTTTCTAACAACGTTCGCTAAAAATGTTTTTCATTTAAAGAAAGTGTGAGCATTCAATTGCCCAGCAAGTCATCACAGTTTGAACAAACAAGTTCTGAATTCAAACATTTCTTTAGAACTTCAATAACCGAACAAAGGTTATGAAGCAGCTTGAATAATAGGAATAATCTCGATTCCTATCATCTTAAAACCATACTCACTTTTACTTTGAAATACTTTCATTCTTCTACCTTTTGCATACACATTCTGTCTGGCTAGAATCATTAGCACAGACTTAACAATAACGGTTCATGAATAAACCGAGCATACTTGTATTGAACAATTTGATCACAAAACAGTTCATCTTATAGAAACACCGAAGTGTTCACATTGTGGCACAAGGCCTCATACATACTACCACCTTGTACAAATATCGCACATTCGCACATAGACAGAACTTCTCAAGTTCAACATCTGAGAAGTTTTAGAAACTAGCATTCATTTAAAATATGAATGAAGTTAGGAAACTTGCCTTACGCGCAGCTACAGCTTATAGTTTACGCTGAACTTCTCATTCCCATTCCTATGTAGCACATACGAAAATAACATGTACACCAATTAGTCATATACTTGACTTACACATTGGTTTACTTAACTTTACTTCTTAAGGTTCGCTTTCTTGAAATTTAAGCTTACGCGACTAACTTTCATTACCGGTTTACGGTTTCATGGCATACTGAGATGTCTCATTCATACATTTATCATCTTTGATGATTTACATTCTTATCTTCTTCTTTTAACACTCTTAGGACTCAGCACACATCGTGTCTTTGCTAGTAGTCCATATGACAACCATCAAAGGTTACGATTCACCACAACCTAACTTCTCTTAACTTATACGAGCCATTAAACTGTAATATTCGTTAAGTCAACTTCTTATTCCTTATGGCTTTCTAACAACTAAATGCCATACCTCAGGATTTATTCTTTATCGTTTAAGTTATACAATCTTTTGTACACTCGGAACGATCATTCAATGTCAATACTATGAGGTCATAGCGTTAACCATTTCATATGAATTTATTCATATCTTCAAACGTCCAGTTCATTCCACTCAAAACGTTTATCCAAGTTATACTTATTAACTCGGCTTCTTAATGTTATACGTTATTATCTTCAACTTAATATCTTCACCGTTCACGGCTAAACTTAGTCTTCATTACATTACAGTTAAACCAGACACGGAGTGTAGGTTCTGCCTGTTTAACACTCGCTTACACTCAACCCTTACGCTGGTTAAAGTGTTCAGCGCTTACTTCTCATTCTATCATTCTCATCCGACTTATATTCGGCCTTTAGTAATCTTATTACCGTTCGTTACGGCTCTCTTGATACCATTCGTATCTTACTTACTACCTTCATTAACATCTATGTCATACAACCAGGGTATACTTAGAACGTTCGTCCAACGCGAATACAATTCACAAGGATCATCTACGTATTTAACGTTCACGTTGCTCATCTCTTAATCTCTCATTCAACCTTTATTCAAGGTTTTAATCGCTTTCAATCGTTATCCAACCCATGAACCCCATGTTCATTATTCTTTTTTAATGTCAAAGCCATACTGTTCGTTGTATGCTAAGACCGATCGTTCTTCGCAACAACGTTGCGTTCACAGCGTCTATATGCTTTACGTTCATCTTACAATGTCATGCCATAACATCGGAATGTTATTCATTACCTTCATCACTCAACGTCTAAGGAATTACAATCACAGCAATCCCTTACGTTTGTTTATCACGACTACGGTCCCCGAACATCGGTTACGTAACTCGCGTTCATCTTCTTTTACTCTGGTTTAATCTTTCGGTTCAACCTTCATTAAAGGTTTAAAACACTTGACCAAGTGTTACATTACGTGAATTATATGTTCATACTTCTTACTTCCACATCCCCTAGTATCTGAGAGCTAAAAATCTCATTTCTGAGCATTGCTATGCACCGGCGCTGCGGCGCGGTGCCTTGCCTTTCCTCTCGCGCTGCGGCGCGATCTGCAGTTCCCTCTTCCTTTTTCCCGGACTGGCGCTGCAGCGCCAAGTCCTTTGTTATTTCTGGCGCTGCGGTGCCACTCTCCAGCAGCTTTTAACACTGTATATGGCCGAGCTCGCGCTGCGGCGCCCCTTCTCGCGCTGCGGCGCCAAGACAAAAACCTAGAATATTTTTCTACGTGTTAAGTCCAGTTTGAGACGCCGATTTCGAAATCTCATAACTTCTTCGTTATAACTCGGAACGAGGTCATTCCAAAGCCATATTCTTCGTTATCTTACGTACTTCGATATGCCTTGGATAGAAGTTCATTCTGAATCCGTTAACATGCCATTCAATTGGCTTAATCTTTGCTCTTTGTTCATTTTTACTCTTTTAACGTTCTTTGCTCGTTCGTCCGTAATTCGGTCATCCGAACTCGGAACTCGTTCGTTCTTGAGTCCACTACTCACGTTTTATACGATCTCTTACATTCTTATGAAACCCTACTCGTTCGAGTTCATTTACTAACTTTCAAATTCTCGTTCATCTTTTACGAAAATTTCGCCATAACTTCGTTATAGATCAATTTTAATCCATTCTTCATGAACGTTTCTAACGTTCCTAACCAAGAAATAAGCATCTAACTTATACGCGATGGTTTTAAACTTGTCCATCAACAACAATTACACTACGATGGTTTTAAATTTGTCCATCAACAACGTTCTTCGTGTTCTTCGCGTGTTCTTCGTGTTCTTCATTTTAATCGATATTTTGGATTACGATTCTACTTTTTCTTGGAATTTGATGTTATAGAACACCATTCCTTACTTAATTCACCTACTCGTTCATAATATTCGTCCGGATCGCTCAAAATCCTCACGAATTTTATACTTCCTTAAGAAATTTATAAAATAAATTTCTAATTCTTCTTTCTTCATTTTCTTACGATTTCAACCATATGAAATCCTTTGATTGCTAGAAGATATGATAGACTTGAAAATCTTTCCCCTTCTTCTAAATTCTCAACTTATAGGGAAACTCTCTTCTTCCTTCTCTCTTTTCTATCTTATTCTTTTCTCTGTTCTTCCTTTCTCTTCTACTAATACGTAATAAAAACTGATATATTATAATATAATATAACGTATACTTATAATACCTATTAATATATAACTTAAATACATATATAACTGATGTCAGTTATATCATTTAAAAATTAAAAGTCATAAGGCTTGTTTGGCTAAAACTACTTTAAAAATTAAAACTTAAAACCCTTAAGCCTTGTTTGGCAAAACAAGATAAAAATAAGAATTTCAAAGCTTTAAGGCTTTGTTTGGTAAAACCAAATTAAAACTCTTTTAATTTATTTTAATAACTCATTTATAATATAGTTTATTGTCACACTTTATTTAATTAAATTTCCATATAATTAAATTCTCATATTCAAATTTAATTAAACAAAAGCCAATAACAATTTATTAAATTAAATTAAAACAACATTATAACAATTCATTTAATCCCTATCAACTCTCTAATTTAATTATTAAATTAAATTAAAATATTATCTCATAATAATTATTTTTTCTAACTCATAAATTATTTATTTAACAAATAAATAATCAAATCAACCCAAACAAATATTTATTCAACAATAAACACATCAATTAAAATATTTATATAATTCAATAAATTTTTGAAATTATATTTTAAAATTATGGATTGTTACATCATTACCTCCTTACAACGATTTTGTCCCCAGAATCACAACTCAAACAAATCATTCGTCATATTCTTCCCTTCTTACAAGGATTCTATCCCCAGAATCGAAGACACAATTAAACAAATAATTCAGGATAATCTTTCATCATTTTATCTTCAAGTTCCCACGTAGCTTCTTCAGCATTGTGGTTCCTCCATATCACCTTCACGGAATGTATTACTTTATTCCTGAGCACTTGTTCTTTCCTATCAACTATCTGGATAGGAATTTCCTCATAAGACAAGTACTTACCGAATTGTAATGGTTCGTACTAAATCACATGCTTATAATCGGGTTTATATAGTCGTAACACCGAAATATGAAAAATATTGTGAACGTGTTCCAACTTTGGAGGTAGAGCTACCTCGTAAGCCACTTATCCTACTCTTCGTAGCACCTCGAAGGGTCTAATAAACCTCGGGCTTAGCTTTTCCTTTTTATCAAAAAGGATTTTCCCCTTCTAAGGAGAAACTTTTAAGAACACGAAATTTCCTAACTCGAACTCGTGATCTTGTCTATGTTGATCAGCATACTTCTTCTATCTGTCTTAAGAAGCTACCAATCTTATCCTTATGAGTTTCACAACCTCAACAGTCTGCTGTACCAGTTTCGATCCTAATAGTTGACGTTCACCGACTTCATCCCAGTACAGTGGAGTTCTACACTTTCTGCCATACAATGCTTCGTAAGGCGGCATGCCGATGCTTGAGTGGTAACTGTTGTTGTTGGCGAATTCGGCCAATGGTAAATGTTCATCCCAATTCCCTTTGAAATCCATGATGCATGCTCTAAGCATATCTTCCAACGTCTGGATTATTCGTTCGCTTTGGCCATCTGTTTGCGGATGGTACGCCGTACTCATTCTCAATTGTGTTCTCATGCATTCTTGTAGTCTCTTCCAGAAGTTTGATGTGAATCGTGGATCTCTATCTGACATAATTTACACTGAAATCCATGTCTCAAAATAATCTCTTTAACGTACAACTTTGCCAACTGATCAAGATTGAATCAAATCTATATTGGCAAAAAGTGTGCTGATTTCGTCAGCATGTCCACTATCACCCAAATCGCATCGTATCCTCTCAGAGTAGTTGGAAGACCGACTATAAAATCCCTTGTGATGTTTTCCCACTTCCATTCCGGTATTTCCAATGGTTGAAGTAATCTGTTGGGTCTCTGCTGCTCGGCCTTGACTCTTTGACATGTCAAGCATTTCGCGACACATTCTGTAACATCTCTTTTTATATTCGACCACCAATAATGTCGTCGTAAATCTTGATACTTCTTCATACTTTCCGGATGAATTGAATATCTTGAGTTATGAGCTTTGGTCAAGATTTCATCTTTAATAGATGGTACTGCTGGAACCCAAATTCTTCCCTCGAACCTTAGTAGTCATTCGGTATCGATCTTGTTTTTCACTTCACTACCCTCAACCACTCTTTCTTTAATTTTCCCACATTCTTCATCTTGTAGTTGAGCGTTCATCACTTTATCCACTAAAGTTGGACTAGCTTCTATATAGAATAATCTTTCATCTAATTCTTTCGGAAGTTTTATTTCCAACTCTAGCCCTGCCATCGCTGAGATAAGTTCCTTTTGCGTCGTTAACAACATCAATGTCTCATGGCCTTTTCTACTCAGGGCGTTAGAAACTACATTTTCTTTACCCAGATGATAAAAGATCTCACAATCATAATCTTTTATCAGTTCTAACCATCTCCTCTTACGCATGTTCAGATCTTTCTGTGTGAAAATATACTTTAGACTTTAAATAGTCTGTATATATTTCACATTTCTCTCCATATAGATAATGTCTCCATATCTTCAGAGAAAATACCACCGCAACCAACTCTAAATCATGAGTCGGGTATCCTTTCTCATAGTCCTTTAGTTGCCTTGATGCATACGCAATAACTTTGTCATTTAGCATAAGGACGTAACCTAATCCTTTATGTAAAGCATTGCTATACACTACAAAGTTTCCTGTATTATCTAGTAATGACAACACAGGTGCCACACTTAACTTCTTTTTCAAGTCTTGAAAGCTCTCTTCACACTTCTCCATCCAAACAAATTTACCGCTTTCATTGTCAAATTTGTTAATGGAGTGGCAATCTTAGAAAAGTTTTGAATGAATCGTCTATAGTAGCCTGCTAGTCCCAAGAAACTCCTCACCTCTGATGGTGTCCTTGGTTGTTCTCAATTGATTACGGCTTTGACCTTTGATGGATCTACTGAAATCCCATATTTGTCAATCACATGTCCAAGAAAATGTACACGTTCTAGCCATAATTCACACTTAGAGAATTTCGCATATAATTTTTCCTTTCCCTGCATCTCTAACATCAAACGTAAATGTTCGATGTGTTCTTCCTGAGATTTGGAGTACACCAGGATATCATTAATGAATACCACCACAAACTTATCTAATAATGGTTTAAACACCCTGTTCATCAAATCCATGAATACTGCAGGGGCATTTATCAAACAAAAAGACATCCCCAAAAACTCGTAATGTCCATACCGAGTTCTGAATGCCTCGCATTTTAGGTACATCCTCCTTCCTTACCTTTAATTGATGATAGCCACTTCTCAAGTCTATATTCGAGAAGTACTTAACTCCCTTCAACTGATCAAATATGTCATCTATTCTTGGCAATGGATATTTATTCTTAATAGTGACTTTGTTTATTTCCATATAATCAATTCAAAGACACATTGACCCATCATTCTTCTTCACGAATAACACTGATGCTCCCCAAGGTGATACACTCGACTGAATGTATTTCTTGTCTAACAGCTCTTGCAATTGTACCATCAGTTCCTTCATCTCTATCAGAGCCATCCTGTACGGGGCCTTCGATATCAGAGCAGTTCCTGGCACCAAATTGATAACGAACTCGATCTCTTTGTCAGGCAGAAGTCATGAAAAATCCTCTGGAAACACATCTACAAATTTCCTAACCATTGGTATCTCTTTCAGTTTCACCCCCTTCCTCTGGGTATCGACTATGTAAGCTAAATATATGCTACACAGCCTTAACTCAACAACTTCTTGGCCTGCATAATCGTCAGACATCTTGCTTGCCTAGGCAATTTGTTACCATAGAAAACTACATTTGACAGAGTCATAAGGTTTACACATTTCTTTTGGCAATCAATTATCACTCCATAATTGAATAGCCAATCAATTCCCAATATAACATCAAACTCTCCAAGTTTTATCGGGATTAAATCTACTATCATGACATTCCCCTTAACATTTACCCTAAAATTCTTGTATACGAACCTAACAGGAATTACCTCCCTATTCGTAATTTCTATGTTTAAAGGGAAATTCAATTCTTCACTAGGCAATCCAAACCTTTTAGCAAATTCATCATATATAAACGAGCAAGTAGCACCCGAATCAAATAATACATAAGCATCTATATCATTGATTGGGATAATACCTAACACAACATCTTTTGATTGTACAGCGTCCTGCACAGTCATGTTGAAGGTTTTGGCTATGGGTCTGCTTGATGACGTTGGTCCAGCAATGGTCAATATACCTCCATCGCTACCTCCCTTGCTTCCCGTTGTCTCTCCAGTTTTCTTCTTAGGGCACTCGCGAGCAAAATGATCCTTTGACCTGAATGTATAGCAAACATTCTTCTTTGGTTGATGGAAATTTGGGGCAATGTGACCTTCTTGGCCACAGTTGAAGCATACTCGCTTACCTCTTAAGCATATATCAGTGTGATTCTTCCCGCATGTAGCACATGCCTCAAATTTCTTTTTATACCGGCTACCCTATTGGCTTCCAGTACCAACACTGGCATTCCACTTCCTCTTCAAGTTATTACTACCATTTCCACCACTATTACCACCATTCTTACCTTCACCCTCATTTTTCTTCTTTTTTTGTTCTTGATTGTACTTTGTTACAGCCTCGCCTCCACCCTCAGCGATAATTGTCTTCTCAAGCACCTCTGCAAACGTCTTCAACTGGAACAGGGAGACTCTACTTTACAACCAAGGGTTCAGTCCCTATTCAGATCTCCTCGTCTTGCGCTCATTTGTGTTCACTTGATATGGCGCAAACTTCGCCAACTCATTGAACCTGGCTGTATACTCCAACACTGTCATTGTGCCTTGCTTCAGCTCTAAAAACTGCACTTCCATTTAATTCTTTGAACTCTCTAGGAAATAGGTCTTGAAAAATATTTCCTTGAACCTTTCACAAGTCATCACTCCCTGACCTCCACCAGTTTTACTGGCTTGCCACCAATAAATAGCCTCTGCTTTCAATATGAATGTTGCAAAAGTAGTCTTCTGGTTCTCACCGACCCTAGCAACATCGAATACCTTCTCTATTTCCATGATCCAGGTTTGTGCGTCAACCGGATTCATGGTTCCACAGAATTCTGGTGGTCCAACCACCTTGAAATCCTTAAAAGTTACAGCTTGATTCTGCGATTGATTCTGCAGTGCTCCCGTCAGAAGTGTCACCAACTGCTGAACTGGGTTAGCTTCAGTGTTGTTATTATTAGTAGACCCCTCAGGGGTTTGTTATCGTGGTTAACGTCTTCTTGGAGGCATTTTCTAATTAAAATACACTTATTAGATTATTACTCAATTTCTTTTAAGTATTTTCTACTTAACTTGCACATCATAAAAGATCATCACATAACACATAACATCTAGAATAAAAATTAACATTTTATTCATTTATCATCTTTACAAAATATAAGAACAATATCATCACTGCTATTTACATTACTTTTCCTGAACTACAAAAGTTACAGGGTAACATCATCATCATATCCCATTGGTTACATAACACTTGGATTTACATCTTATTTATCATATCATTAATCACCTATCAAGTACATTCCCTACGATGACCTACTAAAATGTTGCATAGCCTTATGACACTCCTCTTCCATAATACGAAACATTGTTCTGTGATCTAACATGTACTGTGGCAGCGTCTCAAACTAAATTAGATAATACATAACTCGATCTTGAGCTCGATTTATCACAGTGTTGAATACGCCATTCATCTCCTCCATCTTGATCTTCTTTGCTTGTGCTTCCCCCTCTGCTACTCCTACACACTGGTAAGCTTTCTCGTACGCGTCTTCAACTCTTGCTCTCTTGGTGGACTCTTCTTTCAATTTGTTCTTCAGCTCGGTGATCTCTTCTGTCAGCTGCTTGTTCTCTCCCTCAGTGTGAATCAGCTTCTACTCGACATTACTAAGACGCTCGTCAAGATCCCGGATCTCATCGTTCTTCTGCGCCATCAAAGTCTGACGTTCAGCTACTATGTCCTCCGACTCCTCAACCCTATCCTGAAGTTCCACATTGCGGTCGTATATCTCATCGAACATATGAGCAGCGATAGAGTTTGGTGGAAACTCTTCATCCTCCTCATCCTCATCCATCGGTGGCAACTCAACGAGGTCTTCCTCATCCGTCTTTACCACATCCTCCTCGTCAGGTATACCCTCATGTTCAACCACTGTGACCAACGGAGATGACTCCCTTGGCAGCAGTTGTTCCCAAACCACCTGAATATCTCGAGGCTCCTCCTCTCTAATCATCTGAGGTCCCTCCTCCCTTGCATAACTGGATTCTCCCACATTAGCCATCCTGACAACAAAATTTTTAAGTTTTAATTACTAATCATAACTACTCAACACTCACGAGCACATAGGTTGCAACCACATAAGCACATAAGTGTTTTATTACTTGTTTCTTAAAACTCGATAAGAATTTATCACTACTATCTTTTCAAAGGTTACTTCCTAAGGCTTTTCCCCCACCTAAGGTTCATAACCTAAGGCTTTGACACCAACTTGTGACACCCCAAAATCCAGGTACTTCATTCCCACAAGATTTTGTGTTCACTGTCTAAACATTCATTTCAAACTACCAAAATACAGAAAAATTTAAACAATAAACCTTCCTATTAAAAGGTTACATCATTAATTCAAATAAAATCTCTCAGGTTATCTAACCTTTAAAAACAAAAATCAAGTGCGGAAAATTAAATGATTACATCTCAACAATTAAAACAAAGTCTAACAATAAAGACATCAGCAAATTTATAAGTCTTCAACACTTGTTCATCTTTCCTTTCCCTTTACTGGTGGTAGGTTCGTCGACCTTCTCAACTTTAGCTGTAATGGTTATATAAGCAAGAGTGAGCAAACAAATGCTCACTTGAAGTGACAATGAATAATAATATCATAAAAGCCGCAAAACGAATAGGATCAATAGAATTGAATAATATTCTCTATCAATGATAATCAGGAACAGAATTTGAAATATATATATGAGAGTCACAAGACCACGAACTATGTCCAAAGTTATAAGTATAACAAAATGTAATAACAACATGCCATGGAATGAGTCGTAAATGAATCAACATTGTATAATGAAGTCATGCTTAGAAGTAAACCAAGAATCATAAGCATTGAAATATATAACAAACCTTGCTTGAACAACATTAAGCTATGGCTAGAATTTTGTTTAGTAAAAGAATTGAATTATTGAACATGCATAATTAATAGCAAGTAGAACAATAAAACTTGTTCATCATAAGAATATCAGAATTCAGAAACTTACATATTAAGAAACAACTTAAAGAGAGTAAACCTTCTCAAAGTAAGAGATAGGTAAAAAAACTTGCATGAATATAATTAAGTTATGTAAGTAGGATTAGGAATTACTTGCTCAATATAAAGGTAAATAGAACAAACTCAAATAGAGGTTAGAGTTCGAAAACTTGCCTTGCTTGTAAGCTAAACCGTAATAACTCGATTCTCAATATCCTATACACATGTCATCATGACATAATTAGTTACTACATGTACTATGTACATAATTAAGTATCTATTTCATGTATAACTTGGTTTTAATCATATAGTCAAGTCACACTTTTAATGCAATAACCTAACTCGTTAATTGATAATAATATTCTCATACTTGGCACTATAATACCACAATATGAAAAAATCACATTTTAAGAGTCATAACATTACTCTTTATCAAAAATTACTGATTTGTATAATTAAAATAAACTTT
Source organism: Panax notoginseng (assembly GCA_016801055.1). Taxonomy (NCBI): domain Eukaryota; kingdom Viridiplantae; phylum Streptophyta; class Magnoliopsida; order Apiales; family Araliaceae; genus Panax; species Panax notoginseng. The sequence continues at coordinate 129,066,222 of CM029019.1, forward strand.
CTGGCAAACACTGCTAACCGGCGCTGCAGCGCCCCAGTTTGTACTGGGAATGGCGCTGCGGCGCGGCACTGGCACTGCAGCGTGAGACACAGGTCTATAATTAGCGCTACGGCTCGGGCTTGGCGCTGCGGCGCGAGAATTGTACTACGAGGCAACCAGTTTTCGCGAAGAACCCAAACAAAGTCAATTTGGCCTACAACTTACTTTCTAGCAACCAATTTAACACGTATAATTTACATAGACTTCACAGAAACATAACTTATGGTCTCTAACATGTTTTTACCCATATAAAAAATATAAACATCAAATTTAAGACCTCTAATTTCACTGTTCTTGCTAATAATTAACTTTTGACATTCTTAGTGAAATTCATCACTGTGACTTTGTTTTTCAATCAAAACAGTTAATTTAAAATGCTTTGTTTTCATTTCTTCATGTACTTTCACAATTAATAGTCAATTTATACATTATACAATGAGTTAAACATCAATTTTGACTTCAAAATAAACCATACTCATATATATTTAACTGTTAAATAACTTTCTCCATATATATCATATTTACATGAAGTAAACTACTCTAAATCAACTATTAAACATATAAAACAGTTTATCATCAAATTATTAAATATAATATTTATATAATCACAATTACTACCCATATAACTTTTACTGAGAACTTTTGGTAAAACAAAACTAAAACTATATAAAAACTAAAATTATACATATGATTGCTAGAAGATATGAAAGACTTAAAAATCTTTCCCCTTCTTCTAAATTCTCAACTTACAAGGAAACTCTCTTCTTCTTTTCTCTATTCTTCCTTTCTCTTCTACTATTACGTAATACAAACTGATATATTATAATATAATGTAACGTATACTTATAATACCAATTAATATATAACATAAATACATATATAACTGATGTCAGTTATATCATTTGAAAACCAAAAGCCATAAGGCTTGTTTGGCTAAAACTACTTTAAAAATTAAAACTTAAAACCCTTAAGCCTTGTTTGGCAAAATAAAATAAAAAAAAAGAATTTCAAAGCTCTAAGGCTTTGTTTAGTAAAAACCAAATTAAAACTCTTTTAATTTATTTTAATAACTCATTTATAATATAGTTTATTGTCACTTGATTTAATTAAATTCTCATATTCAAATTTAATTAAACTAAAGCCAATAACAATTTATTAAATTAAATTAAAATAACATTATAACAATTTCTTTAATCCCTATAAACTCTCTAATTTAATTATTATATTAAATTAGAATATTATCTCATAATAATTATTTTTCCTAACTCATAAATTATTTATCTAACAAATAAATAATCAAATCAACCCAAACACATATTTATTCAATAAGAAACACATCAATTAAAATATTTATATAATTCAATAAGTATTTAAAATTATAATTTAAAATTCTGGATTGTTACAGTCTAAATATTGTTTGAATACTCTATTCATCATATCCATGAGTTCAGCTGGTGCATTTGTCAACCCAAATGACATTATCAAAAATTCATAATGGCCGTAACGAGTCTTGAATGCCATCTTAGGTACATCCTCCTTCTTAACTTTTAACTGATGATACCCGTTCGCAAATCTATCTTAGAAAAATATTGTGCCCCTTTCAATTAATCAAAAAGATCATCAACCCTGGGCAATGGGCATTTATTCTTTATCGTTAACTTGTTCAACTCTCGATAGTCGATTCAAAGTCTTAACAATTCATCCTTCTTTTTCATAAACAGTGCCGGTGCCCCCCACGGGAAAACACTCGGTTGAATATATTTTTCATCTAACAATTCTTGTAGTTGAACTATCAACTCCTTCATTTCTACTGGCACTATACGATACGGTGCCCTTGAAAATGGTGCAGCTCCTGGCACAATATTTATTACTAATCTGATCTCCCTATCTAGTGGAAGACCTAGTAATTCGCTTGGAAATACATCCAAATTTTTTTTAACTATAGGTATTTGTTCCATTGTTGCTCCCACTCTCTAACCTACACATCCCTTCCTCAAAAATTTCCTAGTTTATGTTGTGGTAAGACAACATGAATGTCTCGGTGACTTGCTACCGTAAAACACTACCTTAGGCTGCTTCAACGTCCTAAGGTTTACAACTTCTTTTGACAATCTATAATTGTACCATGGTTAAACAACCAATCCATCTTGAGAATTCCATCGAATTCTCCCAACTTTATCAATATTAAATCTATCGATAATTTATAACCTTGTATTTCTACACAACGACACCTATAGATATGTTCAACATGAATTATTTCTTTATTTTCTACCTTAATATTTAAAGGTATATTCAATCTTTCAGGAAGTAATCCAAATCGTCTAGTAAAATCACATGCTATAAAAGAACAAGTAGCGTCCGAATCAAATAACACATAAGCATTTATATCGTTGATTGGGATAATACCTACAACTACATCCCCTGATGCAACTGCATCCTGGACCATCATATTAAAGGTGCGGGCCATCGGCCTACTCGTCTGAGCTGGACCACTAATACCTAACTTACCACTATTAGTGCCCTTATTACCATCCATCCCCTTCTTCGGGCAATTCTTCATTATGTGATCAGTTGATTCATATACGAAGCATCCATGATTCTTCTTCGGACTTGGACAGTTAGACAAAATATGCCATTCTTATCCACATTTGTAGCACACAACTTTACCTTTGAGACAGACTTCTAAATGAATCTTTCCATAATTCTTACACGCCTCCATCCTCTTCTTAGGATCTCCTTGTTCTACTCTGGTATTCCCAGAGTTAAATACCTTCCTCTTCTCCCTATTGCCATTCCCACTGGCTCCTTTAATTTTCACTGCCCCATCTACCTTACTCTTATTCTTCTTCTCTCTGTGGTATTGGCTTAAAGTCTCACTACCACCCTCAATAATTATCGCCTTCTCCAGAATGGTTCCAAATGAATTACTTTAAAATACTGATATCCTGCTATAGAGCCACGGTTTCAAGCCCTGTTCGAATCTCTATGCCTTCCTTACCTCCGTATCCACCTGATGTGGAGCAAATCTCACTAATTTGTTGAACTTGGCAGCATATTGGGGAACAGTCATATCCCCTTGTTTCAATTCTAAGAACCTCATCTCCATTCTACCATGCATACTCGTGGGGAAATAGTTCTCGAAGAATATCTCCTTGAACCGTCTCCACGTTACATTCTCCACTCTAGCCCTAGCTTGGTTTGACTCCCACCAGAGGTTAACCTCTCCCTGCATCATGTAGGTGGCAAAAGAAGTCTTTTGCCCCTCTTTGACATTTGTAATTACAAATGCCTTTTCAATCTCTTTTACCCAAGTTTGGGTTTCCATAGGGTCCGTGGTTCCTTTGAACCCTGGCGGACCTACACTCTAAAAAGCTTTAAACGTAGTAGCACATACTACCGCTGGATTAACATGTATATTTGTACCATTTCTATTAAAGGCATCAGTTAATAAGTTAACAAATTCCTGCATTGGGTTAGCCGATTCCCCTTCTGATTGATTCACGTTTACTTCCTAATTTCGTTTTCTCCTTCTTGGCGGCATCTTTCTGTTAAAATGAATAATAGTACATTATTACTTCCTTCTTATTAATTAGTCATTATTCATTTTTTAACAATAACTCAACTCATCACAAAACATGCTCAATAAAGTGCTTATATTGATAGGCTTCTTACTTTGTAGTATAATACTACATCTTTCATCATTACATAGCCTTGGCTAATTACATTACTTTGCCACAATTACTTTCCAAAAATTAGGATTTACAAAAGACTACCCTTTTGATTATACCAAAGAGGGTTTTACGTCACTACATAGATACACAATATTTACATATCTTAACCTACTCTAGTCATTAACTAGATTACATTTTCCCAGTGGCATTTACATAATCTACCTCGGCAAGACCGACTACCACATCTCGACTGATCGTATACCGAGTTTGCCCTGCTTCCACATGATACTCAGCAACTTGTTGCTGATAATCCTCATGAGAACTCCTATGAATATAGGACATCTTACAAATCTTCTACTTCTTGGCCTTTAGCTCCTCCCTAACCTCAAAGACCTCATATTTTAGCTCATGGACTTTGTCCTTTGCCTAAACCTTCTCATCATGTTCCACCTCTCTAAACGTCTCCTTGTTTTATTGTCCTCTAAGATGTCATGGATCTCCTCCCTTAATTCCTTTATCTCTTTCCCTAACTGGATAATCCTATCCAACACAGTCAAAAATAATGCCTTCACTGACTCCCTCGGAGTCATCTCCTCAGTAGGTACTATCGGTTTAAACTATACTACCTCAACCTCCTCCTCAAAAATTCCATCAAATAAGGATGTAAACTCTAAGTTCTCGAAATCTTATGACTCAACTACCACCACCATTGGCGACTCAGCTACGGGTGTGGGTAAAATTTCTATCTGGTTCACAAACTCTTCACTAACCACATGTATATCTCTATACATCATGTTATTTCCTGACATCTACAATAAAACAAATTATCTTGATTAGTACACAATATTAGAATATTATAAACACATAACACATTTAATGCATTTTTAGGGTTAACTTCATCTTTTAATTCTTCAACTCTTCTTAAGGTTATGGCCTAAGGTTTTTCTCCCTCCCTTAGGTTTTGTAACCTATGGCTTTGATACCAGCCTATGACGTCACCAAGTTCGTGTATTTTCCAACCCAACAGATGGTGCTACACGGTGATACTCTTCACACATACATTCAATTAAAATACCTCAAAAGAGTGAATATATCTTCTATATATTACATAATAATATTTCCCTTTCTAGGTTCTCTATAACCATTACATATGTTCTTCATCATAGTATCAAATAAATACCAAATTCATACTATGCTATTACAAAGGCAACTACTTGTCCGCCTTAGTCTTCCCTTTATCCTTACTGGATCCTTCGGTCCGTTCATTCTTAGCTGCATTCATATGGTTCAAGCAAGGGTAAATATAACTAGCTCATCAAGTATAACAATTTCATTTGAGCAACACACACGAATCAGATGTATAAAGCCCCCCTATCCAGGTACTTGAAACCTGAACTAGGTGCTTCACGATACCATTTCTATGAGCGAAATAATACTAATAATAATAACAATAATATAAAGATCAACTTAATTTACATATTTATCAGAGTCTGAATCCCAAGTATGTAACCTTTAAACATTCATTACAACCCATGATAGATAATAAATATATCATTGTCTTAATAATAATATCAAACTATTATATAACTACCACAAATCTTATTTGGTTAGCTTTCCTTTTCCTTTGTTTCTGCATGAGCTTTCTGGTTCTTCACACTTAGCTGAAAATATTTAAATTAAACAAGGATGAGCATTTGAGTGCCCAGCAAGTAATAGCAGTTATATAAATATAAGCTGAAAGAATTTAAATATTTTCTTTATACTACCCTTCTACAACAAATCGATAGTTGTGAAGTAATCTGAACCGATAATAATAACATAACAACCCTCTTTCCAATTTATTGAAACTACGTAATGACTATAAATAGGGCTAAGGTGACATAATATGAACATTATTTTTATTTTCGAAAAGGTTAAACAGAACTTCATATATAAACCGTCATAACTTACGGGCACGGGGGTGATCAGCCCATTGTACCCTGTATTGATCAATACTACATACAAAAACGAGGGTATCATTCACTCTGTCAGCCTTGGGCGTATAAAAATTTTCCCGTGTAGGAATGTTCATACTTGTCTGGGTTCCAAATCTAAGGTTTTATCTCGTTCAATAATAATCTATAATTCAACACACACACACACACAGATATATATATATATATATATATATATATATATATATATATATATATATATATATATATATACACACACACACACACACACGGATAATTGACAAAGGTGTATCAACATGTGATTAAATACAATGATTATCCAAGTGAGGACACTTGTATAACCATTTATAGAAATTAACGAGCAGAATATATATCTGAATTACCATATACTAATATGTTGATAATCAATGAGCGTATATACTATAGGGTTAATAATCTGTATAATAATAATATAATTTAGAAACATTCTTACTCGTGTCCATTGCATAAAAAAAATACAAATATAAGATACTTGCCTGATGCGCTGCTTACAACTCGCTACTTAGTTCTATCTTTTATATAACCACCTATCAGTAATAAAATTATTTTACTGATTAGAACTACATATCATAAGACATAGCACTGTTTGTTGCAGTCAGCACATAACCTAATCACATTGTCACATATGTTTAACAACCATTGAATCACAAATAAACACTTATCAAGTCAAACTATCTAAGTCCAGATCAATTTATGAAACATGCCGGTGTACCGACAATTTTATCGGGTAATTATCGAGTCTAGGACTCTATTCTGTAACTCAATATCTTCAAGTATCAGTCAAATTATTTTTAAATGACTTATAATAATTTTTAAACATTTATTATAATTTATCATAAATTTTCAAATACTGGAATCATTTTTAAATTATTTAAATATTAAACAATTCTATTATCATTAATATTAAACTATTAATGAAACTATTGCCAAAATATTAAAGTTATTTATAATAACTCAAAATATTTTTAAAGTATCAATATTACCCTTAAATGATTTTTAAAACATTTAAAATTATTTTTAAATAATTACCATTAATATTAAAGCATTAATGTATTATTTAACAAAATATTAAAAGTCATTAATTATAACTTAAAATATTTTTAATTCATTTATATCCTTTTTAAATAATTTTTAAATTAATAAAACTATTTTTAAACTATTTATTTAATATAATTATTAAATAAATTTAATATCATTTAAAATTAAATTAATATCATTAACATTAAATTATTAATGAAATTATTCTTTAAATATTGAAAGTTATATTTTATAACTTAAAATATTATTAAACACTTTATTTTCATTTAAAATAATTTTTCTAATATTAAAATCATTTTTAAACTAAATTATTTAATATAATTATTAAATAACGTTAATATCATTAATGATAATTAATTAATGACATCTACCTTTAAATATTGAAAGTTATATTTTATAACTTCAAATATTTTTAAATACCTTATTATTATTTAAAATGATTTTTAATATAATAAAATCATTTTTAATTAATTTATTTAATTCATTTAGTAAATACTTAATAATCATTAATATTAAATAATTAATGAAATTTGCTTTAAAATATTAAAAGTTATATTTTATAACTTCAAATATTTTTAAATAATTTATTATCATTTAAAATGATTTTTAAATTAATAAAATTATTTTTAATTAATTTATTTAATGCATATAATAAATAAATTAATTATCAATAGTATTTAAATAAATACTAATATTTATGAAAAATATTTCAAATTATTAATACTTAATTTTTATAACCTAAAAATAATTTTTAAAATAATTTTTGTAATTTTTGAAAATTAATTACTATTTTTAAATAATTTTCAGAATTTAACTAATTAATTTTTAATAAAAGTGCTGCTAAAGACTGCCCATAGCGACAGAACCGTCGCTATAGGTGTTCTTCGTGTTCTTTGCCAAACCCAGAAATTCAAATCAGTTTGCCAGGTGCCACGTTTGACCAACAATTAATCTTCACACAAAGTGTTTCTAGACATGTTGATGGTCAGATCATGTAGTACAAGTACAAGACTACACGATCCAACAATAAATATCATCAAATAATGCACAACCAAAGAGATCTAAGGGTCTAAATAAGCTGTCAGAGGCTGTTCTTCATTTATGGGTTGCCCAGAAATGAAGAACAGTTCGAGCAGGCACTTCTGAACTTCTACTACATGCTGATCGTGTAATGTTTTTGTGATCTATAAACTTTAGTGTGTAGACAACATGTAAGGCTAGAGATCCATTACATAAAACTGATAAAACAACTACAAAATCAAAAGATATATGCTGGTCAAACCTTGTCAGAGATCATGCTCTTTAGTTTTCTGGGTTACCCAGAAAACAAAGTTCGTGAACTTCTGGCCTGGTTTGACATTCCACTGACTTCGATCCGTTAGACATTTAAGCGATCTAAAAGCTTAATCTTGAAGTTCATATACCATAGTACAAATCTATTACAACAAAACAACAACCAGAAGCAAGATCAAGGCTCATCAATATCTTGTCAGATGCTGCAAACTACTTTCTGGGTTACCCAGAAATGGTCTGGTCATGGTCAGTCAACGACCTTTGACCAACAATATCAAACAATCTAACATAGATCTAAGTCTGATTCTTGTTCCAGATCAAAGAATACATGTCAGACTACATATTTAAACCTTTAAACAACAAAAATCATACATGAACAAGGATCTGTGGCCACTAACATTAGTTGTCAGACCACAGTTTAAATATTATCCAGATTTGGCAAATCTTCAAATCTGAGCCTCTAGATGTTATGGATTCAACATCTAGCAACCCAAATCATCATTAGACACTACTAACAACACATTTAACACAAAAAATCTAACATCTAACAACAAAGTTATGGATAGAAATTATAGCTAGGGTTTATACCTCCTTTGATCAAATCTTGATTTCTGGCTTTTGATTTGGTTATGGTGTTCGTGGGGCTTTGATTTGAGACTGATATAGCAAAGGATTTCGTGGGTTTTGGGTTGAGAGAGATGTTGAGTGTTTGAAAAAAATTAGCTACCCAAATGAATTTATCCCTCTCCAAATCTATATATACTATTAATGTTCAATATATTTGGCTGGTCTAGCTTGGTTTTCTGGCATTTTTAAGTCACATGGAGTGGTTGAAGTGGTTCACCAACTAAACCTAATGTCAAAACCTATAACTAGCTTTAAATAATGCAAAGGGTATAATGGTCATTTGGCTTAAAAATTTAATGGCCATTTTATAATCTTGCAAACCCTTATCAATTATAGAATTTCCAAATTTAGGGTTTGCGCAAAAATAAAATTAAATAAATTTTAATTTCTAAAATTTTGAAATTAGGGTTTCCTAATTATGATAAATTTTCTAATTACTTTATACAAGAACATTAGGGTTTAATATCTCTAATTATAATTAATTTTGCTAAAATAGCAATTAGGGTTTATACTTTTGGTAATTAGGGTTACCAAAATTACAATTAAGGTTTCCAATTATTAAATTAGGGTTCTAGTTTAGTAATTAGGGTTTTAAAAAATTAGGATTTCCATAATTAACAATTGTAAATCTAATACTTGTTAATTAATCACATTAACACAATTACCGATCAATCTTGAACTCTAATTTAAGTTTCAAATTAGGGTTTCTCATTTCAAAAATTAGGGTTTTATAATTAGTGTTTTTCTAAATATTAATTAGAGTTTCTAGATTTTAATTAGGATTTACCTAATTAATTATATAATACGCAACATAATCATATAACACAGTTATATAACAGTCTTGAATTTCCTATTTGAAATACAAAATAGGGTTAAACAAATTAATGATAGGGTTTTGTCATTATTCATCATAATTGGCCAACCATTAGCAATACGTACTTACAATACATATTTATCGCACTGAAAAATAAAAATATAATTAATATTATATTATTATTCTTATTCATTGATTAAAATCCAAAATTAGGATTTGGATTCCATATCTGATTTATTCTTCCATTTTTAGCCTTAATAATTAAGGTAAAATAATTAACTTAATAATCTGTACTAAAATTCATATAATAAAATAATTATTATAATTATTCTAAAAATCACTCCATATATTATTTAAATAATATCTATCTATATTTTTATGAAAAATAATTAATAAAAACATTTCTACCATAAAATTAATTATTATAAGAATATACTTTATAATAATCCATAATTCTAAAATAAAAAAATAATTTGTAAATATTCATGTAATAAATATATTTTTATTTATCACATAAATACATATACACAATATCTTGTACCAATCCTCATCCTTAAAATAAAAAAAAATTATACGTAAAATTTTTGATTTAATTATATAGAAAATTTCGGGTTGTCACATTCACCCTCCCTTATAAATATTTCGTCCCCGGAATCACCGTTTTAAAACATATTCATACACGGGTACATAGCATACACAATCACTGCAAGTAGATCTCGATCAACTTTGATCGAACTGATCTTTAACTATTCACATAAAGCTTGTCTTTCTGATTAAACGGAAATTTGATTTCTAAAAGAACTCAAATTACTCCCTCAAATTTTCTTTATAAAATAATTTACTATATATAGAAAAATCATGTAAAAGAAAATAAAAGTTATACGAATAATACCTGGAATCTCATTGCCAGCTGCCATCGCGTCCTGGACAGTCATGTTGTAGACCCTTGCTGTTGATTTTGTTGGCTTGCTCGACGACGTAGGTCCCGTGATTGCTAAAGTCCTGTTGCTAGCGCCAGTATTCACACTTCCTGCCTCCGCCCTCCTCTTCGGACAATCTTTCACCTTGTGCTCAGTCGATCTGCACAAAAAACATCCACTGTTCATCCTAGGATTGAGATAGTTGGGAGAGATATGGCTCTCCTGCCCGCACTTATAGCAAACGAATTTTCCTTTTAGACACTCCTCTGAGTGGTTCTTTCCATAAGTCTTACACTGCACAGCTGGCTTCTTAACTCCTTCCTGCTTGATCTGAACATTCCCAAAATTATTCACCTTCCTCTTTCCATCTCCACTCCTGCTCCCACTATTAATTCCTACCTTCCCAGCTCCTTCTGTCTTACCCTTATTCTTCCTCTCCTTGTTGTAGAGGCTCATGGCCTCACTTCCCTCCTCAGCAATAATCGCATTCTCCATAAGTGCTACAAATGTAGGGATCTACAACACTGCCACCTTATTGTAGAGCTAGGGTTTCAATCCCAGCTCACACCTTCTCGCTTTCCTAGCCTCCGTATCAACTTGATGCGGAGCGAACCTAGCCAACTCATTAAATTTGGCTGCATATTCGGACACCGTCATATTCTCCTGCTTCAATTCTAAAAATTTCACCTCCATCCTAGCTTGCATACTAGATGAAAAATAATTTTCGAAAAATAGTGTTTTGGACCTATCCCATGTAACTACACCTTCTCCAGCTCTCGCCTAATTCGCTTCCCACCAAAAATTTGCCTCACCCTTCATCATGTAGGTGGCAAAAGCAGTTTTTTGCCCCTCAGCTACCCTAGCTATCACGAACGCCTTTTCAATCTCTTTAACCCAAGTCTGGGCTTCAACAGGGTCAGTGGTACCTTTAAATTTCGGTGGTCCCACAGCCTTGAAATCTTTAAAGTTCGTCAAGCGATTGTCCGACTGATTCCCAGCGATTGGTATACCTTGCTGCATAGCTTGTGCTATCATATTTGCACAGTTCTGCGTCGGGTCTGCTTGTTGTTGTCCCTCAGCGTTGTTGACATATTCTTCTGCCCTTTGATTTCGAGTTCGACGTCTTGGCGGCATTATCTGATTAAATAAAACCATAAATTTATCTTACATTCTAAACCTTATCGCATAAATTTAATATTTTAAACTTGTTTCATTACTCAAACATAGATTCATATTCATTCAACGAATATTTTACATAGCATAGCATATAACGCTTTAAACATCAACTATCCCTTTGTGACCACAGAAGTTGGGATTTACAATCTTGACTAAAATAAAAGTTGGGAACATAACTTACACAGACATACTTATCGTATTTATTACATTAAACACACCTACACTGAGACGCCCCCAAAATTAGGTATACATCACCCATCTTGGGTCGTCAGATACATAGTACAGAATACAAATACAACTGATTAATACATCTGTCGTGTACAATACGACAAAACATAAACTGTGAGTTTGAATACAAATATTATCTTCTAGAGAGTATTCATACTCAAAAGGAGTCCTCATTACATTTATTAACACACCATAACATAGAATAGTGAGGACTACTAACTAATACTATCATTCGGACCATCACTCCGTACCCCGACTTGTCCCAGCTACGTTCTCATTTCCTGAAGAGAACAGTGAAAGAAAGGGTGAGCTCAACTAGCCCAGTAAGAAATATTATGACTAAGATAATGCAGAATAAATTATCATTAGCCTTCAACAATGTTAAACTGATAAAATATAATAGACATCAAGTTTAACTGTAGCGGAACAAGCAATCCATTAAAAGAGTCAAGTAGAAAATAAACTCTACTATCTTTTATGATTTAAAAGGTTTTTCAACACTGCGATCGCTGAGACTCAGCTTAATAAAATAATCCACATCATCGAATCACCCCTGCACTACGGCCAAGGATATTCGTGTATTCATTAATGGTCATGATCATGCCAACAACTGTCCATCAATGCACTACGGGCCAATGAGGACTTTTACCACATCATTTGTAACATTACGGTCATGATTATACCGAATAATCCCAGGTCATAATCATACCAAATCCATCTATGCAATACAGGCCACAGATGACTTTCAACATTTTATAAACATGAGGATGATGACAATGATATAAGAATTCAATAAAACAAGTTCAAGAATTAATTTATCCAGGAATTAACAACGTCCAAATTGTCAACATGATACTGCATTGTGGAGTAAAATTCAAGAATGATCAGAAGAATATTTTCTTGAAAAGATACTGGATGAAACGCAACTATCAAGGATATTCCACAAATTTCATGGAGTATAGAAGTCAAAGCTTAACCAACTGAGTACAATAAAGAATGGAATAACAAAAGAAATCACCATGCATGCGATAGACCGCACAGACAGGTTATTCCAATAGAATAATAAATAATGGAACCAGGTCCGGCGTAAACGCACAGACAGGATATTTCGACAGAATAATAAATAATGGAACCAGGTCCGGTGTAAAACACACAGACAGGATGTTCCAACAGAATAATAAACGGAACCAGGTCCGGTGTAAAACACACAGACAGGATGTTCCAACAGAATAATAAACGGAACCAGGTCCGGTGTAAAACACACAGACAGGATGTTCCAACAGAATAATAGAAGAATGTCACCAAGTATAGGGTAGACCGCGTATACTGGTTATTCCAACAGAATAATAACAAATGGAATAACAGAAGTTCTCTTCATGAATATAAAAGAAATAATATTCCCTACCGTAAAAGAACTGGATATAAGAGTAGTGAAGTAGCAGAAAACTTTTCTTCTATCTCTATATAGTCTCTCTCTATAGTTTCTCTCTCTAGAGTTCAGTGAATTCGTAAGAAAATAATGAAGGAATGAGCTTCTATTTATAGGAAAATGGAATGCATAGTAACTAATCCATGAACGGTCCAGATTGATTACTTTAATCTGACGGTCCATATTTAAAGAAAAATCTTTTAAATAAAATATAATATATTCTATTTATAGAATAACTTTAATAAAGTATTCTGTTTTATATAAAAAGATGTTTCTGTTTTATTACGTTAATAATACGAATAAAACAAAACGTCATTATCGCTAAATAATTCATATTATTAACTGACAATAATGGAATCAAACTGAGTGACTTCTCACATAAGCATTAATAATTAATACCGTGTGCTACTATGCAACCACACGTATTACTGTACTTTTACTACCGAGTAGTTCAACAGTATTAACGGTAAAACTTCCGCCGTTATTTTCATAAAGTATTTTTGTCGTTTTCTCAATCCGACAATAATTCCGTTGTGGGGTCCACCAATAATTGTACCGTCGTACGGATATTCCCCGACAAAAAGAATATTCTCCGACCAATCGAATATAATATGACAACTTGCATACTTTGCAAAATTTATAAATACTACCCATAACTATTATATCAAATCCACACAATAATATAAAAAAAATTATTTCGAGAAAAATTAAATATTTATTCATAAAATCTGGGGTTTCACAATCTCCCCTCCTTATAGAATTTCGCCCTCGAAATTTACGTACGTACTTGGTATGCCGAACATGTGAGGATACCTTGACTTCACTTCAAATTCTAACTCTTGAGGTATAACCTTTAAGCATCGAATATGATCCTTCTTATCCAAGATGTTAACACGTATCTACTCATACGTTAAATCTTTTGCTATTTCGTCCGGTTCTAAATTAATAATGCGGTTCGGGTCATCCACATATTTACGTAACATCGATACGTAAAAAAAAATGTTCTGAACACGCAACATACTTGGCGGTAATACGAGTCTATAGGCCACAGTTCCTACTTCATCGAGGATTTCAAATGGGCCAATTAAATCGAGAGTTGAGATTTCCTCTCTTCGTCGATTCTTGCTTCTAGAATAACGCCCTCTTGAACCTTTTTCTTCACATTTATCAGCTCTTAGTATGTAGCTTGAGCGGCTTTAACTTTATCGATTAAAGTCGATTTTAATCGTATATTCGTTATCTTCACGTGGGTTCGAATATTCACACTTGTAACCGTATACGATCTTCTACACAACGCGTCAGCTACCACGTTCACTTTTTCACGATGTTATTGAATGGTACGATCGTAATCTTCAACAGCTCGAGCCAACGTCTTTGGCGCATAATACGTTCGTTTTAGTTGAAGAAATATTTGAGGGTTTAAGAAATAGGTTTTGTACTGGGGTCAATACAAAATTCAATTTTACGCTCTGGGGTAGGCTAAGAAGTCTTCAAGAATACGTCAAGAAATTTATTAACAATAGAAATATCGTTCAAAACTGTGACCCTCATCCAAGACTTGGATAACACGTCACATCGATACCTATCAACTTGCCATCATCATTTACAACGTCTCCTACGGAAAGTCTAGCTTCGGTGCATTCCACACCAGGAAGTCAACAGCGAAAGGAACGGGGATTTTTACTTATGGCTTGATATGACAATGATTGACTTTAGTGGTTTGGTTACTTTGAATTTGCATAACAGGTTGGTTAGGAATATGAAAGCTAACAACCTTACGAGAAGCATGATGAGTAGTGAACCAATCGTTTCAAAAAAAATCACATCAAAGGCAAGTATTTTCAAAGAGATAAGATCGACAGGTAACGTGAAAGTGTTGATTTGAACAAGATTTATAAATAGTAGAGGTAACGAAGGTTTCTCCCAACTGAGTTTAAATAGACATATCAAAGTCTAAGTTCTCCGGAGTTAACTTCAAACATTTAACACAACTAGGTGAAATAAAAGAGTGAGTAGAACCGGTATCTAACACGGTATAGACTTCGCAAGAGTTTATGACTAACATACCCGTGATAATTTTATTCAGGTTCCTCGTCACGAAAAAAAATACTCTCTCTTAAACTACTGGCTTTGGCTTTTCTGGGACGGTCTTTGGTGCCTCCATCCTATCTGAACTTGTCTTCGGTGAACGACAAAATCGGGCTAAATGACCTTCTCTTCCACAATTATAACATGCTTTGGACGGCATCGCGCAGTTTGGACTGATGTGCCCCTCCCCTCCGCATTTGAAACATATGATAGGTGATCGTTCTCCTTCCTTAACGACAGGTGCTGGTGCTGACATCTTTCCATCATTGTTGAATCTCCTCTTCTTAAAATGTTCATTCTTATTGTTTTGGCCCTGATTACCACCGAAGTGGTTACCATTTCTGGCCTGTTGATTCCCTCCACGCTTGTTGTCACCGCTTCGATGACTGCTCTCACTGGTATTATCATTTTGCCGGCTGCTCTCTTTTGGTTGCGTTATCTCGTTATCGCGCTCCACCAACTGAGCCCTATTTACAACATCTGAATACAAACACAGTTTATGAGAAACAAGATGTTGACGTATCTCCGGCTTCAAACCTCTTAAAAACATCCGCGTCATTCTTTCTTCATTATCCACCAGGTGGGACGCAAACCGGGATAACTCCGCAAATTTTGCCTCGTACTGCGACACGGTCATATTATTCTGCTCCAATTTGATGAACTCCACCTCCTTCATGTGACGAATACTCTCGGGAAAGTATTTGTCGTTAAACAGATCTTGGAACTTCTCCCAAGACATCTTCAGTGCGGCAGGTTGAGTACGCTTTATCGATTCCCACCAGTAATCTGCCTCTCCTCGCAACATAAAGGCGGCAAAGGGAACCTTTTGCTCCTCGGAGCAACCCAAGACATCAAATATCTTGGTGATCTGCTTTATCCATGTTTCAGCTACAAGTGGTTTGGGTTCTCCCTTAAACTCCGGTGGTCCCAGCTCCTTAAACTGCTTAGCGGTGACCGCCTGAGAGTTTTCAGTATTTCCACCTACGTTGTGGACAGGAGCCGCTTTCAGCTGTTGTTGCATGAATTGCATAAGGCCTCTGAACATTTGATCATTCATCATTTGGTCAGTGTTGTTGTTTGCATGAGGATTGACACCTTCCTGATGCACATTATCATGATTATTGATGTGTGGTGAATCAACAGTCGTCTGTGCTCCATTGCTATTCTCAACATTCTCGGATGCCATTTTCAGATACTGCCACAAAATAAAAATTAATTGATATGTCATATATTATCCTTATGTTATGACCGACCAATTAAATACCATGCAAATAAACTTACGTAGGTCATACTAGCGAAGGAATTCCCCGTCTCTCCCCTCCTAGTTCTATTCTCACATCCTAGCCAGGGATCATATCCCTAAGCTCTGATACCAACTGAGACGCCCCCAAAATTAGGTATACATCACCCATCTTGGGTCGTCAGATACATAGTACAGAATACAAATACAACTGATTAATACATCTGTCGTGTACAATACGACAAAACATAAACTGTGAGTTTGAATACAAATATTATCTTCTAGAGAGTATTCATACTCAAAAGGAGTCCTCATTACATTTATTAACACACCATAACATAGAATAGTGAGGACTACTAACTAATACTATCATTCGGACCATCACTCCGTACCCCGACTTGTCCCAGCTACGTTCTCATTTCCTGAAGAGAACAGTGAAAGAAAGGGTGAGCTCAACTAGCCCAGTAAGAAATATTATGACTAAGATAATGCAGAATAAATTATCATTAGCCTTCAACAATGTTAAACTGATAAAATATAATAGACATCAAGTTTAACTGTAGCGGAACAAGCAATCCATTAAAAGAGTCAAGTAGAAAATAAACTCTACTATCTTTTATGATTTAAAAGGTTTTTCAACACTGCGATCGCTGAGACTCAGCTTAATAAAATAATCCACATCATCGAATCACCCCTGCACTACGGCCAAGGATATTCGTGTATTCATTAATGGTCATGATCATGCCAACAACTGTCCATCAATGCACTACGGGCCAATGAGGACTTTTACCACATCATTTGTAACATTACGGTCATGATTATACCGAATAATCCCAGGTCATAATCATACCAAGTCCATCTATGCAATACAGGCCACAGATGACTTTCAACATTTTATAAACATGAGGATGATGACAATGATATAAGAATTCAATAAAACAAGTTCAAGAATTAATTTATCCAGGAATTAACAACGTCCAAATTGTCAACATGATACTGCATTGTGGAGTAAAATTCAAGAATGATCAGAAGAATATTTTCTTGAAAAGATACTGGATGAAACGCAACTATCAAGGATATTCCACAAATTTCATGGAGTATAGAAGTCAAAGCTTAACCAACTGAGTACAATAAAGAATGGAATAACAAAAGAAATCACCATGCATGCGATAGACCGCACAGACAGGTTATTCCAATAGAATAATAAATAATGGAACCAGGTCCGGCGTAAACGCACAGACAGGATATTTCGACAGAATAATAAATAATGGAACCAGGTCCGGTGTAAAACACACAGACAGGATGTTCCAACAGAATAATAAACGGAACCAGGTCCGGTGTAAAACACACAGACAGGATGTTCCAACAGAATAATAAACGGAACCAGGTCCGGTGTAAAACACACAGACAGGATGTTCCAACAGAATAATAGAAGAATGTCACCAAGTATAGGGTAGACCGCGTATACTGGTTATTCCAACAGAATAATAACAAATGGAATAACAGAAGTTCTCTTCATGAATATAAAAGAAATAATATTCCCTACCGTAAAAGAACTGGATATAAGAGTAGTGAAGTAGCAGAAAACTTTTCTTCTATCTCTATATAGTCTCTCTCTATAGTTTCTCTCTCTAGAGTTCAGTGAATTCGTAAGAAAATAATGAAGGAATGAGCTTCTATTTATAGGAAAATGGAATGCATAGTAACTAATCCATGAACGGTCCAGATTGATTACTTTAATCTGACGGTCCATATTTAAAGAAAAATCTTTTAAATAAAATATAATATATTCTATTTATAGAATAACTTTAATAAAGTATTCTGTTTTATATAAAAAGATGTTTCTGTTTTATTACGTTAATAATACGAATAAAACAAAACGTCATTATCGCTAAATAATTCATATTATTAACTGACAATAATGGAATCAAACTGAGTGACTTCTCACATAAGCATTAATAATTAATACCGTGTGCTACTATGCAACCACACGTATTACTGTACTTTTACTACCGAGTAGTTCAACAGTATCAACGGTAAAACTTCCGCCGTTATTTTCATAAAGTATTTTTGTCGTTTTCTCAATCCGACAATAATTCCGTTGTGGGGTCCACCAATAATTGTACCGTCGTACGGATATTCCCCGACAAAAAGAATATTCTCCGACCAATCGAATATAATATGACAACTTGCATACTTTGCAAAATTTATAAATACTACCCATAACTATTATATCAAATCCACACAATAATATAAAAAAAATTATTTCGAGAAAAATTAAATATTTATTCATAAAATCTGGGGTTTCACATACACCACAGAACCTATACTACCTATTTGCTACGCCTTTATCCTTGGACAACCTCTCGCCTGATGACCTTCTATCCCACAGATAAAATATGCTCCTGGTTTATAGTCAAGACAATACAAAGTGGTATGTCCCTTATAGCCGCAAAGATAACATATTCTTTTCCCTTTCTTCTTATCGAGTTTTTCTAAGTCATGGTATTCTATCTTTCTTTTTCCCTTCTTGCTCGGAGCTGCACACGATGTGTTACTTGTGGCTCCCATCTGATCAATTTGGATTTTAAGCTTATCTTGTTCTTCCATTGTTTCTATTAACGCCTGACGCAATTGATTATTTAGCAGCTTCTCTATCTCCCACAGCCTTTCCAGAGAAGGAACCTTGTTCCTCAGATCCTGCACCTCTGTTGATGCTTGATCAGCTTCAACTTTAGTGTCCGAATCACTATCTGTCAGTTCCACCATTTTCGGATCTGGTACTACGTTTTCCACGATAACCACCTCATCCGAGTTGGTTTCATTGTGAGCCTCTATTTCAGCTATTGGCTTTGATATCAGATCGGGTGTATGTGTTTGATCCTTCTTCATGCTATAAGCATATAACAAGCATTTTCCACCAGACATCTACACACATAAATTATCCTGATTAGCATATAGTATATACACACACAATAATTAAGAGTTTTTTATAAGTTATCTTTTATTTTGTTTGACGATAAATTTATTCAATTTATCTCTTTTTAAACTCTATATGAGTTATTTATATTTTCAACGTTTTCCTCTGTTCTAAGGTTATAGCCTAAGGTCTATCCCACCTAAAGTTTTTTAACCTTAAGCTCTGATACCAACCTGTAAAGCCCCCTATCCAGGTACTTGAAACCTGAACTAGGTGCTTCACAATAACATTTCTATGAGCGAAATAATACTAATAATAATAACAATAATATAAAGATCAACTTAATTTACATATTTATCAGAGTCTGAATCCCAAGTATGTAACCTTTAAACATTCATTACAACCCATGATAGATAATATATATATCATTGTCTTAATAATAATATCAAACTATTACATAACTACCACAAATTTTTTTGGTTAGCTTTCCTTTTCTTTTATTTCTGCATGAGCCTTTTGGTTCTTCATACTTAGCTGAAAATATTTAAATTAAGCAAGGATGAGCATTTGAATACCCAGCAAGTAATAGCAGTTATATATATATATATATATATATATATATATATATATATATATATATATATATATATATATATAAGTTGAAAGAATTAAAATATTTTCTTTATACTACCCTTCTACAACAAATTGATAGTTGTGAAGTAATCTGAACCGATAATAATAACATAACAACCCTCTTTCCAATTTTTTGAAACTACGTAATGACTATAAATAGGGTTACGGTGATATACTATGAACATTGTTTTCGTTTTCGAAAAGGTTAAATAGAACTTCATCTGTAAACCGTCATAACTTACGGGCACGGGGGTGATCAGCCCGTTGTACCCTGTATTGATCAATACTACATGTAAGAACGAGGGTATCGTTCACTCTGTCCGCCTTGGGCGCATAAAAGTTTTCCTGTGTAGGGGTGTTCATACTTGTCTGGGTTCCAAATCAAAGGTTTTATCTTGTTCAACAATAATCTGTAATTCAACATATATATATATATATATACGGGTAATTGACAGAGGTGTATCAACATGTGATTAAATACAATGATTATCCAAGTGGGGACACTTGTATAATCATTTATAGAAATTAACGAACAGAATATATATCTGAATTACCATATACTAATATGTTGATAATCAATGAGCGTATATAGTATAGGGTTAATAATCTGTACAATAATAATATAATTTAGAAACATTCTTACTCGTGTCCATTGCATAAAAAAAATACAAATATAGGATACTTGCCTGATGCGCTGCTTACAACTCGCTACTTAGTTCTATCTTTTATATAAACACCTATCAATAATAAAATCATTTTACTGATTAGAACTACATATCATAACACATAGCACTATTTGTTGCAGTCAGCACATAACCTAATCACATTGTCACATATGTTTAACAACGATTGAATCACAAATAAACACTTATCAAGTCAAACTATTTAAGTCCAGATCAATTTATGAAACATGTCGGTGTACCGGACAACTTTATCAGGTAATTATCGAGTCTAGGACTCTATTCTGTAACTCAATATCTTCAAGTATCAGTCAAATTATTTTTAAATGACTTATAATAATTTTTAAATATTTATTATAATTTATCATGAATTTTCAAATACTGGAATCATTTTAAAATGATTTAAATATTAAACAGTTCTATTATCGTTAATATTTAATTAATATTAAACTATTAATAAAACTATTGCCAAAATATTAAAGTTATTTATAATAACTCAAAATATTTTTAAAGTATCAATATTACCCTTAAATAATTTTTAAAATATTTAAAATTATTTTTAAATAATTACCATTAATATTAAAGCATTAATGTATTATTTAACAAAATATTAAAAGTCATTAATTATAACTTAAAATATTTGTAATTCATTTATATCGTTTTTAAATGATTTTTAAATTAATAAAACCATTTTTAAACTATTTATTTAATATAATTATTAAATAAATTTAATATCATTTAATATTAAATTAATATCATTAATATTAAATTATTAATGAAATTATTCTTTAAATATTGAAAGTTATATTTTATAACATAAAATATCATTAAACACTTTATTTTCATTTAAAATGATTTTTCTAATATTAAAATTATTTTTAAACTAAATTATTTAATATAATTATTAAATAACGTTAATATCATTAATGATAATTAATTAATGAAAATTACCTTTAAATATTGAAATTTATATTTTATAACTTCAAATATTTTTAAATACCTTATTATTATTTAAAATAATTTTTAATATAATAAAATAATTTTTAATTAATTTATTTAATTTATTTAGTAAATACTTAATAATCATTAATATTAAATAATTAATGAAATTTGCTTTAAAATATTAAAAGTTATATTTTATAACTTAAAATATTTTTAAATAACTTCTTATCATTTAAAATGATTTTTAAATTAATAAAATTATTTTTAATTTATTTATTTAACGCATATAATAAATAAATTAATTATCAATAATATTTAAATAAATACTAATATTTATAAAAAATATTTTAAATTATTAATATTTAATTTTTATAACCTAAAAATAATTTTTAAAATAATTTTTGTAATTTTCGAAAATTAATTACTATTTTAAAATAATTTTCAAAATTTAACTAATTAATTTTTAGTAAAAGTGTTGCTAAAGACTGCCTATAGCGACATAACCGTCGATATAGGTGTTCTTCGTGTTCTTGGCCAAACCCAGAAATTCAAATCAGTTTGCTAGGTGCCACGTATGACCAACAATTAATCTTCACACAAAGTGTTTCTAGATATGTTGATGGTCAGATCATGTAGTACAAGTACAAGATTACACGATCCAACAATAAACATCATCACATAATGCACAACCAAAGAGATCTAAGGGCCTAAATAAGCTGTCAGAGGCTGTTCTTCATTTATGGGTTGCCCAGAAATGAAGAACAGTTCGAGCAGACACTTCTGAGCTTCTACTACATGCTGATCGTGTAATGTTTTTGTGATCTATAAACTTCAGTGTGTAGACAACATGTAAGGCTAGAAATACATTACATAAAACTGATAAAACAACTACAAAATCAAAAGATATATGCTGGTCAAACCTTGTCAGCGATCATGCTCTTTAGTTTTCTGGGTTACCCAGTAAACTAAGCTCGTGATCTTCTGGCATGGTTTGACCATCCACTGACTTCGATCCGTTAGACATTTAAGCGATCTAAAAGCTTAATCTTTAAGTTCATATACCATAGTACAAATCTACTACAACAAAAACAACAAAACAACAACCAGAAGCAAGATCAAGGCTCATCAATATCTTGTCAGACGCTGCAAACAACTTTTTGGGTTACCCTGAAATGGTCTGGTCATGGTCGGTCAACGACCTTTGACCAACAATATCAATCAATCTAACACAGATCTAAGTCTGATTCTTGTTCCAGATCAAAGAATACATGTCAGACTACATATTTAAACCTTTAAATAACAAAAATCATACATGAACAATGATCTGTGGCCACTAACATTGGTTGTCAGACCACATTTTGAATATTTTCTAGATTTAGAAAATCTTCAAATTTGAGCCTCTAGATGTTATGGATTCAACATCTAGCAACCCAGATCATCATTAGACACTACTAACAACACATTTAACACAAAAAATTTAAAATCTAACAACATATTTATGGACAAAAATTATGGCTAGGGTTTATACCTCCTTTGATCAAATCTTGATTTCTGGCTTCTGATTTGGTTATGGTGTTCGTGGGGCTTTGATTTGAGATTGATATAGTAAAGGATTTCGTGGGTTTTGGGTTGAGAGAGACATGTTGAGTGTTTCAAAAAAATGAGCTAGCCAAATGAATTTATCCCTCTCCAAATCTATATATACTACTAATGTTCAATGTATTTGGCTGATCTAGCTTGGTTTGCTGGCAGTTTTAAGTCACATGGAATGGTTGAAGTTGTAAGACTCCAACTTATTAATGAATAAAATCAAATTTTCTCTAAATATTATTGTGAATAATAAGGGGTTAATTTGATATAATACTTTGGTTATGGGTGAAATGTGCAAATTTTGTAAAATAAGCAAGTGGTTATAAAATATTCATTTTGTCGGGAAATATTCGTTTGGTCGTGGAATATTCTTGCTGTCGGGGAATATTCGTACGACAGCGCAGCCTTGTGTGGGCCCCATAACGGAAAGCGATTGGATGAAGAAAACGACAAGTATAAGTTATTTATAAATAACGGCGTAGTTGTTACCGTTAATACTATTGGAATACCCGGTGGTTAAAATACAGTAGCACACGGTATTGCACCAATTATTAATTCTTACGAAGGAAGGCACTACTCAATAATTGTTACAGTAGTTACTGTTCAATATTTTATTTTATTGGTTCAACAATTGCTGCATTGATATTTTATATTATTGTTGTTTCAATAATTGTTGCTGCACAGTATTTTCCATTATCAGATCAATAATTCATATTATTGGAATAATATTATTAGATAACAATATTGGCAATGTCTAAAAAGTTGTGTCTAAGGAGAGGTTTGGTCATCTAATTGCGCGCCAGTAAGGAAAAATCCTTATTGGAAAGCCCCCTCTTTCTTGGGAACGGCCTGGTTGTCATAAATGTGATTCTGTAATATTATTTATGAATAATTAATTATTGATTCATATGATAAGGAAATATTTATTTTATGTGAATATAAATGAGGGATATATTTTTGTGGTTAAAAATGAAGGAGTTAATGTTGAGGTTTTTATCAGAATTTTTATCGGAATGGATGTATTAAAAATCAGGATTTTTAAGATATTTTGCGGGGATTATAATTTTTAATCCGACCGTTGGATCGTGGTAATTTTTGGATATGTTATACATGTATAAGTTGAGTATATGTCCACAAAATTTGAACCGTTAAAAATAAACGTATGATTTATTATGAATTTTACGAGATGACTAGTTCAGAAATTGTTGAATTTTCGGAGTTAATCATTTTGGTAGAAAATTCTAGAATTGGTGGGCCCCACTCTTGGTTGGTAAAAAAATGTGCTGAGATTTTTATTCAAATGTGGTGGGTGGGAATAGTAGTAGGTAAAACCATCAGGTTGCAGGTTAAGTCTGCTTTGGCGTGCTAAATTTTTCCTATAAATAGAGGGCTAAGTTATAATTGAAAATCACACCAGAAACAAGTTTTCTCTCTTTCTCTCTCTAGATTATTGAGTGTATTTTGTGAGTATTTAGATACTTTGAGAGTTTCTATTCATCAGAGCAAGTTTCTTTCAGCCTTGTACCGGTATTCCGACCAGAAGTACTGATATTTTGAGGTAAGGGATATTATTTTCTTCTTAATGATATTATTTTCTTCAATATCATTATGCTGAAATATTGATATGAGTTTTTATCAAATTTGGAACTTTTTGTGTCGGGGTTACTATTCACGTATATGGCACTATTCACGTATACGGTACTATTCACGAATACGGCACTATTCACCGAAAAATAAAAATTTTCCCTTTTTGTCCAAGATGTCTATTATGGTTACTATCTTTTATTGTATCCATGTTTTGATCTTTATTTTTGAATTCTGCTTCACAATTGATTATTATGAAGTATTATTGATCTTGGATAAACTGTTATACGAATCCCTAATATTTGTCCTTCTGTATCAGTGGATTCGTTCTCCTTAAGATATTTTTCATCATCCTCAGTCCTAAATGATGATATTACTGAATATCTTTGGCCTGTAGTGCAAAGATGTATGATTACTTGATGAATATCTTTGGCATGTAGTGCAAAGATGAACAGGTGTTGAGATGAACATGACTGACATGTGATACAAATGAATATCTTTGGCCTGTAGTGCAAAGATGAATATTTGGATAAAGATGATTATTAATTGATGTTACAGGGATAAAATATTGATGATGGACTTTTAAATCTTAGAAGATAGTAGAATTCTTTCTCTACTTGACTCTTCTAATGGTTTGCTATTTTCGCTGCACTTGTTGATCTAAAACTTGTTGTCGATTATATTCTATCAGATTTTTCCCTGTTGAAGACTAACAATAATTTGTTGTATATTATCTTAGTCATAATATTCTTTACTGGGCTAGTTGAGCTCACCCTTTTCTTTTTTGTTCCATTTTTCTTCTCAGGAGGTGAGAACATAGCAGGATCTAGTCGGGGTATGGAGTGATGGTTCTAGAAAGATGTTTTAGCAGTCCTCACTATTTCTATAAAATAGTGTTTAAATAATTGTAATGAGGATTTATTTGAGTGTAGATATTGTCCAGAAGACAATATTTGTATTTAAACTCACAGTATGTGTTGTCGTATTTTGTACGACAATTATATTATTGAAGTTGTAGTTTGCTTTCTGTACCATGTATTTGGCGACTCAGAATGGGTGTTGTATACCTATTTTGGGGGCGTCACAGTTGGTATCAGAGCTTAGGGATATGATCCCTGGCTGAGATGTGAGACAAGAACTAGGAGGGGAGAGACGGGGAATTCCTTCGCTAGTATGACCTGACTAAGTTTATTTGGTGTTTATTTGGTCGGTCAGAGTATAGGGATAATATATGACATGACTATTAACCCTTGTTTTATGGCAGTATTTAAGAATGGCAGCTGAGAACGTTAATAATGGAGTAAATCAGACCGTGGAGACACCTTTGATCACCACCCAGGGGAACGTGCAACAGGAAGGCAATATTCCTCCTGTAAACAACGTTACCGAGCAAACAATGAATGATGGAATGTAAGACCCCAAATTTTATGAAATAAAAGTATTCAATTTTTCTTATAATTACTATTTAGTAAATGGTTAAATTGATAAAAGTTTAAAGTTATGGGTGAAATGTAAATTTTTTTTCAAAATAAGCAAGTGGTTATAAAATAATCATTGTTGTCGGGGAATATTCGTTTGGTCGTGGAATATTCTTTCTGTCGGGGAATATTCGTACGACGGCGCAGCTATTTGTGGGCCCCATAACGAATAACTGTCGGGTGAAGGAAAACGACAAATTTGAGTTTTTACAAATAACGGCGTAGTTGTTACCGTTAACACTGTTGGAATACCGGTGGTTAAAATACAGTAATACGCGTTATTGCACAGTAGCACACGGTATTGCACAGTATTTTTAAAATTATTGATTCTTACGTAAGAAGGCACTACTCAATAATTGTTACAGTAATTACTGTTCAATATTTTATTTTATTGATTCAATAATTGCTACGTTGAAATTTTATATTATTGTTGTTCAATAATTGTTGATGCACAGTATTTTCCTTTATCAGATCAATAATTCATATTATTTGAATAATATTATTAGATAACATTATTGGCAATGTCTAGAAAGTTCTGTCTAAGGAGAGGTTTGGTCATCTAATTGCGCGCCAGTAAGGAGAAATCCTTATTGGAAAGCCCCCTCTTTCCTGGGAACGACCTGGTTGTCATAAATGTGATTCTGTAATATTATTTGTGAATAATTAATTATTGATTCATATGATAAGGAAATATTTATTTTATGTGGATATAAATGAGGGATATATTTTTGTGGTTAAAAAATGAAGGAGTTAATGTTGAGATTTTTATCCGTATTTTTGTCGGAATGGAGGTATTAAAAATCAGGGTTTTTTTGAGATATTTTGCGGGGGTTATAATTTTTAATCCGACCGTTGGATTGTGGTAATTTTTGGATATGTTATACATATATAAGTTGAGTATATGCCCACAAATTTTGAACCGTTAAAAATGAACGTATGATTTATTATGAATTTTACGAGATGACTGGTTCAGAAATTGTTGAATTTTCGGAGTTTATCATTTTGGTGGAAAATTCTAGAATTGGTGGGCTCCACTTGTGGTTGGTGAAGAAATGTGCTGAATTATATTTCAAATGTGGTGGGTGGGAATAGTAGCAGGTAAAGCCATCAAGTTGCAGGTCAAACCTACTAAAATTTTCCTATAAATAGAGGGCTAAGTTAGAATTGAAAATCACACCAGAAACATAAGCTTTCTCTCTTTCTCTCTCTATATTATGAAGCATATTTTGTGAGTATTTAGATACTTTGAGAGTTGTTATTCAGTGCAAGTTTCCTTCGGCTTTACATTCCGGTCAGAAGTACTGCTGTTTTGAGGTAAGGGATAGTAAGGGATTGTAAGGGATAGTAATGGATTTTAAGGGTTGTTATGATCTTTAATTTCGTAATTTTTCTGACCTTCAAAAATTCTGGAAAAATTTGAAATGATATTTTGATGAGTTTTCTTGATTGTGTCCAAAAATGGTGATTTTTGGATGTATAGATTGAGAGTTATGAATTTTATGAGAAAAGACTATTTTAAAAGTAACAGCTTATAATTCCTTGTGGTTAACTCCAAAATTGATGAAATTTTTATTGGGAGTACATGTATATGATAGAAGTATACTCTGTAAATTTCAGAATTTTTAGACAAAAGTACAATTTTTGATAAATGTCTAAATATTCGGCTATTTTGGCCATATGAAAAATAGTAAATGACTTTTAAAAATTCTGAGAAAAATATATGTTCACCATGAGACTATATTATGTTAAATCCCAGAAAAGAAATATTTTTGGAACTGATTTGGTATTTTTCATGAAAATGGTCTAGTTATGAGTAAATGAATTAAATATGTTTTGTGAAGAAAGAAAATTGGAAAATAGGATTTTATGGCTTGAGAATCCTATATGAGGTATATGCAGATTTTTTATGAGGGTTTTGGTTATTGATGATGAAATTGTAAGAGTTGGCATTTTATGATGATTAAATGCATTAATTAGTAAAGTGTAAACAATTAAAATAAATTGTTTATAAATTTAAGTAATGTTATTCTTTCAATATCATTATACCGAAATATTGGTATGA
The DNA here is from genome assembly GCA_016801055.1 of Panax notoginseng. NCBI lineage: Eukaryota > Viridiplantae > Streptophyta > Magnoliopsida > Apiales > Araliaceae > Panax > Panax notoginseng. The sequence goes on from CM029019.1 coordinate 129,094,668, forward strand.
ATTTTATTGTAGAATTTCTATCTTTTGTGTCGGGATTACTATTCACGAGTTACGAATATTACTCTTGAGATTAAAACTATATGTTGATCATATTATTTTTATCATAATATATAACATTTTTATAACCCTGATGTTGAAATTCTCTTTCACTGGAGTGTAAAGATGGGTAGATTATTGGTATGATCATGACTAGGGTTCTTTTTGGCCTGTAGTGCAAAGTTGAATTGTGACTGGTATGATCATGACCATTGAATTTATAATTGAATATCTTAAGCTTAAGTGCAAAGGTGAATTGATCAACATGGTTATAATTATTGTTTATATAAATTCTGAAATGATTATATATTTCTTTGAGATATGAATATATTTGGCCTGTAGTGCAAATATGAATTGTTGATGAATATCTTTGGCATGTAGTGCAAAGATGGCCTGTTGATGAATATCTTTGGCATGTAGTGCAAAGATGAACTGTTGTTGAATATCTTTGGCCCGTAGTGCAAAGATGGTTTGTTGATGAATATCTTTGGCCCGTAGTGCAAAGATGGATTTGTTAGTATGATTATAAACAGGAACTGTGATTTGGTATAACCATGATCTTTGATGTTTCAGGTAAAGACAGGTGATGAAAATATTCTTCGTCCTGGGTGCGAAGGAAAATTTATAGTCACAATTATGATTATGAGTTATTCATATGATTGTGGAAAGGAACTGTTGAGTGATGTTACATGGATAAAATATTGTTGGTGGATTTTTAACATGGAGAAGATAATAGACTTTATGGTCTATTTGACTCTTCTAATGGATTGCTCGTTCCGCTGCAACTATGGTTGAAATTTTTATCATTTACCATATGTTCTAAATCTCTGATTTATTGTTGATGAAGGCTATTGATAATTGAATTATCTTTAGTCATGATATTCTTTACTGAGCTAGTTGTGCTCACCCGTTTGCTTCACAATTCCTTTCAGGTAATAAGAGTGTAGCTGGGTCGAGCGAGGGTAACAAGGGAATAGAACGGTGGTCATCATTTAGTAGTTATATTTGGTGAAGAAAATAGGGTGAGGCGAACCCAACGTTGGAAGGGTGTTTTGTCACTATCATACAAGATGTCTAATGACATACAACCTCGTGTCATCATAAGACAAGGTTGTGCTCATCCACTTGCTGAGTATATCTATGGGCACTACCTATATAATCTTGGTGTTTGTTTGAAGTATAATTCTCAATTAGAGACAGTGGAGATAATGATAAGTCAAGAGAAGACTCACCATTGGGAAGAATATGATATTAATCTTCTCGTTTTTCTTTGGGGTCTATTGGGTCAACCAAGGATAATTCTGTGGCCATATGATATCTATCATAACCTAGACGCGTGGCCTCCCATGTACGAAGGTTTCCTTGAGCACTTCCCAAAGATTCTAATTTCTAAAACAGTTTTTGACTATACCTTTATGTAAGGTGTTATTGTGAGGTGATGTCCACGGTTGGAACATGAGTCACATTTGGTATATATTTGTATCCAAACTCACAGCATATGTGTTGTTGTATTTTGCACGACAATTGTTGTAATAAAGTTGTAGTTGTTTTCTGTACCATGTATTTGACGACTCAGAATGGGTTGGGTGGAATGGACCTATTTTGGGGGTGTCTCATGGAATGTTTAGGAGCTTTTTGCAGTTCATGCAAAATCAGACGAGGGAGACTCGTGTGCAGAATACGGGTGGAAATGATAACAACGCGCAGTTTGTCACAGCTAAGCAGTTCAAAGAATTGGGACCACCAGAATTTAAGGGAAAGCCGGATCCGATCATGGCGAAAACGTGGGTCAAGCAAAATACCAAGATATTCGATGTCTTGGGATGCACGGAGGAACAGAAGGTTCCATTCGCCACCTTTATGTTCCGCGGTGAGGCAGACTACTGGTGGAAGTCTGTGAAGCGTACCCAGCCTGACTCACTCAACATGTCCTGGGAAACGTTTCAGAAAATGTTTAATGACAAGTACTTTCCTGAAAGTATTCGTCATATGAAGGAGGTAGAGTTTATTAGACTGGAACAAAACAACATGACGGTGTCCCAGTACGAGGCGAAGTTTGCAGAGTTATCCAGGTTTGCACCTCATTTGGTCGAAAATGAGGATCGAATGACAAGGATGTTTCTGAGAGGTCTAAAACCCGAGATTCGACAATATCTTATCTCTCATAAATTTTCTTTATATTCAGATGTTGTAAACAGGGCTCAATTATTAGAGCGAGATAATGAGCATGTGCAACCGAGGGACCACAACCAGGGTCATACCGGTGGCGGCAGTCATCGAAGCAATGAAAACCAGCAGGGAGAAAAATATTCAGACAAAAGTAGTAACCACTCTGGTGGTAATCGTGGTCGTGATAATAGAAGGAGCGAGTTGGGAGGAGATTTCAAGAAGAGAAGGTACAACAATGATAACGTGAGACGTCAGCACAAACATCAACTGTTTTTAGGGGAGGAGAACGACCACCGGTCGTATGTTACAAATGTGGGAAAGAGGGACATATCAGCCCAAACTGCCAACAATAATCCAAGGTATGTTATAACTGTGGAAAGGAGGGTCATATAGCTCGAGAGTGTTCTGTAGCAAAACCAAGTTCAGTGGGGATGGTGACTCCAAAAGTTGTCCCGGATAAGTCAAAATCAGCGGTTCCTGGAAGGGCGTTTGTCGTGAATGGCCAAAACGCAAGAAATCCGAACGAGGTGATCACGGGTAAGCTAATCTTGAATTCTTGCGAAGTTTATACTTTACTAGATATCGGTTCTACCCATTCTTTTATCTCTCCTGCTTGTGCTCAATGTTTAAACTTGACTCCGGAGAAATTGAACTTTAACTTATCTGTTGAAACTCCGTTGGGTGAAACCTTCATTACATCTACAGTTTATAAATCTTGCATGATCCAAGTTGGCACTATCACATTACTTGTTGATCTTATCTCTTAAAAGATATTTGCTTTTGATGTGATTTTAGGAATTGATTGATTAACTACTCATCATGCCAAAATTGATTGTTTTCGTAAGGTTGTTAGTTTTCATATTCCTAGCCAACCTGTTATGCGAATTCAAGCAACCAAACCACTAAAATCAATCGCTGTCATGCCAAGCCATAAAGCCATTCGTTTATTGAAAAACGAATGTCAAGCTTTCTTAGCCGATGTCATGGACTTGAACAAAAATACGTCAAATTTGAATGATATTTCTGTTGTTGGTGAATTTTCTGACGTATTTCCTGAAGAATTTCCTGGCCTAACCCAGAGCGTGATATTAAATTTTTGTATTGATCTTCAACCCGATACAAAACCCATTACTAAAATCTCATATTGAATAGCTCCTATTGAAGTTCAGGAGTTAAAAACCCAACTATAGAAGTTGGTACCCGAGCCTCTATCTGGTGACTTCCTTTGTAGAATGCACCAAAGCCAGACTCTCCGTAAGGGACTCTATATTTATGTGGTAGTAAAACAATAGGTGCCATTGTGACGTACTATCCAAGATTGTGATATGAATCACAATTGAGAGCAACCGAAGTCGGTGACCAAAGTACGTAGCTTTCTGGGCTTAGCTGGTTATTATCGGAGATTTGTGGAAGGATTTTCTCGAATCGCTACTCCGTTAACTCAGCTGACTCGGAAAGATACAAAATTCGTATGAAGTGAGGAATGCGAGAAGAGTTTCCAAGAACTCAAGAGGAGAATCATTTCGGCACCTGTTCTGACAATACCATCTGGTTCGGATGGATTTGTTATCTACAACGATGCTTCAGGCAAAGGGTTAGGATGTGTTCTCATGCAACATGGGAAAGTCATAGCCTATGCCTCACGACAACTCAAAGAATATGAGAGGAATTATCCTACTCATGATTTGGAGTTTGGCAGCAGTCGTTTTTGCGTTGAAGATCTGGAGACACTACCTGTATGGGGAGAAAGTGGAGATCTATACAGATCATAAAAGCCTCAAATATTTCTTAACCCAAAAGGAACTCAACATGCGGCAGCGACTTTGGCTCGAGCTGTTGAAAGATTACGATCATACCATCCAATATCATCCTGGAAAAGCAAACGTAGTAGCTGACGCATTGAGTAGAAGATCATATGCGGGTACGAGTGCAATGTTGTTAACACAAAGGTCCATTTTGTATGACTTGCAAAGGATGGAGATATAGATGAAGGCTCCAAGTACCCACATGATGATATCAAATATACGAGTAGAACCGACTTTAATCGATAAAGTTAAAGCTGCTCAAGCTACGGACATGGAGCTGATGCGTATGAAGAAGAAAGTGCAAGAAGGTGCTATTTCAGAAGCAAAAATCGATGAAGAAGGAATACTTCGAGTCAACTCTAGACTTTGTGTTCCTAACGATTTTGACTTAAAGCATAGAATAATGATGAAGGCACACAACACACCGTTTGTAATCCATCCTGGGAGTACCAAAATGTATCACGATCTTCGACATACATTTTGGTGGAGCAATATGAAAAGAGAGATCGCAGAGTTTATCTCGAGATGTTTAACTTGTCAACGTGTAAAAGCGGAGCATCAAGTACCAAAGGGTCCATTGCAACCACTTGAGATTCCGAAATGGAAGTGGGAACACATTACTATGGATTTTGTTACGGGTCTTCCCAAGGTTTCTCAAGGCATAGATGCGATTTGGGTAATTGTTGATAGATTAACCAAGTCCACTCATTTCTTGTCGATACGTGGGACTTATTCCCTTGAACGTCTTACTAGTATGTATGTGAACGAGATTATGAGATTGCATGGCATGCCAGTATCCATAGTTTCGGATCGTGACCCAAGATTTACTTCACGATTTTGGGTTAGCTTGGAGAAAGCTATGGGAACGGATTTACGATTCAGTTCGGCATACCATCCTCAAACGGACGGACAATCAGAGAGGACTATTCAAACTCTTGAAGATCTATTAAGACTTTGTGTCTTAGATCTCAAAGGGAGTTGGGATAAGTACCTACCATTGATGGAATTCTCCTACAACAACAGTTATCAGGCGAGCATAGGTATGGCTCCATTTGAGGCGTTGTATGGAAGAAAATGTCGTTCTCCAGTATGCTGGGACGAGGTGGGTGAAGCAACATTGTTGGGACCAGAATTGGTAAGCATTACTACAGAGAAGATCCAAACGATTCGACAACGTATACAAACGGCACAGGATCGACAAAAGAGTTATGCGGATCTTCATCGGAAGGACGTGGAATTTAATATTGGGGATCATGTATTGTTATGTGTTGCACCATGGAAGGGAGTTACAAGATTTGGGAAGAGAGGAAAGCTCAATCCAAGATTTGTTGGTCCATTTGAGATTCTCGAGCGAATAGGAAATGTGGCATATAGACTCGCATTACCTCCAAGCATGTCTCGTGTTCATAATGTTTTTCACATATCTATGCTTCGTAAATATGTTAAAGACCCGAACCACATTATTGAGTTAGAACCAGACGAGATAGCTGAAGATTTAACGTACGAGGAGGTACCTGTTAAGATCTTGGATAGGAAAGAGCATGTCCTACGCACGAAGGTTATACCACAAGTTAAGGTTTTGTGGAGAAACCATGCTATTGAAGAAATGACCTGGGAGTTGGAATCAAAAATGAAAGCGAGGTATCCTCACCTTTTTGAAACATCAGGTACGTACGTCAATTTCGAGGACGAAATTTCATAAGGAGGGGAGGTTGTAAGACCCCAACTTATTAATGAATAAAATCAAATTTTCTCTAAATATTATTGTGAATAATAAGGGGTTAATTTGATATAATACTTTGGTTATGGGTGAAATGTGCAAATTTTGCAAAATAAGCAAGTGGTTATAAAATATTTATTTTTGGTCGGTGAATATTCGGTTGGTCGTGGAATATTCTTGCTGTCGGGGAATATTCGTACGACGACGCAGCCTTGTGTGGGCCCCATAACGGAAAGCGATTGGATGAAGAAAACGACAAGTATAAGTTGTTTATAAATAACGGCGTAGTTGTTACCGTTAATACTGTTGGAATACCCGGTGGTTAAAATACAGTAGCACACGGTATTGCACCAATTATTGATTCTTACGTAAGAAGGCACTACTCAATAATTGTTACAGTAGTTATTATTTAATATTTTATTTTATTGATTCAATAATTACTGCGTTGATATTTTATATTATTGTTGTTTCAATAATTGTTGCTGCATAATATTTTCCTTTATCAGATCAATAATTCATATTATTTGAATAATATTATTAGATAACATTATTGGCAATGTCTAAAAAGTTCTGTCTAAGGAGAGGTTTGGTCATCTAATTGCGCGCCAGTAAGAAGAAATCCTTATTGGAAAGCCCCCTCTTTCTTGGGAACGACCTGGTTATCATAAATGTGATTCTGTAATATTATTTGTGAATAATTAATTATTGATTTATATGATAAAGAAATATTTATTTTATGTGGATATAAATGAGGGATATATTTTTGTGGTTAAAAATGAAGGAGTTAATGTTGAGGTTTTTATCAGTATTTTTGTCGGAATGGAGGTATTAAAAACCAGGGTTTTTAAGATATTTTGTGGGGATTATAATTTTTAATCCGACCGTTGGATCGTGGTATTTTTTGGATATGTTATACATATATAAGTTGAGTATATGTCCACAAAATTTGAACCGTTAAAAATAAACGTATGATTTATTATGAATTTTACGAGATGACTGGTTCAAAAATTGTTGAATTTTCGAAGTTAATCATTTTGGTGGAAAATTCTAGAATTGGTGGGCCCCACTCTTGGTTGGTGAAGAAATGTGCTGAGATTTTTATTCAAATGTGGTGGGTGGGAATAGTAGCAGGTAAAGCCATCAGGTTGCAGGTTAAGTCTGCTTCGGCGTGCTAACATTTCCCTATAAATAGAGGGCTAAGTTATAATTGAAAATCACACCAGAAACAAGTTTTCTCTCTTTCTCTCTCTAGATTATTGAGTGTATTTTGTGAGTATTTAGATACTTTGAGAGTTTCTATTCATCAGAGCAAGTTTATTTCAGCCTTATACCGGTATTCCGACCAAAAGTATTGATATTTTAAGGTAAGGGATATTATTTTCTTCTTAATGATATTATTTTCTTCAATATCATTATGCTGAAATATTGATATGAGTTTTTATCAAATTTGGAACTTTTTGTATCGGGGTTACTATTCACGTATACGGCACTATTTACGTATATGGTACTATTCACGAATACGGCACTATTCACCGAAAAATAAAAATTTTCCCTTTTTGTCCAAGATGTCGATTATGGTTACTATCTTTGATTGTATCCATGTTTTGATCTTTATTTTTGAATTCTGTTTCACAATTGATTATTATGAAGTATTATTGATCTTGGATAAACTGTTATACGAATCCCTAATATTTGTCCTTCTGTCTCACTGGATTCGTTCTCTTTAAGATATTTTTCATCATCCTCAGTCCTAAATGATGATATTACTGAATATCTTTGGCCTGTAAGGCAAAGATGTATGATTACTTGATGAATATCTTTGGCATGTACTGCAAAGATGAACAGGTGTTGAGATGAACATGACTGACAGGTGATACAAATGAATATATCTTTGGCCTGTAGTGCAAAGATGAATATTTGGATAAAGATGATTATTAATTGATGTTACAGGGATAAAATATTGATGATGGACTTTTAAATCTTAGAAGATAGTAGAATTCTTTCTCTACACTACTCTTCTAATGGTTTGCTGTTTTCGCTGCAGTTGTTGATCTAAAACTTGTTGTCGATTATATTCTATCAGATTTTTCCCTGTTGAAGACTAACAATAATTTGTTGTATATTATCTTAGTCATAATATTCTTTACTGGGCTAGTTGAGCTCACCCTTTTCCTTTTTGTTCCATTTTTCTTCTCAGGAGGTGAGAACATAGCAGGATCTAGTCGGGGTATGGAGTGATAGTTCTAGAAAGATATTTTAGCAGTCCTCACTATTTCTGTAAAATAGTGTTTGAATAATTGTAATGAGGATTTATTTGAGTGTGGATATTGTCCAGAAGACAATATTTGTATTTAAACTCACAGTATGTGTTGTCGTATTTTGCACGACAATTGTAGTATTGAAGTTGTAGTTTGCTTTCTGTACCATGTATTTGGCGACTCAGAATGGGTGTTGTATACCTATTTTGGGGGCGTCACAGAAGTGGTTCACCAACTAAACCTAATGTCAAAACCTATAACTAGCTTCAAATAATGCAAAGGGCATAATGGTCATTTGGCTTGAAAATTTAATGGCCATTTTGTAATCTTGCAAACCCTTAGGGTTTGACCCTTAGGGTTTAATTCTTAGGATTTAACCCTATGGTTTAGTACAAATCAATTGTAAGATTTCCAATTTTAGGGTTTGCACAAAAATAAAATTAAATAAATTTTAATTTCTAAAATTTTGAAATTAGGGTTTCCTAATTATGATAAATTTTCTAATTACTTTATACAGGAACATTAGGGTTTAATATCTCTAATTATAATTAACTTTGCTAAAATAGTAATTAAGGTTTATACTTTTGGTAATTAGGGTTACCAAATTACAATTAGGTTTTCTAATTACTAAATCAGGCTTCTAGTTTAGTAATTAGGGTTTAAAAAATTTAGGATTTCCATAATTAACAATTGTAAATCTAATACTTGTTAATTAATAACATTAACACAAATACCAATCAATCTTTAACTCTAATTTAAGTTTCAAATTAGGGTTTCTCATTTCAAAAATTAGGGTTTTATAATTAGTGTTTTTCTAAATATTAATTAGAGTATCTAGATTTTAATTAGGATTTACCTAATTAATTATATAATGCGCAACATAATCATATAACACAGTTATATAATAGTCTTGAATTTCCCATTTGAATTACAAAATAGGGTTAAACAAATTAATGTTAGGGTTTTGTCATTATTCATTATAATTGACAAAACATCAGCAATACGTACTTATAGTACATATTTATAGCACTGAAAAATTAAAATATAATTAATATTATATTATTATTCTCATTCATTGATAAAAATCTAAAATTAGGGTTTGGATTCTATATCTGATTTATTCTTCCATTTTTAACCTTAATAATTAAGGTAAAATAATTAACTTAATAATCTGTACTAAAATTTATATAATAAAATAATTATTATAATTATTTTAAAAATCACTCCATATATTATTTAAATAATATCTATCTATATTTTTATCGAAAATAGTTAATAAAAACCTTTCTACCATAAAATTAATTATTATAAGAATATACTTTATAATAATCCATAATTTTAAAATAAAAAAATTATTTGTAAATATTCATGTAATAAATATATTTTTATTTATCACATAAATACATATATACAATATCTTGTACCAATCCTCATCCTTAAAATAAAAAAAAAATTATACGTAAAATTTTTGATTTATTTATATAGAAAATTTTGGTTTGTCACAATATGAATATATATCTTCTATAACTGAATCAATAGTTATGAAGTATTATAGATAATTCGAAATAGCCCTTCTTTTCTTTAAAATGTTTAATGATGAACTTCATCATATTAGGTCATAAACAACCAATAGGTATTGCCATTAACCTATCTTCTCATTCTTCTCATTCTAACTATCCATTTGCTTAACTTACTAACATTCATTCGGTTAGTTAACCTTACATATTCCATGTTTAAGTAATTACCCTTCAAGCAATCTCAAATATTCATTAAACGTGCGTATGGTTTACCGTATTATTAACTTACTTTATGTTTACGTTTTCGTAACCTTTCGTTAACTTTTAATCTTTGAACTAAAGATTTTAATCATCTTTTAAGATGTGACTTTAAGTTTAATTAAGTTTATAATTCACCTTCAATCAACTTACCTTTTCTTTGTATTCATTTTAATTCTTCTCTACCTCTTGTCCAGTACCGACGCTGCGGCGCCAGGTTTTATTTTAAGAGTGTGACTCATCAGTGTCTGGAATTCGGGTATGGCGCTGCAGCGCCACTTTCATAGGCTTGAGCGGCGCTGCGGCGCCGGCCTTGAACCCTTGAAAAAATTTTAAGTTTTTCATTTCCAATCCCGGGCTCGTAATTTAATCGTTATAAGTCGGAATTGGTTCGTTCAAAATCCGTTATCTCACATATATTGCATACTTCAATTTCATTAGCACAAATTAAGTTTCTGAATACGTTAACATTAAATTCATTGTTTAAATTTTCTACTACGCATTCGTTAAACTTTCGTGAACGTTCATAGCTAGTTTCTTCATTTGAAGTTAGAATTCGACCATTCTTGAGTCCACGGCTCTTAAATGCAAAGTCCTATGATACGCTATCAAAAACTAAGGTTTTTGAGTTAAACGACAACTTTTGACTATCATTCTGAGAATTTTACGATTTCGACGATTATCGTCTAATCTCATAAATTTTGCCATAACTTCATTACTTGAGATTTTTTCTCCGTTCAAAATGTATTCATTCCATCATTCATACACCTATCATCCTAACCAAGCATATATCATCTAATCCTATCCCTGATGGTTTTAAACTTGTCCATCAACAACATGTATTAAATATTCATGTTTTCTTCATTAAATTCATATTTTTTTGATTATGATTCCACTTGTATCCTGGTTATTAATGTTTAAGTCCACTAATATCCATCCTTGTTACTACTTATGATACATGCTCCACCAATAACTACTTCTTTATCAAAGCTAGAAATGAAGAAATGAAGATTAAAGGTTAAACTTTCATTACCTTTGATGTTCTAGCTTTCTTCTTCTTCTTCCTTGGATTAATTAAAATAGCTCTCACTTCTCTCTCAATATTATTGCTCTAAGATGTTGGTGGAATTAAATAACTAACAAATGAACAACTAAGCTTCCTTTTGATAGAATTACAAAGTGAGGGCAAATGGGTCAAAAATCACCCAACCCCTTACTATTCAAAACTTGCACACAAAGCCACCTCCTTTGCTTGGCCACCAAATGGTCGGTCATGACTCACCATGGGGAACCCACATGGGGCTCATTCGGTGACCTATCGGTTCTATCCACGGGTTCGGTTCTTGGTTCGGGTTAAGGTTTAATTAACTTCGGGCCTAATATTAGGCTTGGATTAAATTATCTTTGGGCCTTACTCATCTTTCATTTGAGCTTGCCAAATTCATATTAAAATCCTATTAGTCCATTAATAATGGTTTAAGCTTTTAACGTATAATCCACGTAATCTTCTTGTATACTAGTTCGTATAACATTCATTATATACGTTACGTTATCTTTCATATATACTTGCACAATACTTTGTATTATACTCGTATTCATTACCTCGTATGATAACTTTCTTATTATACGACCATCATTTATTCAAATCTTCACTTTCCTTAACATTCTCGAACTTAGTATGCAGGCAAAAAAACTGCGTTTGTCATAACTGAATTATTATTAGATTATCGATCCTTCCTTATCATTCTATCATTACGTATTTCTCGGAAGTTTAAAAATAATTCCCGAGCAGAAATGGATGAATAGTGTTTTTCGGAGAATTTATCGGAAAGCTTTTATTTTCGTCTTGGAAATTCAAACACCTTATTTCCAGCACTAAGCCAGAATACTACTATATTATTCCTCTTTTAGGTTATAGAATAAACTTCATCACGCTTACTCGTTATAAATAACATATAATATAATTTTATTCATTATATATTCAAATAAAATTAATTTACATTATAATCCGATTTTCTCGGTTGTTACATATAAAAGGAGTCTTAGATAATTTGTTGGTGATTTAAAAAATCACCAACACTTGAGAGAGAGAGAGAGAGAGAGAAGTCGGATGAGGAGGGAAAGGAATAGAAAAAGCTAGCCCGAGTGCAAATTTTGTCCAACAGAAAAGATTACAGAAGAAAGATAATCCTAAAACCTAGTTTAATCTAAATTTTCTTTAAGTTTCTATGTTAATATGCATAGCTTAATGAAAATAGAAGTAAAGGATGTTAAGAATGATTTTTATATGGTTGAAATCATGAGTAAACGAAGAAATAAGAATTAGAAGTTTAGTTTATAAATTTCTTAAAAGCTTTCTTAAGGAAGTATGAATTGTTTAATGAATTTGAACGATCCGAATGAATCATATGAACGATTCGGTGAAATAAGTAAAGAATGGTATTTTATAACACCAAATTCCAAGAAAAAGTTAAATAATAATCAAAGTATCGATTAAAAATGAAGAACGAACGAAGAACGCGAAGAACACAAAGAATGTTGTTGATGAACAAATTTAAAACCATTGTAGTTAAAAATTGTTATTGATGGATAAGTTAAAAACCATCATGTATAAGTTAGATACTTATTTCATGGTTAGGAACGTGAGAAACATTCCAGAAGAATGGATTGAACTTAGCTATAACGAAGTTATGACGAAATTTCATAAAAGACGAGCAAAAAGTAGAAAGTAAGTAAATGAACCTGAATATGTAGGGTTTCATAAGAATGTAAAAAAAGGTAGAAAACGTTAGTCGTGGACTTAAGAATGAAAGAATTTTGAGTTTGGATGATCGAATTACGGACGAACAAACGAAAAACGTTAATAACGTAAAATGAACGAATGGTGAAATTTAAGCCAATCGAAAGGCATGTTAACGGATTTAAATAGAAATTCTATCAAAGGGAAATTGAAGTACGTAATGAGAGTAAGAAAATGGCTTGGGAATGACCTCGTTCCGAGTTATAACGAAGAAGTTATGAGATTTTAAAAGCAGGCGTCTCAAACATGTTCAACACTTAGAAAATTTTTTGAGTTTTAGTACCGACGCCGCAGCACTAGTTATGCCTTCAAAGGTTGCACTCCAACACCAGCCGGGGGGGGGGGGTCAGCTACTGCTAATTTTTGTTGTAGTGCCACCAATAACAAAGGGAACCGGCGTAGCAACGCCGGTGGAGGGAAAAACCCAGAGAAGAGCTTTTAACTGCTCAAGTCTTGGGGAAAGTGTAAGGAAAGATAATGAGTATATAGTTCACATAACGTAACACTTAAGTAAGTGATTTAAACCTTTAGTAAAGGTTGAACGGAACGATTGAACGGGATTAAAAGACAAAGAATGTAAAAGCAAAATACGTAACCGATATCCGGGGACTGTAGTCATGATAAAATGATCGTGTGGGATAGCTATGATTGTGATTCCTTAGACGTTGTAGGGAGATGGTGACTTATAACATTTCAATGTTATAAAGCCATAATGAAAGTTTGATGTAAAGCGTATAGACACTATAAACGTAATGTAGTTGTGATGAATGATCGATCTTAGCATACAACGAACCATATGGCTTTGACATTAAGAAATGTTAATGAATGTAGTGTTCATGCAATGGATTACGAGGGAGAGTGATTAAAACCTTAAGCAAAAGTTTAATGAGAGATTACGAGACGAACAACATGAACGTAGAATACGTAAACTATCCTTGTGAATCATATTCGCGTCGTGCGAACGTTCTAAACATATATTGGTTGTATAATTTAGACGCTGACGAAGGTAGTAAGTAAGATATGAATTATCAAGAAAGCAATAACAAACGGTAGTAAGATTAATGAAAGTTCGAGTGTTAGTCGGATAGAGAATGTTAGAATGAAACGTAAGCGTTAGACAATTTAGCTGACATGAGGGTGGAGTGTACGCAAATATTAAATGGGCAGAACTGACACACCGTGTATAGTTTGACTGTAAGGTAATGAAGACTAATGATTAATCCTATGAATGGTGAAGAAATTGAATTAATGACAATGACGTATAACATTAAGATGCCGAGTTAATGATTATAACATTGATAATGTATCGGGTTGAATGAATCGGTCGTTATAAGATATGAACAAGGTAATGTAAAATGCTTGACGCTATGAACGTATAGTATTAACATTGAATGATCGTTCTAGTTATACCAAAGACTGTATTACTTAAACGATAAGGAATAAATCCTGACAAATAGCATTTAGTTGCCAAAAATCTATAAGGAATGGGAAATCAACTTAACAAATATTATAGTTTTAATGGTTCGGATAAGTTAATTTTAGGTTGTGATACAGTCGTAATCTTTAATGGTTGACATATGGGATCTAGACTAAACAATTCCTTCAAAGAGTGGAGGTATATACGAACTAGCAACTGATCTAACTCACTCTGAAAGATAGTGTAGATGAGACAGGAAACTAGATTGTTGGTTGTTAGTGGGAAACCACTCAGATTACCATATGGAATACTAGTAAAGACTCGATGTGCTAAGTCCTAGAAAAGTTATAAGAAGAAGATGAGAATGTAAATCATCAAAGATGATGATCGTATGAGTTAAGACATCTCTGTATGTCATAACGCCGTAAAACGATAAAGAAGGACGGTTACATGAACTTAGGTTATAAACACAAACCATAAAGAATAAAGTTAAGTTTAAACCAATGCGTAAGACAAGTATATGACTAATTGGTGTATGTGTTATTTCCTTATGTGATATATAGGGATTGCAATAAACAGTTCAACGTAAACTATAAGATGTAGATGTGCTTAAGGTAAGTTTCCTAACTTTATTCATGTTTAATATGAATGCTAGTTTCTTAAACTTCTCAGATATTGATCATAAGAATTTTTATCTATGTGCAAATGTTTGATATTTGTACAAGGTGGTAGAATGTATGAGGCCTTGTGCCATAATTTTACCACTTCGGTGTTTCTATGAGATGAACTATTCTGTGATTGAACTATTCAATATGAAAATGTTCTGTTTATACATGACTCTTTATTATTAAGTCTGTACTAATGATTCTAGCCGGACAGGATGTGTGTGAAAAAGGTAAAAGAATGAAAGTATTTCAAAGAGAATGTGACTAATATTTTAAAATGATAGGAATCAGAACTATTCCTATTATTCAAGCTGCTTCATAACCTTTGTTCGATTATTGAAGTTTTAAAGGAATCTTTAAATTCTTAAAGTTATTTATTCAACTGCTACGACTTGCTGAGCAACTGAATACTCACTCTTACTTTAAATAAAAACATTTTTAGCAGATGATGTTAGAAAGAACTTAAGAATCCCGTAAAGATCAAGCTGACCGGTATCCAGACGAAGTGTCATTTAGTATATGAATGAGCATGAAGAATAAAACTTGTAATGTAGAATAGTTTAATTAACCTATAGAATAGTTTAATGAATTGTTATGTATCCTTGGTGGCGGATGAAAGTCACTCTTATAAGATGTAAAGAATAATGTAATTATCATTATTTGTAATGAATGAGGTTATAAGGTATTAGAACCTGGAATTTGAGAATGTATGTTGTTATATTTAGCTATATAATAATGTATGTTTGGAAAGGAGATGTTACTGTGATGTACGGAATTCAGGTGTAAAAATAGACCAGATTTCGGGGCGTCACAGTAGTACACGATATTGCACAGTATATCTAATTGTTGATGCTTACGTAAAAAGTCACTCAGTTTCATTTGATAATTATCACAGTAGTTGCTGCATAATATCTCATATTATTAATTGAATTATTGTCACAGTATCATCCGCATAATATTTTATATTATTAAATCAATAATTGAGATGACATATTTATTCATATTATTATTTACATTATTAACAATGTCTAGAAAGTTCTTTCGAGGAAAGGGGTTAGGTTATTTAATTGCGCGTCAATAAGGAGAAATCCTTATTGAAAAGCCCCCTCCTTCCTGGAAACGATTTGGTTGTCAATATTGTGAGTTATAATATTAATGATGAATAAGTGTTGAAAGATTAAAAATGGGTTGATTGAAGATAAGTGATTTGTGGGAGATATTTATTACATTTTAGATATAAATTGTGGGGTTTGTCATAAAGCGTTTGTTGTAAGTTTGACTTATTATTCCATGGAGCCACATGTACCAATTTGTCAAACCGTCAGTAGAAAGTTATCTCAGTTTTGTTTTATTATTATTATAATAGTAATAAAATAGAAAACTTTTTATATAAAACATAAACTTTTTATAATATATATATAAAGTTATTTATTTTATTAGAATATAATAAGAATATATTATTATATATATAAAGTTTTTGTTTTATTAGAATATTTTATTTCACAATGATGAACAGTAAAAATCATATTTTGGTCCGTGAATTCATCCGAAATTCGACTATTCATCCGTGATTAAATAGTGCACTATCATTCTCCTATAAATAGGATGCTCAGTTAAAAAATGAAAATCACACCAGAATCAAAGAATTCTTCTTCTATAATATTTTGCATATTTCTTTTTAGTATAAGAATACTTTGAGTGTAGATAATAGTGAAAGTTTTCCTGAAGAATATCTCTGCTATACCAGTCAGATTTAGTCTCCTACTAAGGTAAAGGATGTTATGTTCTTCATACTTATAAATGTTGTCATTCTCCTTATTAATCTATAAAAATAACATGTCTACACGGACTACCGCATGCCTGGTGAATAACCATTTGTATTCATTCTTTATTAAATTGTGAAAATAATTTGTCTACGTGGATTACTGCATGACAGGTGAAAATCCATTTGCAGTTTTGTATTTTCTTTCATACTCATATGAGATATCATTTCTTTTATACTCGTCAATGGATATCGTTCCTTTCATATTTTCTCCATCATGGTACGAAATTATTATTTGTTTTCATAACCTTATTATTAAATGGTGAAAATCCTTGAAATTAGTATAATATCCTTGTGTTTTGCGCTTAATCTAGTATTGTTTCACTTAAATATTTGTCTGAACCTTCTTATTGAATTTAAATATTTTCATTCGGAGTAATATTCACGGGTTACTATTCATGGGATACTATTCACTCGAGGTACTATTCATTTGGGGTACTATTCACGATAAAATTGGTTTCTTTTTTGTCCAAATTATTTTTGATACATGAATATCATTTTTAAATTTTACTCCACAATTGGTGATCATGTTGACAATTTGGACATTCATGAACTCTTAATAAATTAAATTATAAATCGATAAATATTTATCCTTGATCTCACTTGATTCATCCTTTATATCATTCTCATCATCCTCGTGCTTATATTATGTTGAAAGTCATCTTTGGCATGTTGTGCAAAGACAGACTGTTGATTAGTATGATTATGACCAGAAATTATGTATTTGTATAATCATCACCTTTAATGTTACAAATAAAGGTTTGTGGTGAAAGTCTTCTTTGGCCTGTAGTGCATAAATGGACAGGTTTTTGGCATGATCATGACCACTGGTGATACAAACCAATATCTTTGGCTTGTAGTGCATAGATAATTCGTTGGTTTGAAATAATTATTGATTTGTGTTACGAAGATAAAATATTGATGATACAATTTTAAATCATAAAAGATTGTAGACATCATGCTCTACTTGACTCTTCTAGTGGATTGTTATTTTTGCTGTAGTTGTATTCTATCAATTATTGATCTAAGGGTAATTTGTTCTACATTATCTTAGTCATAATATTCTTTACTGGGCTAGTTGAGATCACCCTTTTCTTTCATTGTTCTCTTCAGGAAATGAGAATATAGCTATGACTAGTCGGGGAATGGAGTGATGGTCCAAGATGGTTACTATAGTAGTCCTCATTACTCTATAAAATAGTGTGACAATAATTATAATTAGGACTTCATTTGAGTTTGGATATTATCTACAAGACAATATTTGTATTGAAACTCACAGCTTATGTTTTTTGTATTTTATACGACCGTTAAATATTATAAATAGGAAGTTTGTATTTTAATTTTGTAACATGTATTTGGCGACTCAGAATGGATTGTGTAAACCTATTTTGGGGGTGTCACAGGGATGCTTCTTTTAATCTTTGCACCACTTTGGCTTCATTATGCCCTATCTTGCTGAGGAATTCTTTAATTTTCTCCTCGGACACTCTTCCATTGGATTTAATGACTGACTTCATTACTCGCTGAGGTAGATACAACGGGTTTTCCTTTAATCCTTTTTTCCTTGAATTATTAGGGCGTTGTAGGCAAGCCTCCTTCAGAGGATACGACTGCTATAACTTCCCTCCATCTCTGTGTTCTAGGGGGAAATAAATCCTCTTCTTTAGGCAAGGTATTACCACTACTTACCATTTGTAGGTCACCTCTCTCGATCATATTTTGGATCAGGTGACGAAGTGCCCAACAACTTTATGTGCTATGGACATGAGTGTTGGAGTGATATTGGCATATCACGGTAGCATCAAATCTCTTGGAACGGGGATTAATTGGGGGTAACAGTTCTGTGATCTTCCTTTCATTGATCAACATCTGTAGGATCTCCTCCATCGGTTGACCTAAATGAGTGAATTTTCTTTTATATGCATACTCTAGATGAGCATGGGATCTAGCTTTACTTGCAAGTTTTTTCTTCCCAAGTTTCATTCCATTGGAATCGTTGTTGATCCCTTGTTATGATGGAAAGGAGATTTATGTGTCCTTGACTGATCAACCATCGAGTTACTTGGTGTTGATGTACCATTAGTTCTGCCAGTTGATCAATATGTTCCTTGATAGACTTCATTTCTCATTCTATCAGAAACTGCCTTCCTGAATATTCCCAATTGTTCGAGACGTCCTTGTTTGCTTGGGAGGACTTGCCTATGTACTAGAGGCAGTTGGAACCTTCTTTGTTTCCCATACCGATCATATTGACGACGCCTTCATTGTGTTAAGGTAGAGGATTATCTTGAACATGTGGTTGTTCTTGTGTTGTCACCACAATATCCCTACTATCTATCAGATCCTGGATTTTTTTCTTGAGAGACCAACAATCTTGGGTATCATGGTCCGGAGCTCCAAAATGATAAGCACATTTTTTACTTGAGTCAAAAATTCCTTCCACTTGGATTGTCTGGGGGAAGGAGCTGGACAATCTTCTTTTGTGTTGTCAAAAGTTTCAGTACATTTTCTAGTGAGTCCCCTAAGGGTGTGAATGTTATGTTACGTTTAACTTCTCTAATGTTTTGAAACAGAGGATTTGAAAATTATGCAGAAGTTTGGAAAGGGGAATAACTTCTCCTTTGAATGGGCAAGTTTTGATTGCCTCTCTAATTTTGTCCTTGCAGTACCAAGGATACATCCTCTTCCTTCTCTTTATAAACCCTCCGAGGGTTATTCCCATAGCTTCCAGTCTGAATATGCTCAGCCACGGTTTCTAAAGCAGTAAGGTCTTTAATCTTCCGAGACTTCAACCCCATTTCAGCCAATTCTCCGTGTTTAATCATTTTTTAGAATGGTTTTCCTATACCTGCTTGGACCCTTTCATAAAATAGAATTTCCTATATATCAATGAATGTCATTATCATTTCTATTTCCATTATTGATGGAATGACTTGGGCAACCAAGCGTCTCCACCATTGGACATATTCACAGAAAGATTCACTACTTTGCTTCTTAACCTTGGTGATTTGATACCTATCTAGAGCCATTTGTGATTGGAAACTATATTGATTTAGGAAGGCATGTGCTAGCTAATCCCAACTGTGGATTTTGGAATTGTCCAGTCGGGCATACCATGATCTAGCTTCTCTAATCAAACTTTTATGAAACAACTGCATCCTTAGTTTCTCATCTTCGGCGTAGGATCCAAGTTCTCCAATGAACACTTTCAAATGAGTGTAAGGATCTCCTAATCCGTTATATTTCTCAAAATCTAGAGTTTTGAACTTTTTAGAATACCGGGCCAGAGAAAGATGCAGAGGTCTGAGTAATTAACATTACTATATGCTCTAGTCCCTTTGATTGACCAGATGGTTTCTTCCATTTGCTGAACTTTCTTTCAAGTATCACCAGTTTCTTGATCTTCTTTAAGATTGGTTATTTTAGGGGTTTTGTTGGATTTTTCATTATTAAGAGGCTCAGGTATCTGAGCTTCCTTTTTCTTGTTAATACCCTGACTGCCACCTTGTATGGATGACTCTGGTTGAATGGGTACTTGCTTATGCTAAGTACTTTTGCTCTGTTCTTTTAAGAAGATAGCTAATTCTATTATCTGATTTTTTTAGTCCCTCAAACTCTTCTCAAGACATGAAACTTGTCCTCTGTTGGGTACTTTCTTCCATGTTAGTGGATAGGCTCTGAGCCTTCTTAGACTTAGACCAGGTAGTGGGACTAATTTTTTCCTACAATAAAAGTAGGTATGTTAATTTTGATATATATATATTAACAATATGCATGCTATGCAATGTGTCATTTTTTGAGGTTTTTTAATGATTTCCTACGAAACAACTGTTAGTTGTTTTGCTGACAAGATAGCATGACAAGATTTAATATCTATACAATAATAACATTGACAGGGAATGGAAATGATATTCACATTTTCTTTTATTTTCTTTTTCTTTACATTTACATGGAATCGTAATTTACATTGAATCGAAATATACATTGAATTGAAAGGGAAAGGCATGAAGAGACTCCTCTTCGCGTTTGGTTTATTAGAGGCTGACCTATCTTAGGATAGTCTCGCAGCTTTTTCGGCATAAAAGTCCGCACGTCATCTCAATTTACTAGATGAGATGTTAATCCGATCTTTCAATTGGAGCGGATCTGAGTGGCGCCTTTCCTGAGCCTCATAAGATTAGTCTCCTTTGAGTTCAGTAATCAAATGCCGACGGGTTCGCCTCCTGGTGGAGGAATCACCCAATATACATTCTCATACAATGCGTCTCACTGTATGTAATGATGACATTGTGCGAGGAACTAATATAAAGTGGTAACATATTTATTTACATCCATTCCATATAAAGACAACATCCACACACAAGCAGATAAAAAAGGAATTTGAAAAGTTTGAAAAGTGGCTTAAGCCCTCTACTCCATTCCCAGCAGAGTTACCACCTGTCGACGTCGGGAAAAAATTCCCTTGAATTCCTCTTTTAAATATTTCTTACCCTTTATGTTTTCTACGTTGTTCGAATCTTGTTGAAAGGATGAAATTAACAAAAGAGTCTGACATAAAATGTTGACGATTTGAAAAGATTTAATTTTAATGATTGGGCCGATTAAATAGATTCGCCAGTTGGTATGAGTTTAAATGGTTGTACCAACTCAACCACAATTTTAGCAGAGGTTTTTTTGCAATATGACCCAAATGTGACTCTATATAATTGGTCTGGAACCCGAGATTCATGGAGTTCGGGGGCTTGCCTAAGCGAGGGGAATGTGTCAGGGACCTCCGACTTTCGTGAAACGCGATTACTGTTAGGTTTGCTAGAAACATGTATATGCAATCAAATCACATAAACGAAGCAGAAGAAAAATAAAATCGAATTTTAAATTTTTCTTACAAACCATAAACCAAGATCATTCTTGTGTTTGATTATCGGTAAATAAAAGAGTAGGAGAATCAGAATCATACCCTTGAACATTCTAGCATCCTCAGGTACAAGTTGAACTCCTAATCCTTCGTGCTCTCCTTGAATTCATGGAATTGATTCCTTCGTTTAATCAACGGTATCAACTCAAGCGTTTGGCCTCTAGAGGTGATCCACCAAGGAAGAATAAAAATTAAGAAGAATGGTGTTTTGGCTAAACCCTAGTTTTTTCTATCTCTATAGAAAAATAGTACTCTCCAACAATTAGAATTATGTGTCTACTGATATCTGGCATAAGACTCCTCTTATATTGATATTAGTCAATCCTTCTAATCTAATTAGAAATAAGTTTATATTTAATTAATTAAATCCTTTAATTAATTAAGCTCCCTAATCTTATTAGGGATAATTAATTAAACTCTTTTAATTAATTAAGCTCCCTAATTTTTTTAGGGATAATTAATTAAACTCTTTTAATTAATTTGCCTCCTAATCTTATTAGGAATAAATGAGAGTACTTATATTAAATTAATTTTCAAACTTTTTTAGAAATTAAAATAATAATAATTGTAATAATATTAATAAGACTCCTCTTATTAATTAATATTTAAAATTTCCAAAATATTAAATAATAAATATTAAGCTATTTAATTTATTCTATCACCATAGATTAAATTAAATACACTTAACATATTATTACGATTATGCCATTAACTTCTTAAATAATTTTTCTCCCTTTTATGGTGTTTAGGTTCTCCATATTAAACCAGTTGTGAATAAATCAATTAGAATAATTCTAATCTTAATTAAATAAATAAATTAAACTAATAATCCATTTAGATAAATAATATTTATTCTACAATAAGGATAAGCCTCATTAGCAATCAACGACTTTCCAAATAATATAGATTTCAACATCAATCTTAAAAAAACTTTTGAGTAAATAGTTACCGTTCAATTCAATCCTTCGACCATATAATGTCCCAATTAAATATAAGACATGGAATTACTGTCAAGTCTTATTTTATATAATTATATGTATTTCGATTCTCAAATGCACAACTCTAAATAAATGCAAATTAGAAACTCCTTTCTAATTTCATTCTACCTTGGCCAAGGATTCCTGTGTTGTTATTTATCGAATCACATATGACATATCTCTTCTTTTACTAGAAGCGGTAGATTATTTATTGATCATTCATTATCTCCACATATAACTCATTATATCCAAGCATACCCTTTGATATACCCTAAGGGTCTTAAGGAATAAGTCAAATAAATCATTATATACAAAAATACAATGATAATCTTAAGTCTAAGGATCACTTGTACTACTATCACTTCCGCAATTCTTATTGACAAGTAAGTAAAACTCCATTAGGTATTCCTTAGCTAGTCACGTTCAGTGAACTTATTCTCCAATAAGTACCTACATACTTGCTTTAGTGTCTCCATGCAAATGATCATGAGATCAATCATCCTCATCCAATAAGCAAGCAACGTATGTACAAATCTATCCAGATTCACTAATCCCCTTTTTAGTAATTCGTTGATTAGAAAGATTTTAGTTTTTAAGCTATCTAAGAATTTAGATCTCATTAGCATGATCTCATCATGATTTTAAAAGTATTGCTTAAAACTACGGGTTTATCACATATTATTAAAACAGCACCATGTTGATCAAATAAACGCATTTAGTAAATAAATACTTTTATTAATAAATAAATAAGATTGTTTACAAAGTATATGCTTTATCATCATACATGATTGGATACTACTTTCAGTTATCGCGTCTTTTCAATTCCCTAAGCATTTATGTGTATATGTGGATGTGATACAGATAAATGTACTTGCATTGCTTTGTTTAAAAGTAGTGATATGCCTCTTTTGCTCCTATATACAAAGGGTTTTGATTTATAAAATCATGTTTTAGTAAAGAATTTAAAGGTAAGGTTTTGAAAAGTAATTTTCAAAACCTTATGCTCGCAAAGTAATTGAGGCCTTTTATACTTCCATTTTATTCTATATTCGGCTTGATTTGATTTTATTGAGATGTGAAGCATCTTTAATAATAATAATAATAATAATAATAATAATAATTATTATTATATATATATATAGGTTCGGACCCCTTATGGGCAGGAAAGCCATCGAAGTGACCCGAGCACCACAAGTAATGATTTTATTATTTTGAGGCCTTAAATCCGGATCACCATTTTAAGGTCCCCTCATTTACATTTACAAAGGATTGCAAGTTATCTAAACAGCCCAAATATGTCCATCATGGGAATCAGATCTAGATCCATGGACTTAATCATAGATCCCATGATTCATAGGCTCACAAGATATCATCGAGAAGCTTGCACAACAAATATTGAAATAAACTGCATAATAGAATTTAGACGTCACAAAACAAAGAATTCCTCAGTTAAATCGTTGCATACGTGTAATCAAGCTTCCCGTTTCCTCTAGAAACAAATCTAGGGTCGCGTAGTAGCTTAATATTTACAGAACTTAGAAAGAAAACTATATTTAAATAAATCTTAGCCATTCTAGCTCAACGGTTCTAGTTTTACAGCTTTTGAACCGGTTAAAAGTCAGCTATGGCTAGATTTAGATAAATTTAGTCCACAAATTTTAAATATTATAGCTTTACATTGAATGAACAGTTAAAACTGATATTTAATCACAGTAAACAATTAGCATATATATATATATATATATATACATATATATTAAAGTAAGTAAAAGCTTTAGATCTGAAAGGATCTTATAGTGTGTAGCGAGGAGGGCTTTAGACTGCTTTTGAAGTTTAAAAACTCAGTTTCCACCAGTTAAAACTTGATATATTGTAATATATATGTAAAAAAGTGTTTACAAAGAAGAATATCGGAGTTTAGAACATTGTTGGAGTGGTAAAGAGCTAAAATGGGTCGAATTCCCTCTCTTTTCTTCATTTTTTTAAATGGATGATGGGGCGATCTTTTTATAGACCAAATTAGCCGTCGGTCAACCCGTGGCAGTCGTAGTTCTACCTGTGACTGACCCGGGTAGGCCCGGTCCTGTTGGTTCATTTGTCTAGAAATACGTTTACTCCAATCAATGCGTTGTTTGCTTGAACCTTCATAACTTTCAATCTGGGAATTCGATGGAGGCGTGCTATACCTTTTCGAAAATCCCTTTCCGAGAGCTACACATTAACATGGGATTTAACCTTTTCTAAATCTTGGAAGACGGTTCCATGACTAGATCTTCGAGTCTTTGCAGTCCGTCCGTTGAACTGTCTTGTACTATTTTCACTCGGGATTGACGTTATGGTTTTGCATGACCTTTATGGTAGTGATTTGACTTGATTTGATGTTGACTTAGAAAAATTAATCTTTTTCCTTACAGGGTTGGTTCTGGGCTTAACATGGCGGCATCTGTCTTCCTCGGGGTTATCTTCGATGTTTGACTGCTAGTGCTTCCTCTCTGTATTCAGGATTAATTTGATGATTTCTCGGGGTTGTCGTCGGGATTTGATTTCATCTCCTGGGGTTATCATCGGGATTTGTCTTGATCTCTCGGGGTTGTTACCGGGGTTTGTGTTGATTTCCTAAGGTTGTCTTCGGGGTTTGACTTGGTCTCTCGTGGTTGTCACCAGAGTTTGGCTTGATTTCCCAGGGTTATCACTAGGTTTGTCTTGATTATTTTAACTTCCAGGGTTATCTCTGGAAAGCAAAAGACGATTCTGCCCTCCTTCATGGTTAGAAACAGGAAAGTAAAATTTCAAGTGTCTACAATTATATCATTACATATAACAACATATTTCTTCAATTCCCAAATTCTATTACCTTAAAATCTTCTTACATTACAAATAATGATAATTACATTATTCTTTACTTATTTACACGTGTGACTTTCATCCACCACAACAGATACATGCCAGTTTATTAAATTATCCTATAGTTTAATTAAACGATTCTACATTACAAGTCTTCGCTTAATCTTCACGCTCATTCATATAATGAATGACACTTCATCAGGATACCGGTCAGCTTGTACTTCACAGGATCCTTTAGTTCATTCTATCATCGTTTGCTGAAAATGTTTTTTTTAAGCATGTGTGAGCATTCAAATTCTCAGCAAGTTCTTGTAGTTGAATAATAACAACATCAAGAATCATATATTCTTTTAAAACTTCAACCGAACAAAGGTTATGAAGCAGCTCAAATAATATGAATAAATTATAATTCCTATTATTTTAATATATTAGTCACATTCACTTTGATATAACATCAATTCTTATATTCTTTTCTTTATATATTGTATGGGCTAAAGTCATTAGCATATACTTAACATTTGTAGTTCATAAATAAACAGAACTCTTCCAGATAACTAGTTTAATCACAGAACATTTTATCTCACATAAACACATAATTGTTGAAAATTTGGCACATGGCCTCATGCATACTAACACCTTGTACAAACATAACACATTTGCATATAGCTAAAACTTTCTCAAGTTCAACATATGAGAAAGTTTAAGAAACTAACATTGATTTTAATATAAATGAAGTCAAGAAACTTGCCTTAAGCGTTGCATACAACTACAGTTTACACTGTACGGCTTTTTTAAATCCCAATATATTACACAAGGAATAACATATACCAATTTTTCATATATTTGAATTACGTATTAGTTTACATTAACTTTACTTCATATGGTTCGCATTCTAAAACTTAAGTCCACACACCCAACTTTCTTGATCGTCTTTCGGCATTACGACATACATAGATGTCTTAATTCTTACAATCACCTTTTACAATAGATTTGCATTCCCTTTTCTTCTTCATAGCTTAACTTATTCGAAGCATTATAACTGTAATGTTTGTTACGTAAATTATCATTCCTTATGGCTTTCTGATAAATAAATGTCATACTTCAGGATTTTTCTATATCGTCTAAGTCATACAATCTTTGGTATACTAAGAGCGATCATTCAATGCCAATGCTATATGTTCATAGCATTCAAGCATTTTACATTACCTCATTTCATATCTTGTAATGTTCGGTTCAGTTTACTTGAAACATTCTTCAAGTTATTATCATTAACTCGGCTTTTCAGCATTTACACTGTAATATCCGAGATTTTCTATGTAATTTAATAATTATCAATAAACGAACTTATGTGAAACTCCTGTGTGATTTCATTTATTAGATGTATATGTGTTATGTTAAGATATGTGATGAGATGTATTTAAATGGTTGGCTTAGTTTTATTTAACTATTTAAATTTATTAAGTGGGAATTAATTTTTTTTTGTTACGTGGGTTGGAATTAAATCATGAGCTGGAGTTCAGAGCAGAATTTAGAGATGCGGACTGCGTATTCGAGTCCGAAACATCAAAATTAGTCAGGTTAGACTGTAACCACGAAAATGTATCACGGTTGACTTTTTGGTCAGTCAACCGGTTGACTTTTTTGGGAAAAAAGTCAACCATGAATTTCAGAGATGATTTTGACGAAACGGATAGTCCCATGACGTCCGGAACGGTGACTTTTGTAGGAGTCGATATAAGTATCGAACAACTTTGGCTACGGAGGGTAAAATAGTCAAATAGCTTATTAATTGATTAATTGATTAATTGATTAAAATAATATTTTTTTTATAAATAGAAATCAACTGAACTGATGGGACCAATGAGACTATTAATTTGGGATAAAATGGAGGAGTATATTACGTGTATTACCAAATTGAAGAAGAGGGAGTATTTTATTTTCTTTAAACCCAAAATCTCTTCATTTTCTCAACTCCTACTTTCTTTTTATTAAGTGACGAAACTAATGAATGAGATTAAATTGGATGCAACTAATGACTTGGGGATTGAAAGGGCGGGGGTTCATATGTTAGTAATTTCTATAACTACTCTCCACTCAAAACACCATTCCTTTTTGCTAAAAACTTCTTAACCAATAGACAATTGTGAACTTAAGAGAGTTAGTATGAATTTTGGAGGATTACTGAGGATTTGACAAGCAAAGAGAAGGAGCATCAGATTAAACCAAGAAGGAATTCATCAAAAGGTAATCCATGAACCCATTTTATTTTTATACGAAAAATTAGAAGAAAATGCATATAGAATTGGTAAATGATTTGTTGTGGCTTTATGTTGCCATGTTACTGTTGTTTGATGATTATAGATCATTAACAACAAAAGTTCTGGGTTAATCATGCATCAAATTCACAGAAAATCAATGAATTAAGCAATGCATGCTCTACGTTTGATAAAATGCCTCTAAGATGTTAAATTAATCAAAAAGTTAAAATTTGTTGAAGTTTGATGTTGTGCAATGTGAAAACATGTGAGAGTAGATGATCTGGATTTTAGGAACAGTTTAATAGCATGCTGGATGCAAAAACATGATTTTTGTCAAAGTTGGTTTAAAAAGTGTAATATGTGATTTTTGGGTTTTTCGGAGCCTCAGATTCATGGTTTCAATGACCCGATTAGTGTATTTAATAATTTTATAAAATAGTATGTAGCATGAGGTACAACCTGTCTAAATTTCATAAGAAAAGGAGTTAAATTGAGAAAGTTATAAAAATCGTAAGCATGCATGTTGGAAATAAAAATATGCAGAATTCTGGAAATTTCCAAAATTTTTCTAAGTATAGAACCAGCGCTGGCACACTTTTCTATGCAGTTGGTTTGTGGTCTTAGCATGCTAGTTTCATGAATGTTATATTTTTGTAAAATACCTTTTTGTATGAAGTTTATTGTGTCCAAGTATCATGGTCATATCATCTGTAGATTAGTGGGAATAAAATCGCAAAAGTGGCTGCAAGAAACGAAAATTTGATGTCTTTCTTGGGACTGTTTTGAATTAGTCTGTCTCGGGGGCATTTTCGTCCATTTTTTTTACTTTAAAAATTCTGAAAAGATTTGGAGTGTTAATATAAGAAGATATGAAGGTCCTGTAAAAATTTGAGATTTTTTGGCTATACGGTTTGAGAGTTATGGATTTTACGGCTAAGGACACTATTAGAAAAGATACCCGAATAACTCTGTGTATAAGTCCAAATATTACAAAAATTTTACTGGAAGTACATATATATAGCAGGAGATAACCCTGAAAATTTCAGAATTTTTGGAGCTAATCTCGAGTTATGAAAAATTTGAGAATATTTGGCTATTATGGTCTATTTAAAAATAGTAGATGGATTTTAAAAATTTCGAGAAAAATATATGTTCAATGTGAGACTATATTCTGCAAAATCCCAGAAAAGAAATTTTTTTGAGACTGATTTGGTATTTTTCATATAAATGATGTTATATGGATAAATGAGTTTAATTAAATAGGTGATGTCAAAATTATGGAAAATGAGGTTTTCCAACTTGACACCCTTAAGTATGTTTTATGCAGATTTTAAATGGAGGTTTGGGTCGGATTCGGGCCGGGTCAGATCCGGATCGGATTGGGCCGGGTCAAAAAATGTCAGGAATTTATTTTTCCCATATTCTTTTATTGAAACACGTGGCCTATACGAAGCAACATGTTATGTAATTAAATTGTATTTGAATACGTGCGAGTTTAATTATCTTATTAAAAGAAAAGAAAACCATTACACTTCGAAGTGGTGTTCGAGAACCTAATTGCTTAAAATGACACATGTGAATAGGTTACGTGAAGGGTTAGTAGACAGCGATAAATTGTAGAAGACGTATCAGGCAAGTTTCCTAACCCTAAGTTTCTATTGAGCAATTATTCAATCCTTACTCATTGTTATTGCAGTGAGGGTTAGTAATAGACTTGTGCTATTTACTTTTTCGTACAAGTTCCTTTGTCGTAAATTTATATAATAGCAATTTCTTTGCAAGCGTTATTGATGATTACGCAGTTATTATTACAACTGCTATACTTTAAAGTTCTACTTCTTTAACGAACTATTTCCAAGGATGTTTTCTGGCTTTTTGTTTCGGCTAGATATTATTGATGATAAATGATATAGCATTTGAACAATTCAAATCCTTTGAAGCTATTTAATGTTTACCAATCCAAATTGCTTTGGTGAGGTCCCTCTTGAATACTAAGATGAACAACCCGAATAATCGGGCAAACAGATGTCGGGCATATAGTCCCATTTGTGCTTATACAGTTAAACTTTATACTTGTGCAAAATGTAGGGTACGATAGGCTGATCACCTGGAGTACTTGCAGAGACTGTTTACAATCTATTTGATTGTTAAACCGTCTGATGGTTTTTGATGAAACAAAATAATGTTCAGGGTATCTAACACCCCTTAGTATGCTATTGAGAATTTTAAAACTCTTATCTTGATATTCCTGTTTATCTCTTGATAATTATTTCAACTGTTGAGAAATATTCATACAAATGCTTTTACTCCTGATGTATGTTTTCAAACTACTTTATAGACTTGTTGGGCAATTTGTGCTCATTCTTTCTTAAACCTTTCAGTTAGAGCTGAGAACGTTGAGGGCTCGGGCAAGGACAAAGGGAAGTCTAAGATGAAATGATGAGAGTTATTTATGTAATAAGTTATATTTCCGCATATGATATGATATAGCGATAACGCTAAATTTAAGTTTCAGTTTATTTAAGGTTGTAAAGACTTGGGATTTTATTTGAATAGATATGTAATAGATATTACTATTATTATTATTATTTTCCAGAGTTTATGTAGTTAGATGATTATGTATGTTGTATTGTGAGCACCATGTCCCGTAATCGATGTTACACGGATTTGGGGGCGTCACATACACATTATTTATTATTCAAGTTAGTGTAATGCTCATGGTATTTATGACCATAGCACTATACAATAATCAACTTGATACCAACATGCTTGGTATCCCCTACTGAGAGTCTAGCTGTAGTGCCATCTCATTCCGAGATGTTACCAGCGATAGGCTTGGGGTTCTTCTCGCATTAAATGTCACTTATAGCTCTTCATTACCTCACTTCAAACTATACACGATTGTGTATGCTCAGCGCATTTAACTTACACGTATGCTAAACGTTGTCAACGATTTAAGCGTTTCACGTTTAAACTTCTTTCTAGCATTCTTTATCCGACCCAATTTCGGACCATTTGTTAATCCCACTACCATTCGTTACGATTTAATAACATTTAAATATTATTATTATCATCATCTCTCAACATTCAAGTGATTATATCTAAAGTAACCTTAAACATTCATTTTACTTGAATATAGTCTACCGTATTTTCGAATACAAGATCCTGTATTTCAATTACACACTTTGTATTTCCATTTGAAATATCATAAGTTATCATCTTTTTTTAACATCTAGGTATTACAATCTATGTAATCCTAAGATATTCATTCCACGCAAGCATGATCCACGAATATCGTTTACGAACTTTACGTTCACATCGTTCGTCTTTTATACTTTCATTCAACCTTTACTAAAGGTTTAAATCACGTCTTTAAGTTTTACATTACATGAACTTTACATTCATTATCCTTCCATACTCTTCCCCTAAGATTTGAGCAGTTAAAAGCTCATTTATAGGCATCACTCTGCACCGGTGCTACGGAGCCAGTTCCCTTTGTTATTGTTGGCGCTGCCGCGCCACTCTCCAACAACTAACTCCTCGAACTGGCACTGTGGCGCCAGCTTTCTAAGCATAAGCGGCACTGTGACGCCCCCAAATTAGGTATACATCACCCATCTTGGGCCTCCAAATACATGGTACACAATACAAATACAAACTTAATTATATAACAAGAGCTGAGAGTTTTTACACGAATATTGTCTCATAGACAATATCCAAACTCAAATTCAATCCTCATTACATTTATTATCACACTAAATAGTGAGGAT
Source organism: Panax notoginseng (assembly GCA_016801055.1). Taxonomy (NCBI): domain Eukaryota; kingdom Viridiplantae; phylum Streptophyta; class Magnoliopsida; order Apiales; family Araliaceae; genus Panax; species Panax notoginseng. The sequence goes on from CM029019.1 coordinate 129,125,899, forward strand.
TACTAAAACAGCCATCTCGGACCATCACTCCGTTCCTCAACTAGTTCCGGCTATGTTCTCATTTCCTGAAGAATAATGAAAGCAAAAGGGTGAGCACAACTAGCCCAATAAGAAATATTATGACTAAAATAATGCAGAATAAGTTATCGTTAGCCTTCAATAATGTTAAACTGATAGAATATAATAGACAAAAAGTTTAACTGCAGCGGAACAAGTAATCCATTAGAAGAGTCAAGTAGAGCATGATATCTACTATCTTCTATGATTTAAAAAGTTTTTCATCAACTTTATCGTCGAGACTCAACTTAATAAATAAACCACATCATTGAATCATCCCTGAACTAAGGGCCAAGGATATTCATGTAATCATCAATGGTCATGATTATACCAAATAATCCCTGGTCATGATCATACCAATCAACGGTCCATCTATGCACATAAGCCAAAGATGACTTTCATCACAATAGAAACATGAGGATGATGATAATGATATAGTCATTCAATTAAATGAAAGTAAATGATAAATTTTAAAGATTTATAATTTAATTTATCTAGAATTCAATAATGTTTAAATTGTCAACATGATACTGCTTTGTGGAGTAAAATTCAAGAATAATATCCATGTATTAAAAATAATTTGGACAGAAAAGAAATCAATTTTTTGGGTGAATAGTATCCTATGAATAGTACTTCGTTAATAGTAACCCGGCATGAAAAGTATCCCAAATATCCGAGTGATTAATATTTGAGTGAATAGTAATTAGGTGAATAGTAACTTGAGAATAGTAACTCGTGAATAGTACTCCGGCATGAAAAGTGTCCCGAATACCCGAGTGAATAATATTATAGTGAATAGTAATCGGGTGAATAGTAACCCGTGAATAGTACCCCGGGTGAAAATATTGATATTTAATAAGAAAGTTTAGATCAATATTCCAATAAAACGATACTGGATGAAGCACAAAACTCAAGAATATTCTACTAATTTCAAGGATTATAGAAACAATACTTACCATAGTAAGTTTAGATTTAAGAATATGAAAAGAATTAACATACGAAAACTGCAAATGGATTTTCACCTGTCATACGGTGCGTAATCCGCGTAGACATGTTATTCTGACATTTTAAAGGATGAATACGAAAAATAGTATTCCTTATGGATACGAAAGAAATAATACCACTTACCTTAGTAGAAGATTGGATACTGTAATAGTGAAGTAGGAAAATAATTTTCTTCTTGCTCTCTATAGTTTCTCTCTCTATAGTGTCTCTTGTGAATCTCAGTGAATTGGTGAGAATGAAAGAAGAATTAAGCTTCTATTTATAGGAGAATGGACTAAATACTAACTTATTCACGAACGGTTCATATTGATTTAATATTAGAACGGACGGTCCATATTGATTACTATTAAAACCACAACCGACGGTCCATATTGATTTATTTTTAAAACCACCACCGATGGTCCAGATTGATTACTTTTAAAACCACCACCGACGGTCCAGATTGATTACTTTTAAAACCACCATCAACGGTCCAGATTGATTTACTATTAAAACAACCACCGACGGTCCAAATTGATTTACTATTAAAATCACCACCGACGGTCCAGATTGATTTACTATTAAAATTACCACCGACAGTCCAGATTGATTTACTATTAAAACCACCACCAATGGTCCAGATTGATTTAACTTATTACACTTTGGTACCCTTAAAGTTTTCCAAGTTTGCATTATTCCCTTCTAACTTTTGTAATTCACTTATTTTCAATAAACACATTCTTAATACTTCAACAATTATTCATCATTAATATTATACCTCACAATATTTAACAACCAGATCATTCCCAGGAAAGAGGGGGCTTTTCGATAAGGATTTCTCTCTATTAGCACGCAATTAAGTGACCAAACCTCTCCTCGACAAAACTTTCTAGACATCGTCAATATTGCAAATAATAATATGAATAACTTTGTTGTCTCAATTATTAATTTAATAATATAAAATATTATGCAGATGATAATGTGACAATAATTGAATCAAATAACGTGAGATACTATGCAACAATTACTGTAACAATAATTGAGTAAACTGAGTGGCTTCTTACGTAAGCATCAAAAATCAATACCGTGTGCTACTATGCAACCACGCGTATTACTGTATTTTTACCACTGGGTATCTCAACAGTTTAATGGTAAAACTTTCGTCGTTATTTTTATAAAAAGATATTTATGTCGTTTTCTATCTACGATAATACTTCCGTTCTGGGGTCCACTAATGATTGTGTCGTCGTACGAATATTTCTTATTAAAACGAATATTCCCCGACCAATCGAATATTCCCCGACCAATCGAATATTCCCCGACACAATGAATATTTTATATCAACTTGCTTACTTTGCAAAATTTTCAAATATCACCCTTAACTTTAACCTTTTATCAATTTAACCATTTATTAAATAGAATAATAATTATAAGAAAATTGAATACTTTCATTTCATATAATTCGGGGTCTTACAGGCGCTATGGCGCCGTTCCTGCATCCTTAAAAAAATTCAAATTTTTCTAAGTGTTATTCCACGTACAAATTGCTAACTTTGTAATCTCGTATCTTCTTCGTTATAACTCAGAACGGATTCGTTCTAAAGCCATTTTCTTACTTTCATTGCATACTCGGATTTCCCCTGGATAGAATAATTTTCTGAATCCGTTAACGAGGCTTTCTGTTAGCTCAATTTTCCTCGTTCGTTAGTTTTACTTTATTAATATTCTTCGTTCCTTCATCCGTAATTCGGATATCCAAACTCGAAATTCATTCGTTATTGAGTACATGACTCACGTTTTTAATGTTTTTCAACATTCTTATGAAACTCACTAATTAGGGTTCATTAACTTACTTTCTACATTTCATTTGTCTTTTATGAAATTTCGCCATAACTTAGTTATAGGCTAATTTCTATCCGTTCCAAAGGAATTTTTCTTCCAATTCTCTAATTCCTAAACAAACATATGTCAACAAACATATATATAATGGTTTTAAATTTTTCCATCAATAACAAGCTCTAATTAGGATGGTTTTCAAATCGTTCTTCATGTTCTTCGTTCGTTCTTCATTTTTAATTGATATGTTGATTACGATTTCACTTTTTCAAGGATTTTAGTGTTATAAAACAGCAATCATTCCTTATTACCCCAGATCATTCTTATTTTAATTCAGATCGTCCATTAAAATCAAGCAATTCATACTTCATATTAATGTTTTTAAAAGAAATTTATAAACTAAACATCAATTTCTTATTTCTTCATTTTTCTTATGGTTAAACCACATGAAAATCATTTCTTAACATCTTTTACCTCCATTTTCAGTAAGTTATATAATTTCCATATACAACCTTAAAGAAAAATGAATTAAAACTCGGTTTTGGATTACCTTTGTAATGACCCAAGTCCCACATCTTCTAAATTTGAAACCTTTACAATTTCCTATGTTTATAAATAGAAGGGCTTAGCCCTTTTGTTTCTTTCACCAACAATAAGGCCTCCAATTTTGAGAAAGGCTTTGTTGTGGGAGGCTTTTTTTATATATATAAAACCTCACTAGTTAAATTTTGGCTTCGAGTGCGTAGGCAGTCTGTTTTTCGGGTATGTTTCTTACGTAATTTTTTGTATTATTATTATTTTAAATATTGTATTTAGTTTGTTAGTTAAAGTTGATATTTTGGTATTATTTTGTTAGTAATTAGTATTTTGCATTGTCATTATTTTTGTAGCTTTAATTATTATTGTGTATTTAGATTATTATTTTGGCATAATAGTAATATTTGTTTGAAAAAGGATTAAATATTGAAAGAATATTTTTGTAAATATACTTATAGTTATTTTAAAATAAAATAAGAAAGCTATTAAATAATAGAATTGTATCCTTATGACATTTAATTGTTTGAAATTTATATTTAGGAATTATTCAGCTATTAAACTTGTGTTCAGCAATATCGAGGCAAGTGACTTTTTGAGCTATTTAGTATTTTAAAATTTTTGTTTATAATTATATATGCTTTAGTAATTATTCGGATGCCTAAATGTATTGTTTTAAAAATTATTATACTTTATTTTATGGTTTCCATTTGAATGAAAATGTTACATTTGTATTTTGTTAAAAACTCGGATCAAGTATCAAAATAGAATTTATATTTAGGTAATGATAATATGTGATTTGGAACTGTGAAATAAGTATAATTTTGAATATCAAAAATATTGAGAAATGTTTATTTGAAACCTCAGTCCGACTATATACAGAAACGTTAGTGTTTACGCTAGTTTCGGAATAATTTAGGACCTACTAAGGCACACACCATTAGATACCCTTCGGGGGGCTCTTTTGGGGTGCGTGCATGACAAGATACCTTAGTAGAGGGCGTATCATTGACATTATCGAACCATTGGGCCGTGTTACAGGGCTATTGTAACCTTAGTTGTTAGGGCTGTGGATTAAAAGATACATTGAATTTATTGAAGATATTGAAATCTTTTACAAACTTTGTTTTGTAATTATCGATTTTGGTTTTGAATGTATATATTGACTATCGTTATCGAACAAGAATATATTATTTTCGAAAAGTATGTTTACTATAGTTATTGAATTGAAAAAGTTATTTTGAAAAAAATGTTTTGCAAATTGCACTTGATCAAACTAAATAGTAAAGATTATCATTTGTTCGGCTTCATCGCTCACCCTTACATAATTTCTACAGGAAATTGGTTAAGAGTTGAGCATTGTGGCACTTTTGTGGAAGACCGAAAGATATTTTTATTTAAAAGGTTTAGGAATATTTTAGAATTATAATAAGACTTTTGTTTAATGGAGATGTGTCTCTAAAGTTATGTTTTTAGTATTTAGTTATTGAATTTTAGTGTAAATTTGTTAATGAATGACTGTTTGATTTCAATTTAGTTTCATTATTGTATTTTCGTTTGGGTTACGCTGTTGATATTGTTGTCTTGCGGGTCTTTGGGTTTGCGGCATTTGGCACTTCGGACATGTAGCGGCTTCGGGGTGTTACAGAGGTTGTATCAAAGCGGTGGCCCATCAAAGTGTGTTGGGTTTTAAAATCTACACATTTACTGGGGAGTGATTCTAGGAGTTAACTGTGGGTATAGTCTTGAATATATTAAAGAATTTGAAGTGACATAAAATAAAGTGAAAAATATTTTTATTGTGTTGTTAGTTATTAGTTTGCCTTCTGAACGTGAATTTTTATAAAATAGTATTTTGTTTGTTAAATAAACTTGGATATTTCAAAATTCATTTATATAGTGTTGTTTAATGGGGATTGCTTTATTGTGTAGAAAATGCATGTAACAATCCAGAATTTTTATATGTAATTTCAAATATGTATTGAATTAAATAAATATTTTAGTTGATGTGTTTATTGTTATATAAATATTTGTTTAATTTGATTATTTATTAGTTAAATAAATAATTCATGAGTTGTGAAAAAATAACTTGATTAAGTGTAATATGATAATTAAGTTAATATTCGGTAATTTTGTATGTTGAAGTTAATTTAATCAAAAGAGTGATGAATTAGTTATTATGTGGTAATATTCTAATTTCATGTAATGATTAAATTAGAGAGTTGATTATGATTAAATAAATTATTAAAAGGTCATTTTAATTTAATTTAGTAAGTAAAAGTGACGTATTAATTTATTAAATAAAATTATAATTTTGTAGTAATTTGATAATGTGGTATGTTAATGTAATAAGTTGTTGTTAGTTTTAATTTAATTAAATTTGAATATGGGAATTTAATTAAATAAAGGGTGACAATTAAACTATATAATAAATGAGTTATTCAAATAAATCAAAATAGTTTTAAGTTAGTTTTGCCAAACAAGACTTAAGGATTTTAAGTCTTTAATTTTAATTTAGTTTTTGTCAAACAAGCCTTAGTGGCATTTGATTTTTTTTAAAAAAACATAACTGATATAATATTAAGTAGGGGTATTAGATACTTGTCAGTTTTTTTTTACGTAATAATATGTATCAGTTATATTTTATATTAGTTGTTTTACGTAAATTTATAAGAGAAAGAAAGAATAGAGAGAAAAGAGAGAAGGAAGAAGAGATAATTCTCTGGGAGTTTGAGAATTTAGAAGAAGAGGAAGATTATCAAGCCTCTCATATCATCTAGATAATCAAAATACAAGCAATCAAAAATATAATCTTAGTTTTTTTAAGTTTTAGATTTTATTTGGTTTTTCTATGTGTTTGAGTTTCATGAATAATTAGTTGAAATTATGGGTTAAACATGTTAATTTGTTGAGATAAATTGTTTTTACATATTTGTATATGATTTAAAGTTGTTAAATTCATGAAAACATGGTATATGTGAATAAACCATGTTTACAGTAAGTTAGAGTGATATACGATTGATATGGTTTATTTTAGAGTCAAAATTGATACTCAATTCATAGTATAAATTGTAAATTGACTATTGATTGTGAAAATACCCAAAGAAACGAAAACAAAGTAATTTAAAATAACTCTTTTGGTTGAAAAACAAAATCACAGTGATTAATTTTGCTTAGAATGTCAAAAAGTAAAGAAATAGTAAAAACAGTGAATTTAAAGGTTGTAATTTTGAAGTTTATGTTGTTAATATGGTTAGAAACATGTTAGAAACCTTAAGTTATGTTTCTGTAAAGTTTATGTATTTTATATGTGCTAAATTTGTTGTTAGAAAGGAGTTTTTAGGCTAATTTGGCTTTGTTCTATGTTCTTCGCGAACACTGTCTGCGTGTAACTGTGTCGCGGCGCCGCAGCGCCAGTTCTGCAAAGAAACTGGGTGCTGCCGCGCGCCATTTAGTTCATGTTGATGAGTATAGGTGCTGCAGCGCCGTTTCTGTGAGTAAACAGACGCGCTGCAGCGCCAGACCAGCGTCGCACCGCCGGTCCTCAGTGCAAACTGGGGCGCTGCAGCGCCAGTTAGCAGTTTGGCCAAGAAAATTAATTTTAATTATACAATTCTGTAATTGTTTATAAAGTGTAATGTTATGACTATTAAAATGTGAATTATCATGTTATGGTGTTGTTATATTACCAAATATGAAAATTATTATTAAATAATTTGTGAATTATGTGATAACTGAAGAGTTCTGTTATTGCATTAAAAGTGTGGCTTACCCATGTGGTTAAATCTAAGACTACAAGTTGTACATGAATAGATATTTAATTATGTACAGAGAACATGTAGTAACTAATTATGTCATGATGACATGTGTATAGGAGATTGAGAATCAAGTTATATTGTTTAACGTACACGCAAGGCAAGTTTACAAACCCTAATCTCTATTTGAGTTTATCCTATCTTACTTACTTTATGCAAGTTCTATAATCCTAATTTTTTTTGAGCAAGTTTCTTTATCCCATCTTGACTACAATTATGCAAGTTCCTAAACCTTACTTCCTTACATTGAGCTAGTTTTTCGAGCTTTATCTTTATATTAAGTAAATTTTTGAAATCTGTTGAGCAAAGTGTTTGATTTTGTTTCCTTGTTGGAAATTATAACCTTAGCTTACCCCGTTGTTCAAGCAAGGTTTATCATATCTTCTTAATGCTTTAAACTTTAACCCTAAAGCATGAACTTGTTGCATTACATTATTCATTTATAGTTCATAACCACTTCATATTATATTGTTGTTGAACCGTTACATTGTCAGTGAACTTTTGATTCAACTAATCCTTAGTTGATGAACGTTGAACTCTAAATTATCCTTGAAACTTATCCAAACCAAACTTCCATTGGTGCGGACTCATATGTTAAACTGAGGTGAACAACCCTATTATAGGGGATTTATTATGCGAAAGCGTTTAGATGTTTGTGCACAATACATGGTATGAAGGGTTGATCCCATAAAGTACGAGAAGAAGGTCCATATAGTCTAACGACTGTTAAAGATTATAAGTAGATATACTTATAATCTAGGACATAGTTCATGGTCTTGTGACCCTCAGATGATTTTTAATATCAGTTCTTGATTATCGATATTATAAATTGTTATTCAATTCAATTAAGTTTATTCATTGTCAGTTATTATATCCTTTTAAGTGTGCATTTGTTTTGCTCACTCTTGCATATATATAACCGTTGCAGCTAAAATTGAGAAGGTTGATGAGCCATCCACTAGCAAAGGAAAAGGAAAGATGAACAAGTGTTAAAGACTTGTTGTTTATTTCAGATTATATATTTAGACTTAATTTTAATTATGTGATATAATTAATATATTCCGCATTTTGAAGATTATTTTTAAGGTTGGATGACCTGGGATTTTTCAAAATTAATTATGTAACCCTTTAATTGGAAGTTTTATTGCTTCAATTTTATTAAATTTGGGTAGTTAGAAATGTATGTTTGGACAGTGAACACCAAATCATGTGGGAATGAAGTACCCGGATTTAGGGGTGTCACAATGCCTTCTAGAAGAAATAACCCTACTAAAAACAATGGTGGCGCTGATGGTATGGCTTAGCTCGTTTATACCATATCGCAGCTAGTAGAGAATCAACAGTTTGGTCAACAAAGTATAGTAGCGGAATTCAAGCGATTGAACCTACCAATCTTCGAAGGAGCTACAGATCCTGCTATTTAGAAAGGTGGATTCAAGAAATGGAAAAGGAATAAGATTTGCTAGGGAGTACTGAAACTAATAAGGTAACATTGGCGGTTTACCAACTTCAGGGTGGAGCTTATGATTGGTGTCTTATGGGGAGGGAGATCCTGAACCCTACACTTGGACCATGTTCAAAGAGGAATTTATCGATAAGTACTTTCCTAGAACGATCCTGGCACAAAAAGAGAGGGAATTCGTTAGGGTAGAATAAGGGAACAAGATAGTTGCTGAATATGAAGCTGAGTTTGCGAAACTCGTTAAGTATGCACCTACCTTAGTACCAGATGAGGTGACAGAAGCTCATAGGTTAGAGGACGGGTTACGGGTCGACATAAGGCATGGCATTGCATATTTTGAGCTACCCACATATGATGTGATACTCCATAAGGCACTGGTTATTAAGAAGGGCCTAATAGAGATTGAAAATGGGAAGAATGCCAATCGAAAGAGAGAGAAACCTTTCGAGGAAGAGTCGATCCATGGGAGACCTGCAAAAAAGATAAATACCAAAAATGGTAGATTTCAGGGAAATCAAGTAAACCATGAGGATAAATTGAAATGTGGGAGATATGGTAGGAACCACCCAGACAAAGAATGCCATTGGAACACGGGTGTGTGCTTTCATTGGGGAGAGTTGGGTTATAAAATTGCGTAATGTCCCAAGAGCCCTCCACAAAAAGGAGATACAAGGAAGGAGGAAATAAACATATCAAGTCCAAGGCTAACACGAGGACGCGTGTTTCAGCTTTTAGCCAACTAGTATTAAGGTATGTAATACTTTTGTTATATGTTCTTAATAATTAAATAGAATTTTTTTTAACATATAATCTAAGTGTTATTTTTATGATTTGGAAATTTGGAGGACCAAATTTTTTTTAAAGGGGGAGGTAATGTAATGACCTAAGTCCCACATCTTCTAAATTTGAAACCTTTACAATTTCATAAGTTTATAAATAGAAAGGCTTAGCCCTTTAATTTCTTTTACCAACAATAAGGCCTCCAATTTTGAGAAAGACTTTGTTGTGGGAGGGTTTTTTTTATAAAACCTCCTTAGTTAAATTTTGGCTTCGAGTGATTAGGCAGTTTGTAAAACTCGTATTTTCGGGTATATTTCTTACATATTTTTTTTGTATTGTTATTATTTTAAATATTGTATTTAGTTTGTTAGTTAAAGTTTATATTTTGGTATTATTTTGTTAGTAATTAGTATTTTACATTGTCGTTATTTTTTTAGCTTTATTATTATTGTGTATTTAGATTATTATTTTGGCATAATAGTAATATTTGTTTGAAAAAGGATTAAATATTGAAATAATATTTTTGTAAATATACTTATAGTTATTTTAAAATAAAATAAGAAAGCTGTTAAATAATATAATTGTATCCTTATGACATTTAGTTGTTCTAAATTTATATTTAGGAATTATTCGGCTATTAAATTTGTGTTCAGCGATATCGAGGTAAGTGACTTTTCGAGCTATTTAGTATTTTGAAATTTTTGTTTATAATTATATATGCTTTAGTAATTATTCGGATGCCTAAATGTATTGTTTCAAAAAAATTTATAATTTATTTTAAGGCTTCCATTTGAATGAAGATGTTACACTTGTATTTTGTTAAAAATCCAGATCAAGTATCAAAATAGAATTTTGATTTAGGTAATTATATTATGTGATTTGGAACTGTGAAATAAGTATAACTTTGAATATCGAAAATATTGAGAAATTAGTTTTAGAAACCTCATGTCGACGTCGAGATTTTTATTTGTCCCTTTCTGTGCTTATCCTTTGGTGTTCTCATTTTGGATGAGTTTTGTTTGAAAAGGTCTGACATGTAAATGTCGACAATTTTACTTTTAGAGTCGTCAGTTGGTAGATTTTATATGGTTGTACCAACTCAACCGAGAAAAGGTTTGCACAAAGACCCAATGATTGGACAGTGTTTAACTGGTCTTGGAAACCAAGATTCGTTAGGGTTCGGGGGCTTGATTAAGAGGAGGGAAGGTGTTAGGCACCCCCCGACTTCTGTGAAAATACGATTACCGCCACTTTTCATTTAGCTTTTATCTGTGTGTGTGTGTGTGTGTGTGAGTTGGGCCTATGTGCAATTGTCTGGAAGTAGTGTTATGCCTCGTTTGCACCTATATACAAAGGGTTTGTCTTTTGTATAAAACTTCAATTTTAACAAAATATAGTAGTGATGTTTTGGAAAATAGGTTTTCAAACCCTTATGCTCAATAGTAATTGAGACATTTGATACTTCCATTTTATTATATTTGGCTTGATTGCTTTTATTTTTGAGACGTGAGGCATCATCGAAAAAATAAGATATATAGTAGTGTCAAACTCCTTGTGGGCATGAGAGCCATCTAAGGATATCCAGACACCGTAGATAATTTACAAGCTAGCTTCAACTAAGGAATGTTCATCTTGGGAACAGAATCTAGATTCAGAGGCTGAATCTGTGGCCACATGATTCCTAGGCTCACATGAAAGAGCAATATATACAAATACTAGATTTGAGTAAATCTAAACCATTCTAGCTTCAACGGTTCCAGTTTAGTCACTTTTGAACTGGTCAAAATTAGAAGTAGCCAGATTTAAGCAAATCTAGCCCACATGCTGCAAGATTAAATATCCCACATGCTGCAAGATTAAATATCTACATTATGAAAGCAGTTAAAGCAGATATTTATATTAAAGCGGTAAATATATATATATATATATATATATATATATATATATATATATATATAAGCAGTAAATGGCAACGAATTAAACTCCAGGCCTGATAGGAATGTAAATATATGTATATATAAAAGCGGTAAACGCACCGGATATTCTATACAGGCTCAATCGAATTCGAGTTCGATGATATATATATATATATATATATATATATATATATATATATATATATATATATATATATATATAAGTAATAAAAAGCCACGGATCGACGATCCGAGCATACCCACTCGAAAAGACTCTCAACGCTAGTATATATATAGATATAAAAGTAGTAGAAAGCTTAAAAATCTGAAATATCTTATAGTGGGCTGCTAAGAAGACTTCAGATAGCTTTTGACGCCTGAAAACTAGGTTTCCACTGATTAAACTTTAATATGTTACAAAAAATGAGCTTACAAGTATTTAGAAAGAAGAATCATTTAGTGTAGAGCACTCTAGCAGGGGTTAAAGGCTGAAATAGATAGAGTTTTCTTTCCTTTCTCCTCTCTTTTTTCAAATGAGATTCCAAGAGCTCATATTTAAAGACCAGATGGTCGCGGGTCTTCTTGCGGCTGCCCGGGTTGCCATAGGCCAAGCGGGTCCTGTCGTCTCGAAGTACGTGCACTTAGGCTATCCAATGTCCACTCGAACCTTCATAACTTTCAATCTGGGCTTCCGATAAAGGAGTGATGTACCTTTTCGAAAAGCTATTTTCGAGAGCTACACAATGACATGGGATTAGAGGTTGTACGAAGCCGAGAAGATGGGTCCATAACTAGATCTCCAAGTCTTCAAAGTCTATCAGTTGTACTATCTTATGATGTTGTCACTCGGGATTTGAGCTATGGTTCTTGTGGGACACCTTGGTACGCAGTTTGAATTAAATTATGTTGAGACGATAATGGTGTGATGTTGAGGTGGCAAAATGATGATTTTGCCCCCACCGGGGTTATCTCCGGCTTTGGCGCAGATGTAGTAGTCGTTTCTCAAGGTTATCTCTGAGGTTGGGCTGTTGTGGATGCTAAATGTGAAAGTTGTATGCACAAATGCACACAAGCTAATCATGTTTGATGATAAAGCATATACTTTGTAACAATCTTATTCATTTATTAATAAAAAGAATTAATTTATTAAAGGCTTTTAATTATCTACATGATATTGCTTTATAATATATGATAAGCAGTGCTTTTAGAATAATGAAGATGATCATTCTAATGAGATCTAAATTTTTAGAAAGCTTAAAACTAAAATAGTTCCCAATCGTTAGATTACTAAATTGGGGATTAGTGAATCTGAATAGATTGGTACATACGTTGCTTGCTCATTGGATGAAGATGATTGATCTCATGATCATTTGTGTGGAGACACTAAAGTAAGTATGTAGGAGCTTATTAGAGAATAAGTTCCTTGAACGTGGCTCGCTAAGGATTACCTAATGGAGTTTTACTTGCTTGTCAATAGGAATTCCTATAGTGATAGTAGTACAAATGATCATTGGACTTGAGATCATCATAGTATCTTGTATATGATGAGTTATACTTTGACTTATTTTTTAAGACCCTTAGGGTATGCTTGGGTATAATAAGTTATACATGGAGATAATGTATGATTAATAAATAATCTACCGCTTCTAGTAAAAGAAGAAAAATATCATATGTGATTCGATAAATGACAACCCAGTAGTCCTTGGCCAAGGCATAATGAAATTAGAAAGGAGTTTCTAATTTACATTATTTAGAGTTGTGCATTTAAGAATCGAAAAATATATAATTAAATAAAATGAGACTTGACAGTAATTTCATATCTTATATTTAATTGGGATATTGTATGGTGGAAGGATTGAATTATACGGTAACTATTTACTCAAAAGTTTTTTAATGATTAATGTTAAAATCTATATTATCTGAAAAGTTGTTGATCGTTAGAGAGGCTTATCTCTATTGTAGAATAAGTATTATTTATTTAAATAAATTAATAGTTTAATTTCTTTATTTAAATAAGATTAGAATTGTTCTAATTGATTTATTCACAACCGGTTTAATATGGAGAACCTAAAGGGTCTCACCATAAAAGGAAGAATAATTATTTAAGAAGTTAATGGCATAATCGTAGTAATAAGTTAAGTATATTTAATTTAATCTATGGTGATAGAATAAATTAAATAGCTTAATATTTATTATTTAATATTTTAGAAATATTAAATATAAATTAATAAGAGAAGTCTTATTATTATTATTACTATTATTATTATTTAATTTCTAAAGGAGTTTGGAAATTAATTAATAAAAGTACTCTCATATATCCTAATAAGATTAGGAGGCAAATTAATTAAAAGAATTTAATTAATTATTCATAATAAGATTGGGAGCCTAACTAATTAAAGGAGTTTAATTAATTAAAATAAAATCTAATTTTTTTAATTGTTAAGGAGGGTTGCCTACATCTATAAATAAGATGAGTCTTATTATGGGTGAGGGTGGACACTTTCACATAACACGTGAATACGTAATTCTAATAGTTGGGAGATTACACCCCTTTCTATGAGAGATAGAAAAAATAGGGTTTTGTCAAATACTCATCTTCTTGAATCTTTCTTCTTCCTTGGTGGATTACCTCTAGAGGCCAAACACTTGGGTGGCTAACGTTGATCAAAGGAAGGAACCAAACCCGGTGGATTCATGTTGAACGCGAATAGGATTTGGAGGTGAACTTTACCCGAGGAAGCTCGAATTTTCAAGGGTATGATTCTTGTTCTTTATCTTTTCGTTTAATTAATAATTGTGCATAAAGGATGATCCGGGTATATGGTTTGTAAAATTTTACCACGTTTTCGCTTATTTTGTGCAATTTGATTGTGCTCGTTAATCTTACAAATCTAACAAAATGTCCTCAAGGTTATCTTTGAGGTTGACTTGACCTCCCGGGGTTATCTCCGAGGTTGAACTGAGTATCCTGGGGTTGTCTCCGGGGTTAAAATTGACTTTTCTGGGGTTATCTCCTGAACTTGAACTGTATCCCTTAGGGTTATGTCCGAGGTTGGAACTAAATCTCCCAGGGTTATCTTCGAGATTAAAAACTAGACTTCTTGAGGTTGTCTCCGGGATTAAAAACTGATATGACTTCCAAGGTTATCTCTGGAAGATGATTCTGCCCCCCTGTAGGGTTAGTAACAGGAACACAAAATTTTGAGTGTCTACAGATGTTCCTCTTTATCATATTCATGCAATGTAATAGCATGGATAAGATAAAGACTACTAGACACTTGAAATATGACAAGATAAGCATGATGCAAATGCAATGCAGCATGATGTATGTTATGCTGAATGTTTGTTTGTTGGAATGGTTTCCAACATGATGTGATAACTTCCTGCTCCCGCCGCTTCTGTCAAGGGATGGAGTTGTCAATGATAGCCCTGTTGAATCGCTTTGATGTCTACTCGACTGGTAGTTTACAAACCTCTCATATTAGGAATCTCCCAATGCTATGCTAGGGTTGTTGCCAGCGGTTTGAACTGTCCATCAATGCTATCTGAGCCTGATTTGCTAACAAGTTGCAGAGATATCTTCGAAATCCCTGGAGTGGAGGTTTCTCAATGATTGAGACCACATAATGTTGACATTGCGGTTATCACCAAAGTCCTTAATCATTTGTACGGTCTTTCCACCGAAGATGGTCTTCTCTTTTGCTAGCAACTCTTGAGGAATGATTTTGGATTGCTAGGGATCTGTATAATAGATTCCATCTTCGGCCCTCCTCGATGAGGATGGTTTTTCGTGGTTTGTATCATCAGATTTCTCTGACTCTTCGCAGGAGTTACTGCCACCAATTTGTAATGTCAGGGTTGCCTGACCCTCGTTGTAATAACTTTCAACTGCTTGCACCATCGGATCCTTTTTGTGACGCCCCCAAAATAGTTATACATCACCCATTCTGAGTCACCAAATACATGGTACAAAATACAAATACAAACTTAATTATAAAACATGAACTGAGAGTTTTTACACGAATATTGTCTTATAGACAATATCCAAACTCAAATGGAGCCCCCAATACATTTATTATCACACTATTTCATAAAATAGTGAGGACTACTACAACCACCAACTCAGACCATCACTCCGTTCCCCGACTAGTTCCGGCTATGTTCTCATTTCCTGAAGAGAACAATGAAAGCAAAGGGTGAGCTAAACTAGCCCAGTAAGAAATATTATGACTAAGATAATGCAGAATAAATTATCGTTAGCCTTCAACAGTGTTAAACTGATAAAATACAATAAACATCAAGTTTAACTACAGTGGAACAAGTAATCCATTAGAAGAGTCAAGTAGAGCATGATATCTGCTATCTTCTATGATTTAAAAAGTTTATCATCAATTTTATCGATGAGACTCAACTTAATAAATAATCTACGTCACTGAATTATCCTTGCACCGCGTGCCAAGGATATTCATTAATATCACGTCCACGAATTATCCATGCACTACGGGCCAAGGATAATCGTGTTATCACCAATGGTTATGATCATGCTAACAACTGTCCATCAATGCACTACGGGCTAATGAGGACTCTTATTACATCATTTGTAACATTACAGGTCATGATTATACCGAATGATCCCTGGTCATAATCATACCAATCAACAGTCCATCTATACACTACGGACCAAAGATGACTTTCATCACAATATAAACATGAGGATGATGACAATGATATAAGAATTCAATTAAATGAGAGCAAGGATAAATTTTAAAGATTTATAATTTAATTTATCCAGAATTTAATAATGTCCAAATTTTCAACATGATACTGCTTTGTGGAGTAAAATTTAAAAATAATATTATATTAAAAATGATTTGGACAAAAAATAAAACAATTTTTGTCATGAATAGTATCCCGGGTAAATAGTACCCGAGTAAATAGTACCCCGTGAATAGTGCTTCAGAAATAGTACCCCATGAATAGTACCCCGGCATGAAAAGATTAAAAATTATCAAGAATAATTAGAATAATATTTCCATGAAAAGATACTGGATGAAACGTAAATTTAAAGGATATTCTACTAATTTCATGGAGTATAGAAGCAATACTTTAAAAAAATAAGTGTAGAATTCGGAATCTGAAACGAAATAATATTACTTATATACTACAGAGTATGGAAGAAAATATTATTTCTTATGAATATTGAACAAAAATAATATCACTTATCTTAAAAAGGAGAGTATTCCAACTGGTATAGTGGAGATATTCTTGAAGAAAAGTTGCACTATTTTCTACACTCAAAGCTTTTTAAAACTCGAAAGAAATACGCTCAATATTATAGAAGAAGAATTTTCTGATTCTGGTGTGATTTTCAATTCTAAACTAAGCATCCTGTTTATAGGAGAATGGAAGGGGTACTGTTTAAGAAAATCACGGACGCAACAATTATAAAAATCACGGACGCCTTATGAAAAAATTTCACATGATTTTACTATACAAACACTGAGCATAATAAAATATAATATATTCTATTTTTCATAAAAAAATAAAACTTATTATAATGTGTGTGTGTGTGTGTGTGTGTGTGTATATATATATATATATATATATATATATATATATATATATATATAACAAAACTGAGATAACTTTCTACCAACAGTTTTGAAAAATGGGTAAGTGGGGGTCCATTTAATAAGAAAAATTTACAACAAATACTTCATAAAAATCCCCTTAATATTTTTAACAACATTTATTCATCAATAATATAACTTGTAATATTAACAACCAAATCATTCCTAGGAAAGATGGAGATTTTCGATAAGGATTTCTCCCGATTGGCGTGCAATTAGGTGACCAAACCCCTTCCCTCGACAGAACTTTCTAGACATTGTCAACAATGCAAATAATAATATGAATAACTTGTCATCTCAAATATTGATTTAATAATATAAAATATTGTGACAATAATATCATGACAATAATATCGCTGTCATCTCAAGCCATAAAGCTATTCGTTTATTGAAAAACGGATGTCAAGATTTCTTACCTCATGTCACGGATCTAAACAAAAATACGTCAGTTTTGAATGATATTTCTATTGTTAATAAATTCCCTGACGTATTCCCTGAATAACTTCCTAGCCTACCCCCAGAGCGTGAAATTGAATTTTGTATCGACCTTGAACCCGGTACAAAACTCATTTCCAAAGCCCCATATCGAATGGCTCCTATTGAACTTCAGGAGTTAAAGATCCAACTACAGGAATTGTTAGACATTGGCTTTATTCGTCCTAGTACTTCTCCTTGGGGTGCTCCTGTGCTATTCGTGAAGAAGAAAGATGGAAGTATGCGACTTTGTATTGATTATCGGGAGTTGAATCATGTCACCATCAAAAACAGGTACCCATTGCCACGTATTGATGACATGTTTGACCAGTTGCAAGGAGCACGATTCTTTTCAAAGATCGATCTTCGTTCTGGATATCATCAGCTGAAGGTTAGAACTGAGGATATTCCAAAGACGGATTTTAGAACTCGGTACGGGCATTATGAATTCCTAGTCATGTCCTTTGGATTGACTAATGCTCCTGCTGCCTTCATGGATATGATGAACCGGGTATTCAAGGAATATTTGGATCACTTTGTGGTCGTCTTTATTGATGACATCCTTATTTATTCCAAAAGCCGTGAAGATCATGAGCAACACTTGAGGCTGGTACTCCAAAAGCTTCGTCAATACAAGCTTTATGCCAAGTTGAAGAAATGCGAGTTCTGGTTGGAGGAGGTAGCATTCCTTGGGGACGTAGTATCAAGTCGTGGAATATCAGTTGACCCGGCAAAGATTGAAGCTATTCAAAGCTGGGAGCAACCTAAATCAGTGACCGAAGTACGTAGCTTTCTTGGTTTAGATGGTTATTATCGGAGATTCGTGGAAGGATTTTCTCGAATCGCTACTCCATTAACTCAGCTGACTCGGAAAGATACAAAGTTCGGTTGGAGCAAAGAATGTGAGAAGAGTTTTCAAGAACTCAAGAGGAGACTCATTTCAGCACCTGTTCTAACAATACCATCTGGCTCGGAGGGATTTGTCATCTACAGTGATGCTTCGAGCAAAGGGTTGGGATGCGTTCTCATGCAACATGAAAAAGTCATAGCCTATGCATCAAGACAACTCATGGAATATGAGAGGAATTATCCTACTCATGATCTAAAGTTGGCAGCTGTTGTCTTTACACTTAAAATTTGGAGGCATTACTTGTATGGGGAGAAGGTGGAGATCTTTACGGATCATAAAAGCCTCAAATATTTCTTCACTCAAAAGGAACTCAACATGCGACAACGACATTGACTTGAACTGTTAAAAGATTATGATCATACCATTCAATATCATCATGGAAAAGCAAACCTGGTAGCTGACGCATTGAGTAGAAGATCATATGCAAGTACGAGTGTGATATTGTCAACACAAAGGCCCATTTTGTGTGACTTGCAAATGATGGAGATAGAGTTAAAGACTCTAGGGACCCATGTGATGATGACGAATATACGAGTAGAACCAACTTTAATCGATAAAGTTAAAGCTACTCAAGCTACAGACCTGGAGCTGATGCGTATGAGGAAGAAAGTGCAAGAAGGTGCTATGCCGGAAGCAAGAATCGATGAAGAAGGAATACTTCGAGTCAACTCCAGACTTTGTGTTCCTAACAACCCTGATTTAAAGTATGAAATCATGATGAAGGCGCACAACACATCGTTTGCAATCCATTCTGGAAGTACCAAAATGTATCATGATCTTCGTCATACATTTTGGTGGAGCAATATGAAGAGAGAGATAGCGCTGTTTATCTCAAGGTGTTTAACTTGTCAACGAGTCAAAGCGGAGCATCAAGTACCAAAAGGTCCATTGCAACCACTTGAAATTCTAGAATGGAAGTGGGAGCACATTACCATAGATTTCGTTACCGGTCTTCCTAAGGTTTCTCAAGGTATAGATGCGATTTGGGTCATTGTTGATAGATTGACCAAGTCTGCTCATTTCTTACCGATACGAGAAACTTATACACTTGAACGTCTTGCTCGTATGTACATAAACGAGATTGTAAGACTGCATGGTATGCCAGTATCCATAGTTTCTGATCGAGACCCAAGATTCACTTCATGATTTTGGGTTAGTTTATAAAAAGCTATGGGCACAGATTTACGATTTAGTTCGGCATATCATCCTCAGACGGATGGACAATCAGAGAGAACTATTCAAACTCTAGAAGATTTATTAAGACTCTGTGTCTTTGACTTCAAGGGAAGTTGGGACAAGTTCTTACCATTGGTGGAGTTTTCCTACAACAACAGTTATCAAGCAAGTATTGGCATGGCTCCATTCGAAGCATTGTATGGAAGAAAATGCTATTCTCTAGTATGCTGGGATGAGGTGGGTGAAGCAACGTTATTGGGACCGGAGTTGGTACGTATGACTACAGAAAAGATTCAAACGATCTGACAACGTATAAAAACCTCACAAGATCGACAAAAGAGTTATGTTGATCTTCATCGAAAGGACGTTGAATTTGATGTAGAAGATCACGCGTTCTTACGTGTTGCTCCATGGAAAGGAGTTACGAGATTTGGAAAGAGAAGAAAGCTCAATCCTCGATTCATCGGTCCATTTTTAATCCTCGATCGAGTAGGAACTGTGGCTTATAGACTCGCTTTACCGCCAAGTATGTCTCGTGTTCATAACGTTTTTCACATATCCATGTTACGCAAATATGTGGAAGACCCAAACCACATTATTAAGTTAGAACCGGACGAAATAGCGGAGGATTTGACGTATGAAGAAGTTCATGTTCAAATCTTGGATAAGAAGGAACATATTCTACGCTCCAAGGTTATACCTCAAGTCAAAGTTTTGTGGAGAAACCACGATGTTGAGAAAATGACTTGGGAGTTAGAATCTGAAATGAAATCGAGGCATCCTTACCTCTTTGACATACCAGGTACGTACCCTAATTTTGAGGGCGAAATTTCATAAGAAGGGGAGGTTGTAAGACCCCAATTTTTATAAATAAAGATGAATTTTCTATAAATATCATTTTTGAATATTATGGAGTTAATTTGATATAATGTTATAGTTGTGGGTAATATTTATAAATTTTACAAAGTATGCAAGTTGTTATATAATATTCGATTGGTCGGGGAACATTCGTTTTCACAGGGAATATTCGTACAACGGCACAATCATTGGTAGACCCCACAACAGAATTATTGTCGGATTGAGAAAATGGCAAAAATATTTTATTAAAAATAACGGTGGAAGTTTTACCATTGATACTGTTGAACTACTCGGTAGTAAAAGTACAGTAATACGTGTGGTTGCATAGTAGTACACGGTATTGATTATTAATGCTTATGTGAGAAGTCACTCAGTTTGATTCAATTATTGTCAGTTAATAATATGAATTATTTAGCGATAATGACGTTTTGTTTTAATCGTATTATTAACGTAATAAAACAGAAACATCTTTTTATATAAAATAAAATACTTTATTAAAGTTATTCTATAAATAGAATATATTATATTTTATTTAAAAGATTTTCTTTAAATATGGATCGTCCGATTAAAGTAATCAATCTGGACCGTTCATGGATTAGTTACTATGCATTCTATTTTTCTATAAATAGCATCTCATTCCTTCATTATTTCTTACGAATTCACTGAACTCTAGAGAGAGAAACTATAGAGGGAAACAATAGAGAGAGAGAAGAAGAGTATTCTGCTACTTAACTACTTCCTTATTTCAGCTCTTCTTTAAAACGGCAAGGGGTGTTATTCTTTCTTATTCATGAAGAGAACTGTTGTTATTCCATTTCTTATTATTCTGTTGGAATAACCTGTATACGCGGTCTACCCTATACTTGGTGACATTCTTCTATTATTCTGTTGGAACATCCTGTCTATGTGTTTTACACCGGACCTGGTTCCGTTTTTATTATTATTATGTTGGAACATCTTGTCGGTGTGTTTTACACCGGACCTGGTTCCGTCTTGTTATTATTCTGTTGGAACATCCTGTCTGTGTGTTTTACACCGGACCTGGTTCCATTATTTATTATTCTGTCGGAATATCATGTATGTGCGTTTACGCCGGACCTGGTTCCATTATTTATTATTCTGTCGGAATATCCTGTCTGTGCGTTTACGCCGGACCTGGTTCCATTATTTATTATTCTGTTGGAATAACCTGTCTGTGCGGTCTATCGCATGCATGGTGATTTCTTTTGTTATTCAATTCTTTATTATACTCAGTGGGTTAAATTTTGACTTCTATACTCCATAAAATTAGTGGAATATCCTTGATAATTGCGGTTCATCCAGTATCTTTTCATGAAAAAATTCTTCTAAGCATTCTTGAATTTTACTCCACAAAGCAGTATCATGTTGACAATTTGGACGTTGTTAATTCTTGGATAAATTAATTCTTGAACTTGTTTTATTGAATTCTTATATCATTGTCATCATCCTCATGTTTATAAAATGTTGAAAGTCATCTGTGGCCTGTAGTGCATAGATGGACTTGGTATGATTATGACCAGCGATTTTTCGGTATAATCATGACCGTAATGTTACAAATGATGTGGTAAAAGTCCTCATTGGCCCGTAGTGCATTGATGGACAGTTGTTGGCATGATCATGACCATTAATGAATACACGAATATCCTTGGCCGTAGTGCAGGGGTGATTCGGTGATGTGGATTATTTTATTAAGCTGAGTCCCATCGATAACAGTGTTGAAAAACCTTTTAAATCATAAAAGATAGTAGAGTTTATTTTCTACTTGACTCTTTTAATGGATTGCTTGTTCCGCTGCAGTTAAACTTGATGTCTATTATATTTTATCAGTTTAACATTGTTGAAGGCTAATGATAATTTATTCTGCATTATCTTAGTCATAATATTTCTTACTGGGCTAGTTGAGCTCACCCTTTCTTTCACTGTTCTCTTCAGGAAATGAGAACGTAGCTGGGGCAAGTCGGGGAACGGAGTGATGGTCCGAATGATAGTATTAGTTAGTAGTCCTCACTATTCTATGTAATGGTGTGTTAATAAATGTAATGAGGACTCCTTTTGAGTATGAATACTCTCTAGAAGATAATATTTGTATTCAAACTCACAGTTTATGTTTTGTCGTATTGTACACGACAGTTGTATTATTAAGTTGTATTTGTATTCTGTACCATGTATCTACGACCCAAGATGGGTGATGTATACCTAATTTTGGGGGCGTCACAGTTGGTATCAGAGCTTAGGGATATGATCCCTGGCTAAGATGTGAGAATAGAACTAGGAGGGGAGAGACGGGAAATTCCTTCGCTAGTATGACCTACCTAAGTTTATTTGCATGGTATTTAATTGGTCGGTCATAATATAAGGATAATATATGACATATCAATTAACTTTTATTTTGTGGCAGTATCTGAAAATGGCATCTGAGAATGTTGAGAATAGCAATGGAGCACAGGCGACTGTTGATTCACCACATATCAATAATCAGGATAATGTGCATCAGGAAGGTGACAATCCTCATGCAAACAACAACACTGACCAGATGATGAATGATGGAATGTTCAGAAACTTTATGCAGTTCATGCAACAGCAGGCGAGAGCGGCTCCTGTCCAAAATATAGGTGGAAACACTGAAAACTCTCGGACGGTCACCGCTAAACAGTTCAAGGAGCTGGGACCACCAGAGTTTAAGGGAGAAAACCACTTATAGCGGATACATGGATAAAGCAGATTACCAAGATATTTGATGTCTTGGGATGCTCCGAGGAGCAAAAGGTTCCCTTTGCCGCCTTTATGTTGCGAGGAGAGGCAGATTACTGGTGGGAATCGAATAAGCGTACTCAACCTGCCGCACTGAAGATGTCTTGGGAGAAGTTCCAAGAGCTGTTCAATGACAAATACTTTCCTGAAAGTGTTCGTCACATGAAGGAGGTGGAGTTCATCAAATTGGAGCAGAATAATATGACCGTGTCGCAGTATGAGGCTAAATTTGCTGAGTTGTCCCGGTTTGCGTCCCACTTGGTGGATAATGAAGAGCGAATGACGCGAATGTTTTTGCAGGTTTGAAACCTGAGATACGTCAACATCTTATTTCTCATAAACTGTGTTTGTATTCAGATGTTGTGAATAGGGCTCAGTTAGTGGAGCGCGATAACGAGTCAACGCAACCAAAAGAGAGCAGTCGGCAAAATGATAATACCAGTGAGAGCAGTCATCGAAGCGGTGACAACAAGCGTGGAGGGAATCAACAGGCCAGAAATGGTAACCACTTCGGTGGTAATCAGGGCCAAAATAATAAGAATGGTCATTTCAAGAAGAGGAGATTCAACAATGATGGAAAGACGTCAGCACCAGCACCCGTTGTTAAGGAAGGAGAACGACCACCTATCATATGTTTCAAATGCGGAGGGGAGGGGCACATCAGTCCAAACTGCGCGATGCCGTCTAAAGCATGTTATAATTGTGGAAGAGAAGGTCATTTAGCTCGATTTTGTCGTTTACCAAAAACAAGTTCAGCCAAGATGGAGACACCAAAGGCCGTCCCAGAAAAGTCAAAATCGGTAGTGCAAGGGAGAGCGTTTGTTGTGACCTCCCAGAAAGCAAGGAACCCGAATGAGGTCATCACGGGTAAGCTTATCATAAACTCTAACGAAGTCTATACTTTATTTGATACCGGTTCTACCCATTCTTTTATTTCTCCTACTTGCGCTCATCGATTAAATTTGACTCCGGAGAAATTAGACTTTGATTTATCTGTTGAAACTCCATTGGGAGAAACCTTCATTACATCCACGGTTTATAAGTCTTGTTTGGTTCAAGTTGGTACCCACACATTACCTGTCGATCTGATTTCATTAAAAATACTTGCATTTGACGTGATTCTAGGGATTGATTGGTTAACTACTCATCATGCAAAAATTGATTGTTTTCGTAAGGTTGTTAGCTTTCATATTCCTAATCGACCTATTATGCGAATTCAAGCAACCAAACCATTAAAATCAATCGCTGTCATCTCAAGCCATAAAGCTATTCGTTTATTGAAAAACGGATGTCAAGCTTTCTTAGCTCATGTCACGGATCTAAACAAAAATACGTCAGTTTTGAATGATATTTCTATTGTTAATAAATTCCCTGACGTATTCCCTGAAGAACTTCCTGGCCTACCCCCAGAGCGTGAAATTAAATTTTGTATCGACCTTGAACCCGGTACAAAACCCATTTCCAAAGCCCCATATCGAATGGCTCCTATTGAACTTCAGGAGTTAAAGATCCAACTGCAGGAATTGTTAGACATTGGCTTTATTCGTCCTAGTACTTCTCCTTGGGGTGCTCCTGTTCTATTCGTGAAGAAGAAAGATGGAAGTATGCGACTTTGTATTGATTATCGGGAGTTGAATCATGTCACCATCAAAAACAGGTACCCATTGCCACGTATTGATGACCTGTTTGACCAGTTGCAAGGAGCACAATTCTTTTCAAAGATCGATCTTCGTTCTGGATATCATCAGCTGAAGGTTAGAACTGAGGATATTCCAAAGACGGCTTTTAGAACTCGGTACGGGCATTATGAATTCCTAGTCATGTCCTTTGGATTGACTAATGCTCCTGCTGCCTTCATGGATATGATGAACCGGGTATTCAAGGAATATTTGGATCACTTTGTGGTCGTCTTTATTGATGACATCCTTATTTATTCCAAAAGCCGTGAAGATCATGAGCAACACTTGAGGCTGGTACTCCAAAAGCTTCGTGAATACAAGCTTTATGCCAAGTTGAAGAAATGCGAGTTCTGGTTGGAGGAGGTAGCATTCCTTGGGCACGTAGTATCAAGTCGTGGAATATCGGTTGACCCGGCAAAGATTGAAGCTATTCAAAGCTGGGAGCAACCTAAATCAGTGACCGAAGTACGTAGCTTTCTTGGTTTAGCTGGTTATTATCGGAGATTCGTGGAAGGATTTTCTCGAATCGCTACTCCATTAACTCAGCTGACTCGGAAAGATACAAAGTTCGGTTGGAGCGAAGAATGTGAGAAGAGTTTTCAAGAACTCAAGAGGAGACTCATTTCAGCACCTGTTCTAACAATACCATCTGGCTCGGAGGGATTTGTCATCTACAGTGATGCTTCGAGCAAAGGGTTGGGATGCGTTCTCATGCAACATGGAAAAGTCATAGCCTATGCATCAAGACAACTCAAGGAATATGAGAGGAATTATCCTACTCATGATCTAGAGTTGGCAGCTGTTGTCTTTGCACTTAAAATTTGGAGGCATTACTTGTATGGGGAGAAGGTGGAGATCTTTACGGATCATAAAAGCCTCAAATATTTCTTCACTCAAAAGGAACTCAACATGCGACAACGACGTTGGCTTGAACTGTTGAAAGATTATGATCATACCATTCAATACCATCCTGGAAAAGCGAACGTGGTAGCTGACGCATTGAGTAGAAGATCATATGCAAGTACGAGTGCGATATTGTCAACACAAAGGCCCATTTTGTGTGACTTGCAAAGGATGGAGATAGAGTTAAAGACTCCAGGGACCCATGTGATGATGGCGAATATACGAGTAGAACCAACTTTAATCGATAAAGTTAAAGCTGCTCAAGCTACAGACCTGGAGCTGATGCGTATGAGGAAGAAAGTGCAAGAAGGTGCTATGCCGGAAGCAAGAATCGATGAAGAAGGAATACTTCGAGTCAACTCCAGACTTTGTGTTCCTAACAACCCTGATTTAAAGTATGAAATCATGATGGAGGCGCACAACACACCGTTTGCAATCCATCCTGGAAGTACCAAAATGTATCATGATCTTCGTCATACATTTTGGTGGAGCAATATGAAGAGAGAGATAGCGCTGTTTATCTCAAGGTGTTTAACTTGTCAACGAGTCAAAGCGGAGCATCAAGTACCAAAAGGTCCATTGCAACCACTTGAAATTCCAGAATGGAAGTGGGAGCACATTACCATGGATTTCGTTACCGGTCTTCCTAAGGTTTCTCAAGGTATAGATGCGATTTGGGTCATTGTTGATAGATTGACCAAGTCTGCTCATTTCTTACCGATACGAGAAACTTATACACTTGAACGTCTTGCTCGTATGTACATAAACGAGATTGTAAGACTGCATGGTATGCCAGTATCCATAGTTTCTGATCGAGACCCAAGATTCACTTCCGATTTTGGGTTAGTTTACAAAAAGCTATGGGCACAGATTTACGATTTAGTTCGGCATATCATCCTCAGACGGACGGACAATCAGAGAGTACTATTCAAACTCTAGAAGATTTATTAAGACTCTGTGTCTTTGACTTCAAGGGAAGTTGGGACAAGTTCTTACCATTGGTGGAGTTTTCCTACAACAACAGTTATCAAGCAAGTATTGGCATGGCTCCATTCGAAGCATTGTATGGAAGAAAATGTCGTTCTCCAGTATGCTGGGATGAGGTGGGTAAAGCAACGTTGTTGGGACCGGAGTTGGTACGTATGACTACAGAAAAGATTCAAACGATCCGACAACGTATAAAAACCTCACAAGATCGACAAAAGAGTTATGTTGATCTTCATCGAAAGGACGTTGAATTTGATGTAGGAGATCATGTGTTCTTACGTGTTGCTCCATGGAAAGGAGTTACGAGATTTGGAAAGAGAAGAAAGCTCAATCCTCGATTCATCGGTCCATTTTTAATCCTCGATCGAGTAGGAACTGTGGCTTATAGACTCGCTTTACCGCCAAGTATGTCTCGTGTTCATAACGTTTTTCACATATCCATGTTACGCAAATATGTGGAAGACCCGAACCACATTATTGAGTTAGAACCGGACGAAATAGCGGAGGATTTGACGTATGAAGAAGTTCATGTTCAAATCTTGGATAAGAAGGAACATATTCTACGCTCCAAGGTTATACCTCAAGTCAAAGTTTTGTGGAGAAACCACGATGTTGAGAAAATGACTTGGGAGTTAGAATCTGAAATGAAATCAAGGTATCCTTACCTCTTTGACATACCAGGTACGTACCCTAATTTTGAGGGCGAAATTTCATAAGAAGGGGAGGTTGTAAGACCCCAATTTTTATAAATAAAGATGAATTTTCTATAAATATCATTTTTGAATATTATGGAGTTAATTTGATATAATGTTATAGTTGTGGGTAATATTTATAAATTTTACAAAGTACGCAAGTTGTTATATAATATTCGATTGGTCGGGGAATATTCGTTTTAACAGGGAATATTCGTACAACGGCACAATCATTGGTGGACCCCACAACAGAATTATTGTCGGATTGAGAAAATGACAAAAATATTTTATTAAAAATAACGGCGGAAGTTTTACCATTGATACTGTTGAACTACTCGGTAGTAAAAGTACAGTAATACGTGTGGTTGCATAGTAGCACACGGTATTGATTATTAATGCTTATGTGAGAAGTCACTCAGTTTGATTCAATTATTGTCAGTTAATAATATGAATTATTTAGCGATAATGACGTTTTGTTTTATTCGTATTATTAACGTAATAAAACAGAAACATCTTTTTATATAAAACAAAATACTTTATTAAAGTTATTCTATAAATAGAATATATTATATTTTATTTAAAAGATTTTCTTTAAATATGGATCGTCCGATTAAAGTAATCAATCTGGACCGTTCATGGATTAGTTACTATGCATTCTATTTTTCTATAAATAGCATCTCATTCCTTCATTATTTCTTACGAATTCACTGAACTCTAGAGAGAGAAACTATAGAGGGAAACAATAGAGAGAGAGAAGAAGAGTATTCTGCTACTTAACTACTTCCTTATTTCAGCTCTTCTTTAAAACGGCAAGGGGTGTTATTCTTTCTTATTCATGAAGAGAACTGTTGTTATTCCATTTCTTATTATTCTGTTGGAATAACCTGTATACGCGGTCTACCCTATACTTGGTGACATTCTTCTATTATTCTGTTGGAACATCCTGTCTGTGTGTTTTACACCGGACCTGGTTCCGTTTTTATTATTATTCTGTTGGAACATCTTGTCGGTGTGTTTTACACCGAACCTGGTTCCGTCTTGTTATTATTCTGTTGGAACATCCTGTCTGTGTGTTTTACACCGGACCTGTTTCTATTATTTATTATTCTGTCGGAATATCATGTATGTGCGTTTACGCCGGACCTGGTTCCATTATTTATTATTCTGTCGGAATATCCTGTCTGTGCGTTTACGCCGGACCTGGTTCCATTATTTATTATTCTGTTGGAATAACCTGTCTGTGCGGTCTATCGCATGCATGGTGATTTCTTTTGTTATTCCATTCTTTATTATACTCAGTTGGTTAAGTTTTAACTTCTATACTCCATAAAATTAGTGGAATATCCTTGATAATTGCGGTTCATCCAGTATCTTTTCATGAAAAAATTCTTCTAAGCATTCTTGAATTTTACTCCACAAAGCAGTATCATGTTGACAATTTGGACGTTGTTAATTCTTGGATAAATTAATTCTTGAACTTGTTTTATTGAATTCTTATATCATTGTCATCATCCTCATGTTTATAAAATGTTGAAAGTCATCTGTGGCCTGTAGTGCATAGATGGACTTGGTATGATTATGACCAGGGATTTTTCGGTATAATCATGACCGTAATGTTACAAATGATGTGGTAAAAGTCCTCATTGGCCCGTAGTGCATTGATGGACAGTTGTTGGCATGATCATGACCATTAATGAATACACGAATATCCTTGGCCGTAGTGCAGGGGTGATTCGATGATGTGGATTATTTTATTAAGCTGAGTCCCATCGATAACAGTGTTGAAAAACCTTTTAAATCATAAAAGATAGTAGAGTTTATTTTCTACTTGACTCTTTTAATGGATTGCTTGTTCCGCTGCAGTTAAACTTTATGTCTATTATATTTTATCAGTTTAACATTGTTGAAGGCTAATGATAATTTATTTTGCATTATCTTAGTCATAATATTTCTTACTGGGCTAGTTGAGCTCACCCTTTCTTTCACTGTTCTCTTCAGGAAATGAGAAAGCTGGGGCAAGTCGGGGAACGGAGTGATGGTCCGAATGATAGTATTAGTTAGTAGTCCTCACTATTCTATGTAATGGTTTGTTAATAAATGTAATGAGGAGTCCTTTTGAGTATGAATACTCTCTAGAAGATAATATTTGTATTCAAACTCACAGTTTATGTTTTGTCGTATTGTACACGAAAGTTTTATTATTAAGTTGTATTTGTATTCAGTACCATGTATCTGGCGACCCAAGAAGGGTGATGTATACCTAATTTTGGGGGCATCACATAAACAATTTATTCTAATCGTTCATCCTTATTAAACCTCTTATTTATTATCCATAAAAGTTCATAAATAATATTTATTATCATAAATTACCAAAGTGCTCTAAGATAGTCATGATATGATATATTATGAGTATTCAAGTATAAAAATCACATTTTTCCTATTAAAGACATCATTTAACTATTTATTTCTTTTTATGCATAACTTAATCATTTTTAGAAAAAATAGTAAACTTACTCCAAAACTTCTCAGCTTCTGTATTTTGACAAAATATGAACCCACAAGGATCCCCAAATTTTTCTAGAGTTTTAGAAAATGATCTACTATTTTTAAAGTTCCCAAAACACTCGGATCTTGCTTCATTTTTAATAAATTGAGTTTTCCTCAGAAAAATCTGAAATTTTCAGGGTATGCTTTCCTAACATATATGAACCTACTGTAAAAATTTCGGAATTTTTCAGTGCATACACAGTGGGATATTTGACGGTAAAATTTTAGGAGTCCTTTACGGAAATAGTCATTACGCACAATCTATAACCCGAAACGTGTCTGTTTTTTTCTTACATGTACATAACTTCTCAAGGTACCTCTGTGATTTTTCCCAGATATTTAAGGGATATGAAACTATCCAAAACAGACCCAAGAAATATGGGACAGAAACTATTTTAGGGTTTTTTTAACCCTTAACATTCCAAGTGGGCTATTTTGGGGAAATCAGTTCCAAAGGTTTCAAAACTTGCTAGATTTGTGGGCTATCACTTGGGTTTACTAGATAACTCATGTATCTAGCACCCCCCTTTCGACGGGTCACAAATCTAAGTTGAAAAACATGAGTTATACAAGATTTAGTGGAATAAAATAAGAGTTTTCACCCTTGGAGAACATATGCTCATATTTTCCTCTAAGCCTTTGATCTAACTCTCAAAATACTTAGTTTCATAAATGATGATATGTAGGACTAGGGTATCTTGAGTATTTGTTCATAACCCCAACAAAACTCAAGAAAAAAAACAAAGTAGAAGAAGAAAATGAAGGTTAGGTTATACTTTGATTTAATGGCAACCTTCCTTGATTTACCAAAGTAAGTGATGAACTTTGGATGCATAAACAACTAGTACTCCTCTCTCTCTATATATATGGCCAAAACTCTCTCTCCTTTCTCTCTCTAGAAGTGGCTAGCTTGGGAGAAATTATAAGAGGAAGAATGAGAGAAGAAATGAAATGAAATGAAAAGATGAAATAAAAGGATACTTACAAAAAATATAGATACTCTTAGTGTATCTAGCTATTATCCCCCATACTTTCTTTAACCCATGGATAGAAGCTTTGCCTTATCACTTTAATTAGTATAATCATGATTAAGGATGCTTAATAAAGTGGCAACCAATGGGAGCTTGACAACCATGTCCTTTTGTGTAAGAGTTACTACAAATGGACCTTGCTTAGCTTAATTAGTTGCCTTAAAAGGCTAATGTGGCCAGCCATATATATGCCCAGTAATTCCTTCATTTAGCTTTTATTTTAATGCATAAATTAGATAAATCAAAGGTCTAAAATACCCTTAATCAAGTGGGCTAAGTTTGGGCTTACATTTTATTTCTTTTGGGCTTCTCCTTTAATTGTTTTGGGCCATGCAATAAACATAGTCTAATAATTTTAATATATGTTACCCAAATTGTTTATTTATGGTTTTCATTCCTAATCTTATGAAATTTAATTACCTATACATGTGACTTTAGCTTATAACCTAATTAGGTTCACAAAAATTAGGTCTAAAATTATTAGTCACTTGAAATAATAAGATTATCTACTTAAGTTAGTATACAATTTAAATACTAACTCTCCTTATTACCATAACCCTTAGGTTATTTAATTGTCTCACCTAATATATAATTAGGTTACAAAGCTTTCATTTTTAATGAAATCTATAAATGTATATATCCATAACTATAGTATATATGTTAATTGACTAATGCACCACTTCACATATGTTGTCACATATTAACTCACTATATAACACAAAGTTTTAAATATCAATAATGTACATACATATATAGTGACTTAAAATTCACGGTTATTACATCCTCCCCCCTTTATAAGAATTTTGTCCCCGGAATTACTTATAGAGTTACTTAAACAGATGTGGATAATTTTCTCTCATCCTTTCTTCGAGTTCCCACGTAGCTTCTTCAACATTGTGGTTCCTCCAAAGAACCTTTATAGAATGTATAACCTTATTTCGCAATTTCTGTTCTTTTCTATCTAAAATTTCAATCGAAATTTTCTCGTACGACAAATCCTTTTCGACCTGAATTGGCTCGTACGATATCACGTGCTTGTAATCAGGCTTGTATGGACGTAGCACTGACACATGAAACACATTATGAATATGTTCCAGTTCAGGAGGTAGAGCTACCTCGTACGCCACTTCGCCTATCTTCCTCAAGATCTCGAAAGGTCCAATAAATCTTGGACTCAGTTTACCTTTCTTTGCAAACCTTATCTTCCCTTTCCAGGGAGATACTTTCAAAAATACATAGCTTCCCACTTCCAAATCTCTCTTCTGGCGATGTAAGTCTGCATACTTCTTCTGGCGATCTTGAGCTACTACCAGCCGGGCTCTTATCACCTTATTGATCTCTATAGTCTGCTGCACCAGTTCTGGTCCCAACAGTCGACGTTCACCCACTTCATCCCAGCATAAGGGTGTTCTATATTTCCTCCCATACAGTACTTTGTACGGCGGCATTCCGATGCTGACGTGATAACTATTGTTGTATACGAACTCTACTAATGGAAGATGATCCTCCCAGCTACCCTTGAAGTCCATCACATAAGCTCTGAGCATGTCTTCAAGTGTTTGAATAGTTCTCTCGCTTTTCCCATCGGTTTGCGGATGATACGCGGTGCTCATTCGTAGTTGTGTCCCCATTCTTTCCTGAAGACTCTTCTAGAAGTTTGACGTGAATCGCGGATCCCTATCCGACACAATAGATACTGGTATGCCAAGTCTCGAGATAATTTCTTTGATATACAATTTGGCTAGCTGGTCCAAACTATACCTGATCTTGATCGGCAAGAAGTGGGCCGACTTCGTAAGATAATCTACAATCACCCATATGGCATCGTATTCTTTTTGCGTTGCTGGAAGTCCCACCACAAAATCCATCATGATGTGCTCCCACTTCCACTCTGGAATCTCTAATGGCTGTAGTAATCCACTCGGTCGTTGATGCTCTGCCTTGACTCTCTGATAAGTTAGACATCTGCTGACGCACTCTGTAGCCTTTCTCTTCATGATTGGCCACCAAAAGTGTTGACGCAAATCTTGATACATTTTTGTGCTTCCTGGGTGTATCGAGTACCTCGTACTGTAAGCTTCTTGCAAAATCTCTTCTCTTAGTTCTGGTACTAGCGGTACTCAAATTCACCCTTCGAATCTCAGCAGTCCAGTGCCATCAATCTTGTATTTCAATTCATCCCCTTCAGCTAACCGCTTCTTGATGCTGTCGTAATCTTCGTCCTTCTCTTGAGCCTCTTTAACCTTATCTAATAGAGTCGGGCTCGCTGTCACTGTAAATAATTTCTCGTTGGTCTCCATCGGATACTTAACCTCCAAGTCAAGTCGTTCAAAATCTTTCACCAATTCCTCTTGCATGGTCAACTTCAGTAACTTCTCCCTACCTTTTCCTCTCAAGGCATCTACCACTACATTTACTTTTCCTGGATGGTACAGAATCTCACAATCATAATCCTTGATCAATTCTAGCCATCGACGCTGCCTCATATTTTGCTCTTTCTGCGTGAAGATATACTTCAGACTCTTGTGATCAGTATATATTTCACACTTCTCGCCATACAAATAGTGCCTCCAAATCTTCAAGGCAAAAACTACTACTGCTAATTCCAGGTCATGAGTCGGATAACCCTTCTCATAGTCCTTCAGCTGACGTGAAGCATACGCAATGACTTTTCCATGCTGCATCAGTACACAGCTAAGACCCTTGTGTGACGCATCACTATACACTACAAATCCTCCAGTGTTGTCTGGTAAAGTCAACACAGGTGCCTGACTGAGCCTCCTCTTTAATTCCATGAAACTCTCTTCACATTTCTCCGTCCAAACGAACTTCATTGCCTTTCTGGTAAGGTTGGTCAATGGTGATGCTATCTTTGAAAAATCTTGGATGAATCTCCGATAGTAACCTGCTAATCCCAAAAACTCCTAATTTCTGTTAGCGTCTTTGGCTGTTCCCAGTTGATGTTCGCTTCTATCTTTGCTGGATCCACTGAAACACCATCCTTGTCGATAACGTGACCCAAAAATTGCACTCTTCCCAACCAAAACTCACACTTGGAGAACTTTGCATACAACTTCTCCCTCCTTAACGTTTCCAACACTATCCTTAGATGTTCAGCGTGCTCTTCCTCTTTCTCTGAATATACCAGAATGTCATCGATGAACACGACAACAAACTTATCCAAATATTGTTTAAACACTTTGTTCATCAAGTCCATGAATGCTGCTGGCGCATTCGTTAATCCAAAAGACATTACCAGAAACTCAAAGTGTCCATACCGAGTTTTGAATGCCGTCTTTGGAACATCCTCCTGCCTCACCTTCAGTTGGTGATAACCGGTCCTTAAGTCAATTTTTGAAAAATATTTTGCCCCCTTCAACTGATCAAACAAATCGTCAATCCTGGGCAACGGGTACTTGTTCTTAATGGTGACCTTGTTCAACTCCCGGTAGTCGATATAAAGCCTTAATGACCCATCCTTCTTCTTTACGAATAAGACTGGTGGTCCCCACGGTGTTACGCTCGGTCGAATGTATCCCTTATCTAATAATTCTTTTAGTTGAATCATTAATTCCTTCATTTCTACCAGAGCCACTCGATACGACGCTTTGTATACCGATGATGTCCCTGGTGCCAAATCGATAATAAACTTTATCTCTCTATCTGGTGGAAATCCTGGAATCTCATCTGGGAAGACGTCAACGAATTCCCTTACAATAGGTATCTGACCCAGTTCACTCTCGACTATGCGGGTATCCACAACGTGAGCCAAATAACCTATACAACCTATCCTAAGCAACTTCTTTTCTTGCATCATCGTCAGATAACAAGATTGTCTCGGCGATTTACTGCCATGAAATACCACCTTTGACTTATTCGGAGTCTTTAGGTATACGCACTTTTTCTTACAGTCAATGATCGCTCTGTGACTTGATAACCAATCCATCCCGAGGATTACATCAAACTCTCCAAGACGAATTGGTATCAAATCCACGTTAAGCTTAAACCCTCGTACATCAGCACAACTGTTCCTATGTATGTAGTCTACAGGAATAATTTCTTTGTTTGCTACTTCTACATTCATTGGGTGTTCTAATAGTTCACGAGGTAAACTTAATCTTTGAGCAAATTCATCAGATACAAAAGAATATGAAGCTCCCGAATCGAATAACACATAGGCATTTATATCGTTGATCAAAATTATACCTAACACCACCTCCCTGGATGCCACAGCATCTTGCACTGTCATATTAAATGTCCTTGCTGTCGGCTTGTTTGGCTGGGCTGGTCCTCCACTGGTTGTCTTAGTGTTATTGCCCCTGTTGCCGTTTTCGCCATCCGTGCTTTTCTTCTTTGGGCAATACTTGATTCGATGTCCCAATTCATCACAGTTAAAACAACCTCCCTTCTTCACCTTAGAACAATTGGGTGAGGTATGCCCTTCTTGTCCACAGGTATAACATACCGTTTTTCCTTTCAAGCACTCTCCCGAGTGACCCATTCCACAGTTTCCACACACTGACTTCTTTTGTTGCACACTTCCTTGCTGAATCTCCAAATTACTACCCCCACTGCTCCATTTCCGTTTCTTGTTGTTGCTACCGCCACTGCTAACATTCTAATTCCCACCTTCTACTTTCTTCTTGTTCTTCTCCCGATTGTACTTTGAGACCGCTTCGCTTCCACCTTCCGCTATGAGAGCTTTCTCCAACAGAGTTGAGAATGACGTGATTTGTAAAACTGCTACCTTACTGTAAATCCACGGCTTTAGTCCATTTTCGAATCTTCTTGCTTTCCTCACCTCCGTATCCACCTGATGCAGAGCGAATCTGGCCAATTCATTGAACTTCGCAGCGTACTTTGACACTGACATATTCTCCTGTTTTAATTCCAAAAACTTGATCTCCACCCTCGCTTGTGTACTCTCAGGGAAGTAGTTCTCAAATAATAACTTCTTGAATGCTTCCCAAGTCACAATTCCAGTCCTGGCTTTGTTCTGGTTGGCCTCCCACCAATAGCTAGCCTCACCCTTCATTAAGTAGGTAGCAAAAATTATTTTCTGTTCTTCTGCTACTCTAACAATAATGAAGGCCTTCTCAATCTCCTTCATCCACGTCTGGGCCTCTAACGGGTCTGCTGTTCCTCTAAACTCTGACGGTTCTACTGCCTTGAAGTCCTTAAAGTTGGCTAATTGGTTTCCTGCTTGATTTCCCCCAGGTTGAGCTTGATTCCTCATGGCTTCCGCCATCATGTTGACAAAGTCTTGCATTGGGTTTGGTTGAGCTCCCGCTGTATTATTAACTGACTCTTCGATCTCTTGGTTCCTTAGTACACGTCTGGGCGGCATTATCTAGTGAAACAAAATTCTAACGTGTTACTCGAGTTTTATTATCATATAAGTACTTAGCATGTAACACGCTATTGTATTCAACAATCATATGATCATTATGGGAGAGTTTTAAATTACCAAGATTTTGGAAGTCTTTCTCCCTGATTAGTAGGTTAAGTTTGTTTTTAAAGAAAATTTTCCAAATCAGTCTACTGGACTCACATAACATTAAATAGACAATTTATTATTTAAATTTTTCCAACACATATCATAATAATAATGCATTTATATTCATATACCAATCTTCAGTGTCTCATATGATTAATATAGGTATATTCTTATAAATACTACTATCCCATTTTAAACACAAAAGATGGGATTAACTCAAAATGATACTTCCCTACAAACACAAATAGGGATACTACCTACTACCTCACACCTGCTGAGGTTTACATCAACATAAAACCTAATTACACAAAAGGGGTACTAATGCCTCTATCTATAACTAGTCCATAGCATAATCATCACTGGTGGACCTGCTGGGTCACCTGAACAGGCTCCGGGGGAAACCACTTCTCCATAGATCTACGTCAAATGGATCGACTCAACTCTCCTATCTCGAACTGTGCCCTCTTAGTCCCACTGCGCTGGCCCTCATACGCTGCGTCTAGCGCCAGTCCTAAAGTCTCGGCTCTGACATTCATGGCCTACAGTGCTAACTCTAATTGGTCCACCCGCTGGGCTGACTCAAAAAATGCCTCCTCCACGCGAATCTTGTCTTCAATCTCCACGTCAAACTCGCCCCGCATCGCCAGATGCTCTTTGCTCAGCTCTCCGAACTTCGCCTTTTCATGCTCTAGTTGTACCCTCAGCATCTCAACTTGTAACTGGGACTCGTCCAACTTTCCCTTTTGCTCGACTACCTCCATATGGGCTTGATAAGCTGCCTCCTTGTATTGGCCTTCTGTGAACTGGAGTGTGTGGTTTTCAACCTCCAGTTCTCCCACCCTGCCTTCCAATTGACTAATTCCCCTCAACAAATCCTCTATAAGAGGAACCTGAGGGGTTTCTTCTGGGACCTCATGCTCAATAGGATCCCGATCCACTGAGTGACTGTCCTGACGCTCGTCAGACATCCTACAATCACCATAAATAAAACCAACATCAGTACACAATAAAATATATTCATTGATAAAATAAAATAATATTTTATTAAGTACAACACAAACTCGATGAATTTCCATAATCCATCTCCTAACATACTCTATAAGAGTTTTCTACTAAGGTTATAACCTAGGTTTCACATTCCTAATATTTATAACCTATAGCTTTGATACCAACCTGTGACACCCCCAAATCCAGGTTCTCTAACCTCAGATTCGGTGCTCACGATCTATCATCATCATAAGCATTCTATAACTATTACGAAATAATAAACATACATTGTTCATTATAATAAAGTTCCATAATATGGTCCCAAGGTCTTCTTAACCTTAACTTAAACACACCATTCATATTACAAAAGGTTTACATAAGAAATTTCATCAGATAATAATAATTAATATTCATTCTAAACTATTCCTGGATCTTGCCCTTGCCTTTGTCTTTCGTATTGGAACCTTTGGGCTTAGCTGAAATAAATGTCATGATATAGCAAGGGTAAGCAACTAATTTGCTTAGCAAATTTATATACAAGGGAGATATATCATGACTGAAAAGAAGTTTTGCTTTCAATGTTCAACAATAATATAAGATTGTGAAGGAACATGAATTAATAATCAACAATTGAATATTCGAATAATTGAATAACATGAACTGAGTGGTTTTGAAATAACCATGAACATTTGCCAAGGTTCTCAGTCATTTAAACTGGACCTCTTAATAAGTTTTGGTATTCAAGGGGATCAGCCTTTCATACCCCGTGATTTATGCATAAACACTTAATATTCCGGCATCGATATCATGCCTTAATCAAAATTCGTCATTTTCTCAGTCAAGAGTTCTTATCATATCAATTTAATAAGAACAGCTTTTTAAAACACATTTGATTTAACAAATTTAAACATGCTTGATCTAGCTGATACAATTAGCATAGATCTATCTCATAAACAGTTCATGAATGAAGAACTTTAATTTACTTCATAGTTCAATAATAGTAGAACATGAATTCAATTGCACAAAGTGCGAATTTCAATAATCATTATAGATGTAAATAATCATCAATAATTATTCATTAATATGCTTTGAAAATAATAACTCGAGTTTGAGTTAGGAAACTTGCCTCGTCTGTAGATTACGGCTACTCAATTAATTTATATCCACTATACAGTTAAATTATCTTCCTTTGAGAGACCTATAGTTAATCTTTCAATTAGTCATAGTATAACCTTATATTATGTAATCACATAAATATTATACATCACATTTAGTTCTTATAAACATTATCCTACCTTTATAATGTTACTATTAAATAACAACGTAATATTATTAATCTTGATAATATTTAATTCACCTCTTAGTATTATTAGTTCCCTAATAATACTTTCATTTGCTTACTAATATTATTAACATCTTAATAATATTTTAATATCTTACTAATATTATTAATCCTCTTAATAATATTTTAATTATGCATTAATATTATTACCTTAATAATATCTTACTTATGCTTTAGTATCATTAATCATTTACTAATATTATTAATTATTTAATAATATTTTATTCATTTACTAATATTATTAATCATTTAATAATACTTTAATCATTTATCAATGCTTAAATCAAATATTATTAACTATTTAATAATATTTTAAAGAAATTTTAATCTTAATATTTTTATTTACTTATCAATGTCATATTCTAATATTATTAATATCATAATAATATTCTAATAATTTATTGGATTAATAAACAATTTAGTCTAATCGTTCATCCTTATTAAACCTCTTATTTAGTATCCATAAAAGGTCATAAATAATATTTCTTATAATAAATTACCAAAGTGCTCTAAGATAGTCATGATATGATATATTATGAGTATTCAATCATAAAAATTACATTTTTCCTATTAAAGACATCATTTAACTATTTATTTCCTTTTATTCATAACTTAATCATTTTTAGGAAAAATAGTAAACTTACTCCAAAAATTCTCAACTTCTGTATTTTGACATAATATGAACCCACAAGGATTCCCAAATTTTTCTGAAATTTTAGAAAATGATATACTATTTTTAAAGTTCCCAAAACACTCGGATCTTGCTTCATTTTTAATACATTGAGTTTTGCTCAGAAAAATCTAAAATTTTCAAGGTATGCTCTCCTATGAACCTACTGTAAAAATTTCGGAATTTTCCAGTGTATACACATTAAGATATTCGACGGTAAAGTTTTAGGAGTCCTTTACGGAAATAGTCATTACGCACAATCTATAACTCGAAATGTGTCCGTTCTTTTTCCTACATGTAGATAGCTTCTCAAGGTACCTCTGTGATTTTTTCTAGATTTTTAAGGGATATGAAACTATCCGAAACAGACCCAAGAAAAATGGGACAGAAACTATTTTAGGATTTTTTGAACCGTTAACATTCCAAGTGGGCTATTTTGGGGAAATCAGTTCCAAAGATTTCAAAACTTGCTAGATTTGTGGGCTATCACTTGGGTTTACTTGATAACTCATGTATCTAGCACCCCTTTCGACGGATCACAAATCTAAGTTGAAAAACTTGAGTTATACAAGATTTAGTGGAATAAAACAAGAGTTTTCGCCCTTGGAGAACATATGCTCATATTTTCCTCTAAGCCTTTGATCTAACACTCAAGATACTTAGTTCCATACATGATGATATGTAGGACTAGGGTATCTTGAGTATTTGTTCATAACCCCAACAA
This sequence comes from Panax notoginseng, assembly GCA_016801055.1. NCBI lineage: Eukaryota > Viridiplantae > Streptophyta > Magnoliopsida > Apiales > Araliaceae > Panax > Panax notoginseng. Next base: position 129,166,162 of record CM029019.1, read on the forward strand.
AGCTCAAGAAAAAAAATAAAGTAGAAGAAGAAAATGAAGGTTAGGTTATACTTTGATATAATGGCAACCTTCCTTGATTTACCAAAGTAAGTGATGAACTTTGGATGCATGAACAACTAGCACTCCTCTCTCTCTATATATATGGCCAAAACTCTCTCTCCTTTCTCTCTCCAGAAGTGGCTAGCTTGGGAGAAATTATAAGAGGAAGAATGAGAGAAGAAATGAAATGAAATGAAAAGATGAAGTAAAAGGATACTTACAAAAAATATAGATACACTTAGTGTATCTAGCTATTATCCCCCATACTTTCTTTAACCCATAGATAGAAGCTTTGCCTTATCACTTTAATTAGTCTAATTATGATTAAGGATGCTTAATAAAGTGGCAACCAATGGGAGCTTGACAACCATGTCCTTTTGTGTAAGAGTTACTACAAATGGACCTTGCTTAGCTCAATTAGTTGCCTTAAAAGGCTAATGTGGCCAGCCATATATATGCCCACTAATTCCTTCATTTAGCTTTTTTTTAATGCATAAATTAGATAAATCAAAGGTCTAAAATACCCTTAATCAAGTGGACTAAGTTTGGGCTTATATTTTATTTCTTTTGGGTTTCTCCTTTAATTATTTTGGGTCATGCAATAAACATAGTCTAACAATTTTAATATATATTACCCAAATTGTTTATTTATGGTTTTCATTCCTAATTTTATGAAATTTAATTACCTATACATGTGACTTTAGCTTATAACCTAATTAGGTTCACAAAAATTAGGTCTAAAATTATTAGTCACTTGAAATAATAAGATTATCCACTTAAGTTAGTATACAATTTAAATACTAACTCTCCTTATTACCATAACCCTTAGGTTATTTAATTGTCTCACCTAATATATAATTAGGTTACAAAGCTTTCATTTTTAATGAAATCTATAAATGTATATATTCATAACTATAGTATATATGTTAATTGACTAATGCACCACTTCACATATGTTGTCACATATTATCTTACTATATAACACAAAGTTTTAAATATCAATAATGTACATACATATATAGTGACTTAAAATTCACGGTTATTACATCCTCCCCCCCCCCCTTATAAGAATTTTGTCCCCGGAATTACTTATAGAGTTACTTAAACAGATGTGGATAATTTTCTCTCATCCTTTCTTCGAGTTCCCACGTAGCTTCTTCAGCATTGTGGTTCCTCCAAAGAACCTTTACATAATGTATAACCTTATTTCGCAATTTCTGTTCTTTTCTATCTAAAATTTCAACCGAAATTTCCTCGTACGACAAATCCTTTTCGACCTGAATTGGCTCGTACGATATCACGTGCTTGTAATCAGACTTGTATGGTCGTAGCACTGACACATGAAACACATTATGAATATGTTCTAGTTCAGGAGGTAGAGCTACCTCGTACGCCACTTCGCATATCTTCCTCAAGATCTCGAAAGGTCCAATAAATCTCGGACTCAGTTTACCTTTCTTTCCAAACCTTATCTTCCCTTTTCCAGGGAGATACTTTCAAAAATGCATAGCTTCCCACTTCAAAATCTCTCTTCTGGTGATGTAAGTATGCATACTTCTTCTGGCGATCTTGAGCTGCTACTAGCCGAGCTCTTTATCACCATGACGATCTCTATACTCTGCTGCACCAGTTCTGGTCCCAACAGTCGACGTTCACCCACTTCATCCCAGCATAAGGGCGTTCTACATTTCCTCCCATATAGTGCTTCGTACGGCGGCATTCCGATGCTGGCGTGATAACTATTGTTGTATGCGAACTCTACTAATGGAAGATGATCCTCCCAACTACCCTTAAAGTCCATCACACAAGCTCTGAGCATGTCTTCAAGTGTTTGAATCATTCTCTCGCTTTTCCCATCGGTCTGCGGATGATACGCGGTGCTCATCCGTAGTTGCGTCCCCATTCTTTCCTGAAGACTCTTCTAGAAGTTTGACGTGAATCGCGGATCCCTATCCAACACAATAGATACTGGTACGCCATCTCTCGAGATAATTTCTTTGATATACAATTTGGCTAGCTGGTCCAAACTATACCTGATCTTGATCGGCAAGAAGTGGGCCGACTTCGTAAGACGATCTACAATCACCCATATGGCATCGTATCCTTTTTGCGTTGCTGGAAGTCCCACCACAAAATCCATCGTGATTTGTTCCCACTTCCACTCTGGAATCTCTAAAGGATGTAGTAATCCACTCGGTCGTTGATTACTTGTAATTTCATTTCCATGTCGATCTCAATGTAATGGAAAATATGAAGGAGTATGTGAACATGCATTCTTTTTTTATATCAAGACCTGTCATGCTATCCTGTCATCAAAACGACTGACATCCGTTTTGCAAGAGAACCTTAAAACATTTCTAAAAATGGACACATCATATTGCATGTAGTATTTCCCCGTTTTCCCAGACTAAACAACATAGTCTTTTTGTAGGAAAATGGTTGGTCCCATTACCCATTCAAAGTCTAAAAAGGCACTAAGTCCACAGTCAGACATGGCTACATGTGCCCAGCCTAATCTTACTCATGCCTCTTGCGAGGATTTTGAAGGATTAAGCAATCAAATAAAAGAGTTGGTTGTTCTCTTAAAAGAACTATACAAATCAACTCAGGGTCCACAAATAACCATCCAAATAGAACCCTCTACACAAGGAGGAATCCAGGGTACGGACAAAGAAGTCCCAGCACCTAAGTCTCACACTGATAAGACCAATAAAACCCTTAAAATCACCCATCTTAAAGAAGATCAAGACACTGGTGATATTTTGAAGAAGGTTCTACAAATGGAACAAACCATTTGGCCCATCAAAGGGATTGGAACACACGGAAGTGTTTCCTATTTAGACTTCTATATCTTTCCCGGGGTTCATTATCCAGAAAAATTCAAGACTCCCGATTTTGAGAAATATGATGGATTGGGAGATCCTTACACTCACTTAAAAGTGTTTATTGGAGAGCTCGGATCCTACGCCGAGAATGTAAAGCTGAGAATGCAGCTATTTCAGAAAAGTCTTACTGGAGAAGCTAGAGCATGGTACACCAGATTAGATAACTCTAAAATCCACAGCTGGGAGGAGTTAGCCCATGCTTTTCTTAGTCAATACAACTTTCAAACTCAGATGGCTCTAGATAGATATCAAATTACCAATGTCAAAAAGCAAGTCAATGAGTCATTCAGAGAGTATGCCCAAACATGGAGGCGTCTGGTTACTCGAGTAATCCCATCAATGACAGAAACTGAGATGGTGATTACCTTCATAGATATTCAAGAAGCTCCATTTTATGAGAGGATCCTAGCTAGAATAGGAAAACCATTCTTAGAAATGATCAAGCATGGAGAAATGGCAGAAATGGGATTGAAGTCTGAGAAGATTCAAGACCTCGCCACTTTAAAAGCCATAGCTGAGCATATCCAATCTGGAAGTTATGGGAACAACCCCCGAAGGGTTTATAAGAATAAAGATGAGGATTTTCCTTGATACTGCAAGGACAAAAAGGCAATCAAAACTTGCCTATTCAAAGGAGAAACTATTCCCCTTTTCAAGCACAGTCTGCAAATCCTCCCTTGCTAAAGAGTGGAGAAGTTAGGCGCTCAAGAGTGTTTCCACCAGCTAATCCAAATGGAATGAGTTTCAATACAAGCAAGAAGTGTGCTTACCATTTTGAAACTCCAGGCCACGACACTCAGGATTGTTGGGCCCTCAAGCATAAGATCCAGGACTTAATAGACAGTGGTGAGATCGTGGGGACAAAACTCGAACAACCACACTTTCACGATAACCCTCTCCCTCAACACAAGGAAGATGATGTTAAGACGATCAATAGAGGTAGTGGAGAGAGCTCCAAGTACCTCAACTATGTGGGTAGTTCTCCTCAAACCAGAAAAGATAATTTCGACAAGTGGGATTTTTCAGAATTACAGTTTATGATGGAACAGGAGAAAAAATCTCTTGACGAGCAGATCAATCAACTTGCAGAACTGGTGATACACCAACACCAAGTCACACGACAGTTGTTCAGTCAGGAGCATACTAGTCTCCTATCTCTTATCACAAAGACTCCACCACTCACCCAAGAAAGTGATACTTTGGAGGAAAAGCTTGCCGAAAAAGCAAGAGCTCAAGCCCTGTCGGGACTTTTCTAACAAATAGGAGTTCACCTGTTTAGGCCAACTGATGGAAGAAATATTGCAGATTCTGATCAATGAGGGAAAGATCACTACACTACTTCCTCTAGTCACCCCACGCTAAAAAAGATTTAATGTTACTGGAGTATGCCAATATCACTCTCATTCTCGTTGTCACAGCACTGAAGAATGCTAGGTACTTCGTCATCTCATATAAAATATGAATGACAGCGGTGACCTGCAAATGGCAAAACGATGACACCGTATCACTTGAGAGTGGACATACATTTCCTCCAGAATCACAAAGATGGAAGGAAATCATAGTAGTTATATCCTCTGAGGGAGATTTGGCAGCCACATTATTTATAATTCAACCCATCAAGCTCAAAGGAGTTGAAAACCCTTTGAACGTGACTGCGCCAGCACCACTCATATTGTCACTCAGGCCACAATATCCTATCATCAGCCTTAAGAAAGTCCCTTAGAACTATGAGGAGGTTAAAGGATCAATGTCTAACACAACTGCTACGGTATTTAAGAAAAATCTGGTTTATCTCCCTCAACGAGTGAAGAAGCCAGTCATCAGATCTAAGGGAAAAGTGTCCCAGGAGAAAATTGAAGAATTCCTCCATAAGATGGGGCACAATGAAGCCAAGGTGGTGCAGAGCTTGAAAAAAGCACCATAACAGATATCTATTATGGACTTGGTATTCTCTTCAGAAGATCACCATAAGGTCTTACTGAAGATATTAGAATAAGCCCACTTGCCAAAGATAGTGGATGTTGAAAAATTTCATCATCTAGTAGATCATATTTTCAACAAAAATGTGATATCTTTCACCAATGATGACATACCTATCGAAGGGACGGGTCATTGCAAATCGTTGCACATAGCGGTGATGTCTTCCGGATATGTGGTTGGAGGAGTGCTAATAGATGGAGGATCATCCCTAAACATCTGCCCATATGCCACATTGGAAAGGATGAACATCAATCTCAACCGGATTCGAAGCAGCCACACAGTCATCAAAGCTTTTGATAGATCTCGGTGAAATGCTATTGAAGAGATTGAATTACCAGTGGAGATCGATCCACATACATTCTACATATCCTTTCAAGTGGTCAAAATCACTACGGGATATAATTTACTGTTGGGAAGACCTTGGATCCACATGGCGGGAGCCGTCCCATCCACTCTTCATCAACAACTCAAGTATATCATCAACAGTAATCTGGTCACTGTCAATGTTGAACCAGTGTATCATGTCTAAAGTGATATACCTCTCATCAGTTTCAATGAACAACTTGAACCTGTCATCTTTTAAGCCCTTGAGGTGAGCAACACTCACTATCAACCCATCGGGGCTCCAGCTCTGAAACCTAGAGTTTTCGCCTAGGTAATGTCGGCCAGTCAAGAAATGATATCCTTGGGTTTCCAACAAGGACAAGGGTTAGGAAAGAATCAGCAAAGAATCAAATGCCCAATTCAAATTCCCAATCAAATAAGGAAGGCCGGACTAGGCTACTCCTCTGGCTTTAGTCATAGGAATTCACACAACCATACACCGGCTCCTTCAACTACAAGGTTGTTGCCTAAACCTACAGATGTTGATTCTGTATGGCCTCTAAGGACAATTCCTGTCTATGTGGCGGGTATGCTGTTTCCTAAGCCGATACCAGTTAATGGGAAAGAAGTCTTGATTCCAGACCCAGACATGGAGGAAAGGAATCAAAGGCGTAAACAAGACATTAAGAGAAGGTTATCGAAGATGTACTTCCTGGCACATACCAAGGGTATGTGTAAGACCCCAACTTTTATGAATAAAGATGAATTTTCTATAAATATCATTTTTGAATATTATGGAGTGAATTTGATATATGTTATAGTTGTGGGTAATATTTATAAATTTTGTAAAGTACGCAAGTTGTTATATAATATTCGATTGGTCAGGGAATATTCGTTTTAACAGGAAATATTCATACGATGGCACAATCATTGGTGGACCCCACAACGGAATTATTGTCGAATTGAGAAAATGACAAAAATATCTTTTTATAAAATAACGGCAAAAGTTTTATCGTTAACACTGTTGGAATACATAGTGGTTAAAATATAGTAATACACGTTGTTGCACAGTATTTCTCATTATCAGATCAATATTTCATATTATTTGAATAATATTATTAGATAGCATTATTGGAAATGTCTAGAAAGTTTTGTCAAGGAGAGGTTTGGTCACCTAATTACGCACCAGTAAGGAGAAATCTTTATTGGAAAGTCCCTTCTTTCCTGGGAACGGCCTGGTTGTCATTATTGTGATTCTGTAATATTATTTGTGAATAATTAATTAATTATTTATATGATAAGGAAATATTTATTTTATGTGGACATAAATGATGGATAGGAAAATATTTATTTTATGTGGTTATAAATGAAGGAATTAATGTTGAGGTGTTTTATCAGTATTTTTATCGGAATGGAGGTATTAAAAATCAAATCAGTGTTCTTAAAGCTCTATTGCGTTAGCTATAATTTTAATCCGACCGTTGGATCATTGTGATATTTGAATATGTTATACATATATAAGTTGAGTATATGTCCACAAATTTTGAACCGTTAAAAATTAACGCATAATTTGTTATGAATTTTAAAAAGTGTTAAAAATCATCCATTTGTGGATTTCGGATATTTTCTGTCTGAAATTTAGAAAAACTTAAAGCTACAAAGTAGTAGAGAATTCGATTTCGTGTGGAATGGACATAAAATTCGTATTTTTTTGATAAAAGGACTATTTATTATGAATTACTGAAGTTTTAAAATATAAAATAATTTTTATTAAAATTGGGTGGGACCCTCTTTTGTTTTTTTAACATGTGGGCTGCTATTTTTTTCAGAATTGGCAGGCTTAGATGGCTGGTATTGGATGGTTGGTGCATAAAAGAAATGAAAAGATATATTATTATTTTATTATTTTAGTCTCATTTGGCGTTCTAGCATTTTCCTATAACTAGGCGCTTAGGTTAGAATTGAAAATTACACTAGAAACAAGTTTTCTTTCTCTCTATATTATTGAACATATTTTTGTGAGTATTTAGATACGTTGAGAGTTGCTATTCAGTGCAAGTTTCTTTCGGCTTTACATCCGATATTCCGATCAGAAATATTGATATTTTGAGGTAAGGGATGTTATTTTTGTTCAATATTCGCTCGAAATAATATTTTCTTCCATACTTTGTAGTATGTAAGTAATATTATTTCGTTTCAGATTTCGAATTATATACTCATTTTGTTAAAATTTTGGCTTCTATACTCCATGAAATTAGTAGAATATCCTTGATATTTGCGCTTCATCCAGTATCTTTTCATGAAAATATTATTCTGAGCATTCTTGATAAGTTTTAACTTTTTTATGTCGGAGTACTATTCACGGGGTTACTATTCCTGAAGTACTATTCACTCGAATACTATTCACCCGGAGTACTATTCATGATAAAAATTGATTCATTTTCGGTCCAAATTATTTTTGGTACAATATTATTCTTAAATTTTACTCCACAAAGCAGTATCATGTTGACAATTTGGACGTTATTGATTTCTAGATAAATTAAATTACAAATCTTTAAAAATTTATCATTGAACTTGTTTTATTGAATTCTTATATCATTGTCATCATCCTCATGTTTATATTCTGTTGAAAGTCATCTGTGTCCTGTAGTACATAGATGGACTTGGTATGATTATGACCAGGGATTATTCGGTATAATCGTGACCGTAATATTACAAATGATGTGGTAAAAGTCCTCATTGGCCCGTAGTGCATTGATGGACAGTTGTTGGCATGATCATGACCATTGATGAATACACAAATATCCTTGGCCCGTAGTGCATAGATAATTTGTGGTTGTGATACTAATGAATATACTTGGCCATAGTGCAGGGATGATGTTGATTATTTATTAAGCTGAGTTTCGGCGATAAAAGTGATGAAAAACCTTTTAAATCATAGAAGATAGTAGATTTTATTCTCTACTTGACTCTTCTAATGGATTGCTTGTTCCGCTGCAGTTAAACTTGATATTTGTTATATTTTATCAGTTTAACACTGTTGAAGGCTAACGATAAATTATTCTGCATTATCTTAGTCATAATATTTTTTACTGGGCTTGTTGAGCTCACCCTTTTGCTTTCCTTGCCCTCTTCGAGAAATGAGAACGTAGCCGGGGATAGTCGGGGAACGGAGTGACGGTCCAGATGATAGCATTAGTAGTCCTCACTATTCTATGAAATAGTGTGATAATAATTGTATTGAGGACACCATTTGAGTTGAATACTGTCTAGAAGACAATATTCGTTTTAAAACTCTCAGTTTATATTTTGTCGTATTTTACACGACAGTTGTATTATTAAGTTGTATTTGAATTTTGTACCATATATTTGGCGACTCAAGATGGGTGATGTATACCTATTTTGGGGGTGTCACCGTATGAACAAGGATATCTTAGATGACGACTGCTCAGATGTCATGGTTATCATTCAAAAAGAGGAGGATGATAACCGGCCCTTCATCATAGCTGTCCACCAGGACTCAACCCTTGGTAATTGGAGCAGCACTCCTTGCATTTGCCGAAAAGGGTAAAAAGGGTAGAAAATCCCTCTTCCCTGTAGATAGCAATAACTGCTTACTTTTGTTGCATAATATTAGAAGTTGTTTTTGTCATGCCATGCTAACACTTTGTATGATTAAACAGTTTCATGTATTAAATGAAAGCATTTTGTTTCAAGACTCTAAAGTTAGATTTGCCTAAACTTGCTGATGGAGTGTTAATTCTTCACAAGGACTACAACTTTGATGTAAAGTTGAAATCTGACTTGATGGAGATTGAACAAGAGGACTATGAGGTGCTTGAGGAGATCAAAGAATGGGTCGAAGACAAATCCAAACCAAATCTTAATCAAACCACCTCTTTCAACCTTAGAACCTCAGAAAACCCCAAACAAATCCAGATTGTTACGAACCTTCTTACCCCAAGCCAAAGGAAGGATATGGTTATTCTATTGACCCAATTCTATGTTGTGTTTGTATGGTCTCATGAAGACATGATCGGTTTGTCAACTGATATCATCGCCTACTGTAAGACCCTAACTTTTATAAATAAAGATGAATTTTCTATAAATATTATTTTTGAATATTATGGAGTAAATTTGATATAATGTTGTTGTGGGTAATATTTATAAATTTTGTAAAGTTCGCAAGTTGTTATATAATATTCGATTGGTCGGGGAATATTCGTTTTAACAAGGAATATTCGTACAACGGCACAATCATTGGTGGACCCCACAACGAAATTATTGTCGGATTGAGAAAATGACAAAAATACTTTATAAAAATAACGGCGAAAGTTTTACCGTTAACTATTAAAACACCCGGTGTTAAAAGTACAGTAATACGCATAGTTGTACAGTAGCACACGGTATTGATTATTAATGCTTACATGAGAAGTCACTCAGTTTTATTCAATTATTGCTGTAGTATTTGTTGTAAATATTGGCGTATTATTTGGACCCCCCACTTACTCATTTTTCAAAATAATCGATAGAAAGTTATTTTATATAATAAAGGTGGGCCCACATGTGGGGCCCATATGTGGAAAATTGAATTGCTGGGAGTTTTGTTCTAAATGAGGTTCACGAGTGATGGCTGGTGGATATTATTTATATATATTATATAAAAAGTTGTTAATATTATATATATATATATATATATATATATTATTTAAGTTTTCGTTTTATTAGAAAATTTTATTGCATAGTATATTTTTCATTCTTCTATAAATAGAAACTCATTCATTCATTATTTCTTACGAATTCACTGAAACTCTAGAGAGAAAATTATAAGAGAAGTCTGTTACCTTTCTTTTCCTATATCCAGTTTCTTTTACGGTAAGGGGTATTATTTCTTTTGTATTCATGAAGAGAACTTCTGTTATTCTATTCTTTATTATTCTACTGGAATAACCAGTATACGCGGATTGCCCTATACTTGGTGGCATTCTTCTATTATTCTGTCTTTATTAATATTCTGTTGAAATATCCTGTCTGTGCGTTTTCCGCCGGACCTGGTTCCGCCTTTATTATTATTCTGTTGGAATATCATGTCTATGCTTTTTACGTCGGACCTGGTTCCATCTTTATTATTCTGTTGGAACATCCTGTCGGTGCGAATTTCTCCTGACCTGGTTCCGTTGCTTATTATTCTGTTGGAATAACCTGTTTATGCGAAGTACCGCATGCATGGTGAATTCTTTTGTTATTCCATTCGTTATTATACTCAGTTGGTTAAAGTTTTGACTTCTATACTCCATGAAATTAGTGGAATATCCTTGATATTTGCGCTTCATCCAATATCTTTTCATGGAAATATTCTTCTGAGCATTCTTAAATTTTACTCTACAAAGCAGTATCATGTTGACAATTTAGACGTTATTAGTTCCTAGATAAATTAATTCTTGAACTTGTTTTATTGAATTCTTATATCATTGTCATCATCCTCATGTTTATATTATGTTGAAAGTCATCTGTGAACTGTAGTGCATGGATGGACTTGGTATGATTATGACCAGGGATTATTCGGTATAATCATGACCGTAATGTTACAAATGATGTGGTAAAAGTCCTCATTGGCCCGTAGTGCATTGATGGACAGTTGTTGGCATGATCATGACCATTGATGAATACATGAATATCCTTGGTTGTGATGCATGAATAATTTGTGGTTGTGATACTAATGAATATCCTTGGCCGTAGTGTAGGGATGATGTGGATTATTTATTAAGCTGAGTCTCAGCGATAAAAGTCATGAAAAACCTTTTAAATCATAAAAGATAGTAGATTTTATTATCTACTTGACTCTTTTAATAGATTGCTTGATCCGCTGCAGTTAAACTTGATGTCTATTGTATTTTATCAGTTTACCATTGTTGAAGACTAATGATAATTTATTTTGCATTATCTTAGTCATAATATTTCTTACTGGGCTAGTTAAGCTCAGCCTTTCTTTCACTGTTCTCTTTAGGAAATGAGAATATAGCTGGGACGAGTCGGGGAACGGAGTGATGGATCAGATGATAGTATTAGTAGTCCTCACTATTCTGTTAAATAGTGTGACAATAAATGTAATGATGACTTATTTTGAGAGTGGATATTGTCTATAAGACAGTATTTATATTGAAACTCACAGCTCTCTTGTGGTATATTAAAGATTGTATTTGTATTCTGTACCATGTATTTGGCGACTCAGAATAGGTGATGTATACCTATTTTGGGGGCGTCATAGTTGGTTACAAAGCCTAGGGATATGATCCCTGGCTAAGTTGTGAGACTAGAAGTAGGAGGGAGAGACGGAGAATTCCTTCACTAGTATGACCTACCTAATTTTATTTGGTATTTAATTGGTTGGTCAGAGTATATAGATAATATGTTACATGTCAACTAACCCTTGTTTTGTGGAAGTATCTGAAAATGACATCCGGAAATGTTGAGAATAGCAATGGAGCACAGGAGACCGTTGAGTCTCCACATATCAATAATCAGGATTATATGCATCAGGAAGGCGACAATCCTCAGGTGAACAACAACACTGACCAAATGATGAATGATGGATTGTTCAGAGGCTTTATGCAATTCATACAACATCAGGCGAGAGCGGCTCCCGTCCAAAATATAGGTGGAAACACTGGCAACTCTCGAACGGTCACCGCTAAACAGTTCAAGGAGCTGGGACCACCAGAGTTTATTGGAGAGCCAAAACCACTTAAGGCGGAAACGTGGATAAAGCAGATCACCAAGATATTTGATGTCTTGGGATGCTCCGAGGAGCAAAAGGTTCCCTTTGCCACCTTTATGTTGCGAGGAGAGGCTGATTACTGGTGGGAATTGATAAAGCGTACTCAACCTACCGCACTGAAGATGTCTTGGGAGAAGTTCCAAGAACTGTTCAATGACAAGTACTTTCCCGAAAGTATTCGTCATATGAAGGAGGTAGATTTCATCAAGTTGGAGCAGAATAATATGACCGTGTCACAGTACGAAGCTAAGTTTGTCGAGTTGTCTCGGTTTGCATCCCACTTAGTGGATAATGAAGAGAGAATGACGCGGATGTTTTTAAGAGGTTTGAAGCCGGAGATACGTCAACATCTTATTTCTCATAAACTGTATTTGTATTCAGATGTTGTGAATAGGGCTCAGTTAGTGGAGCGCAATAACGAGTCAACGCAACCAAAAGAGAGCAGACGGCAAAATGATAATACCAGTGAGAGTAGTCATCGAAGTGGTGACAACATGTGTGGAGGGAATCAACAGGCCAGAAATGGTAACCACTTCGGTGGTAATCAGGGCCAAAACAATAAGAATGGACATTTCAAGAAGAGGAGATTTAACAATGATGGAAAGACGTCAGTACCAGCACCCGTTGTTAAGGAAGGAGAACGACCACCTATCATATGCTTCAAATGCGGAGGGGAGGGACACATCAGTCCAAACTGCGCGATGCCATCCAAAGCATGTTATAATTATGGAAAAGAAGGTCACTTAGCTCGATTTTATCATTTACCGAAGATACGTTCAGCAAGGATGGAGGCACCAAAGGCTGTCCCAGAAAAGTCAAAGCCGATAGTGGAAGGGAGAGCGTTTGTTGTGACCACCCAGAAAGCAAAGAACCCGAACGAGGTCATCACAAGTAAGCTTATCATAAACTCTAGCGAAGTCTATACCTTATTTGATACCGGTTCTACCCATTCTTTTATTTCTCCTACTTGCGCTCAACAATTAAATTTGACTCCGGACAAATTAGACTTTGACTTATCTGTAGAAACTACGTTGGGAGAAACTTTCATTACATCCACCGTTTATAAGTCTTGTTTGGTTCAAATTGGTACCCTCACATTACCTGTCGATCTTATTTTATTGAAAATACTTGCATTTGACGTGATTCTAGGGATTGATTGGTTAACTACTCATCATGCAAAAATTGATTATTTTCGTAAGGTTGTTAGTTTTCATATTCCTAACCAACCTATTATGCGAATTCAAGCAACTAAACCATTAAAATCAATCAATGTCATTTTAAGCCATAAAGCTATTCATTTATTGAAAAATGGATGTCAAGCTTTCTTAGCTCATGTTACGGATCTAAACAAAAATACGTCAATTTTGAATGATATTTCTGTTGTTAATAAATTTCCTGATGTATTCCCCGAAGAACTTCCTGGCCTACCCCCCAGAGCGTGATATTAAATTTTGTATCGACCTTGAACCCGGTACAAAACCCATTTCCAAAGCCCCTTATCGAATGGCTCCTATTGAACTTCAGGAGTTAAAGACCCAACTGTAGAAATTGTTAGACATTGGCTTTATTCGTCCTAGTACTTCTCCTTGGGGTGCTCATGTTCTATTCATGAAGAAGAAAGATGGGAGTATGCGACTTTGTATTGATTATCGGGAGTTGAATCATCTCACCATCAAAAATAGGTACCCATTGCCACGTATTGATGACCTGTTTGACCAGTTGCAAGAAGCCAAATTCTTTTCAAAGATTGATTTTCGTTCCGGATATCACTAATTGAAGATTAGAACTGATGACATTTTAAAGACGGCTTTCAGAACTCGGTACGGGCATTATGAATTCCTAGTCATGTCCTTTGGATTGACTAATGCTCCTGCTGCCTTTATGGATATGATGAACCTAGTATTCAAGGAATATTTGGATCACTTTGTGGTCGTCTTTATTGATGACATCCTTATTTATTCCAAAAGCCGTGAAGATCATGAGCAACACTTGAGGCTGATACTCCAAAAGCTTTGTGAATACAAGCTTTATGTCAAGTTGAAGAAATGCAAGTTCTGGCTTGAGGAAGTTGAATTCCTTGGGCACGTGGTATCAAGTTATGGAATATCTGTTGACCCAGCAAAGATTGAAGCTATTCAAAGCTGGGAGCAACCTAAATCAGTGACCGAAGTACATAGCTTTCTCGGTTTAGCTGGTTATTATCGGAGATTCGTGGAAGGATTTTCTCGAATCTCTACTCCATTAACTCAGCTGACTCGGAAAGATACAAAGTTCGATTGGAGCGAGGAATGTGAGAAGAGTTTTCAAGAACTCAAGAGGAGACTAATTTCAGCACCTGTTCTGACAATAACATCTGGCTCGGAGGGATTTGTCATCTACAGTGATGCTTCGGGCAAATGGTTAGGATGTGTTCTCATGCAACATGGGAAAGTCATAGCCTATGCTTCTCGACAACTCAAAGAATATGAGAGGAATTATCCTACTCATGATTTAGAGTTGGCAGCTGTTGTTTTTGCACTTAAAATTTAGAGGCGTTACTTGTATGGGGAGAAAGTGGAGATCTTTACGGATCATAAAAGCCTCAAATATTTCTTCACTAAAAAGGAACTCAATATGCGACAACGACATTGGCTTGAACTGTTGAAAGATTATGATCATACCATCCAATACCATCCTGGAAAAGCGAACGTGGTAGCTGACGCATTGAGTAGAAGATCATATGCGAGTACGAGTGTGATATTGTCAACGCAAAGACCCATTTTGTGTGACTTGCAAAGGATGGAGATAGAGTTAAAGAATCCGGGGACCCATGTGATGATGGTGAATATACGAGTAGAACCGACTTTAATTGATAAAGTTAAAACTGCTCAAGCTATAGACCTGGAGCTTATGCATATGAGGAAGAAAGTACAAGAAGGTGCTATGCCGGAAACAAGAATCGATGAAAAAGGAATACTTCGAGTCAACTCCAGACTTTGTGTTCCTAACGACCCTGATTTAAAGTAAAAAATCATGATGGAGGCGCACAACACACCATTTATAATCCATCCTAGGAGTACCAAAATGTATTATAATCGTCGTCATACATTTTGGTGGAGCAATATGAAGAGAGAGATAGCGTTGTTTATCTCAAGGTGTCTAACTTGTCAACGAGTTAAAGCGGAGCATCAAGTACCAAAAGGTTCATTGCAACCACTTGAAATTTCAGAATGGAAGTGGGAGCACATTACCATAGATTATGCAATTTGGGTCATTGTTGATAGATTGACCAAGTTTGCTCATTTCTTACCAATACGAGAAACTTATACACTTGAACGTCTTGCTCGTATGTATATAAACGAGATTATAAGACTGCATGGTATGCCAGTATCCATAGTGTAAGACCCCAACTTTTATAAATAAAGATGAATTTTCTATAAATATTATTTTTGAATATTATGGAGTTAATTTGATATAATGTTATAGTTGTGGGTAATATTTATAAATTTTGTAAAGTACGCAAGTTGTTATATAATATTCGATTGGTCGGGGAATATTCATTTTAACAGGGAATATTCGTACAACGGCACAATCATTGGTAGACCCCACAACAGAATTATTGTCGGATTGAGAAAACGACAAAAATATTTTATTAAAAATAACGACGGAAATTTTACCATTGTTACTGTTGAACTACTCGGTAGTAAAAGTACAGTAATACGTGTGGTTGCATAGTAGCACACGGTATTGATTATTAATGCTTATGTGAGAAGTCACTCAGTTTGATTCAATTATTGTCAGTTAATAATATGAATTATTTAGCGATAATGACGTTTTGTTTTATTCGTATTATTAACGTAATAAAACAGAAACATCTTTTTATATAAAACAGAATACTTTATTAAAGTTATTCTATAAATAGAATATATTATATTTTATTTAAAAGATTTTTCTTTAAATATGGACCGTCAGATTAAAGTAATCAATCTGGACCGTTCATGGATTAGTTACTATGCATTCTATTTTTCTATAAATAGCAGCTCATTCCTTCATTATTTCTTACGAATTCACTGAACTCTAGAGAGAGAAACTATAGAGAGAAACTATAGAGAGAGAGAAGAAGAGTATTCTGCTACTTAACTACTTCCTTATTTCAGCTCGTCCTTAAAACGGTAAGGGATATTATTCTTTTGTATTCAAGAAGAGAACTTCTGTTATTCCATTTCTTATTATTCTGTTGGAATAACCTGTATATGCGGTCTACCCTATACTTGGTGACATTCTTCTATTATTCTGTTGGAACATCCTGTCTGTGTGTTTTACACCGGACCTGGTTCCGTTTTTATTATTATTCTGTTAGAACATCCTGTCTGTGTGTTTTACACCGGACCTGGTTCCGTCTTGTTATTATTCTGTTAGAACATCCTGTCTGTGTGTTTTACACCGGACCTGGTTCCATTATTTATTATTCTGCCGGAATATCCTGTCTGTGCGTTTACGCCGGACCTGGTTCCATTATTTATTATTCTGTCGGAATATCCTGTCTGTGCATTTACGCCGGACCTGGTTCCATTATTTATTATTCTGTTGGAATAACCTGTCTGTGCGGTCTATCGCATGCATGGTGATTTCTTTTGTTATTCCATTCTTTATTATACTCAGTTGGTTAAGTTTTGACTTCTATACTCCATGAAATTTGTGAAATATCCTTGATAATTGCGTTCATCCAGTATCTTTTCATGAAAATATTCTTCTAAGCATTCTTGAATTTTACTCCACAAAGCAGTATCATGTTGACAATTTGGACGTTGTTAATTCTTGGATAAATTAATTCTTGAACTTGTTTTATTGAATTCTTATATCATTGTCATCATCCTCATGTTTATATTCTGTTGAAAGTCATCTGTGGCCTGTAGTGCATAGATGGACTTGGTATGATTATGACCAGGGATTATTCGGTGTAATCATGACCGTAATGTTACAAATGATGTGATAAAAGTCCTCATTGGCCCGTAGTGCATTGATGGACAGTTGTTGGCATGATCATGACCATTAATGAATATACGAATATCCTTGGCCGTAGTGCAGGGGTGATTCGATGATATGGATTATTTTATTAAGCTGAGTCCCAGCGATCACAGTGTTGAAAAAACCTTTTAAATCATAAAAGATAGTAGAGTTTATTTTCTACTTGACTCTTTTAATGGATTGCGTGTTCCGCTGCAGTTAAACTTGATGTCTATTATATTTTATCAGTTTAACATTGTTGAAGGCTAATGATAATTTATTCTGCATTATCTTAGTCATAATATTTCTTACTGGGCTAGTTGAGCTCACCCTTTCTTTCACTGTTCTCTTCAGGAACTGAGAACGTAGCTGGGGCAAGTCGGGGAACGGAGTGATGGTCCGAATGATAGTATTAGTTAGTAGTCCTCACTATTCTATGTAATGGTGTGTTAATAAATGTAATGAGGACTCCTTTTGAGTATGAATACTCTCTAGAAGATAATATTTGTATTCAAACTCACAGTTTATGTTTTGTCGTATTGTACACGACAGTTGTATTAGTAAGTTGTATTTGTATTTTGTACCATGTATCTGACTACCCAAGATGGGTGATGTATACCTAATTTTGGGGGCGTCACACATAGTTTCTAATCGAGACCCGAGATTCACTTCACAATTTTGGGTTAGTTTGTAAAAAGCTATGGGCACGAATTTACGATCTAGTTCAGCATATCACCCTCAAACAGATGGACAATCAGAGAGGACTATTCAAACTCTTAAAGATTTATTAAGACTCTGTGTCCTTAACTTCAAGGGAAGTTGGGACAAGTTCTTACCATTGATGGAGTTTTCCTACAACAACAGTTATCAAGCAAGTATTGGTATGGCTCCATTCGAGGCGTTGTATGGAAGAAAGTGTCGTTCTTCAGTATGCTGGGATGAGGTGGGTGAAGCAACGTTGTTGGGACCGGAGTTGGTACATATGACTACGAAAAAGATTCAAACGATCCGACAACGTATAAAAACCTCACAAGATCGACAAAAGAGTTATGTTGATCTTCATCGAAAGGACTTGGAATTCGATATAGGAGATCATGTATTGTTACGTGTTGCTCCATGGAAAGGAGTTACGAGATTTGAAAAGAGAGGAAAGCTTAATCCTCGATTCATCGGCCCATTTTTAATCCTCAATCGAGTAGGAACTGTGGCCTATAAACTCGCTTTACTGCCAAGTATGTCTCGTGTTCATAACTTTTTTCACATATCCATGTTACGTAAATATGTGAAAGACCTGAACCACATTATTGAGTTAGAACCAGATGAAATAGCGGAAGATTTGACGTATGAAGAGGTTCTTGTTCAAATCTTGGATAAGAAGGAACATATTCTACGCTCCTAGGTTATACCTCAAGTCAAAGTTTTGTGGAGAAACCATGATGTTGAGGAAATGACTTGAGAGTTAGAATCTGTAATGAAATCAAGGTATCCTTACCTCTTCGACATACCAGATACGTACCCTAATTTTAAGGGCAAAATTTCACAAGAAAGGAAGGTTGTAAGACCCCAACTTTTATAAATAAAGATGAATTTTCTATAAATATAATTTTTGAATATTATGGAGTAAATTTGATATAATGTTATAGTTGTGGGTAATATTTATAAATTTTATAAAGTTCACAAGTTGTTATATAATATTCGATTGGTCAGGGAATATTCGTTTTAACAAGGAATATTCGTACAACGGCACAATCATTGGTGGACCCCACAACAGAATTATTGTCGGATTGAGAAAACGACAAAAATACTTTATGAAAATAACAGCGGAAGTTTTACCGTTAACTATTGAAACACCCGGTGTTAAAAGTACAGTAATACGTGTAGTTGCACAGTAGCACACGGTATTGATTATTGATGCTTACATGAGAAGTCACTCAGTTTTGTTCAATTATTGTTGTAGTATTTGTTGTAAATATTGGCGTATTATTTGGACCCCCCCACTTACTCATTTTTCAAAATAATCGGTAGAAAGTTATTTTATATAATAAAGGTGGGCCCACATGTGGGGCCCATATGTGAAAAATTGAATTGCTGGGAGTTTTGTTCCAAATGAGGTTCACGGGTGATGGCTGGTGGATATTATTTATATATATTATATAAAAAGTTGTTAATATATATTATATATATATATATATATATATATATATATATTATTTAAGTTTTCGTTTTATTAGAAATTTTTATTGCATAGTATATTTTTCATTCTTCTATAAATAGAAACTCATTCATTCATTATTTCTTACGAATTCACTGAAACTCTAGAGAGAAAATTATAGAGAGAAAGAAGAAGAGAAGTCTGTTACCTTTCTTTTCCTATATCCAGTTTTTTTTACGGTAAGGGGTATTATTTCTTTTGTATTAATGAAGAGAACTTCTGTTATTCTATTCTCTATTATTCTGCTGGAATAACCAGTATACGCGGACTACCCTATACTTGGTGACATTCTTTAATTATTCCGTCTTTATTATTATTCTGTTGGAATATCCTGTCTGTGCGTTTTACGCCGGACCTGGTTCCGTCTTTATTATTATTCTGTTGGAATATCCTGTCTGTGCGTTTTACGCCGGACCTGGTTTCGTCTTTATTATTTTGTTGGAACATCATGTCGGTGCGAATTTCGCCTGACCTGGTTCCGTTGCTTATTATTCTGTTGGAATAACCTGTTTATGCGAAGTACCGCATGCATGGTGAATTCTTTTGTTATTCCGTTCATTATTATACTCAGTTGGTTAAAGTTTTGACTTCTATACTCCATGAAATTAGTGGAATATCCTTGATATTTATGATTCATCCAGTATCTTTTTATAAAAATATTCTTCTGAGCATTCTTGAATTTTACTCTATAAAGCAGTATCATGTTGACAATTTGGACGTTATTAGTTCCTAGATAAATTAATTCTTGAACTTGTTTTATTGAATTCTTATATCATTGTCATCATCCTCATGTTTATATTATGTTGAAAGTCATATGTGGCCTGTAGTGCATGGATGGACTTGGTATGATTATGACCAGGGACTATTCGGTATAATCATGACCGTAATGTTACAAATGATGTGGTAAAAGTCCTCATTGGCCCGTAGTGCATTGATGGACAGTTGTTGGCATAATCATGACCATTAATGAATATATGGATATCCTTGGCTGTGATGCATGGATAATTTGTGGTTGTGATACTAATGAATATCCTTGGCCGTAGTGCAGGGATGATGTGGATTATTTATTAAGCTGAGTCTCAGCGATAAAAGTCATGAAAAACCTTTTAGATCATAAAAGATAGTAGATTTTATTCTCTACTTGACTCTTTTAATGGATTACTTGATCCGCTGCAGTTAAACTTGATGTCTATTGTATTTTATCAGTTTAACATTATTGAAGACTAATGATAATTTATTTTACAATGTCTTAGTCATAATATTTCTTACTGGGCTAGTTGAGCTCACCCTTTCTTTCACTGTTCTCTTCAGGAAATGAGAATATAGCTGGGACGAGTCAGGGAATGGAGTGATGGATCAGATGATAGTATTAGTAGTCCTCACTATTTTGTTAAATAGTGTGACAATAAATGTAATGAGGACTTATTTTGAGAGTGGATATTGTCTAGAAGACAGTATTTGTATTGAAACTCACAGCTCTCTTGTGGTATATTAAAGATTGTATTTGTATTCTGTACCATGTATTTGGCGACTCAGAATAGGTGATGTATACCTATTTTGGGGGCGTCACACCTACCCATCAAAGAGGGATTCAAGCTAGTCAAACAAAAACTCAGGCGATTAAAACATGAGTGGAGTTCGAAAGTCAAGGAAGAAATTGTAAAATAATTTCAAGCCGGTATCATCGTGGTAACAGCATACCGTTAGTGGATATCCAACATAGTCCCCGTACCTAAACCCAGAGGGAATGTGCGAGTGTGCATGGATTACAGGGATCTGAACAAAGCTTGTCATAAAGACAACTTTCTCGTACAATTCATCAACATACTCATTGACAATATAGCTCAGTATGGCATGTACTCCTTTGTTGACTGCTGTGCTGTAAGGTTTCGACAGAAACACACAGCGGAAATAGAATAAATATAAAGCAATTTCGAAACCCTAAACAGGATCCATGCGAAAATCAATTAACTCAGTGGTTAGAAATTATACCGATTATGAAAATTAAATTGATGCGCTCGAATCTCCAACGCAATCCAAATGAATCACGCCTCTACGGTATCCACACGAACGCTCCATGAATCGTCCTACAATCTGCAGAAGAAGGAACTGCGGTACTAGCCACCAAGGATGAGGATTTTATAATTGTTTCTCTCTAGTCTCTCTCTGAGAGTGGCTAGGGTTTTTGGTTTTGAATAATTACCCTAAGTGGTTACTATATATCATATATATAGTAGTTAAAAGGTATTAATCAAAACCTAATTTCATTAAATCCGAATTTATATATATATATATATATATATATATATATATATATATATATATATATATATATATATATATATTAATTAAGTCTTACTTAATTAATATACATATATACAAATTATCCTTTTAATTTAAATTCGTAATTTAAATACTATTAATCATATTAATATATTTTAATCCTTAAAATTTAAATTAATTTCCTTTTAAATTACGTTCTATGTGTGTGACCCTATAGGTTATTATTACGTTGGCAATAACTTTAAAATCATATTATAAAGTTATAAACGGTGAGCGGCATCTAGTAATGCATCACTGCTACCCAAGTAATAATAAGATCGAAGATTCGATGCAACCTTTTTGTGACCAATGTTTCAATGTAATTTAATCCTTTTAACCTTAATATCCAAGATTAAACTCGAGTCATGGAATGTGTTATACTCTTCATAATTTAATCTGAGTTTTTCTTGATCAGTGAGTGGACTATATAAAACAAATCACTATTTGAGCATGGACATGCATTTCATAATCCTACTCAATCAAGAGGCCTATGGATATCACCCCTAATATATAGGATGGTTAAATTCCATCTAGATCACTCATATTCCTCACACGATTCATGATGTACCCAATAATCACTTTTATAGTCCACCCTATTAAAGGTGACATTTGATGATATCAAAGTACATAAATTCTCGTGTAGTAATATAGTGATTTCAGGTCGAAGGACCATTACATCATTGTCACTATGAGAATTACTAATGACACTTTGTATAATGCTCCATATAGAATTCTCATGGTGGGTCTGTCCAGTACATCGTTCTCTAACATGTACCTATGCATTGACTTAATATCTCATGTATTTATGACCAATGAGATTTGGTCATCAGTCAATCCACATACTAGTCTTAATGTATCATTGTTGTCCCATCAATAATGATACTCGACTAGGTACATTTAAGAACAATGATACTAATTATAATTATATAATCTCATGTTCAAGTCACATACTTGAAACTATATAATTTGTATCATTATTCTAAGGATTTTTATTATGTTAACATTTATATAACGCAGTAAATAAAACCATAATAAAATCATTCATTTATTCAATCAAATATAATATCAAAACGTTAAGCAATTATATCAAATAATTGGCCTCTAGGGCATAAACTCTAACATTTGCTGGGTATCACAAAATCATGGTTATTGAAGAGGATCGGGAGAAGACATCATTCATCACTCCCTTGGGAACCTTTTGCTATAGACGGTTGTCATTCGGCCTCATTAATGCTGGACCTACCTATCAGCGAGCCATGTTGGCTCTTTTCCACTATCTAATGCATAAAGAGATAGAAGTATATATGGATGACATCATTGTCAAGTCCTGAAGGGAAGAAGATCACATAGATCATCTCAAAAAGCTCTTCAACAGGTTGCATAAGTACAACTTGAACCTAAATTTGGCCAAGTGCGCCTTCAGCGTCAAGTCAGGCAAGTTGCTGGGATTCCTAATAAGCCACGACGGCATTGAGTTGGGTCCTGCCAAAATTTAAGCCATTACTGAGATATCTGTGCCCCAGACAGAGAGGGAAATAAGGGGATTTTTGGGAAGAATCAACTTTATTAGCCGATTCATCTCCTAACTCACAACAACCTGTGAACCTATCTTCAAGTTGTTAAGGAAGAACTCCTCCAAGAAATGGAACAAAGAGTGTCAAAAAGCCTTCCTTTCCATCAAAAAGTAACTAGTCAAAGCTCATGTCTTGGTACCTCCTAGGGATGATGTTCCCTTGTTCATGTACTTGTCAATCAATGACAATAATATGGACTGCATGGTGGGACAAAAAGATGATAGAGGCCAAGAAAGAGTTATCTATTACCTCAGTAAAAGATTCAGCATCAGTGAGCACAAGTACACCTTGATTGAGAAAACTTGATATGCATTAGCATGTGCTTCCATGAGATTACAACGTTATCTCCATGGTCACACAACCCATCTCATATCCCGCAAGGATCCTCTCAAGTATGTGTTCAGCAAATCTATGTTGAATTGTCGACTGTCCAAATAGCAGTTGATCCTACAGCAATTTGACATCATCTACGTGACTCAAAAGTCTATCAGAGGTCAAGAAATTACGGATCAACTGACCACCGCACCATCAAGGGATTTTAAACCCTTAGAAACATATTTCCCCGATGAAGGGGTAATGACAATACAGCAACACCATCAGGACAATACACCCCAATCATGGAGGACGTATTTTGATGGAGCTATAAACATGGAAGGTGCCGGAGCTGGAGCAGTTCTAGTGTCCATTTTGAGAGAGAAGTATCTTGTTGCCATCAAATTATAGTTTGCCAACACCAACAACACATCTGAGTATGAAGGTTGTATAATGGGGTTGAAGCTAGCCCAATCCATGGGCATCAAACGGTTAACCATATTTGGAGATTCTGAACTGGTAATCAGACAAACCACTAGGGTCTATCACACCAAGGAATTACATTTGCTGCATTTCCATCGACAAGTTATCCAGATGGCTTCAGAGTTTGAAGAAATATCTTTCCTCTACTTTCCTCGGAACAAGAATGACTTTGCTGATGCACTAGCTGTAAAGACCCAGAAATTTTTAAACAATTATATCTGTATTTTTACGAATAATTTTTTTTATTAATATTATTATTATTATTTTATTTTAAGAATATTGGTATCATGAATAATATTTTGAAATTTATTAGATATGGATTTAGCAGGATAATCAATTTAAAATTTTAAGTTGACTGAGAATGAAAGTTAAGTCGGATATGGATTCAAAACCTTAATTTTGGATTTTTAATAAGGAATAAGAATATTAATATAATATTAATTATATTTTAGTGTTATAAGTATGTTTTGTATGTGTGTAATGTTAATTTGTGGAACAGTTAGGGTGTAGCAGTAGAAAACCCTAATGTTAGTTGCTAAACCTTAATTCGGAATTTAAATAAGACTTTAAGATTGGTTCAGTAATTATTTTATGTGATAAATGATATGTGTTTGTTATAACCCTATTTAGGGAAACTCTAATTATTAATTAAAAACCCTAAATGTTAATTTAGAAATCTAAATGTAATTAGGAAACCCTAATCCTAATTTACAAGTCCTAATTGTAAGACCCCAACTTTTTTATAAATAAAATCGAATTTCCTCTAATTATTATTTTGAATAATAAGGTGTTAATTTGATATAATGCTGTGGTTATGGGTGAAATGTATAAATTTTGCAAAATAAGCAAGTGATTATAAAATATTCATTGTTGTCGGGGAATATTCGTTTGGTCGTAGAATATTCTTGCTGTCGGGGAATATTTGTACGATGGCGCAGCCATTTGTGGGCCCCATAACGAAAAACGGTCGGATGAAAAAAATGACAAGTTTGAGTTTTTATAAATAACGGCGTAGTTGTTACCGTTAACACTGTTGGAATACCCGGTGGTTAAAATACAATAATACGCGTGATTGCACAGTAGCACACGGTATTGCACAGTATTGATGAATTATTGATCCTTACATAAGAATGCACTACTCAAATAATTACTGTTCAATATGTTATTTTATTAATTCAATAATTGCTACGTTGATATTTTATATTATTGTTGTTTCAATAATTGTCACTGAACAGTATTTTTCATTATCAGATCAATAATTCATATTATTTGAATAATATTATTAGATAGCATTATTGGCAATGTCCAAGGAAGTTCTATCTAAGGAGAGGTTTGGTCACCTAATTGCGCGCCAATAAGGAGAAATCCTTATCGGAAAGCCCCCTCTTTCCTAGGAATGACCTGATTGTCATAATTGTGATTCTGTAATATTATTTGTGAATAATTAATCATTGATTTATATGATAACGAAATATTTAGTTTATGTAGATATAAATGATGGATATATTTATTTTTGTGGATATAAATGAAGGAATTAATGCTGAGGTGTTTTATCAGTATTTTGTCGGAATGAAGGTATCAAAAAATCGTCCCTATGTGGATTTCAGGCATTTTTTGTTTGAAATTTGGAAAAAATTTCTTCTACAAAGTTGTAGAGAATTAAATTTCCTACGGAAAGCACATGAGGTTTGAATTTTTTGAATAAAAGAGCTATTTATTATGAATTATTGAAGTTTTGGAAATTAAATATTTTTATTATGGGTGGGACTCACTTTTGTTTTTTTTTAAATATGTGGGCTGCTAAAAAAATTTCAATAATGGCATGCTCCAGCTTGTTCAGCATGTGTGGGTGTAGAATGATGAAAAAATAATAATATTATTTTATTATTTAGTCTGCTTTGGCGTTCAAGTATTTTCCTATAAATAGTTGCTTAGGTTAGAATTGAAAATCACACCAGAAACATAAGTTTTCTGTCTCTATATTATCGAGCATATTTTTGTGAGTATTTAGATACTTTGAGAGTTGCTATTTAGTTCCAGTTTCTTTCGGCTTTACATCCGATATTCTGATCAGAAATACTGTTATTTTGAGGTGAGTGATGTTATTTTCTTCGTAAATGATATTATTTTCTTCAATATCATTATGCCAAAATATTGATATGAACTTTATTGTGAAATTTCTACCTTTTTGTGTCGTGGTTACTATTCATGTATACTGCACTATTCACGTATACGGCGCTATTCACAGCAAAAAAACTGAAATTTTCTCTTCTTTGTGCAAGATGTCTATTATGGTTACTATCTTTGATTGTATCCATGTTTTGATCTTTATTTTTGAATTTTGCTCCAAAATTGATTATTTTAGAGTATTTTTGAACTTGGATAAACTGTAGTATGAATCCCTAATATTTGTCCTTTTGTCTCATTGGATTCATTTTTTTAAAGATATTTTTCATCATCCTCAGTCCTAAATGATGATATTACTGAATATCTTTGGCCTGTAGTGCAAAGATAAATGATTAACTGATGAATATCTTTAGCCCATAGTGCAAAGATGAGCAGGTGTTTAGATGAACATGACCAACTGGTGATACAAATGAATATCTTTGGCCTGTAGTACAAAGATGAATATTTGATTCAAGATGTATATTGATTGATGTTACATGAATAAAATATTGATGATGGACTTTTAAATCTTAGAAGATAGTAGAATTCATTCTCTACTTGACTCTTCAATGGATTGTTGTTTCCGCTGCAGTTGTTGAACTAAAACTTGTTGTCTATTATATTTTATCAGATTTTTCCCTGTTGAAGACTAATTATAATTTGTTGTATATTATCTTAGTCATAATATTCTTTACTGGGCTAGTTGAGCTCATCCTTTTCCTTTTTGTTCCATTTTTCTCAGGAGGCGAGAATATAACGGGAAATAGTCGAGGTGTGGAGTGATGTTTCTAGTCAATTGTGTTAGCAGTCCTCACTATTGTGTAAAATTTTATTTCAATAATTATAATGAGAACTTATTTGAGTGTGGATATTGTCTAGAAGATAATATTTGTATTTAAACTCATAGTTTATATGTTGTCGTATTTTGCACGACAATTGTAGTATGAAGTTGTATTTATTTTTGTACCATGTATTTGGCGACTCAGAATAGGTGATGTATACCTATTTTGGGGGCGTCACAGTTAGTATCGGAGCTTAGAGATATGGTCTCTAGCTGAGATCGGGGAATAGAACTAGGAGGGGAGAGACGAGTAAATCCTTTGCTAGTGTGTCCTACCTAAGCTTATTTGTTGGTCGGTCATAATATAGGGATATTATGTGATATGTTAATTTGTTTAATTAACCCTTGTTTTATGGCAGTATTTGAGAATGGCAGCCGAGAACATTAACATTGGAGTAAATGAGACCGTGGAGACACCTTTAATCACCACCAAGGGGAACGTGCAACAGGAAGGTAATATTCCTCTTGTAAACAACACTACCGAACAAATGATGAATGATGGGATGTTTAGAAGCTTCTTGCAGTTCATGCAAAATCAGACGAGGGAGACTCGTGTACAAAATACGGGTGGAAATGATAGCAACGCATGGCTTATCACAGCTAAGCAGTTCAAAGAGTTGGGACCACCAGAATTTGCGGGAAAGCCAGATCCGATCAAGGTGGAGACGTGGGTTAAAAAAATTACCAAGATATTTGATGTATTGGGATGCACGGAGGAACAGAAGGTTCCATTTGCCATATTTATGTTCCGTGGTGAGGCAGATTACTGGTGGAAATCTGTAAAGCGTACCCAGCTAGCCGCACTCAGCATGTCTTGGGAAACATTTTTGAAGCTGTTCAATGATAAGTACTTTCCTGGAAGTATTCGTCATATGAAGGAGGTAGAGTTTATCGTACTAGAACAAAACAACATGACTGTGTCTCAGTACGAGGTGAAGTTCGCGCAATTATCTAAGTTTGCACCTCATTTGGTGGAGAATGAGGAAAGTATGACGAGGATGTTTCTGATAGGTCTAAAACCCAAGACTCGGCAATATCTTATCTCTCATAAATTTTCTTTATACTCAGATGTTGTAAATAGGGCTCAATTATTAGAGCGAGATAATGAGTATGTTCAACCGAGGGACCACAACCAGGGTCATACCGGTGGCAGCAGTCATCGAAGCAATGACAACCAGCGGGGAGGAAAACATTCGGACAAAAGCGGTAACCACTCTTGCGGTAATCGTGGCCATGAAAATATAAGAAGCGAGTCGGAGGAGATTTCAAGAAGAGAAGGTACAACAATGATAACGTGAAGACGTCAGCACAAACATCAATTGTTTTTAAGGGATGAGAACGAGCACCAGTCGTTTGTTATAAATGCGGGAAAGAGGGATATATCAGCCCAAACTGCCCACAACAATCCAAGGTGTGTTATAACTGTAGAAAGAAAGGTCATATAGCTAGAGATTATCTTGTAGCGAAACCAAGTCCCGCGGGAATGGTGACTTCGAAGGCTGTTCCAGAAAAGTCAAAGTCAGCGGTTCCTGGTAGAGCGTTTGTCGTGACTGGCCAAAATGCGAGGAACCCAAACGAGGTGATCACGAGTAAGCTAATCATAAATTCTTGCGAAGTTTATACCTTATTAGATACCGATTCTACCCATTCTTTTATCTCTCCTACTAGTGCTCAACGTTTGAACTTAACTCCGAAAAAACTAGACTTTGACTTATCTATTGAGACTCCATTAGGAGAAACCTTCATTGCATCTACTGTTTATAAATCTTGCTTGATCCAAGTTGGTACTATCACATTACCTGTCGATCTTATTTCTTTAAAAATACTTTTATTTGATGTGATTTTAGGGATTGATTGGTTAACTATTCATCATACAAAAATTGATTGTTTTCATAAGGCTGTTAGTTTTCATATTCCTAACCAACTTGTTATGTGGATTCAAGCAACCAAACCACTAAAGTCAATTACTGTCATATCAAGCAATAAAGCTATTCGTTTATTAAAAAACGGATGTCAAGCTTTCTTAGCCCATGTCACGGACTTGAACAAAAACACGTCAGATTTGAATAATATTTCTATTGTTAGTGAATTTCCTGACGTATTTCCTGAAGAACTTCCCGATCTACCCCCATAACATGAAGTTGAATTCTTTATTGACCTTGAACCTGGTACAGAGCCCATTTCTAAAACCCCATATCGAATGGATCCTATGAACTTCAGGAGTTAAAGGTCCAATTACAGGAGTTGTTAGACACAGTTTCATTCGTCCTAGTACATCTCTTTGGGGTGCTCCTGTTTTATTCGTAAAGAAGAAAGACAGGAGTATTCAACTTTGTATTGACTACCGAGAATTGAACCATGTCACCATCAAGAATAGGTATCTGTTACCTCGCATTGATGACCTGTTTGACTAGTTGCAAGGAGCACAATTCTTTTCAAAGATTGATCTTCGTTCTGGATATCATCAGCTGAAGATTAAAACTGAGGATATTCCGAAGACTGCCTTCAGAACTCGGTACTGGCATTATGAATTCTTAGTCATGTCTTTTGGATTGACTAATGCTTCTACTGCTTTCATGGATATGATGAACCATGTGTTCAAGGAATATTTGGATCAGTTCGTTGTTGTCTTTATTGATGACATCCTCATCTATTCCAAAAGCCGTGAAGATTATGAGCACCATTTGAAGCTAGTACTTCAAAGGCTTTGTGACAACAAGCTATATGCCAAGCTAAAGAAATGCGAGTTCTGGCTTGAAGAAGTAGCATTCCTGGGGCACGTGGTGTCAAAACATAGAGTATCTGTTGACCCGACGAAGATTGAAGCAATACAAAGTTAGGAGCAACCGAAGTCAGTGACCGAAGTACATAGCTTTCTGGGCTTAGCTGGTTATTATAGGAGATTCGTTGAAAGATTTTCTAGAATCGTTACTCCATTAACTCAGCTAACACGGAAAGATACAAAATTTGTATGGAGTGAGGAATGCGAGAAGAGTTTCCAAGAGCTCAAGAGGAGACTCATTTCGGCACCTGTTCTAACAATACCATCTAGTTTAGATGGATTTGTTATCTACAGTGATGCTTCAGGCAAAGGGTTAGGATGTGTTCTCATGCAACATGAGAAAGTCATAGCCTATGCCTCGCGGCAACTCAAAGAATATGAGAGGAATTATCCTACTCATGATATAAAGTTGGTTGCAGTCGTTTTTGCATTGAAGATTTGGAGACACTACCTGTATGGGGAGAAAGTGGAGATCTATACGTATCATAAAAGCCTCAAATATTTCTTCACCCAAAAGGAACTCAACATGCAGCAACGACGTTGGCTTGAGTTGTTGAAAGATTACAACCATACCATCCAATATAATCTTGGAAAAGCAAACGTGGTAGCTGACGTATTGAGTAGAAGATCATATGCAGGTACGAGTGCAATGTTGTTAACACAAGGGCCCATTTTGTATGACTTGCAAAGGATGGAGATAGAGGTAAAGGCTCCAAGTACCCACGTGATGATATCAAATATACGAGTAGAACCGACTTTTATCAATAAAGTTAAAGCTGCTCAAGCTACGGACTTGGAGCTGAAGCGTATGAAGAAGAAAGTGCAAGAAGGTGTTATTCCAGAAGAAAGAATCGATGAAGAAGGAATACTTCGAGTCCACTCCAGACTTTATGTTCCTAACGATTCTAACTTGAAGCATAGAATCATGATGGAGGCACACAACACACCGTTTACAATCCATCCTGGAAGTACCAAAATGTATCATGATCTTCGACATATATTTTGGTGGAGCAATATGAAGAGAGAGATCGTGGAGTTTATCTCGAGGTGTTTAACTTGCCAACGTGTAAAGGCGGAGCATCAAGTGCCAAAGGGTCCATTGCAACCACTTGAGATCCCAAAATGGAAGTGGGAACACATTACCATGGATTTCGTTACGGGTCTTCCTAAAGTTTCTCAAGGCATAGATGCGATTTGGGTCATTGTTGATAGATTAACCAATTCTGCTCATTTCTTGCCTATACGGGAGACTTATTCACTTGAACGTCTTGCTCGTATGTACGTGAATGAGATTGTGAGATTGCATGGCATGCTAGTATCCATAGTTTCGGATCGTGACCCAAGATTCACTTCACGATTTTGGGTTAGTTTGCAGAAAGCTATGGGCACGGATTTACGATTCAGTTCAGCATACCATCCTCAAACGTACGGGCAATCAGAAAGGACTATTCAAACTCTTGAAGATCTATTAAGACTCTATGTCCTAGATATCAAAGGGAATTGGGATAAGTACATACCATTGGTGGAATTCTCCTACAACAACAGTTATCAGGCAAGTATAGGTGTGGCTCCATTTGAAGAATTGTATGGACAAAAGTGTCACTCTCCAGTTTGCTAGGATGAGGTGGGAGAAGCAACATTGTTGGGACCAGAATTGGTACGCATAACTACAGAAAAGATCCAAATGATCCGACAACGTATACAAACGACACAGGATCGACAAAAGAGATAAGCGGATCTTCATCGAAAGGACGTAAAATTTAATATTGGGGATCATGTATTGTTAAGTATTGCTCCATGGAAGGGAGTTACAAGATTTGGGAAGAGAGAAAAGCTCAATCCAAGATTTTTTGGTCCATTTGAAATTCTTGACCGAATAGGAAATGTAGTCTATAGACTCGTATTACCTCCAAGCATGTCTCGTGTTCATAATATTTTTCACATATCTATGTTTCATAAATATGTGAGAATCAGATGAAATAGCCGAAGATTTAACGTACAAGGAGGTACCTATTAAGATCTTGGATAGGAAAAAGCATGTCCTACGCACCAAGGTTATACCACAAGTTAAGATTTTATGGAGGAACCATGCTATTGAAGAAATGTCCTGGGAGTTGGAATCCGAAATGAAAGCGAGGTACCCTAACCTTTTCGAAACATCGAGTGTGTACGTCAATTTCGAAGACGAAATTTCATAAGGAGGAGATGTTGTAAGACCCCAACTTTTTTATAAATAAAATCGAATTTCCTCTAATTATTATTTTGAATAATAAGGTGTTAATTTGATATAATATTGTGGTTATGGGTGAAATGTGAAAATTTTGCAAAATAACCAAGTGGTTATAAAATATTCATTGTTGTCGGAGAATATTCACTTGGTCGTGGAATATTCTTATTGTCGGGGAATATTTATACAATGGCGCGGCCATTTGTGGGCCCCATAACAAAAAACGGTCGGATGAAGAAAATGACAAGTTTGAGTTTTTATAAATAACGGCGTAGTTGTTACCATTAATACTGTTGGAATACCCGGTAGTTAAAATACAGTAATACGCGTGATTGCACAGTAGCACACGGTATTGCACAGTATTGATGAATTATTGATCCTTACGTAAGAAGGCACTACTCAATAATTGTTATAGTAATTACTGTTCAATATGTTATTTTAATGATTCAATATTGCTACGGTGATATTTTATATTATTGTTGTTTCAATAATTGTCACTGCACAGTATTTCTCATTATAAAAACAATAATTCATATTATTTGAATATTATTATTAGATAGAATTATTGGCAATGTCTAAGAAGGTTCTGTCTAAGGAGAGGTTTGGTCACCTAATTGTGCTCCAATAAGGAGAAATCCTTATTGGAAAGCCCCTTTTTTCCTGGAAATGACCTGGTTGTCATAATTGTGATTCTGTAATATTATTTGTGAATAATTAATTATTGATTTGTATGATAAGGAAATATTTATTTTATATGGATATAAATGATGGATATATTTATTTTTGTGGATATAAATGAAGGAATTAATGCTGAGGTGTTTTATCAGTATTTTATCGGAATGAATGTATTAAAAAATCATCCGTATGTGGATTTCGGGCATTTTCTGTTTGGAATTTGGAAAAATTTTCTTCTACAAAGTTGTAGAGAATTAAATTTCTTATGGAAAGCACATGAGATTCGAATTTTTCTAATAAAAGAGCTATTTATTATGAATTATTAAAGTTTCAGAAATTAAATATTTTTATTATAAGTGGGACCCACTTTTGTTTTTTTTAAACATGTGGGCTGCTAAAAAAATTTCAATGATGGCATGCTGCAGCTTGTTCAGCAAGTGTGGGCGTAGAATGATGAAAAAATAATAATATTATTTTATTATTTAGTCTACTTTGGCGTTCTAGCATTTTCTTATAAATAGGTGCTTAGGTTAGAATTGAAAATTACACTAGAAACATAAGTTTTCTCTCTATATATTATCGAGCGTATTTTTGTGAGTATTTAGATACTTTGAGAGTTGTTATTCAGCTCAAGTTTCCTTCGACTTTACACCTAATATTCTAATCAGAAATACTGTTATTTTGAGGTAAGGGGTGTTATTTTCTTCGTAAATGATATTATTTTCTTCAATATCATTATGCCGAAATATTGATATGAACTTTATTGTGGAATTTTTACCTTTTTTGTGTTGGGGTTACTATTCACGTATACGGTACTATTCATGAATATGATACTATTCACATAAAAAAATAAAATTTTCTCTTCTTTGTCCAAGATGTCTATTATGGTTATTATCTTTGATTGTATCTATGTTTTGATCTTTATTTTTGAATTCTTCTTGAAAATTGATTATTTTAGAGTATTTTTGAACTTGGATAAACTGTAGTACGAATCCCTAATATTTATCCTTTTGTCTCACTGGATTCGTTTTGTTTGAGATATTTTTCATCATCATCGGTCCTAAATGATGATATTATTGAATATCTTTGGCTTGTAGTATAAAGATAAATGATTAACTAATGAATATCTTTGGCCCGTAGTGCAAAGATGAACAGGTGTTTAGATGAACATGACCAACTTGTGATACTGTAAAGCCCCCAAATTCGGGTACTTGAAACCCGAACTCGGTGCTTCACGATACCATTTCTATGAGCGGAATAATACTAATAATAATAATAACAATAATATAAAAATCAACTTAATTTACATATTCATTAGAGTCTGAATCCCAAGTACGTAACATTTAAACATTCATTACAACCCATGATAGATAATATATATCATACTTGTCTTAATCAATAATATCAAACTATTACATAACTACCATAAATCTTATTTGAGCATTTCAGTTTATATATATATATATATATATATATATATATATATATATATATATATATATATATATATATAATTGTTATCACTTGCTGGGCACTCAAATGCTCATCCTTGCTTAATCATATGTTTAACAACCATTGAATCACAAATAAACACTTACCAAATAAAATTATCTAAGTTCAGATCAATTTTTGAAACATGTCGGTGTACCAACGGCTTTATCGGGTAATTATCGAGTCTAAGACTCTATTCTGTAACTCAATATCTTCAAGTATCAGTCATATTATTTTTAAATGACTTATAATAATTTTTAAACATTTATTATAATTTATCATGAATTTTTAAACACTGGAATCATTTTTAAATGATTTAAATATTAAACAATTCTATTATCATTAATATTTAATTAATATTAAACTATTAATGAAACTATTGCCAAAATATTAAAGTTATTTATAATAACTCAAAATATTTTTAAAGTATTAATATTACCCTTAAATTATTTTTTAAAACATTTAAAATTATTTTTAAATAATTACCATTAATATTAAAGCATTAATGTATTATTTAACAAAATATTAAAAGTCATTACTTATAACTTAAAATATTTTTAATTCATTTATATCCTTTTTAAATGATTTTTAAATTAATAAAACTATTTTTAAACTATTTATTATTAAATAAATTTAATATCATTAATAATCATTAATATTAAGTTATTAATGAAATTATCCTTTAAATATTAAAAGTTATATTTTATAACTTAAAATATCTTTAAACACTTTATTTTCATCTAAAATAATTTTTATAATAATAAAATCATTTTTAAACTAATTTATTTAATATAATTATTAAATAACCTTAATATCATTAATAATAATTAATTAATGAAATTTATCTTTAAATATTAAAAGTTATATTTTATAACTTAAAATATCCTTAAATACCTTATTATTATTTAAAATGATTTTTAATATAATAAAATCATTTTTAATTAATTTATTTAATTCATTTAGTAAATAACTTAATTATCATTAATATTAATTTATTAATTAATTTTATCACAAAATATTAAAAGTCACTAAAAATAACTTAAAATATTTTCTTATACCATAATATAATTTTAAATTATTTTTCAAATATTAAAATTATTTTTAAATAATTTATTTAATATAATTATTAAATAAATTAAATACTTTTAAATATTTCAAAAATATTAAATATTTATGAAATATATTAAAAATAATTAAAAACTAATTTTCAGACCTTAAAATAATTTTTTATAATTTATTTTGTATTTTTAATAATTAAAAACTAATTTTCTATAATTATTTAATAGAAATATAATTTTTATAAATAATCTGTCGCTAAAGACCACCTATAGTGACAGAACCATCGCTATAGGTGTTCTTCATGTTCTTGAGCATTCATAAAGCAGTTTCGTGGGTGCTACTTTGACCATTGATTAAACATTGATCAATTTGTTTCTGGACATGTTGATGGTCAGATCATGTAGTACAAATACAAGACTACACGATCCAACAACAGACATGGCCAAAAATCAAAACATAAGTGAGATCCGAGGCTTTAAAAACGTTGTCAGGCATGTTCTTCATTTTCTGGGTTACCCAAAAATGAAGAACAACCAAGGTACTTATTTTGGAGGCTCTGAATCTAGCATTGTGGGCTTACTCTGTGTAATATGAAGATTCCATCATGTAGAATACATGTCAAAGACCAATTACATAACATAATATAGATATAACATCACACAGTAAAGAAATTAAAGCCGGTCAAAGTGGTCTCCAGAAACTGTTCTTGAACATTTCTAGAAAACCCAGAAATGTTCATAAACTGACGGTCAACCCATGTTTGACCTTGCATAACTTGGATCCCATTACGTATCTCGGTTGTCTTAAGACTCTAATATGTAGTCTTCATATCAAGCTAAAACAACAAAACAACAACTGGGCCAAAACATCAAAAATCAGCGAGATCAGAAGCTTTGAAAAGCTTGCCAGAGCCACCTGGGAAATCTGGGCTGCCCAGATTTTCAGTTTTCGTGGTCGGTCAACTGACTTTGACCACAATTATCTTACAACCTGTGCATGATCTGGTCCTACTAAAAGTTTCAGAACACACATCTCACAGCATACAACATGATGATGCATTTAGACAACAAAAACAGATAACAACCAAAGATTTAAAGTGTCTGACATTTGGTTGTCAGACTCATTTGAAAATTTTTCCAGATTTTATAAAACATCATATCCGAGCTTCTAGATGTTATGGATCTCACATCTAGCAACCCAGATCATCATAATACGCCATAAACAACATATTAAAACACATAATTATAACATCTAACTGTGGATCAAAGGTCGGATTTTTTGATTAGGGTTTATACCTTTGTGAACTAATTCTTGATTCTAACTTCTTGATCTGTTTTTGGTAAACGTGGGGCAGGTCTTGGGGACTGATCTAACAATAATTTTAGGAGGTGATGGGTTTGAGAGAGTTAGGTTGAGTATTGTGCACAAAATGAGTTAACCAATAACATTTTCTCTCTCCTTGATTTTATATAGTTGTTGGATGCAATGAACTTGTATGATATAACGGCTGATATATGTTGATTTTTCTGAGATTTGTCACATGGGTTTGTATAGGGTTGGCCAACAACTCTTCCTAGGTCAAAATCTAAGTCTTTAGCTTTAATAATGCAAGGGCAATATAGTCTTTTTGCTTGTGATTTTAATGGTCATTTTGTTATTTAGGAAACCCTTAGGGTTTGGCCTTTAGGGTTTAACCCTAAGGTTTAGTACATAATATTTATAAGATTTAGCAATTAGGGTTTGCACAAAATAAATAAAAATAAAATAATAATTTTAGTTTCTAAAATTTTGAAATTAGGGTTTCCTAATTATGATTAATTTTCTAATTACACTATACATGAACATTAGTGTTTTAGTGTCCACTAATTAGCATTTAGTTTACAATTAACAAATTAGGGTTACCAAATTAGCAAATTAGGGTTACTAATTTTAGAATTAGGGTTTCTAGTTAATTAGGGTTTCCAAAATTTATTAGGGTTTTTCCTAATTAACATTAATATTTATAATAAATGTCATGATTCATACATCACTATTACAAAACAATCTTGTACTCTGATTTGGGTTTCAAATTAGGGTTTAACATTTAAAATTAGGGTTTTTAATAACTTAGGGTTTTCTAACAATTATTTAGGGTTTCTAAATTTTTAATTAGGATTTACCTAATTAATCAAATCATTATATAATACACAACATAAAACATAAAACGCGGTTATATAACAGTCATAAACTCACAATTGATTTTCAATTTAGGGTTTCTATTAGTAAAACTAGGGTTTTGACATTAAACACCATAATTGACCAACCATCCTCAATACGTACATACAGTACATATTTATAACACTGAAAAATCAAAATATAATATTATTATATTATTATTCTCAGTCCTTGATAAAAATCTAGAATTAAGGTTTGGATTCCATATCTGATTTATTCTTCCCGATTTAACCTTAATAATTAAGGTAAAATAATGAACTTAATAATCTGTACTAAAATTCATATAATAGAATAATTATTATAATTATTCTAAAAATCACACCATATATTATTTAAATAATATATGATTATATTTTCATGGAAAATAATTAATAACAATATTTCTGCTACAAAAGTAATTATTATAATTTATAATAATCAATAATTCTAAAATAAAATTATTTGTAAATATTCATGTAATAAATATATTTTTAGTTATCACATAATTACATATACACATTATCTTGTACAAATCCTCATCTTTAAAAAAAATTGTATGCAAAATTTTTGATTTATTTATATAGAAACTATCAGGTTGTTACATTCACCCTCCCTTATAAAGATTTCGTCCCCGGAATCACCGTTTTAAAACCTATACATACAAAGGTACATAGCATACACAATCACTGCAAGTAGATCTCGATCATATTTTGATCGAACTGATCCTTAACTATTCACATCAATCTCGTCTTTCTGATTAAACGGAAATTTGATTTCTAAAATAACTCAAATTCCTCCCACAAATTTTCTTTATAAAATAATTTACTATATATAGAAAAATCATGTAAAAGAAAATAAAAGTTATACGAATAATACCTGGAATCCCATTGTCAGCTGCCATCGCATCCTGGACAGTCATATTGTAGACCCTTGCTGTTGATTTTGTTAGTTTATCTGACGACGTAGGTCCCTTGATTGCCAGAGTTTCGCTACCCTTGCCAGTATTCACACTCCCTATCTCCATCCTCCTCTTCGGACAATCTTTCGCCTTGTGCTCAGTCTATCCGCACAAAAAACACCCACTGTACAATCTTGGGTTGGGGTAGTTGGGAGAAATATGGCCATCCTGCCCACACTTATAGCAAACAAAATTTCCTTTCAGACATTCCCCAGAGTGGTTCTTCCCACAAGTCTTGCACTGTACTGCTGGCTTCTTAACACCTTCTTGTTTCACCTACACACTTCCAAAGTTATTCACCTTCCTCTTAGCATCTCCACTCCTACTCCCACTATTAATTCTTACCTTCCCAGCTCCTTCTAACTTACCCTTATTCTTTCTCTCCTTGTTGTAGAGGCTCGTGGCCTCACTTCCCTCCTCTACAATAATCGCCTTCTCCATGAGTGCTGCAAATGTAGGGATTTACAACACTGCCACCTTGTTGTAGGCCAAGGTTTTAATCCCAGTTCAAACCTTCTCGCTTTCCTAGCCTCCGTATCAACTTGATGCGGAGCGAACCTAGCTAACTCATTAAACTTTGCGGCGTATTCTGACACCGTCATATTCTCCTACTTTAATTCTAAAAATTTCACCTCCATCCTAGCCTGCATACTAGATGAAAAATAATTTTCGAAAAACAGTATTTTGAACCTATCCACTACAAAAAAAAATGGGCCTTTAGCAACGATTTTTCGAGCGACGACTTTATAAGTCGTTGCTAAAAGTATATGTTTAGCAACGAAATTTGTCATTCGTTGTAGATTGTGTCAGGCTTTCACTTTTTGCAACGAAATACATAAGTCATTGTAAAATTTCGTTGCTAATTCATTGGCGGGAAAAAATTCCATTAGAAATTCGTTGCAAAATTTTTGGCCACTTGCTTTCCCGTCATCGTGGGCAACGAAAGTTATTTTGTTGCTAAAAATGGGGCTTTAGCAATGATTTTTCAGGTAATGACTTATAAAATCGTTGCTAAACTTTTAACAACGAAACTTGTCCTTCATTGCAGATTATGTTAGGCTTTCACTTTTTGCAACGAAATTCATAAGTAGTTGCAAAATTTGGAAACAAAATTCGTTAAAAATTCGTTGGAAAATTTCTAACCACTTGATTTCTGTAAGACCCCGACTTTTTATAAATAAAATCGAACTTCCTCTATTTATTATTGTGAATAATAAGGTGTTAATTTGATATAATATTTTGGTTATGGGTGAAATGTACAAATTTTGCAAAATAAGCAAGCGGTTATAAAATATTCATTGTTGTCGGGGAATATTCGTTTGGTCGTGGAATATTTTTACTGTTGGGGAATATTCGTACGACGGCGCAGCCATTTGTGGGCCCCATAACGGAAAACGGTCGGATGAAGAAAACGACAAGTTTGAGTTTTTATATATAACGACGTAGTTGTTACCGTTAACACTGTTGGAATAACCGGTGGCTAAAATACAGTAATACGTGTGGTTGCACAGTAGCACACGGTATTACACAGTATTTTTGAATTATTGATTCTTACGTAAGAAGGCACTACTCAATAATTGTTACAGTAATTACTGTTTAATATTTTATTTTATTAATTCAATAATTGCTACGTTGATATTTTATATTATTGTTGTTTCAATAATTGTCACTACACAGTATCTCCATTGTCATATCAATAATTCATATTATTTGAATAATATTATTAGATAGCATTATTGTCAATGTCTAAGGAAGTGCTGTCTAAGGAGAGGTTTGGTCAGCTAATTGCGCGCCAGTAAGGAGAAATCCTTATCGAAAAGCCCCCTCTTTCCTGGGAACGACCTGGTTGTCATTATTGTAATTTTGTAATATTATTTGTGAATAATTAATTATTGATTTATATGATAAGAAAATATTTATTTTATGTGGATATAAATGATGGATATATTTATTTTATGTGGATATAAATGAAGGAATAAATGCTGAGGTATTTTATCAGTATTTTGTCAGAATAGAGGTGTTGAAAATCGTCCGTATGTAGATTTCAGTCATTTTTCGTTTGGAATTTGAAAAAACTTAAATTTACAAAGTTGTAGAGAATTTAATTTCCTATGGAATGGACATAAAATTCGTATTTTTCTGATAAAAGGGTTATTTATTATGAATTATTGGAGTTTCTAAAATAAATATTTTTATCAAAATTATGGGTGGGACCCACTTTTGTCCTTTATTGATAAAATGTGCTGAATTGATTTTTCAAATGTGGTGGGCTGGCGTGCTTGAATAAAATTAATAATATTATTTTATTAATTTAGTCTGTTTTGGCGTTCTAACATTTTTCTATAAATAGGGTGCTTAGTTAGAATTGAAAACTACACTAGAAACAAGTTTTCTCTCTCTATATATTATCAAGCGTATTTTGTGAGTATTTATATACTTTGTGAGTTGTTAATCAGTGCAAGTTTCTTTCGGCATTACATCCAATATTCCAGTCAGAAGTATTGTTCTTTTGAGGTAAGGGTGTAGACACTCGAAATTTTCTTTTCCTGTTACTAACTATGCAGGATGACAAAAGCGTCTGTTTCACACTCCAGAGATGACCCTGGAGGACCACAATATCAATTCCAACCCTGGAGATAGCCTCGGGAGATCCAGTTTCCAACCCCGGAGATAATCCCGGGAAATCAGTTTCCAACCTTGGAGATAACACCGGAAAAGTCAGTTCTAACCCTAGAGATAACCTCAGGAGATCAAGTTCAAATGCCCAGGGTCAACCCCGGATGGTCAAGCCAACCTCAAAGATAACCCTGAGGACATTCAGAGTTAACAAAATGACAATCTCAGACATATCCTTGGGAAAAAAATTGCTACAACTGTACGAAAACCGGAGATAACCCCGGAAGGGGCAAAATGGTCATTTTGCCAACTCAACTTCAAATTAAATACACTTATTCCAACTCAAATTGCTTCAAAAGAAGTCCCTCAAGAACCATATCTTAACTTCGGAGCGCAAACTACGCAAAATAACTCAACAGACTGCCTGACGGAGACCCAAAAATGTTATTTCGGTCATAGACCCATCTTCCCATAATTAAAAAAGGGTCAATCCTATGTCATTGCATAGCGCTCGGAAAGAGCTTTCCAGAATGGTATGGCACGCTTCAATCGGACTCCCATATTGAAAGTTATGAAGGTTCGAGCGAATAGCACGTTGTCCGAGTGCACGTACTTCGAGACGACAGGACCCACACTGCCCGGGGCAACCCGGCCACCTCTATAAATAGAGGGCTTGGGGTGGCCATATTTGCAAGAGAAAAGGCGAGGAAGCCCTGTCCAATTTGCTCTGTACACACTATAAACTGAGTGCTTTCTCATTTTAAACACTTGTAAGCTTATATATTGTTATATTTTTACCGACGGGAGCCGAGTGTTCATCCATTTAAAGTCATTGAATTCTTCTTTGGGAGTCCACTGTAAGCCTTCTTACACACTTTAAAGCCTCTCTCTTCATCTTTGCACACACCGTTCTTCACGTTGAGAGTCGTGTTGTGTGTGTATGCCCAGACTTCGGTCCGTGGCTTTTATTTTCCTTTATATATATATATATATATATATATATATATATATATATATATATATATATATATATGGACTAACATTATCGAGTTATGCTTCGATTGAGCTTGGACTCACGTCCGGAGCGTTTATTTGCTTTTACATATATACTTATATATAAACTATGGTCGAACTTTGTTCGATGAGCCTGGATTTTACATCTGGTGCGTTTACCGCTTATATATATATATATATATATATATATATATATATATATATGTATATTTCGTCCCGCCTGGAGTTTACTTCGTGGCGGTTGACCATTTTTACTACTTTCTTTACATTTCGTCCCGCCTGGAGTTTACTTCATGGCGGTTGACTGTTTTTACAGTTTTCTATGCATTTCGTCCCGCCTGGAGTTTCCTCCGTGACGGTTGATCGCTTTTACAGCTTTATTTACATTTCTGATCCCCCATGGAGGTGCTTCGTGGTGGTTGATCATATCAATATATATATATATATATATATATATATATATATATATATATATATATATATATATATATATATATATACCGATTTTATATATTTATATTTTCTATCCCCCGTGGAGGTGCTTCGTGGTGGTTGATCTTGTCTGTATATATATATTTACAGCTTTTATATATATATATATATATATATATAACTGCTTATAGCTTTCATACAAACTGCGTTATCTTGTGAGCCTAGGAATCATATGATCACAGATTCAGTCTACTGAATCTAGATTCGGTTCCCGTGATAGACATTTTCAGCTGTAAGCAGCTTGTAAATTTATTCACGGTGTTTAGATTTCCTCAGATGGTTTTCATACCCATGAGGAGTTCGGCGCTGCTTTGTACATTATTTTCTCGAAGATGTTTCGCATCTCGAAAATAAAAAACAATCAAGCCAAACATTTAATAAAATGGAAGTGTAAAAGGTCTCAATTACTATTGAGCATCAGGGTTTGAAAAACCTATTTTATAAAACTTCACTGTTATATCTTGTTGAAAACTGAATTTTTACACAAATTCAAACCCTGTGTATATAGGTGCGAACGAGGCCTTGCACTACTTCCAAATAAACAGCACATTGACCCACACACACACACACACATTCATATAACAGTTTTTTGAAAAGTGGCGGTCACCGTGGCAACACGGATGTCGGGGGTTGCCTAACACCTTCCCTCCGCATAAGCAAGTCCCTGGACCCTAGTGAATCTTGGTTTCACAGACCCGTTTAGAAGTGTCACATCACTGGGTTAATGTGCATACCTTTTCTCGGTTGTGTTGGTACAACCAGTTAAAAAACCAATTGGCGACTCTTATAGTCCAATCGTCGACATTTAAATGTCGGACCTTTTTCTCTTGTTTTTCAAACAAATCTCACCTAACATGAGAACACAAAAGAACAAGAATAGAAAAGGGACAAATAAAAATCCCGACGTCGACAGGTGGCGACTCTGCTGGGGACTCCAGTAAGAGAACTGAAGCCGCTATTACAAGCTTTTCAAAACTGTTATATGCTTGTGTGTGGATGTTGCATTTACATTTGAATGAATATGTACTAATGCATTTACTTACTGCACTTAGTGCTTCGCACCATATTTGCTTGTGATATTAGTGCTTCGCACTTGTCATCATTTCAATACGGTGAGACGCGATGTATGTGAATGTATGTTGTGTGGTCCCTCCACTAGGAGGCTATCCTGTCGGTGTTTGATTACTGAACTCGTAGGAAGACTAATTCCAACGAGGCTCAGGAAAGGCACCACCCAAATTCGCTCCAGTTGAAAGACCGGATTAACTTCCCGTCAAGTAAATTGCGATGATTTGGGAACCTTCATGCTGAAAAACCGCGAAAGTAACCTAAGATAGGTCAGCCTCTGATAAACCAAACGCGAAGGGAAGTCTCTTCATACCTTCCCATTTCAATTACTTGTAATTTTAATTACTTGTAATTTCATTTCCATTTCGATCTTAATGTAATGGAAAGAATAAAGGAATATGTGTACATGCCTTCCCTTTTATATCAACACCTGACATGCTAGCTTGTCATACAAACAACTGACATCCGTTTTGCAGAATAATACTCCTAAAACGGACATATTACATAGCATGTAGCATTTCTACATTTTCCTAAGACTAAACTACATAGGTCTTTTTGTAGGGAAGCAATCGGTCCCGTTACCCGTTTAAAGTCCAAAAAGGCACTAAGCCCACCATCAGACATGGCTACAAGTGCCCAGCCTGATCCTACTCCTTTTTCCCGAGAGGAGTTTTAAGGACAAAGGAATCAGATAGCAGAATTGGTTGTCTTTTTAAAAGAACAAAGTAAAAATACTCAAGGTCAGACAATGCCTACTCAACCAGAGTCATTCACACCAAGGGGCAGTCAGGGTATTGGCAAAAAGATGGAAACCCAGATACCTGAACCTCATTACAATAAAGGAACCAACACAACCCCTGAAATCACAAAACTCAGGGATGATCGAGAAACTGGGGATATAAGAAAGAAAGTCCAACAAATGGAGGAAACCATCCTATCAATCAAAGGGACTGGAAACTATGGAAGTGTCACCTATTCAGATCTTTGCATATTCTCAGGGGCTCGATATCCTGACAAATTCAAAATCCCAGAGTTTGAAAAATGCAATGGGGCAGGCGATCCTTATACGCACCTAAAAGTGTACATTGGCGAACTGGGTTCTTATGCTGAAGATGAAAGCCTTAGAATGCAACTTTTTCAAAAGAGTCTCACCGGAGAGGCTAAAGCCTGGTATGCCCGACTTGATAATGCCAAAATCCATAACTAGGAAGAATTGGCCCACGCCTTTCTAAATCAGTATAGTTTTCAGTCACAAATGGCATCGGATCGATACCAAGAGACTAAAGTCAAAAAGCAAAGTACTAAATCTTTCCGAGAATATGCCCAAAGGTGGACACATCTAACAGCGCAAGTCATTCCATCAATGACGAAAATTGAGATGGTAATGACGTTTATTGATATCCAAGAGGCTCCTTACTATGAGAGGATCCTAGCGGGCATAGGAAAGCCATTCTTGGAAATGATCAAACACGGTGAAATGGCAGAGATGGCCTTG
This sequence comes from Panax notoginseng, assembly GCA_016801055.1. Taxonomy (NCBI): domain Eukaryota; kingdom Viridiplantae; phylum Streptophyta; class Magnoliopsida; order Apiales; family Araliaceae; genus Panax; species Panax notoginseng. The sequence goes on from CM029019.1 coordinate 129,211,134, forward strand.
AAGGTAAGCAAGATTAAAGACTTCACTGCCTTGGAAGCAGTCGCCAAGCATATACAGACTGACAAGTATGCGAGCGATCCCAAGGGTGTACCCGACAAAGGTATTGAAGATGTATCCCTTGTTGTACAGGGGCAAGCTAGGAGACCAACCTACAGTTCCCCCATTTGGAAAATGCAAGACAATCTGCCATCTCAACAACATGCTACATTAAACCAATGCCCAGATAGGAAAAGAAAATTTGAAAGAGCGAAAAATTGGGTGTTCACTCCACTTGGCGATTCCCTTGAAAATGTATTGGCGATATTAATGGATCACGAGAAAACTACCGAATTGGCCCCACCTCTGGAACCAGGGGAGCAAAAGATACAATCCAAGCCAAAGATGTGCTTACCACTCAGAGTCTCCAGAACACGATACACAAGATTGTTGGTCTTTAAAGCATAAAATTCAAAATCTGATCGAAAGTGGCAGTATTACGGTCCAATAACTTGATCAACAAAATGTCAGCACCAACCTTCCGTTGCAGCATGATACAGGGGAAGTAAACATGATCGGGTCAGGAAGTGCTAAAATATATCCAATTTGTAAGTGCATACAAAGGATTAAGGAATACCCCCAAAGGCACCAAACAAATGTCCTAAAGTGGGAAAACTCAGAGGAGGGTATGATAGTAATGCAAAAATTAGAGATGATCCAGAACCAAGTAAATCTGCTAGCTAAGCTGATAGTGCGCCAACATCAGGATACGAGGCTATTTTTCACTCAACTATCAGAAGGCCAAGAAAAGGGGGATGATAAAATTGCTAGAAGATCTCGCTAACAGAAAAATTGCTCAGGGGAATGCGATTTCCCAAAGAAGAAAGATCAAACAACCTCCCAAAGAGCCCGAAAATTCACCCCTCTGAGCAAATCAAATGAAGAAATGCTAAAATTTCTGATAAGCGGATGAAGGATTACTGAGTTGCTGCCTCCTATAAATCCCAAGATGAAGAGTTATGATTCCACCAAGATATGTCTCTACCATTCTAACTCACTTGGGCATACGACTGAGGAATGTTGGTCTTTGTGACATAAAATCCAAGATCTCATTGAAAATGGAGAGTTAGAGATAGAATTCCCCATTACCAAAAAAGGCAAAAAGGAAATAAAAAGCTTAATATGTCCCTTCGAGACAGACAGTTCAAAGTAGGTGAAGGCTATGAGCGACAATTCTGCCAGAACACAAGGTGGATTAATCCTAATGTAAGGCATGACAGAGGAGACAAAGGCATCCCCAAAGGAGATTCCTCTGCCAACATCAAACATCATGTGGTCCAAAGATAGCAACCACGTTCCTAATTTTATAACCTTGGATGATGCGGAAGAAATATTAATCCTTTCCAAAGAAGAAAACGCCAAGAAGGAAAGTTCCTTGCGAGAAATGCAACAATAGTTCGAGGGAGATTTCATGGTCGAATCATCTCAAACCCATGAAAAAGGCGAAGGAACAAATGAAGGAAAAGGTGGTGAGATTGTCGGGGAAGCCAACCTATTGAAGAATCTAGAGTTCATCCCATTTTGTGATGGGTCCAATTCAAGCGTCCCTGAGGAATGTACTGAATCAGGAAGCGATCAAGATATGGCTATAAGTGAAGATATTTAGAATCAAGAGGTAACCTCTATCGCGAGCCCTGAAGGCAACATAACCACTGACAACTGGACTATCATGCCTCAGCTAGCCAAGAAGATGCAGATCCAGAGGATACAGTTGTGAGTTCCAGGAGATGTTGGAACGATATCACTTTCTTTGCAGTGTGACATTTATTTTCCATGCACAAAAAAAATAAAAAAACAAAAACAAAAACAAAAAAAACAAACAAGAAAAAAAAAACAAAAACAAAAACAAAAATAAAAACATCCCTACACCATTCTCACCACTTACCACTTTGAACCTTTTCAAACCAACGTTGGAACTACGCAGATCTGATCTCCCCTCATCAATGGGAGTACGTAGGCAGCCATTTATGGTGCTGTCAAACCAAATAAAAACCCAAAAAATCCAAACAAACACATCTCAAACAAACACATCTCAAACTGTTCAGCTCATCAGTGGGAACTACGCAGACCTGATCTCCCCTCATCAATGGGAGTACGTAGGCAACCATCAGTGGTGCGGTCTGACCCTCAAAAAAAACATCCAAACCTAAACATCAATCCCAAGGACAACCTTCCAAGTTAGCGACCCATGTCGAGAAGACCCAGCAACACTTCAATGTCATTCCATCGAATTTGGCACAAATCCTAGAAAGGAAGAAACAACGATACACTAAGACAACCAGCAGCGAGGACCTTCAAAGAGTCGACACCCTCAATCACAAGTCTTCATCAAATCAGGGGAAAACCATCAAAGCCGATTGCACGAACAAGTCAGGGCGTCAAAACCCAAATCCACTACCTGTTCACCATCTGGTACAGAGGTAAAAGCCTCTTGCGATCTCAGTATCTTATCAGCCCAGCTGTCAAACCAACGATCCCAGACAATAAGAAAGACTGGGGCAATTTCAAGATTGGCGACAAACTGATATTGGGTCCCTTACAACAATATTAGGACAATCTCAAAAATAGCGGCAACTCAACACTGGGGCATGCACCAGTCAGCACCATCAGCATGGTCCATCATCATCAGAGCTTTCCTCATATCATCTCACTGGCAATTCAGATATTGTTCACTCGCGATTTGGTCAACAAAGAGAGTTTTTCATATGACTACCTGATATCAACATACGAAAGGACTGGGGCATTTCTCGATTCCAAGAAAGGGAAGGAGTTTAAGGCAGGATCAAGCTTCTCATCAAAAGAAAGGGGAGAACTCCTATCATGGCGATATCAGCTAGCCCCTACAGAAGAAGGGGGAAAATTCTCAAAAAAATAGGTTCTTAACTCAAAAGAAAAGGGCCAACGACAAAAGGTTTGGCGAATAAAATCTACACCATCAAACATGTTAACCTGCGTCAAATCCTCATAAGTTGAGGCCTCTACACTAAAGTTTAAATCTGGGCAGCGAAAGAACGAGTTGCACCTTCCAGGGATATCAGCGGCATTCAGGTCATCAGTTCAGCCGGGTTGCGAATCAAATGCTTAAGGAAATGGGGCACAAGCACCCAACAGCGAAAGGAAACTCTAAATCACCTCAAAATGGATGAGGTAAAATTCTACTCCAGATAATTTACAATATACATAAAAATAGGACAATAGACTCCTAAGGATAAATCTAGATCATCACATCATACATGACCTGCACATATGCAAATGCACTACATCAACGTACATCTCTATCAAACGTAACATCGGGCAGAGTCTGGTGAAGTAAACCTTTGAATATTACTTCAACGAAGGTATCGAAAGATCCGGTATTCAAAACCATTGGCATCAATTCAACGCAACATCAAGACAGTTCAGCGATGAAAGCTTTGTATACCATCGTTCAAGTGGGAACCAAAACATTTGGGCGATGTTAGCGTATTCAACTACCAGCAGAGTAGGATCCGTTGTCAAACTACCATCAGGGTAGGCACCATTGTAAACTACCAGTGTATACATCGAGAAGGTCCAGTGATTTCAGAACGTCATCCCCAGTAGAGATGTAGAAAACATCTCAATTTCTCTTCTTCAAACAGGCATCAGCGACACCGACAAAAAGCCAAACCGTTGTAGTCAACACCAGCATAGGCATCAATAATCACCGGTAAAGGTAAAGTGATTTGCAAAAACATTTTAACATCCATCATAACATTCATTACATTGCGATTTGCGATTTGCGATTTGCAATTTGCGGTATGCGAAATGCGATGTGCGATTTGCGAAGTGCGATTGGCCAAATGCGAAATGTGAAGTACGAAATGCGATGTGCGATTTGCAAAAACATTTTTAACATTCACCATGACATTCATTACATTATGATTTGCATCATTAAAAATACCTTATCATAACCTTGTCATATTTCAAGTGTCTACTAATCTTTATCATGTCCATTCTATTGCATTGTATGAACATGATAAAAAGGGGCATCTATAGACACTCAAAATTTTCTTTTCCTATTACTAACTATGCAGAAGGCCAAAAGCGTCTGTTTCACACTCCAGAGATGACCCTGGAGGACCACAATAACATTTCCAACCCCGGAGATAGCCTCAGGAGATCCAATTTTCAACCCCGAAGATAATCCCGAGAAATCAGTTTCTAACCTTGGAGATAACACCGGGAAAGTCTGTTTCAACCCCGGAGATAACCCCGGGAGATCAAGTTTAAATGCCCGGAGTCAACCCCGGATGGTCAAGCCAACCTCAGAGATAACCCTGAGGACATTCAGAGTTAACAAAATGACAATCTCAGAGATATCCCTGGGAAAAAATCGCTACAACTATGCGAAAACCAAAGATAACCCCGGGAAGGGAAAAATGGTCATTTTGTCAACTCAACTTCAAATCTAATACACTCATTTTAATTCAAATTACTTCAAAAGAAGTCCCTCAAGAACCATATCTTAACTTCGAAGCGTAAACTACAAAAAATAGCTTAACGGACTGCCTGACGGAGACACAGAAATGCTATTTCGGTCATGGACCCATCTTCCTGGAATCAAAAAAATGTCAATCGTATGTCATTGCATAGCTCTCGGAAAGAGCTTTCCAGAATGGTGTGGCACGCTTCCATTGGACTCCCGGATTGAAAGTTATGAAGGTTCGAGCGAATGGCGTATTGTCCGAGTGCACGTACTTCGAGACGGCGGGACCCCTGCTGCTACCGTAGGTAGACCTGCGACTCCCCCCTCTATAAATAAAGGGCTTGTGGTGGCCATATTTTCAAGAGAAAAGGCGAGGAAGCCCTGTCCAATTTGCTCTATACACACTATAAACTGAGTGCTTTCTCATTTTAAACACTTGTGAACTTATATATTGTTACATTTTTATCGGCGGGAGCCGAGTGTTCATCCATTTAAAGTCATTGAAGTCTTCTTTGGCAGTCCACTGTAAGCCTTCTTACACACTTTAAAGCCTTTCTCTTCATCTTTGCACACACCGTTCTTCACGTTGAGAGTCGTGTTGCGTGTGTATGCCCGGACTTCGGTCCGTGGCTTTTATTTTCCTTTGAATATATATATGGACTAACATTATCGAGTTATGCCTCGATTGAGCCTGGACTCACGTCCAGAGCGTTTATTTACTTTTATATATATACTTATATATAAACTGTGGTCGAACTTTGTTCGATGAGCTTGGATTTACATCTGGAGAGTTTACTAGCTTTTATATATATATATATATATATATATATATATATATATATAAGCGGTAAATGCACCGGATGTAAAATCTAGGCTCATATATATATATATATATATATATATATATATATATATATATATATATATATATATATATATATATATTACATTTCGTCCCGCCTGGAGTTTACTTCGTGGCGGTTGACCGTTTTAAATGCTTTCTTTACATTTCGTCCCGCCTGGAGTTTACTTCATGGCGGTTGACTGTTTTTATAGCTTTTTGTACATTTCATCCTGCTTGGAGTTTCCTCCGTGGCGGTTGATCGCTTTTACAGCTTTATTTACATTTCTGATCCCCCATGGAGGTGCTTCGTGGTGGTTGATCATATATATATATATATATATATATATATATATATATATATACCGAATTTATATATTTACATTTTCGATCCCCCATAGAGCTGCTTCGTGATGGTTGATCATGTCTGCATATATATATATATATATATATATATATATATATATATATATATATATATATATATATATATAATTTTTATATATATGTAACTGCTTATAGCTTTCATACAAACTGCGTCATCATGTGACCCTATAAATCATGTGATCACAGATTCAGTCTACTAAATCTATATTCGGTTTTTGTGATGGATATTTTCAGCTGTAAGCAGCTTGTAAATTTATTCACGGTGTTTGGATTTCCTCACATGGTTTTTATACCCATGAAGAGTTCGGCACAGCTTTGTAGATTATTTTCTCGAAGATACTTCACATCTCGAAAATAAAAGTAATCAAGCCAAACATTTAATAAAACAGAAGTGTAAAAGGTCTCAATTACTATTGAGCATCAGGGTTTGAAAAACCTCTTTTATAAAATTTCACTGCTATATCTTGTTTAAAACGGAATTTTTACATAAATTCAAACCCTGTGTATATAGGTGTGAACGAGGCCTCGCACTACTTCTAAATAAGCAGCACATTGACTCTCACACACACACATTCATATAACAGTTTCTTGAAAAGTGGCGGTCGCCGTGGCAACACGGATGTCGGGGGGTGCCTAACACCTTCCCTCCGCATAAGAAAATCCCCGGACCCTAATGAATCTCAGTTTCACAGACCCGTTTAGCAGTGTCACATCATTGGGTCAATGTGCAAACCTTTTCTTGATTGTGTTGGTACAACCAGTTAAAAAACCAACTGGCGACTCTTATAGTCTAATCGTCGACATATAAATGTCAGACCTTTTTTGCTTGTTTTTTTAAACAAATCTCATCTAACGTGAGAACACAAAAGAACAAGAATAGAAAAGGGACAAATAAAATCCCGACGTCGACAAAGGGATGTTATTTTCTTCGTAAATGATATTATTTTCTTCAATATCATTATACCAAAATATTGATATGAATTTTATTGTGGAATTTCTACCTTTTTGTGTCGGAGTTACTATTCACGTATACAGCACTATTCACATAAAAATAAAATTTTCTCTTCTTTATCCAAGATGTCTATTATGGTTACTATCTTTGATTGTATCCATATTTTGATCTTTATTTTTAAATTATGCTCCGCAATTGATTATTATGGAGTATTTTTTAACTTAGATAAACTGTAGTACGAATCCCTAATATTTGTTCTTTTGTCTCACTGGATTCGTTTTCTTTAAGATATTTTTTTCATCATCCTCAGTCCTAAATGATGATATTACTGAATATCTTTGGCCTGTAGTGTGACGCCCCCAAAATAGGTATACATCACCCATCTTGGGTCGCCAAATACATGATACAGAATACAAATACAAACTTAATTATACAACAAGAGCTGAGAGTTTTTACACAAATATTGTGTCATAGACAATATCCAAACTCAAATTCAATCCTCATTACATTTATTATCCTACTAAATAGTGAGGATTACTAAAACAGCCATCTCGGACCATCACTCCGTTCCCCGACTAGTCCCGACTATGTTCTCATTTCCTGAAGAGAATAATGAAAGCAAAAGGGTGAGCTCAACTAGCCTAGTAAGAAATATTATGACTAAGATAATGCAGATTAAGTTATCGTAAGCCTTCAACAATGTTAAACTGATAGAATAAAATAGACAACAAGTTTAACTGCAGCGGAACAAGCAATCCATTAGAAGAGTCAAGTAGAGCATGATATCTACTATCTTCTATGATTTAAAAAGTTTTTTATCAACTTTATCGCTGAGACTCAACTTAATAAATAAACCACATCATCGAATCATCCCTGCACTACGAGCCAAGGATATTCATGTAATCATCAATGGTCATGATTATACCGAATAATTCCTGGTCATAATCATAACAATGAACAGTCTATCTATGCACGTAAGCCAAAGATGACTTTCATCACAATATAAACATGAGGATGATGACAATGATATAAGCATTAAATTAAATGAAAGCAAATGATAAATTTTAAAGATTTATAATTTAATTTATCCAGAATTCAATAATGTCCAAATTGTCAACATGATACTGCTTTGTGGAGTAAAATTCAAGAATAGTATCCATATATTAAAAATATTTTTGACAGAAAAGAAATCAATTTTTTGGGTAAATAGTAACTAGGTGAATAGTATTCTGTGAATAGTACTTCGTGAATAGTAACTCGGTATGAAAAGTATCCCAAATACCCGAGTGATTAATATTTGAGTGAATAGTAATTGGGTGAATAGTAACCCATGAATAGTAACTCGTGAATAGTACTCCGGCATGAAAAGTGCCCCGAATACCTGAGTGAATAATATTATAGTGAATAGTAATCGGGTGAATAGTAACCCGTGAATAGTAACCCGGGTGAAAATATTAATATTTAATAAAAAAAAGTTCAGATCAATATTCCAATGAAACGATACTGGATGAAGCACAAAACTCAAGGATATTCCACTAATTTCTAGGATTATAGAAGTAATACTTCCCATAGTAAGTTTATATTTAAGAATATGAAAAGAATTAACATACGAAAACTGTAAATGGATTTTCACCTGTCATACGGTACGTAATCCGCGTAGATAGGTTATTCCGACATATTAAAGGATGAATACGAAAAATAGTATTCCTTATGAATACAAAAAAAAATAATACCCCTTACCTTAGTAGAAGACTGGATACTGCAATAGTGAAGTAGCAGAATACTTTTCTTCTTGCTCTCTATAGTTTCTCTATCTATAGTGTCTCTTGTGAATCTCAGTGAATTGGTGAGAATGAAAGAAGAATTAAGCTTCTATTTATAGGAGAATGGACTAAATAGTAACTTATTCACGAACGGTCCAAATTGATTTACTGTTAGAACGAACGGTCCATATTGATTACAATTAAAACCACAATCGACGGTTCAGATTGATTTACTTTTAAAACCACCATCGACGGTCCAGATTGATTACTTTTAAAACCACCATCAATGGTCCAGATTGATTTACTATTAAAACCACCACTGACGGTCCAGATTGATTTACTATTAAAACCACCACCGACGGTCCAGATTGATGTACTATTAAAATCACCACCAATGGTTCAAATTGATTTAGCTTATTACACTTTGGTACCCCTAAAGTTTTCCAAGTCTGCATTATTCCCCTCTAACTTTTGTAATTCACTTATCTTCAATAAACACATTCTTAATACTTCAACAATTATTCATCATTAATATTATAACTCACAATATTTTGCAACCAGATCATTCCCAGGAAAGAGAGGGCTTTTCGATAAGGATTTCTCCCTATTGGCGCGCAATTAGATGACCAAACCTCTCCTCGACAGAACTTTCTAGACATCGTCAATATTACAAATAATAATATGAATAACTTTGTTGTCTCAATTATTGATTTAATAATATAAAATATTATGCAGATGATAATGTGACAATAATTGAATCAAATAACGTGAGATACTATGCAATAATTATTGTAACAATAATTAAGTAAACTGAGTGGCTTCTTATGTAAGCATCAAAAATTAATATCGTGTGCTACTATGCAACCACGCGTATTACTGTATTTTTATCACTGGGTATCTCAACAGTTTAATGGTAAAACTTTCGCCGTTATTTTTTAAAAAAGATATTTCTGTAGTTTTCTATATACGACAATACTTCAGTTGTGGGGTCCACCAATGATTGTGTCGTCGTACGAATATTCCCTGTTAAAACAAATATTCCCCGACACAATGAATGTTTTATATCAACTTACTTACTTTGCAAAATTTTCAAATATCACCCTTAACTTTAACCTTTTATCAATTTAACCATTTACTAAATAGAAAAATAATTATAAGAAAATTGAATACTTTCATTTCATATAATTCAGGGTCTTACTACCTCCCCTCCTTATAAAATTTTATCCTCGAAATTAGTGTACGTACCTGGTATGACGAAAGGTGAGGATACTTTAATTTCATTTAAGATTCTAACTCCCATGTCATTTCCTCAACATCGTGGTTTCTCCACAAAACTTTAACTTGAGGTATAATCTTGGAGCGTAGAATATGTTCCTTCTTATCATAGATTTTAATAGGTACCTCTTTATACGTTAAATCTTTCGCTATTTCGTCCGGTTCTAACTCAATAATGTGGTTCGGGTCTTCCACATATTTACGTAACATAGATATGTGAAAAACGTTATAAACACGAGACATACTTGGCGGTAAGGCGAGTCTATAAGCCACAGTTCCTACTCGATCTAGGATTTCGAATGGCCCAATGAATTGAGGATTGAGCTTTCCTCTCTTTCCAAATCTCGTAACTCCCTTCCATGGAGCAACACGTAACAACACATGTTCTCCAACATTGAATTCCATGTCCTTCCGATGAAGATCAACAAAACTCTTTTGTCGATCTTGTGAGGTTTTTATATGTTGCCGGATCATTTAAATCTTTTTCATGGTCATGCGTACCAGTTTCGGTCCTAACAACGTTGCTTCACCCACCTCGTCCCAGCATACTGGAGAACGACACTTTCTTTCATACAACGCCTCAAATGGAGCCATGTCGATACTTGCTTGATAACTGTTGTTGTAGGAGAATTCCACTAATGGCAAGAACTTGTCTCAACTTCCTTTGAAATCAAGGACACAAAGTCTTAATAAATCCTCAAGAGTTTGAATAGTCCTCTCCGACTACCCATCTGTTTGATGATGATATGCTGAACTAAATCGTAAATATGTGCCCATAACTTTTTGTAAACTAACCCAAAATTGTGAAGTGAATCTTGGGTCTCGATCAGAAACTATGGATACTGGTATGCCATGCAGTCTTATAATCTCATTTATGTACATACGAGCAAGACGTTCAAGTAAATAAGTTTCTCGTATAGGTATGAAATGAGCAGACTTAGTCAATCTATTAATAATGACCCAAATCGCATCAATGCCTTGAGAAACCTTGGGAAGGCCAGTAACAAAATCTATGGTAATGTGCTCCCACTTCCATTCTGGAATTTCAAGTGGTTGCAATAGACCTTTTGGCACTTGATGCTCCGCCTTGACTCGTTGACAAGTTAGACACCTTGAGATAAACTCCGCTACCTCTCTCTTCATATTGCTTCACCAAAATATATGCCGAAGATCATGATACATTTTGGTACTCCCAGGATGGATTGCAAATGGTGTGTTGTGCGCCTCCATCATGATCTTATACTTTAAATCATGGTCGTTTGGAACATAAAGTCTGGAGTTGACTCAAAGTATTTCTTTTTCATCGATTCTTGCTTCTAGAACTGCACCTTCTTGTACTTTCTTCTTCATACGCATCAACTCCAAGTCTGTAGCTTGAACAGCTTTAACTTTATCAATTAAAATCGGTTCTACTCATATATTTGCCATCATTATGTAGGTCTCTAGAGTCTTTAACTCTACCTCCATCCTTTGCAAGTCATACAAAATGGGTCTTTGCGTTGATAATATCGCACTCGTACCCGCATATGATCTTCTACTCAATGCGTCAGCTACTATGTTTGCTTTTCCAGGATAGTATTGAATGGTATGATTATAATCTTTCAACAGCTCGAGCCAACGTCGTTGCCGTATGTTCAGTTCCTTTTGAGTGAAGAAATATTTGAGGCTTTTATGATCCGTATAGATCTCCACCTTCTCTCCATACAGGTAATGCCTCCAAATCTTAAGTGCAAAAACGACAGCTGCCAACTCTAGATCATGAGTAAGATAATTCCTCTCATATTCTTTGAGTTGTCGAGAGGTATATGCTATGACTTTCCCATGTTGCATGAGAACACATCCTAACCCTTTGCCTGAAGCATCACTGTAGATAACAAATCCCTCTGAGCCAGATGGTATTGTCAGAACAGGTGCTGAAATGAGTCTCCTCTTAAGTTCTTGAAAACTCTTGTCATATTCCTCGCTCCAACTGAATTTTGTATCTTTTCGAGTCAGCTGAGTTAATGGAGTTGCGATTTGAGAAAATCTTTCCACGAATCTCCGATAATAACCAGCTATGCCGAGAAAGGTATGTACTTCGGTCACTGACTTGGGTTGCTCCCAGCTTTGAATTACTTCAATCTTTGCCGGGTTAACAGATATTTCATGATTTGATATCACGTGCCCAAGGAATGCTACTTCCTCAAGCCAAAACTCGCACTTCTTTAACTTGGCATAAAGCTTGTTTTCACGAAGCTTTTAGAGTATTAGCCTCAAGTGTTGCTCGTGATTTTTATGGGTTTTGGAATATATGAGGATGTCGTCAATAAAGACGACTACAAAATGATCCAAATATTCCTTGAATAATCGGTTCATCATATCCATGAAGGCAACAAGAGCATTAGTCAATCCAAAAGATATGACTAGGAATTTATAATGCCCGTACCGAGTTCTGAAAGCAGTCTTTGGGATGTCATCAGTTTTAATCTTTAACTGATGATATCCGAAACGAAGATCGATCTTTGAAAAGAATTTGGCGCCTTGCAACTGGTCAAACAGGTCATCAATGCGAGGCAACGGGTACCTATTTTTGATGGTGACATGATTCAACTCTCGATAATCAATACAAAGTCGCATACTCCCATCTTTCTTCTTTACGAATAGAACAGGAGCACCCCAAGGAGACGTACTAGGATGAATGAAACCGATGCCTAACAATTCTTGCAGTTGGGTCTTTAACTCCTGAAGTTCAATAGGAGTCATTCGATATGGGGTTTTGGAAATGGATTTTATACCGGGTTCAAGGTTGATACAAAATTGGGGTAGGCCAGGAAGTTCTTCAGGGAATACGTCAAGAAATTTATTAACAATGGAAATATCATTCAAATCTGACGTATTTTTATTTAAATCTGTGACATGGGTTAAGAAAGCTTGACATCCGTTTTTTAATAAACGAATAGCTTTATGGTTTGATATGACAGTGATTGACTTTAGTGGTTTGGTCGATTGAATTCGCATAATAGGTTGATTAGGAATATGAAAGCTAACAACCTTACGAAAACAATCAATTTTTGAATGATGAGTAGTTAACCGATCAATCCCTAAAATCACATCAAATGCAAGTATTTTTAAGAAAATAAAATCGACAGGTAACGTGCGGTTATCAATTTGAATTAAACAAGTCTTATAAACAGTGGATATAATAAAGGTTTCCCCCAACAGAGTTTCAACCGATAAGTCAAAGTCTAATTTCTCCGGAGTCAAATTTAAATGTTGAGCGCAAGTAAGAGAAATAAAAGAATGGGTAGAACTGGTATCAAATAAGGTATAAGCTTCACAAGAGTTTATGATTAGCTTACCCGTGATCACCTCGTTCGGATTCCTCGCTTTTTAGGAGGTTACGAAAAATGGTCTCCCTTGAACTACCAGTTTTGTCTTATCTAGGACGGCCTTTAATGCCTCCATCCCAGCTGGACTTGACTTTGGTGCACGATAAAATCGGGCTAGGTGACCTTCTCTTCCATAATTGTAACATGCTTTGGACTACTGCGTACAGTTTGGACTAATGTGTCCCTCCCCTCCGTATTTATAACATACGACCGACGGTCATTCTTCTTCCTTAACAACAGGTTTTGGTGCTGACGTCTTTCCATCATTATTGAATCTCCTCTTCTTGAAATTTCCACTTCTATTATCTTAGCCATGATTACCACCGGAGTGGTTACCATTTCTGGTATGTTGATTCCCTCCACGTTTGTTGTCACTGCTTCTATGACTGCTACCACTGGTATTATCGACTTGTCGGCTTCTCTCTCTTAATTGGGTCGACTCATTATCGCGCTCTAATAACTGAGCCCTATTTATAACATCTGAATACAAACACAGTTTGTGAAAAATTAGGTATTGACATATCCCGGGTTTCAAACCTCTTAGAAACATCCGCGTCATTCTCTCCTCATATCAACTAAGTGGGATGCAAACTGGGACAACTCGGTAAACTTGGCTTCGTACTGCGACACAGTCATGTTGTTTTGCTCCAGTTTAATGAACTTTACCTCTTTCATGTGACGAATACTTTCGGGAAAGTACTTGTCGTTGAACAGTTTTTGGAACTTCTCCCAAGTCATCTTCAGTGCGGCAGGTTGAGTACGCTTTATAGATTCCCACCAGTAATCTGCCTCTCCTCGCAACATGAATGTGGAAAAGGGAACCTTTTGATCCTTGGAGCATCCCAAGACATCAAATATCTTGGTGATCTACTTTATCCACGTCTCCGCCTTAAGTGGTTTTGGCTCTCCAGTGGTCCCAGCTCCTTGAACTGCTTAGCGGTAACTATCCGAGAGTTTCCATTGTTTCCACCTGTATTTTGGATAGGAGCCGCTCTCGCCTGATATTGCATGAATTGCATAAAGCTTCTGAACATCCCATCGTTCATCATTTGATCAGTGTTGTTATTTACCTGAGGATTATTTTCTTCCTGTTGCACAATATCCTTGGTATTGATCGTTGGTGACTCAACGGTCTCATGTGCTTCATTGTCGATCTCAACATTTTTAGATGCCATTTTAAAACACTGCCACGAAATAAGGGTTAATTGACATATCACATATTATCCCTATACTCTGACCGACCAATTAAATACCAAATAAACTTAGGTAGGTCATACTAGCGAAGGAATTCCCCGTCTCTCCCCTCCTAGTTCTTGTCTCACATCTCAGTCAGGGATCATATCCCTAAGCTTTGATACCAACTGTGACGGCCCCAAAATAGGTATACATCACCTATCTTGGGTCGTCAAATACATGGTACAGAATAAAAATACAAACTTAATTATACAACAAGAGCTAAGAGTTTTTACATGAATATTGTGTCATAGACAATATCCAAACTCAAATTCAATCCTCATTACATTTATTATCACACTAAATAGTGAGGATTACTAAAACAGCCATCTCAGACCATCACTCCGTTCCCCAACTAGCCCCGGCTATGTTCTCATTTCCTGAAGAGAATAATGAAAGCAAAACAACTGATAGAATATTATGACTAAGATAATGCAGGATAAGTTATCATTAGCCTTCAACAATGTTAAACTGATAGAATATAATAGACAACAAGATTAACTGCAGTGAAACAAGCAATCCATTAAAAAAGTTAAGTAGAGCATGATATCTACTATCTTCTATGATTTAAAAAGTTTTTCATCTGCTTTATCGCTGAGACTCAGCTTAATAAATAAATTACATCATCGAATTATCCCTACACTACGGGCCAAGGATATTCATATAATCATCAATGGTCATGATTGTACCGAATAATCCCTAGTCATAATCATACCAGTCAACAGTCCATCTATGCACGCAATCCAAAGATGACTTTCATCACAATATAAACATGAGGATGATGACAATGATATAAGCATTCAATTAAATGAAAGCAAAGGATAAATTTTAAAAATTTATAATTTAATTTATCCAGAATTCAATAATGTTCAAATTGTCAACATGATACTGCTTTGTGGAGTAAAATTCAAGAATAATATCCATGTATTAAAAATATTTTGGACACAAAAGAAATCAATTTTTCGGGTGAATAGTACCCCGTGAATAGTACTTCGTGAATAGTAATCCGGCATAAAAAGTATCCCAAATACCCGAGTGATTAATATTTGAGTGAATGGTAATTGGATGAATAGTAACTCATGAATAGTACTCCGGTATGAAAAGTGTCCCGAATACCCAAGTGAATAATATTATAGTGAATTGTAATCGGGTGAATAGTAACTCGTGAATAGTAACCCGGGTGAAAATATTGATATTTAATAAGAAAGTTCAGATCAATATTCCAATGAAACGATACTGGGTGAAGTACAAAACTCAAGGATATTCCACTAATTTCTAGGATTATAGAAGTAATACTTACCATAGTAAGTTTAGATTTAAGAATATGAAAAGAATTAACATACGAAAACTGTAAATAGATTTTCACCTGTCATACGGTACGTAATCCACGTAGACAGGTTATTTCGACATATTAAAGGATGAATATGAAAAATAGTATTCCTTATGAATACGAAAGAAATAATACCCCTTACCTTAGTAGAAGACTGGATACTGCAATAGTGAAGTAGCAGAATACTCTTCTTCTTGCTCTCTATAGTTTCTCTCCCTATAGTGTCTCTTGTGAATCTCATTGAATTGGTGAGAATGAAAGAAGAATTAAGCTTCTATTTATAGGAGAATGGACTAAATAATAACTTATTCACGAACGATCCAGATTGATTTACTATTAGAACGGACGGTCCATATTGATTACTATTAAAACCACAACCAACGGTCCAGACTGATTTACTTTTAAAACCACCACCGACGGTCCAGATTGATTACTTTTAAAACCACCACCGACGGTCCAGATTGATTACTTTTAAAACCACTATCAACGGTCCAGATTGATTTACTATTAAAACCACCACTGACGGTCCAGATTGATTTACTATTAAAATCACTACCGACGGTCCAGATTGATTTACTATTAAAGCCACCATCAATGGTCTAGATTGATTTACTATTAAAACCACCACCAATGGTTCAGATTGATTTAACTTATTACACTTTGGTACCCCTAAAGTTTTCCAAGTTTGCATTTTTCCCCTCTAACTTTTGTAATTCACTTATCTTCAATAAACACATTCTTAATACTTCAACAATTATTCATCATTAATATTATAACTCACAATAAGGATTTTCGATAATTATTCATCATCAGGAAAGATGGTGCTTTTCGATAAGGATTTCTCCCTATTGGCGCGCAATTAAGTGACCAAACCTCTCCTAGACAAAATATTTTAGACATCGTCAATATTGCAAATAATAATATGAATAACTTTGTTGTCTCAATTATTGATTTAGTAATATAAAATATTATGCAGATGATAATGTGACGATAATTGAATCAAATAACGTGAGATACTATGCAACAATTACTGTAATAATAATTGAGTAAACTGAGTGGCTTCTTACGTAAGCATCAAAAATCAATATCGTGTGCTACTATGCAACCACGCGTATTATTGTATTTTTACCACTGGGTATCTCAACAGTTTTATGGTAAAACTTTCGCCGTTATTTTTATGAAAAGATATTTCTGTCGTTTTCTATCTATGACAATACTTTCGTTATGGGATCCACCAATGATTGTGTTGTCGTACGAATATTCTTTGTTAAAACAAATATTCCCCGACCAATCGAATATTCCCCGACACTATGAATATTTTATATCAACTTGCTTACTTTGTAAAATTTTCAAATATCACCCTTAACTTTAACCTTTTATCAATTTAACCATTTATTAAATAGAATAATAATTATAAGAATATTAGATACTTTCATTTCATATAATTCGGGATCTTACATGTAGTGCAAAGATGAATGATTAATTGATGAATATCTTTGGCCCGTAGTGCAAAGATGAACAGGTGTTGAGATGAATATGACCAATTGGTGATACAAATGAATATCTTTGGCCTGTAGTACAAAGATGAATTTTTGATTCAAGATGTATATTGATTGATGTTACAGGGATAAAATATTGATGATGGACTTTTAAATCTTAGAAGATAGTAGAATACATTCTCTACTTGACTCTTCTAATGGATTGTTGTTTTCACTGCAGTTGTTGATCTAAAACTTGTTGTCTATTATATTCTATCAGATTTTTCCCTATTGAAGACTAATGATAATTTGTTGTATATTAACTTAGTCATAATATTCTTTACTGGGCTGGTTGAGCTCACCTTTTTCCTTTTTGTTCCATTTTTCTCAGAAGGCGAGAATATAGCGGGAACTAGTCGGGGTGTGGAGTAATGTTTCCAGTCAGCTGTGTTAGCAGTCCTCACTATTCTATAAAAAAGTGTGATAATAATTGTAATAAGGACTCCTTTGGAGTTTGAATACTGTCTATTAGACAATATTTGTATTTAAACTCACAGTATATGTGTTGTCGTATTTTGCACGACAATTGTATTAATGAAGTTATATGTTTCTGTACTATGTATTTGGCGACTCATAATGGGTGATGTATACTTATTTTGGGGGCGTTACAATTTCTCCTCATCGTGGGCAACGAAAGTTTTTTTGTTGCTATATTTCGTTGCCTAATATAGACCACATTCATTGGCAACAATTTTTATTATTATTATTATTATTATTATTATTATTATTATTATTATTATTATTATTATTATTATTATTATTATTATTATTATTATTATTATTATTATTAAATACGTATGAATTGTAAATTCAACATACCTTGCATTCTTAGTTTGTTTGTCATGGAATTTTAAGATTTGGAAACCAATTGAGTTGAAAACTCTACGACTTGTATTGTGAACTTTTGAACAACTATAATAGGATGCTTTATACCTCTAGAGATAACTGACATATTCGCATATCTAGTTAGACACGTTATAAAACATGCAAGCATGCGTAGAAAGAAGTTGTTTGGCAATGTTGTGTGATTGAATGAATACTATGGTTAGTAGTTGATATAATGAGCTCTTTTAACTTTGTAAAATGGAAATTTATGAGTAAATTTAACAAGGGGCCAAACCTAGTTTAAAGGTTCTTTAAAATGTATTTGTGAAACAACTTAAACTAGAATACGTGAAGTGATATTTCACGATTACAAATAAAAGATGAGCATATGGTACTAAAGATTTTCAAAAGTAAGGACAATGTGAACTATATATCTCTGAGTTTGACTGTGTATAGCCTACATGAGCTTAGATATGTGTGATAAATGTATGTGGATATGTATGTCAAGGTGTGTGTGACTAATGAATACCTATACATGCATAAATAGGATAATATAGTTCCTTGAGGTGATTTTATGCTATAAGTGGTAATCAATGCAAAAGGCAAGTATCCTAACCTATGTATTTACTTTATGCAAGGAATCTATGATTACGCAAGTTTTCTAACTTACACGACTTTGAATATTGTGCAAGTATCCTAACCTATGCATTTACTTTATGCAAGGAATCTATGATTACGCAAGTTTTCTAACTTACACAACTTTGAATATTGTGTAAGTATCTAGCCTTAAACTTCCTACGTTATTGCAAGTTTCCTAACTTCATTCTTATAATTGAATGCAAGTATTTAGATCATATTTCTTATTGTGAAACTCTGAATTATTGTTCTATCAAACATACTTATATTGAAAAAATATCTACATTCGTATGATTATGATTCCTAGTTGGGAGTTGAATATTATATCTTGATTCATGTTGCAAGAATTGAACTCAATGTTCTAAAAGGTTGTCTAAGCTATTCAATTTCGCTAGACAAAAGATCATGTGTTAGAAAGCTATCCAAACTAATTGACTTGGTGCGGACTCTTATAAATCTATTGAGATGAACAGCCCTCTAAAAAGGAGAAATTTTATATTGTCGGGGAATCGACGTGCACGCATGAGTATGATTAAATGTTATGCATAACGTAGGGTACGTTAGGCATATCACCTATTGTACTCATTTATATTGAATTTGCAGTATAATACTGTTAATTCTAGTAAGAGTTCTTAGTCCTTAGTGACTGCTCAGTGCTCATTCTTATTGAACCTTGAAAATGAATAAACTCTGAAATTTTGCTGATATCCTTTAGTCTATAGCGACACTTATTGAACACTCTTGATACTTCTTGATATCCTTGAACTATCAATTACCGTTATACCTTTGAAGATTCAAACGTTATAACTGCTTATTCTTATTGCTATATTACTTGCTGGGCAAACTTGTTGCTCATTCTTGCTTCCCTAAAAACATTATAGTTAAGGCAGAGCAAGGCGGTACATCGGGAAAGGACAAAGGAAAGGGAAAGGCTACAGAATAGCTTAGTCCTTTAAGTGTAGAAGTATTATTATTATTATTATTATTATTATTATTATTATTATTATTATTATTATTATTATTATTATTATAATGATGTATTAAGGATGATTAAATTATGTTTAAGTGTAATCACCGGATTGTTGTAGTAACAGTTACAGTACCTTGGGACGCGAATATTTATATTATATCAATATAAATTATTCTATTATTTTCGTTGTTGATGATTTTAGTATGATATTAGAATTAGCACGTGACGAACCAAATTTGAGATATGAGTGTCTGAATTTGGGGGCGTCACAAGTTGGTATCAGAGCATTAGGTTATAAACCTTAGGAACGAGAATCCTTAGACTATAACTTAGGAGAACTTAGAAGATAGAGAGGGATGAAACTCATGTAGAGTTTCCCTAGGAAGAGACTTAGTGTGTTATGAAATATGATTTAATTATATATAATGAACTTATGTTATTTAACATTCTAATGGAGTTGTTGGTTATTTTGTCTTATGTTGGTGATTATAGGATGACTGACATGGGAGGACCTAGCCGAGTAGTAGAGGAGGAGCCAGGTGACATACACATGGTATATGAGGCACCATTGATAGCGGAGCCTATATCAGCAGTAGCCCCTATCGATGATGATGATGATGAGGAGGAGGAGATAGAGCCATTACCCGAGGAGTCTAGTCTAGAGGAGGAGCCTATGGAGGAGGAGCCTGAGCCCATAGAGGACTCCGACAAGGCTACTTTCATGGATCGGATGTTGGGGGAGTATGAGGAGCAGATTTTGGAGTTAGGATGTAGAGTTGAGGAGTTAGAGGCTGAGGCTAGAGAAAGGGAGTCCAAGTTCCAAAAACTGAGGGACTAGGACCATCAGGGAAAGTTAGTGATGAAAAGATGGAGGTGGAGATTGCTCACCTTAAGGAGGCAGGAATCCAGATGGGGACCTTGTTTCACAGGTCGGTGGCTAGGAATGTAGAGCTGGCAGGGAAGTTAGAAGAGATGGAGCAGAGAGATTTGAGCTAGAGGACAGAGAAGGAAGCTCTCCGTACTCAGTTAGAGATGGAAGTAATGGATATGATCCATTTTAAAGAGAAGTGGGAAGGAGCTAATGATAGGGCTAACGATCTAGAAGATGAGGTGAGGTGCGGGCTATGCTCTGCACACGGCCATGGATTGGCTGATTGATGGCATAAATCACTACCCGACCGAGCAGGGACAAACCCAACACACCATAAGCTGAGATTTGGTGGCGCACATCACCCAGAGGGAGTACTAGAGCACTGTGGAGCGCAGAATGTTAGATTAAGTCTAGGCATTAGAAGTTAGTAGTGTAGTATTTTATTTTGTGATGTATAATCTGTTGTTGTAATCTTAGTCTTTTGTGTAAGATATGAGATAGTTGTAAACCCCAAACTTTTGAAAATGTTAGTGGGGTAGTATGTTAGTGTTGTCCCCGTCTTTTCTGATTTTAGGGGATATGTTGTGTCATTTATAGAAGTATGCTAGAGATAATCATGTAATGTAACGATTTGGCATATGAATATAAATGATCTTAATTCAGAAATGTGTTATAAAATTTTATTCCTTTTCATTTGAGAAATGTTTAAGTAATATTGTGAGACCCCAGATTTTATGAATAAATATTTAATTTTTCTCGAAATAATTTTTTTTTATATTATGGTGTGGATTTGATATAATAGTTATGGGTAGTATTTATAAATTTTGCAACGTATGCAAGTTGTCATATTATATTCGATTGGTCGGGGAATATTCTTTTTGTCGGGGAATATCCGTACGACGGTACAATCATTGGTGGACCCCACAACAGAATTATTGTCGGATTGAGAAAACGACAAAAATACTTTATGAAAATAACGGCGGAAGTTTTACCATTGTTACTGTTGAACTACTCGATAGTAAAAGTACAGTAATACGTGTGGTTGCATAGTAGCACACGGTATTGATTATTGATGCTTACGTGAGAAGTCACTCAATTTTGCTCATTATATGGACCCCCTATTTTGCCCATTTTTCAAAATAATTGGTAAAAAATTATTTTATATAATAAAGGTGGGGCCCACATGTGGGGACCACATATGGGGCCCACATGTGATGTATGAAATCTGAAAATAGGGGTGAGAGGAAATTACGTAAAGGGGAGATAAAATATTTTATATATATATATATATATATATATATTATATAATGTTAGTGGAGGATGATGGAAAAGGTGGAGTGTATTATATATATATATATATAATGTGTGTGTGTGTAAGAGAATGTGTTATATATATATAATGATGACAGGTGGGGACCATATGTTGGTGGAAGTTTGAAAATGTGGGTGAGTGGGTTGTGGTGGAGGATGATGGAATATATATATATATATATATATATATATATATATATATATATATATATATATATATATATATATATATATGACATGATTTGATAAAGATGGGAGAATGAAAGGATTGTTTTAGGTGGGAGGAATTCCACCCGTATATTGGGTGGAATGTGGGATTGGTGGAGTAGTATATAAATATATATATTATATTATATATTATATGATGATTGAAGTTGGTGGGGGAGGAAAACATATAATGGAGTGTTATATGTATTATTATTGTATAAGGTTTGAAATTTTAGCAGAAACAAATGATGTGGGTTCACGGGGATTTTCACCCGTGATATTTTTTCTTCGCATGTAATATATATATAATATATATATATTATATTTTATTTAAAAGATTTTTCTTTAAATATGGACCGTCAGATTAAAGTAATCATTCTGGACCGTTCATGGATTAGTTACTATGCATTCCATTTTCCTATAAATAGAAGCTCATTCCTTCATTATTTTCTTACGAATTCATTCAAGCTATAGAGAGAGAAAGTATAGAGAGAATAAGAGAGAGAATAAAAGTATTCTGCTACATCACTTTTCTAATATCCAGTTCTTTTAAGGTAGGGAATATTATTTCTTTTATATTCATGAAGAGAACTTCTATTATTCCATTTGTTATTATTCTGTTGGAATAACCAGTATACGCGGTCTACCCTATACTTGGTGACATTCTTCTATTATTCTGTTGGAACATCCTGTCTGTGTGTTTTACACCGGACCTGGTTCCGTTTTTATTATTATTCTGTTGGAACATCCTGTCTGTGTGTTTTACACCGGACCTGGTTCCGTCTTGTTATTATTCTGTTGGAACATCCTGTCTGTGTGTTTTACACCGGACCTGGTTCCATTATTTATTATTCTGTCGGAATATCCTGTCTGTGCGTTTACGCCGGACCTGGTTCCATTATTTATTATTCTGTTGGAATAACCTGTCTGTGCGGTCTATCGCATGCATGGTGATTTCTTTTGTTATTCCATTCTTTATTATACTCAGTTGGTTAAGTTTTGACTTCTATACTCCATGAAATTTGTGGAATATCCTTGATAGTTGCGTTTCATCCAGTATCTTTTCAAGAAAATATTCTTCTAAGCGTTCTTGAATTTTACTCCACAATGCAGTATCATGTTGACAATTTGGACGTTGTTAATTCCTGGATAAATTAATTCTTGAACTTGTTTTATTGAATTCTTATATCATTGTCATCATCCTCATGTTTATAAAATATTGAAAGTCATCTGTGGCATGTAGTGCATAGATGGACTTGGTATGATTATGACCAGGGAATATTCGGTATAATCATGACCGTAATGTTACAAATGATGTGGTAAAAGTCCTCATTGGCCCGTAGTGCATTGATGGACAGTTGTTGGCATGATCATGACCATTAATGAATATACGAATATCCTTGGCCGTAGTGCAGGGGTGATTCGATGATGTGAATTATTTTATTAAGCTGAGTCTCAGCGATCACAGTGTTGGAAAATCTTTTAAATCATAAAAGATAGTAGAGTTTATTTTCTACTTGACTCTTTTAATGGATTGCTTGTTCCGCTGCAGTTAAACTTGATGTCTATTATATTTTATCAGTTTAACATTGTTGAAGGCTAATGATAATTTATTCTGCATTATCTTAGTCATGATATTTCTTACTGGGCTAGTTGAGCTCACCCTTTCTTTCACTGTTCTCTTCAGGAAATGAGAACGTAGCTGGGGCAAGTCGGGGAACGGAGTGATGGTCCGAATGATAGTATTAGTTAGTAGTCCTCACTATTCTATGTAATGGTGTGTTAATAAATGTAATGAGGACTCCTTTTGAGTATGAATACTTTCTAGAAGATAATATTTGTATTCAAACTCACAGTTTATGTTTTGTCGTATTGTACACGACAGTTGTATTAGTAAGTTGTATTTGTATTATGTACTTTGTATCTGACGACCCAAGATGGGTGATGTATACCTAATTTTGGGGGCGTCACAGTTGGTATCAGAGCTTAGTGATATGATCCCTGGCTAAGATGTGAGAATAGAACTAGGAGGGGAGAGACGGGGAATTCCTTCGCTAGTATGACCTACCTAAGTTTATTTGCATGGTATTTAATTGGTCGGTCATAATATAAGGATAATATATGACATATCAATTAACTTTTATTTTGTGGCAGTATCTGAAAATGGCATCTGAGAATGTTGAGAATAGCAATGAAACCCAGGCGATTATTGATTCACCACATATCAATAATCAGGATAATGTTCATCAGGAAGGTGACAATCCTCATGCAAACAACAACACTGACCAGATGATGAATGATGCAATGTTTAGAGGTTTTATGCAATTCATGCAACAACAGGTGAAAGCGGCTCCTGTCCACAACGTAGGTGGAAATACTGAAAACTCTCAGGCGGTCACCGCTAAGCAGTTTAAGGAGCTGGGACCACCGGAGTTTAAGGGAGAACCCAAACCACTTGTAGCTGAAACATGGGTAAAGCAGATCACCAAGATATTTGATGTCTTGGGTTGCTCCGAGGAGCAAAAGGTTCCCTTTGCCGCCTTTATGTTGCGAGGAGAGGCAGATTACTGGTGGGAATCGATAAAGCGTACTCAACCTGCCGCACTGAAGATGTCCTGGGAGAAGTTCCAAGAGCTGTTTAACGACAAATATTTTCCCGAGAGTATTCGTCACATGAAGGAGGTGGAGTTCATCAAATTGGAGCAGAATAATATGACCGTGTCGCAGTACGAGGCAAAATTTGCGGAGTTATCCCGGTTTGCGTCCCACCTGGTGGATAATGAAGAAAGAATGACGCGGATGTTTTTAAGAGGTTTGAAGCCGGAGATACGTCAACATCTTGTTTCTCATAAATTGTGTTTGTATTCAGATGTTGTAAATAGGGCTCAGTTGGTGGAGCGCGATAACGAGACAACGCAGCCAAAAGAGAGCAGCCGGCAAAATGATAATACTAGTGAAAGCAGTCATCGAAGCGGTGACAACAAGCGTGGAGGGAATCAACAGGCCAGAAATGGTAACCACTTCGGTGGTAATCAGGGCCAAAATAATAAGAATGGGCATTTCAAGAAGAGGAGATTCAACAATGATGGAAAGACGTCAGCACCAGCACCTGTCGTTAAGGAAGGAGAACGATCACCTATCATATGTTTCAAATGCGGAGGGGAGGGGCACATCAGTCCAAACTGCGCGATGCCGTCCAAAGCATGTTATAATTGTGGAAGAGAAGGTCATTTAGCCCGATTTTGTCGTTCACCGAAGACAAGTTCAGATAGGATGGAGGCACCAAAGACCGTCCCAGAAAAGCCAAAGCCAGTAGTTTAAGAGAGAGTATTTTTTTTTCGTGACGAGGAACCTGAATAAAATTATCACGGGTATGTTAGTCATAAACTCTTGCGAAGTCTATACCGTGTTAGATACCGGTTCTACTCACTCTTTTATTTCACCTAGTTGTGTTAAATGTTTGAAGTTAACTCCGGAGAACTTAGACTTTGATATGTCTGTTTAAACTCAGTTGGGAGAAACCTTCGTTACCTCTACTATTTATAAATCTTGTTCAAATCAACACTTTCACGTTACCTGTCGATCTTATCTCTTTGAAAATACTTGCCTTTGATGTGATTTTTTTGAAACGATTGGTTCACTACTCATCATGCTTCTCGTAAGGTTGTTAGCTTTCATATTCCTAACCAACCTATTATGCGAATTCAAGTAACCAAATCACTAAAGTCAATCATTGTCGTATCAAGCCATAAGTAAAAAATCCCCGTTCCTTTCGTTGTTGACTTCCTGGTGTGGAATGCACCGAAGCTAGACTTTCCGTAGGAGACGTTGTAAATGACGATGACAAGTTGATAGGTATCAATGTGACGTGTTATCCAAGTCTTGGATGAGGGTCACAGTTTTGAACGATATTTCTATTGTTAATAAATTTCTTGACGTATTCTTGAAGACTTCTTAGCCTACCCCAGAGCGTAAAATTGAATTTTGTATTGACCCCAGTACAAAACCCATTTCTTAAACCCTCAAATATTTCTTCAACTAAAACGAACGTATTATGCGCCAAAGACATTGGCTCGAGCTGTTGAATATTACGATCGTACCATTCAATAATATCGTGGAAAAGCGAACGTGGTAGCTGACGCGTTGTGTAGAAGATCGTATACGGTTACAAGTGCGAATATACGAACCCACGTGAAGATAACGAATATACGATTAAAATCGACTTTAATCGATAAAGTTAAAGCCGCTCAAGCTACATACTCAGAGCTGATAAATGTGAAGAAGAAGGTTCAAGAGGGCGTTATTCTAGAAGCAAGAATCGACGAAGAGAGGAAATCTCAACTCTCGATTTAATTGGCCCATTTGAAATCCTCGATGAAGTAGGAACTGTGGCCTAAAGACTCGTTTTACCGCCAAGTATGTTGCGTGTTCAGAACATTTTTTTTTACATATCGATGTTACGCAAATATGTGGACGACCCGAACCACATTATTAATTTAGAACCGGACGAGATAGCGAAATATTTAACGTATGAGGAGATACGTGTTAACATCTTGGATAAGAAGAATCATATTCGATGCTTAAAGGTTATACCTCAAGAGTTAGAATTTGAAGTGAAGTCAAGGTATCCTCACATGTTTGGCATACCAAGTACGTACGTAAATTTCGAGGGCGAAATTCCATAAGGAGGGGAGATTGTGAGACCCCAGATTTTATGAATAAATATTTAATTTTTCTCGAAATAATTTTTTTTTATATTATGGTGTGGATTTGATATAATAGTTATGGGTAGTATTTATAAATTTTGCAACGTATGCAAGTTGTCATATTATATTCGATTGGTCGGGGAATATTCTTTTTGTCGGAGAATATCCGTACGACGGTACAATCATTGGTGGACCCCACAACATAATTATTGTCGGATTGAGAAAACGACAAAAATACTTTATGAAAATAACGGCGGAAGTTTTACCATTGTTACTGTTGAACTACTCGATAGTAAAAGTACAGTAATACGTGTGGTTGCATAGTAGCACACGGTATTGATTATTGATGCTTACGTGAGAAGTCACTCAATTTTGCTCATTATATGGACCCCCTATTTTGCCCATTTTTCAAAATAATTGGTAGAAAATTATTTTATATAATAAAGGTGGGGCCCACATGTGGGGACCACATATGGGGCCTACATGTGATGTATGAAATCTGAAAATAGGGGTGAGAGGAAATTACGTAAAGGGGAGATAAAATATTTTATATATATATATATATATTATATAATGTTAGTGGAGGATGATGGAAAAGGTGGAGTGTATTATATATATATATATATATATATAATGTGTGTGTGTGTGTGTGTAAGAGAATGTGTTATATATATATAATGATGACAGGTGGGGACCATATGTTGGTGGAAGTTTGAAAATGTGGGTGAGTGGGTTGTGGTGGAGGATGATGGAATATATATATATATATATATATATATATATATATATATATATATATATATATATATGACATGATTTGATAAAGATGGGAGAATGAAAGGATTGTTTTAGGTGGGAGGAATTCCACCCGTATATTGGGTGGAATGTGGGATTGGTGGAGTAGTATATAAATATATATATTATATTATATATTATATGATGATTGAAGTTGGTGGGGGAGGAAAACATATAATGGAGTGTTATATGTATTATTATTGTATAAGGTTTGAAATTTTAGCAGAAACAAATGATGTGGGTTCACGGGGATTTTCACCCGTGATATTTTTTCTTCGCATGTAATATATATATAATATATATATATTATATTTTATTTAAAAGATTTTTCTTTAAATATGGACCGTCAGATTAAAGTAATCATTCTGGACCGTTCATGGATTAGTTACTATGCATTCCATTTTCCTATAA